>ML677340.1:24676845-25033587 GCA_007922305.1 Dermatemys mawii
CTGGAGTATGAATTTACCTCACACTAGCCTGCTGTGCACTCACTGTCCTATAGCCAAGTCCTATATAAGGTCACTATCTACTGAAACGCTGTTGGACACCGCTTCCCCAAAATCCTTTCCTACACCTTTTCATTTCACGAGATCTGGTGGTGTTTCACAACCATTCACTGAAAACTACTCCACAGAACTTTTTGCACTTCCCAGTCCCCTCCACTTCTGCATTAGGCTCAGAAACAATCTGGCCCAAAGAACAGTAGACTATTAATGAACAGCATTTTAGGTGGCACCCCATTATTTCTGATATCAGAAGAAGCGTTTTTGCCACTTCTTACCCTAAAGATGTGATCTTGCACCAGCTTAAAAAATCAGTTACCAAAGTGCCCTTATTTTAAATTATCCTGAATAATAAATGCAGGGAATGCCCTTGAAACATCACTGATAAGTGGACTGTTAAGCAGATTTGCTGTCAGAAATTTGTAACAATATTGTTTAATCTTTTAATTTTATTTTATTTTCTAGGTTCCTGGATATTGAAAGTGAAATGATCAGATTTGCAAGTTACTATGCAGGAATTGGGTGTACGGTGTTTGTGTTAGGATACCTCCAGGTCAGTATTTGGTTACCTACGTTATTTCCAGTATATAAAACACTAAATTGTTATGTTTCAGAACAAAGGCTCCTATTTACTGTATCTTTTCACACAATGCAATGGCAAAGACATGTGCCTTTGCAATGTTTCAGATTTTAATTTCATAGGGTGAAACTCACCTCTGTGCAGAGGGCCAGCCTGAGTCTAGACAATTATAGGGCATAAGCCCATGTTGGTCCATTGCATAGGGGTGAATGTCACCCAGTCTGAGATTAGTGCACGCAGCTTCTGTTGCACCACATGAAAAATTTGCTCCACAATGGTTAGGGAAACAAAAAATTGACTAACATAGCCAAGTTCAGAGTATCAAAAGCATCATACCCAAATGTCAGTGAGGACAAGTTATTTCTTTAGTTTTATACTATACAATACATCATATCATATATTTCATTCTATCTACTATATAAAAGACCTGATTTTCCCCTGACTTGCATAGGAATAAATCAGGAGTAACTGCAAGGAGGCCTATGGAGATGTGTAAAATTGGTTTAAGAGGAGAATCAGGCCCAGAATTGTCTGAAGTAATGGCTCAGACAACTACAGCTTATCCCTGGGTGATGTGCTCTGGAGTTTGGACCACTCTTGCAGAATTTTCTACTAGAGTTTTTTTGTCTCTACCCTACACATTATTTTCAACAGGAGAAGCCATTTTTCACTCTTCCTCCTAAAAGCAAGTGGAGTTTTGCTGGTGCAGAATGGTTGCTGCCCTAGCCCTGGCTTTGTTTTGGCAGCAAGTGATGTGATCTGTACATGCTACCTCATCAAAGTCAGTTGTCTTGCATTATCTCTCCAACACTTATAATTGCAGCAACTGCTTGGACCAGATCCTGGGAAGCATGTCAGATTATGTAAAACAAAAAGCATAAAATTTGAGCTGGAGAGGAAATGGTTTTGACAGCCCATGAACATTTTGGAGGTGTCAGAAATTTTTCCTATTCTGCATTGGGACAAAACTGAGAAAATACAAAATGAGTGTGTGTGTGTGAGAGAGATATAGATAGATAGATAGATCCACCCATTCCAGAATAGCCAATAGGCTAGTGATTAGAGGGCCCACCTCAGAGTTGGGAGGCCTATGTTCAAGTCTTTGTTCTGAATCTTATAGCAGGGTCTCCCAAATCTCAGGGTCTGATGAAAATTCCCAGGCAGCTGTACATCAAGTGGACGTTTACATGTACGTAGTTAGAATATATTTCATGTTAATGGTTATCTCATCATTAACCAAGTTACTTTTCTGCAGTTGTAGGAGGGGAAAGGGTTTTCTTAACAGTAAGTCAGTATCCACATTACTCTCTTCACAGATCTGCTTTTGGGTACTGTCAGCAGCTCGTCAGATTAAGGAAATCAGGAAAGCGTATTTCAGGAAAATAATGAGAATGGATATAGGCTGGTTTGACTGTACATCAGTAGGAGAACTGAATACACGAATCTCTGAGTAAGTAATCTAGAAGAACCCTATGCCACAGTGCATGTCTGTTTCTAAGGTGCTGTGAACAATGAGCAGTACATAAAACACTTTAGAAGACTCATTCCACTAAGGGCTAATCCATCTCCTATTGACTTCATTTGAAGTTGGATCAGGCTCTAAAGACCTGATCCAAACCCCTTCAAGTCTTTCAGAAGACTTCCATTGACTCCAATGGGCTTTGTATGAGACATTAAACCTCCAGACTACTAACTTAGGTAAAACATAAATACTCTCATGACAGGGGTCCATATAAATACACAGACAGTCAGAGAGGTTATCAGCTAAATTCTACTGTAAGTTCTACAGTCCACATTTGGAGAACTGAATCTTATAAAGAGCTAAAACAACACATTGAGGATAAAAAAATACTGCATACGGAGAGAGCAGGGAAGTTACATTCCAATGATTGTCATTGTCACTTCCCTGTGATCGTAAAATTGTTTTCCTTCTGCCTTTTGCCATTGCATAATGGTGCCTGTCACTTCCAATAAAGTTCTGGACCAAGGCCAATTGTGTGTGGGCGAGAAGAATTTCAGAGGAAAAAGAAGATGTAAATAGCTTTGCATTTCCAACTATTCTGATGTAAGCCAGTTCTCATCTTTGGCACCACTTTGTGTCACACACCCAGAGAATACTCAGCATCAAACCATGCCAGAGAAACCTTCCAAACTTGTAAACATGTTTCATAAATCAAACAATATTATTTTTGCAGTAGAGAACTTAACATCTTACTGACTGTACCAATGTGCTGGTAGTTCCACTTCTTATGGCTCTTCCAAACCTCCGTGCCCTCTGCTCCTAATGGTGACATGAGTGGACAGCTTTGCAGTTCTCATGCATGAGGTGACAACCAAGAACTGCAGCAGCGTGTGATCACTGAGTCATATTAAGACCTGACAGAAATGTCTTCTGCACTGAGACAGTGCGTTACCCAGGAGAAATGCACCGGTGTGTTCATTGTGACTGAAAACTGTGCAGTTGCTCTAGGGCTAGAGCATGAGACTCACTGCCCTGTGAGACAGGAAGGGTAAGGGATTGCACAGGAAGCCTTCCAAGGGCCTCTCACAATAGCAGTCTATACACTCCCTGCTCCATTCTATCCCCCCTCCAAGGGAACATGAAGCTGGAAAAGCGGTGGGGAGGGGAGAGTAGAGAGAGGGAAGAGTTGGGGTCTTGGCCTTGTTCTCCATCCAAATCATCCCACAGAGACCGGCTGGCACACCATAGGAGACAATACAGCCTCTTTTAAGGGGCAAAGGGCAGAATGTTAGCCCCTGGGAGATGTCAGTATCTCAAGTCCTTCTTTAGATTTCACACACAAATTCCTCTTGCTATTGGATGGAGTGTGGGAATTGCACCAACTCCTTCTCACTACAGCCCAGAATTGCTGAAAGTGGTGATAATGCGGGAGAATAGGGGCAAAGAAAATTACAGGGCCCCAATTCAACTCTGAATTATAATGCAAGGGAAATGAGATTAATCTGTTTTTGCTTCTCTTGTTCTCTGCAGTGATGTTAACAAAATCAATGATGCTATTGCTGATCAAGCAGCACTGTTTATCCAGCGCTTCACCACATTTGTTTGTGGATTCCTGTTAGGATTTGCTAGTGGCTGGAAACTGACCGTGGTTATTATTGCTGTCAGCCCACTACTTGGGATAGGAGCAGCTAGCCTGGGCTTGGTAAGAGATTTTAATACAGATCATGTCTTAATGCAATGATCATTCAGAGCAAGATAGTAGTATACAGGACGGCTGGGGGCCAGATTCAGGTCACAGTGGCACAGGCGTAAATACTTCCACTGAGCTCTGTTGAGACTCAAGAGACTTTAGATTGACACTGCTGTTGCTGAGATCAGAATCTGGCCCACAGCTTCCTTTCACTGTAGTACCTAATGTTTCAGAGAGTTCCTCAACAAGGAGCTTGACCTGTGCATGTATGTGAGAGGGAGGAAGTTCTGAGATAGTGCCGTGTCCTGTTTGCCCCTTTCCCTGCTCCTCCATTTTCACTACCCCAGTTGCAAGTGAACCAAAGCTTCTCCTTTTCTCCAATCTACCTCATGGAAATTCCCCATTTTTCTGCCAGTGTGAAAAACATAAAACCAAAAATACCCCTGAAGTTCTGTGTGGCTATTCTTGTTCTGCATTTTCTCTGTGGTGGCTGCTCTATTGCCCTCCTACCCCTTTGTCATTTTGCTTGTCTATCCATCAGATGTTTCCTCTGTCTCTCCCTCTCTCTCTTTTCTTCCATATACTCACTGTCTCTCCCCCTTGCCTGGATCCCTTCTGGCCCCAGTTTCTCTCTGTTTTCTTCACAAACTTGATCTCCCTGGTATCTGGGCCACCCTCTCCCAGCTTGTCCCATGGTGTTTCCATGTCTCCACTATCTGATGGATATTCTTTTTGTCTCTGGCGGGTCACTGTACTCCTTGTTGTCCAGTTTATCAGGAGGGTCTGGGTGGAGAAGCCTAAGCTGCTTTTAGGGCTCTGTGGCAGCTCTACAGCTACTTACTGTCATGGAATAAAAGCGAATGTGGAAGAGGAAGACTAAAATGTGTTGCTGCAACTTCCCTGCCACTAAGGTTGTCAGATGTCCTGATTTTATAGGGACTGTCCCAATATTTGGGGCTTTGTGACACCCATTACCCCCAACCTCCATCCTGATTTTTCACACTTGATATTTGGCCCTATTGGCAACAGGAACAGATACACTAGAAGGTGGGAAACTCTGAAATAGATGTTTTCTGCTTTTTCCCACTTCTTATTATCAGTCCAGTTGAAGAGCGATTCAGGACTGGAAACTGAGTGGCACCTGGAGTTTACAGCCGCTGCTCCTCTCTCCTTCCAGCTGGCATCCTCTGTGACTCCTTCCCTTGCTGCGTAACTCTGCCTAACCCTTCCCAGAGCTGCTTAGACCCATGCGGGAGCAATGAAGGAGGAGAATGTGAAATGACTCATTGTCAGTTGCTCTCCCCAGTGACACGTTCAGCAGAGCAGCTGGCAACAGGGCACGGCCATGCTGCCCAGAGTCCAGGTGTACATTGTGGCCACATGCTAGTTGGGGTTTGTGCATGAACAAGACAACACAGAAGATTCGGAGATGAAGTGCACAATAAAAATCTGTGGTCTATAAACTCTGCTTAGAGTACGTTGGGAAGACAGAAAGCCTGGCTAGTATTGTTGATAATGAGGATTGCTTGCTGATGATACTTGATTGGTTAAACCCGGTACTGTAAGCACTAAAAATGGAGCAGGATAATGTTTTGCCACTAATACTTCTTATGGCTTTTTAGGCAGTGGCAAAACTGACAGGCCTAGAGCTAAAGGCATATGCAAAAGCTGGTGCTGTGGCTGATGAAGTGCTGTCATCAATCAGAACAGTGGCTGCTTTTGGTGGGGAGAGGAAAGAAGCTGAAAGGTTTGTTCAGTCACATTTCTATGAGGGCTCTTATTTCTTTAGACTGAAACAATAGTGGTGTTGTTTTTTTACAGAAAGGTTATCATAAACTCCCAGGCCCTGGCAATTAGTCTGACAACTACAAAATAATGACCACCCAACAGCATTCAAAAAACATACACATAGCTAACCCATAAACTCAGCCTGCCAGCACCGTTATGCAATCATAAACTCTGACACCTTATAACTCAGCCAGCCAGTGACTTACAGCAGCAGAGTAACTCCTTTCTGCCTGCCCACCACCTATAGGAACTTCCCCCACACCCTGGAAAATATGTGGCTTTTTCAATGTTCCTGGAAAATCATCAAAGGCAGGCTATTTCTAGACAAACAATGGGGCAAGTTCCAGCCACGGGACCCTTGCAGAAAATGCCCTTCCAGCAGCCTTGTCTCTTTTAACTCTTTGAATTAGCATTCTAAATGGCTAGATACTGATGCATACTGTATTGTTTCATCCACATTGCTCTAAATAGCAAAAGACACTTTGCCAATACAACAGCCATTATCCCTGTTGTCAGCCCACTTCAAGACAGTTGTTTATTAAATAAGAATGTATCTATGTCTTTAAAATGAGCTTTTCAAAAGATATTTTAGAAATACTATTACAATACCTCCATAAGATGGAGTAGTGTAGGTGTCTTTCAATGAGAAATTACTTGAAGGAAATGCAGCCTGTTTGAAAGACTGGAAACTCAGTATCTGAATATGAGAAAAATGCAGCAGATTGATTGAGTTTCTGTAAGGTACATTAGATTATTGTTTAGAAATTAACAAGTTTTAATTATTGCAATAATCCATAGCAGAGATGAGACATTATTTAAAAAAAATCAAGGATGCTCAGCTCAATGTACTCCAAAATAAAGGGTTTTGCTGAAGACCCAATAGAAATGCTTCCATGATTTTTTAAAACTTCTATATGGGTTTCAAATGATGTAAGGACTGAAAACACATACATACATTTCTTACATTGCTTCCAAGCCAAATATAGCATTATGGAGTTTGAGAAAGGGAAAGGGAGATTGATTGCAAACAATTGTGAACTGACTAGCCTATTTTTGTTGACCAAATTGGGAAAAATACAAATAGTAAATGAACATCATAAACACTTAAAAGTAAATTTGATTTTTTTTAAAAACAATCCTTCATGTTAATAATGTGAAGTGTTATTAGTTACTAAAATTTGCTCTCTGAAAATATCTGTATAAATATACCTTATCTTACGGAATGTAAATACAAAGGGGGATGAACACAGTCAAAACAAAATTTTATTTAGAAGTTGCCAAAATATTCATGAATAGTTTTTCCCACTATTCACGCAGGTCTAGTAAAGACATTTTTTGTAAATGGTCGATTTTTAACCTCACCATTCTCTTTAACAATAACAGCAACAAACCACCCTAAACATTAATAGAACCTTGGTATCAACTACTTGTCTTAGGCTCTCAGCTGCTGTGCTGCATTTCAAGTGTCAGACTGCCAAGATGGCAGATTCCTGTTTAATTAATTTGATTATTTATTTATTTTTTCAGTGATTTACTCTTTGTGATTAGACATAGTGAGTTGATGGTATTATACTGCAATTCTCTTTTAAACTCATTTAAAATACACCATGGTTGCAGGTCTGTCACAAATTATCCAAAACTTCTACGTCAGAACAGTGCAAATTCTTTTGGGCAGGTATTTGCAGTAACTCTGATATTTTCCTATACTTATAATAGGATATTCTACAATTTTATTATCTGAGGTTGCTACTACACCCATTGGAATCATTAGTGGCTTTGTACTTTATTTCAGTGAAAGCAGCGCGTGGCCCTTACTGCAGAGTAGTAAATGCTAAATTTTTCATGGTATCCACTGTATTACTGAAGGAACATCCCTCCATGAAACAGCCTGATTGTATTGGTCTTTGCTCATCCTAGTTTTCTGTTAAATGCACTTCATCCACTTTCATTTTTATTCTTTCCTTAGATATGATAAAAACTTAGTGTTTGCCCAGCGCTGGGGAATTAGAAAAGGGATGATAATGGGATTCTTCACTGGTTACATCTGGTTCATAATCTTCCTGTGTTATGCATTAGCCTTTTGGTATGGCTCAAAACTTGTCCTTGAAGAAAATGAGTATTCACCTGGGACTCTCTTACAGGTACTGGTTATAATACTTGCCCCTTTCATATCTGATAGTTTTTCAGAACTGTCCCTGAACATGTACATTAGTTATCAACAAGTTTTCAGAGCGGGCAATACTGTCTGGCCATGCTTTTCTTTCCTGCTCTTTGCTCTCGTATTTAGTTGCCAAATATAAAATGGCAAAACACCGTGTTATTTCCCTGAAGGACCTTCCTCTCCACTACTCCAGGTTTCAGCTGCTATTTCTATCTATACAGTTCAAACTCTGGTTCTTGCAGTGTTGTGCTGGAAGCACATTGTGCCAACTTTTATGCAGCTATGGAACCTGTTAGGTGAACTAGAATGGCTGTTCTAGATACCAGTGGTTTAAATATTACAGAATCTGAATCCTTAGTTATTTTAATTATTCTCTATTGCTGCCAAATGGTCCTCAGGTGGAATAACCGGAAATTACACTTAACACTAGCAGTTCAGTGCAGTGATAAAGCCCGCCAGAGATTTCCTTGACTTGCACCTTGACTTGCACCTGCAGTTCCACATTCCCAGCTGGTAAATGGCAGTCAGCAGGGAACTATCTTGTAGCTGGCAAACTGTAGCCAACATTGGAAGGGAATATCTCCAGTGTTGCCTTTCTTTTCTTTGCTTTCTGAATTGCCAACTATGTTTCTTTTGCTTCAAATTTCTCACTTAGCACTCTAAACAGATACACCTGGTCTCCAAATATTCTTTTGTGGGTCGTGGAGAGGTTGTGTTGAACACCGATCCAATTAATTCAGTAAAGGATAACCAAGCAATGCTTTCCCTTGACCAAAACTGTTGGGCCTGGTTCCCTCTTGCTTATTCTGATTTTACAGCTGTGCAGCTTGGATGAGTTCAGTGGATGAGTTCAGTGGATGAATTCAGTCATGATTTATAATAGTGTGAATGAGAGGAGAATCTACCCCTGTGTATTTTTCATTCTCCCCTGGGAATAGAGTTTACCTGCCATACCCTGCCAGCTTCTCCTTTACACATGCCTGACTGCTGTTCTCAGAAGGCTAGCCGAGTTCTTAACTGCTTCTTAGCAGAATTCCACAGACATCAGCAAACTAATATAAATCATCCTCTTCACATTTTTTATTTATTTCCAAGCTGATCAGTCAGAACAGAGCAAAAAGATGGGCCAAAATCAAAGGGGATAGGCCAGACATCTGCTACATCAAGCTACCACCTCGGTGATACTAGCCAAGAAGGGACGGTATAAATCAAAATAAGTTCTAAACAAAAGCTTAATTCTAATGAAGACTATTTGTACTGTAGCAATAGAAAGAACACTGACCAAGTTAATATTACATAGAATATATTACAGCCCAGTTCCTTGAAATAAAAGCAGCAAAGTAATGAAGAAGCCTTCCCCCTTCCTTGACCATTAAGAAAGGGATAGATAATAAGACAGAAAATATCATATTGCCTCTATATAAATCCACGGTATGCCCACATCTTGAATATTGCATGCAGATGTGGTCACCCTATCTCAAAAAAGATATATTGGAATCTGAAAAGGTTCAGAAAAGGGCAAAAAAATTATCAGGGGTATGAAACGGCTTTTGTATTAGGAGAGATTAATAAAAATGGGGCCTTTTCAGCCTGGAAAAGAGATGACTAAGAGGGAATATGATAAAGGTCTATAAAATCATGGCTGGTGTGGAGAAACTAAATAAGGAAGTGTTATTTACTCCTTCTCATAATACAAGAACAAGAGTTCACCAAATGAAATTAATAGGCCATAGGTTTAAAACAAAGAATAGGAAGCATTTCTTCACACAGTATACAATCAACCTGAGGAACTCTTTGCCAGAGGATGTTGTGAAGGCCAGGTTTATAACAGGGTTCAAAAAAGAACTAGAGAAATTCATGGAGAATAGGTCCATCAATGGCTATTAGCTGGGATGTTCAGGGATGCTGTCCCTAGCTTCTGTTTGCCAGAAGCTGGGAATGAGTGAAGGGGGATGGATCACTTGAGATTACCTGTTCATTCCCTCTAGGGCACCTGGTGTTAGCCACTATTGGAAGACAGGATACAGGGTTAGATGGGCATTATGGTCAGACCAAAGGTCCATCTTATGATCTTATGACGTCTGTCTCCCAGTGTCCTATTCTTTGAGTTCCCCACCCCTGATTTCAATGACCAACACTTTCAGACTTTGGTGCCTACAGTCAGGCACATAAATGTAGATTTATGCACCTTAATAAAAGTGATTTGATTTTCAGAGGGACTGAACATTCACAGCTCTCAGTGAAGACAAGTTCTGGCAAATGCTTTCAGCATTCTGGCCTCTTCCTCAGCTTCCCTGCCTTCCTGCTGGGCTCGTGGAGTGCAGTGTCTTCAGCCCACTGGTGTTCGCCCCTGCTGGCTGAGCTCTCTAGTGATCCCTTCAGGAAGAAAGGCTGCACAAGAAATTCCTTCAGATCCCATGTCAGATCTCCTCTCATGTCACCCTGACTAAGTGCAAAAGGACATGATCCTGGGATTTCAGAAAGGGGTGATCAGCAAGTGATTCCTTCCTTGGATTCTTGGCTAGCATTGGGGAAGAACACTCTCATTGGGTAGGGCTGGGATGAGCTGCTACAACAGCATTCATTTGCAAAACCAGAAGAGGAATGTGGGGTATGCTGTAGGAGTGGAGTTGAGGATTCCACAAATACAGCAGCTACAAAGTGATACAGCATTCTACCAAAAGGGCCTGTACACTGTCCCATCCCACAGCACTGGCAGGTCGCATATGGCATACATGGGGAAAGGAATCCTCTCAGAGGCAGGAATCTGCCTTTGTAGCAAAGTTTGCAGGTGCGATACATATACAGCCATCGGTCCCACACTAACAGCAATAGTACTTCAACCAAAGAGTATTTTAAAGCTGCTGATCGAGCGTACTACAAGTAACGGAATGCATTTAAAACTCCAGATACAGAGGGCATAGCACCATACTGTCCTATATGGTTTGTAAGCATTGGAGCATATGTCCAGAAGGCTCAGTCCTTATCTAGTTACCTCCCAGGTTCTGTAGCAGGTTGTTTTCTAAGCTCCAAAGAAAATATTAACATAAAGCAGTTAATGTCTTCCCATGTTTTTTCAGGTTTTCTTTGGAGTCTTAATAGGTGCTTTAAGTCTTGGTCAGGCTTCTCCTTGTTTGGAGGCCTTCGCCACTGGCCGCGGGGCTGCAGCAAACATCTTTGAGACGATAGATAAAGTAAGTGAGGAATTCCTAAGCTTTGTCAGTCTGCTGTGAAAAATAGTTCAATACGCCCTGCGCAGGGTAGGCTTTTATTAACAGTGGAAATGAGAAAAATGAGGGTAATTAAGAAACAGCTGACTGCACAAGAAAAAGACCTAGCTTCAATTTATAAAGAGAGCATTGAATTGACATCTTTAAATGTTTTGTTTATGAATATTCACGTTTTTACCAAACACTGATATTTCATTCTCAGGTCTCGTAAGTGCAGCTAATGATCAGCTATAAATTAAGGCTAAAGGCACAGCAGAAGCTCTTAATATTCATACTTGTAGCCAAGCTCCAGGAAACACCCAGCACCAAATCTCCAGCTGATGTAAATAGATATAGTGCCATTGATGTCAATGGGCTATGCAGACTCGCACTAGCTGAGGCTCTGTCTCCCAAAGCCTGTTCGCGTGTTTAGATGAGAACAGAAGTTTGTGTTTTTAATTGTTGTTATACTATCTTTATATATTATTTCACATGATTGTAATAGAAAGTGAACTTACTCAATAGTTATACTATTGTATGCTGTGACATTTCCTTGAATTTTTACCATGACAGTCACAATATTTCTTATGCTTTGCCATGACACACACCCAGTCTTTCTAATGAATTATCCCAAGTGACGTAACAGACTGACAGAGATGGCTGTGTGCCCCATGTAGAAGTACTTTCTCTTCCCAACTTTCCTCACCAGTGACAATGACATTGTCACTTTAGCTTCGAGTCTTATGCGTCTGGAACAGATTCTGAACTGCTTTGGAGTACAGCCCAGAGCTGTTCAAACTGAAATGTCATTGTTTTGTATGTTGGAAGGAATACTGTATCTATTGCAGCAAAGTCTCAGTTGTTTAACACCAAATAAATAACATGACAAATTCTACTCCAGAATCCTACCATTGACTGCATGTCAGAAGAGGGCTACAAGCTGGATAAAATCAGAGGTGAAATTGAATTCCATAATGTAACATTCCATTACCCATCCAGGCCAGAAGTAAAGGTGATTGTTCATCATTCCTTTTCTGAATAATTTACTGTAACTAAGTAGGATATGCTGTTATGCCAGTAATCTATAAACTCCTATGTTATAACTTACTTTCCAAAAGCACAAGCCTCTTGTTTAAAAGTAGGCAATTAATTATATTGGTGTTAACAGCGTTAGAATTTGTGTAGTTTTCATTTCCAGCACATTCATGAGAATTCTTTTCTGTGGTCTGTGAGCTCACAAAAATTCAGCTGGGTTCATGTGCATAGTGCTTCCCTTGAAATCATAGATTCATAGAAATGTAAGTCTGGAAGAGCCTCCAAAGGTCATCTAGTCTATTGTCCTGTACTGAAGCAGGACCAAAAAAATTTAGACCATCACTGACATGTGTTTGTTCATCCTGTTCTTAAAAATCACCATTGATGGGGATTTCATCACCTCCCTTGGAAGCTTATTCCAGAGCTAAACTATTCTTATAGTTAGAACCCAGTTCGGCCATTCTTATGTCTGCCCCTATGTTAAGGGCTGTTATGAATTGGACAATTGTTCTCCATGTCCACTGATGGTAGGACAAGAAGTAATGGGCTTAATAGGTAGCAAGGGAGCTTTAGGATAGCTGTTAGGAAAAACAGCTATCCTAAAGCTCCCTTGCTGCAGATTAAGCCCATTACTTCTTGTCCTGCCATCAGTGGACATGGAGAACAATTGTCCACTTCATAACAGCCCTTAACATAGAGGCAGACATAAAAATGGCCATACTGGGTCAGACCAAAGGTCCATCTTGCCCAGGAGCTTGTCTTCCGCAGTGGCCAATTACCAAGTGCCCCTGAGAGAATGAACAGAAAAGGTAATTATCAAGTGATCCATCCCCTGTTGCCCATTACCAGCTTCTGGCAAACAGAGGCTGAGGACACCATCTCTGCCCATCCTGGCTAATAGCCATTGATGAATCTATCCCCCACTAATTTATCTAGTTCTTTTTTGAATCCTGTTATAGTCTTGGCCTTCACAACTTCCTCAGGCTTGTTATCAGGTCCCCCCTCAGTCTTCTTTTTCTCAAAACTAAACATGCCCAGTGTTTTTAACCTCTCCTCAGAGGTCAGGTTTTCTAAAACTTTTATAATTTTTATTGCTTTCCTCTGGACTCTGTCCATTTTGGCCACATCTTTAATAAAATGTGGTGCCCATAACTGGACACAGTACTGTTGTTGAGGCCTCATCAGATCTGAGCAGAGCAAGACAGTTGCCTCCTGCATCATACATACAGCACCCCTGTTAATACATCCCACAATGATATTAGCCTTTTTTGCAACTGCATTAATGCAACATTATTGATTTGCATTCAATTTGTGATTTACAGATATAACCCACCAGATCCTTTCCGCAGTGCCTTTGTTAAGACTGTTATTCTCCATCTTGTAGTTGGGCATTTGATTTTTGTTCCCTAAATATAGACTTTGTACTTGGCTATATTGAATTTCATCTTGCTGATTTTAGACCAATTCTTCTATTTGTGAGGTTGTTTTGAATTCCAATCCTGTCCTTCAAAGTGCTTGCAACCTCCTTCAGCTTGGTGTCATCCATAAATTTTATAAGCATAGTCTCCACTTCATTATCGAAGTCAGTCATGAAAATATTGAATAGTACCAGACCCAGGACTGACTCCTCCAGGAATCTGCTAGATATCTGCCCCAGTTTGACAGTGAACAATTGATAACTACTCTTCAAATACGGTCTTTCAATCAGTTTTGCATCCACTTTATGGTAGGGAAATCTAAACCACATTTCCGTAGTTTGCTTATGAGAATGTCATATGTGTCAAAAGCTTGATTAAAAATCAAGATATATCTTTTCCACCACTTCCTCCCATCCAATAGGCCATTAACCCTGTAAAAGAAGGAAATAGGTAGGTTTAGCATGATTTGTTCTTGACATGCTAGCAATTCCTTATAACTCTATCATCCTCTAAGTGCTTGCAAATGGATTGTTTAATCATTTGTTCCACTATCTTTCCAAATATTGAAGTTAGGCTGGCTGGTCAGTAATTCCACAGGTCACCTTTAGAAAGGTCGCTCTATGTGTGCCTTTCTCCAGAACTCACCCATTGTCCATGAGTGTTCAAAGATAATTGCTAATGGTTCCGGGATTGCTTCAGTTAGTTCTTTAAGTACGGAAGTTGAATTTCATCATGCCCTGCTGACTGGACTATATCTAACTTATCTAAATAGTCTTTAACCTGTTCCTTCCCTATTCTGTCTTGCATCCGTCCCCCTTGTTATTAATATTATTTAATAGTTAATATTAATTGTGCTGAGTATCTGTTCATCATTAAGCTTTTTAGTGAAAACTGAAGCAAAATAGGCATTAAACACCTCAGCCTTCTTGACATCATCAGTTATTAGATCTCCTTCCTTGCTAAGTAGAGGACCTACACTTTCCTTCTTCTTGCTGTCTTCCTCCTAATGTATTTAAAGAATTTCTTCTTATTACCTTTTATGTCCCCTGCCACGTGTAACTCATTTTGTACCTTAGACTTTCTGATTTTGTCCCTAGAGGCTTGTGCTATTATTTTGTACTTCTGTTTAGCAATTCGTTCATGTTTCCACTTTTTATTGGATTCCTTTTATTTTTCAGAGCTGCTTAATCAATTATACAGTTCTATAAATTTATGCAAAAATAGGATAGAAGATAGTAAAACAAAATGAATGAAGAGGTTTTATAATTTAAGTCTTCCATTGCCTTGGGGAAGTGCCGTTCATTATACTGTAAAGTGCTAGGAAGAAGGAAAAGAACACTGTGTGTCCTCTTGCTTCACTGCTGCTGTGACAAGGTCTGCTTGAAGAGTATTATTGGACAAACAAATAAATGAAGCCATTTCTAGACACAGCAGGATATTAAGTATCATATTATTCTATACAATGGCTTTGGCCCAAACGTAACATGTAGATTTTAGCAGGTACTCATAGCACATATACAGCAAATTCTCCTCTGGGGTGTATCCAACTCCTCTTCATTTCAGTGGGAGTCAGACATAACCAACAAAGATCAGAATTTGCCTGTATATCCTTCATGGAAAATAATGCTGTTAACTAACTGTAAAATCAAGCTTTTCAGTTCATCTAAAAATCCTTTGGTTCTCTTTTCCACTCTTCATTTAAGTTGAAAGCAAAACGTGATGATTTCCAGTCCATCTGCTTGGCTTCAGGAATGTTGTCGTTATAATGGATGATCTCTCTTGTGCTTTCAGATTTTGGATAATCTTAGCATGGTTATTAAATCAGGGGAGACAACTGCTTTTGTTGGACCTAGTGGAGCTGGAAAAAGCACCACAGTGCAGCTCATCCAGCGGTTCTATGACCCTACTGAAGGCATGGTGAGTGTCTCACTCCAGTAGGGTTTCTCTAACCTTATTCAGTTCAAAGGGGATCATTGTTGTTACTCAAAGTTGGGAAGCAGAATTCCAGATTTTTTATAAAATCCATTTAAAAAAACGATGACTGAGGAAATGAGCAGGATGCTTTGTTTAGTTCTGTTCTGGGGTCTCCTGAATGATACAATCAGCAATATTTATGGGAAAGAAAAGAAGTTTTCAGTGAGGACAAAAGTGATTTCCTTACGAAATAAGAATTAAATGGTAAGCTGCAATGAGAACTGCACTTATACATATAAAAGTTATATTTAGGGTAGGGAACCCAGAAGTGACAAACTGTTTTAAATCCTGAGAAATAAAGTCTTGAGCACTTAATCATTATCCTATAATTAAGGCTAAGATTTTGTCACAGATATTTTTAGTAAAAGCCACGGACAGGTCTCAAGCAATAAAGAAAAATTCATGGAAGCCGATTACCTGTCTGTGTTTTTTTACTAGAAATACCCATTATAAAATGGAGAGCTCAAGTTGCAGGATCCCCACCCTGTCCTTAGTGGCTAGGCAGCTGCAGAGAGCCTCTGGGGGCCCCCACCGCCTGTGTGGGCTCAGTGCTCCGAGGTTCCCTGGAGCCCATGAGCTCCAAGTCTCCCCCGATGCCCTGCAGCTCCCAGTCACGCTGGAAGTCAAGGGTTCTATGACTCACATGGAAAAAAACGTAGCCTTACCTATAATACTGCTACTGTATATGCTGAATGGATTGGCTATGTCTTATTACCAACAGCAGAAATGTTTAATATATAAACATTCTTATTTAATTAACATTTGGCTCAATGGTATAAATCACATAAATGGTGCTCTGTTACTGAACTTAAAAGAGTCAAAGGATGAGTGAAATATAAACAAATTCTCACTTGGAACCCATTTATATAAAGATCAGTCATATTATGGTGATCTTTCCATAATTTCCTCATGTCCTAGTCACACTAATAGTCAGCATATGTGATAGTCATATCACACCTTTCATTTGAGGATCTGAAAGTGCTTTACAAATTGGAGCAGTATGAAAAATGGGGAAAAATCGTGGAAAATTTCAAAGTAATTTTCATTTCCCTGGTTTCAAAGAGAATGAATTTATGTTTGTTCAGTTATTTTTGCGAACATTTTAATCAAAAATGTCTGGTTTTGAACAATTTCCTTTTCAAAATTTTTTAGTTTTCATTGTTCCTTTTTCCCTTCCTTTCTTTCCTTTCCCCCTTTTTTCCTTCTTCTGTTTTGCCAGTGAAAAAAGGAGGGAGAGAAGGAAAACAAGGCGGGAAAGAGAACAAAGGGCACAGAGGAAAATATGGAACTGAAAAACAAACAAAAATAACTACAATTTTCATTTTCCAGTTTTGTAAAAAAGAAAAAAAACACCCTGAGCATTTTTAAATACTTTTTTTGTAAAAAAAATCTATTTTCTAAATTCCGTTTCTTATCCCAAAACCAAATCAATTGAAATATTTCCACCAGCTCTATTACAAACACTGATTAAGTCTCATAACCAACCCTTGAGATGTAGTTATAAGAAACTGAGGCAAATGAACTAAAATGTCAGTTTGGGGAAAAAAAACTATTCTGAATTAGGATGAAAGGTCAAAGGTGAAAGTTTTCATGGGAAGTGATTTATATTTAGATTTTCATAGATTCTCAGATTATAAAGCCAGAGGGGACCACTGTGATCATGAAGTCTGGTGATAGGATTTCCCTGAATTAATTCCTGTTTGAGCATATTTTTGGCAAAAAATCCGGTCTTGATTAACGATTTATATGATACAGTATAGCAAACATAATTTTTAACTTTATGCGGGGTGAGGGTGGGAAGCACTCATCTTGCCAGGTTGAGCCCAATATTCTCATTTCTTTTCATAGTTTTATTTTTGAATCTATAGTCTGAAGTCCAAATAAGGCTGGTTTTGATCTCTCTTGTACTAGAATGACTCTGGAGTTAACTCCATTTGAGGCTGTAGAGTTACAGCAGTGTGAGATCAGCTGCTTTTTCACTTTTAACTGATGTTCTTCTGTAGATTACCCTTGATGGCCATGACATTCGCTCCCTTAACATTCAATGGCTGCGGTCACTGATTGGTATTGTTGAGCAAGAACCAGTCCTGTTTGCTACCACAATTGCAGAGAACATTCGCTATGGCCGAGATGATGCTAGTATGGAAGACATCATCAAAGCAGCCAAGGAAGCCAACGCCTACAACTTTATCATGGCTCTACCACTGGTAAATTTTGCCTGTCAAAATATTTCAACAGAATAGTGGGAAAATTCCTCTTCCTTTCCCTCTGCAATCATGACCAGGACTGGAGAATGGCAAACATATTACGTATCTTTCAAAAAGGGAAAAAAGAGGACCCAGGAATTATAGACCAGAAAGCTTAACTTTGATACCTGGAAAGATATTAAAACAAATGATCAATTTGCAACCACCTATAGGACAATAGGATTATCAGGAATAGTGAACAATGGATTTGTCAAGATCAAAGGTTTAGTGGATGGGGGGCAAGCGGTGAACGTGATATATCTTGATCTTTATTAAGGCTTTTGACACAGTTCCACATGACATTCTCATAAGAAAACGAGGGAAATGTAGTCTGGATAAAATTATTATAATGTGGGTGCAAAATTCCTTGAAAGATCATACTAAAAAGTAGTTATGAATGGTTCATTGTCAAACTGGGGAAAGGTATTTAGTTGGGTCCTGCAGGGGTCAGTCCTGCATCTGGTGCTATTCAATATTTTCATGAATGACTTGGACAATGGAGTGGAGAGTGTGCTTATGAAATTTGTGGATGACACCAAGCTGGGAGAGGTTGCAAGCACTTCGGGGGATAGGATTAGAATTCAAAACAACCTTAACAAATGGGAGAATTGGTCTGAAATCAACAAGAAGAAATTCAGCATAGACAAATGCAAAGGAGCCATGGTCTCAAGTTGCAGTGAGGGAGGTTTAGGTTGGATATTAGGAAACCCTATTTCACTAGGAGAGTGGTGAAGCACTGAAATGGGTTACCTAGTGAGGTGATGGAATCACCTTCTTTAGAGGTTTTTAAGGTCAGGCTTGACAAAGCCCTGGCTGGGATGATTTATTTGGTGTTGGTCCTGCTTTAAGCAGGGGATTGGACTAGATGAGCTCCTGAGGTCTCTTCCAAACCTAATCTTCTATGATTCTAACTATATTTAAGAATTAAAAATCAAATGCACATTCACAAAATGGAGAATAACTAGTTAGACAATAGTACTGTTGACAGGATTTGGGGGAGATAGTGGATCGCAAATTGAATATGAATTAACAATATGATGCAGTTGCAAAAAAGGCTGATCTCATTGTGGGCTATATTAACAGGAGTGTTGTATGGATGGGGAGAAAGCATACAATGAATGAGAGCAATAGAGTTACAGACATTCCTTTGAAGTGACTAAATAAGGTGTGCTGTATGTATTTGGCCATGTTTGGGAGAAAAGATGAATTCACTTCCCAAGAAACACAAACAGAACATGCAGTACCAGGGAAAATCTAGAACTATATGGTAATACTCAATACATCAAAGGGAGGAAAGGCAGATTTTCACACTCCCCAGGTCTGTTTCTGCCCAAGCAAAAGGCTAGTTAGGATCCTCCCATCTTGATGCTATCTGGTATATGAAGGTTTCCCACTTCCTGAACACCAACCTCCTATAGCTGTTGGTTTGTTAGGCTCAGTAACCTCTGGGGTTCCAGCTCATATTAATTGGCACTTTAGCCCCTCAGGCTATTATTTAAGTATCTGACTGACCTAAACAGCTTCCTGGACAGGGTTAAAATAGATTCCTTATTGCCAAGATTAAAATACAATTAATTTGCCTAGAAGCATATATTTTATCATCCCAAGCTGCTTTCCTAGGTGAAGTAGATAGGCTATGTTAGAAAGACTGTGTAATACAGACATAGCTTGCAGTGTCCTTGGCAGTAGAGAAAAGGCAGAATTTGGTTATTAGTGAATATATGCGGAGTTACTACACTGGGGCTATAGGGTATAGACAAGACCATATCTGGCTCGCTAGCTGCCAAACTAACTTCATACGAGTTATGCAGTCACCTAACTGTGACCTGGATTAAACAGTGCCTCTGTGACTAACATTGCTACACTACAACGATCAACATGAGTCATCTAAGGCCACGTGGGTCCCTTCCATCTACAGACAAGCTCAAACTACTGGAATGTTATCTGATGAGGTGCCCAATAGGGAGGGAGAGATGGGTGATATTTGTCCATGTTGCAGTTCTTGCTGACTGAATTATACTGGGACAAAATGACTTAAGTTTTATCTGAGTATATAAATTTGGTTTGGGACTGGCACACATGAGAAGCCTAGTTTGGAAAGAAAAGTTTTGTTAAATATGGAGGAGTCTGCTCTACAGCTCTATAAAGGATCTAGAACCCTAACACACTGTACTTGTCTTCCAAAGGCTGTTAGTCATCTTGGGCCTGTTCCCATGGAAACCTGTGAGAGATTTTTACTATTGACATCATTGGGAGCAGAATAGAATTCTTTGTTATTTATTCAGTTTTTCTCTTCCACCCAGCAATTTGACACCCTTGTTGGAGAGGGTGGAGGCCAGATGAGTGGAGGTCAGAAACAAAGGATTGCTATTGCTCGAGCCCTTGTCCGAAACCCTAAAATCCTGCTACTAGATATGGCCACATCAGCATTGGACAATGAAAGTGAAGCTATGGTCCAAGAAGCGCTTCATAAGGTTTGCTATGTTACATCAGTAATGAGTATTAATGAGACAGAAATACATTGTCAAAGCATTGTGTGGAAGATACTTTTGTACTGTTATAAACTATTGTCTGACCTTTTTTAAAGAATCGCAGCAGTGACAGAGAATTGCTGTTAACTTTTTCAATCTAGCTGAAACATTAAAAAAAATCTGTAGAGCTGTCGATAAAAGTTCTATTAATTCTTATATTAAAGTTCCAAAGTGGGCATTTGACATTACACACAATAAGAATGATGTTATATAAATGAGAGATGTTAGTCATTGTGCACAGTCTATCAATATGAAAGTCTATAATGTAGCTTTTCTACGGATTTCAACTGATTATTTTGGAATCAAAATGTGAACATTATATTTCAAAAGCACCCTTTGCTCAGAAATGCACCTATTTTCCCCTCAAAAATCAGCTTGATCTTGGGTGGGTCAATTTCTGAGTGAAAAATTCATGTAATATGATAACATTTTTGCATTTGGCAAAATGGGTCTAATTTAGCATTTGTGAAATAACTGAAGTGAAATAACTCAGATTTTAAGTAGTTTTGCTTTTCATTGTGAATATAAAAACCATTTTGCCCTGAGCAAACTGTGATCTCTTATTGTAAACAGACCAACATTTTCAAACGTGGTTGCTTCAAATCCACAGTCTTGAAGGGGTCACTGAATATCCTCAATGATTCATGGCCTACAGAGTTCTCAGGAAACTTCACATACACTGTGGATTTCCTCCACAGATCAGATGCCCTTTCTTCTCACAAAACAACATGGTTGCAATGGATTATCTGAACAGAAAAATGTTATCTGTCCCCTTTGTTAGGTCAGGAAACAATGTGTCTGTGGGAATGGTGGATTTGGAGCAAGGTAACCATCTCTGCAGAGCGTCTGTCAAATGCCAAACATGCTACTGCCAATGATCTGAGTCAGAAAGGGGTGGATCAGTGTGATCAGTCGCTCAGGCCCTTACAGTATATCTGATTTCTGCCAAGTGACTTGGGATTTGTTTTAACTTGTAGCAAACAGTTGTGTGAAACTTTAGTCCATGACAGACAAGGACCCATGATGCTATCAGATGCTTCTTTTGCCCTAGAGGGAAGGCTTCCTCTGTGCCTTTTTCTTCATTTCATTTCATTCCCAAGGAATTAAGTGCCAGGGCAGGGTGAACTCTGTCCTCTGATAAGAGCCTGACAACCTTGCTTTTCAGCTATGCTGGCTCTTTCCAGGGAACAACCTTGTACTCTTCCCCGAGCCAAGATCTTTTTCCCCAGCAGGGAGACTGGGTAGTGCACGCAAACTTCAAGAGCACCTAGATCAGGATGACACTTCTTCCAGAGAGTAAATACAATGCTGGTAGAGTCCAGAAAGTCTTCACAGGGGAAATAATTATGCTTCCAAGCAGACACTGTTTAAGAAACTCATCCAGGACAAATATTTTGATCCATTCTCTTTGTCCAATTTTGGCTTCCTTTAATCTCTGATGTCTAAGACAATAAAGGTGTTGCTCACCAAGATAACTCTTGCTCCTTGATTATACTGGTTCTCCAGAGCAGGATGGACCCTCCTTCTTCTTCTCTACTTCAGAGCTCAAGTTCTAAAGCAGCGGTGTCCAATACGTTCGTCACTAGCCACATGTGGCTAATAGGCTATTGAATTGTGGCTAATGCATGTGGCTTTTTTTATAATGTGGCTAATAAGAAAAATTCAAAACCACAAGTGTGGCTAGAAGTGTGGCTAGCATTGAATTTCTATTGGACATCGCTGTTCTAAACTTTCTGGAGGTAGGGAGGAACTGAAGGATAGTTTGAAGAGGCATGTTATTTACACCTTTGATCAATGGAATATGAGTCTAAGGAACTGAGTGTGACCCTTAACTGTCAACTACTGCTTAAAAATGTTCTGTGGTGCACAGATATTACGGTGATGTGAGCCCTTTACACACACAGATAGATCGGCTATGTGCTAGGCACATGTTTGCTACAGAGAGGCTCTGAGGAGGCAATAAATTCATAGATCATGAGTTACCTTGGTAAGTGATCCCTTTTTATTGATTGCATGGTCATTCTTGAAATCAGTGAGTTCTTAGCAGTTTCCATATGCACCTCAACTCCAGCTTAATTTTATATTAAAAGCTTTGACCCTTTTAATTAGCATTCAAATGAGCATTCATTACTCTTAGATGTAGTATCGTTGGTAATAATTATTTAGATGGCACTGCAAATGTACATGGAGCTGTACAATACATTCAGAAGAACTTACAGTCCAAGGGCCGGGTCCTGAGGTCAGTGGGAGAGATTGGTACTCAGCAGGAGCTAGATTGAAAGCCCATTTAAGTCAGTTTTTTACTTATGGATCATTCTCCAGGTACTCAGCTCAGCATCTCTCAGGATACCAAGTTGCTGTCCTAAGAATAATGTTGTTCTGTTTCTCTCAGGCTCGTCTTGGGCGCACTGCAATCTCAATAGCTCATCGTCTGTCCACAGTCAAAGCCGCTGATGTCATCATTGGGTTTGAGCATGGAAGGGCAGTCGAGAGAGGAACGCATGAGGAGCTACTGGAAAGGAAAGGGGTTTATTTCACACTGGTGACCTTGCAAAGCCAAGGAGACAAAGCACTTACTGAAACAGCAGTGGAAAGCAAGTGTTTTATTCTGTTTTTATGAAATTAAGTTAAATCCCACAGAACACAGAGCATATAGAGATTCCTTTGTTAGCGTTAGTTGACTGTTCTCCTTTGGTTTTTCTCAAGGCTGAATTTTAGTGTCCATAGAAGTAATATACCAATAGCAAACACAGCTGTTTGCACAAGTGTGCTGAGCAACCTTTCTCATACAGATCTGTGAGCATATACCATTATTGACCCCGCAATACCCTGGCATTTTATAGCTCCTTTACTCTTGACAGTTTGGCGAGGTATTAGGGAAAAAAAAGACAAATTATGGAGTATGCCAAGACCACCCTACTTGTTTTACTAGTAATCTAAGGTAGAAGTACTGTAAAAAGCTAATCTAATGACCTGTTGTTGTTGTGACAATGACCTGTTGTACTGCTGTGATCATCTTTGAGGAGGAAAGCATTTCCTGCACTCAACAACTTGTAGTACCAAAATGTTGAAACACCCTTACTAGCCACAGTTTCAAAATAGGATTGTCATGGGGTTCATATTAAATTTACTTAACTTTGCTATGTCAAATTAATATAAAATGTATAGTATTGTAAGGCATAGTAGCAAAGATAAATTGCATTCCTTTTGTTAATGTAATCTACAAAATATTTGCGTTATGACTTGGAGATTTTTTTGTTTTGCAACTAAACAATTGGTTTTGCTCAATTTTAATACCAGCTAAGGAGCTTCTAACATTATATTTTACAATTGCAGAAAATAACTTGCTTGTTATGCCAAACCTTAAGAAAGTCCAGTCTTTTAGCCGTGGGAGCTATCAAGGAAGCTTGCGGTAAGTCTTTAAAACATTGACACCTCTTGATACATTTACAGATGTTTTTATTCTTTGGTGACTTCCTAAATCACATGGTGTTGAGGCTACATTGCCTTGGATGGTGCAGAACAGGCTGAGAGAATGCTGCAAACATCTTCACCAAAGCACAGAGAGTCATGGCAGGTGTGGAAATGTATCGACAACATACTAAGACATCCAAGCCCATAAAGTCAATGAAATGACTCCTACATTTAGTCTCTCTCCACCCTATGTACACTCTTATCTTATGGCTTCCTGCTCAAAGGGTGTAGGATTTGGGTGAAAACTGGGGGTAACCATAGGTGGGTTGTCTTATACCTCTGAGGGCTCCCTACTAAGGCACAAAATGACCATCAGACAAGACAAGTTTTGCTCTTGCTTTACAACACTGCATAAGGCTGGGGAGTAGCACTGCCATCTATTCACATTAATAGCTTACTCTTGCACTCATACAGCAGACCTTGGTTTATGCAAGTGCAGGATCAGGGGCTTTAATTTGTGTAGCCATTTATATTGACTATACAAGCCTTCTCATTCATCTTATACTATACTGACTGATGAAGATGGCCCTTGCTGAAGACCAAATCCTGCCCTGTGATGCACAGGTAGTGGAAAATGGTATCCAGTACTTCTTCACTCTACACTGCCGGCAGTCAGGATTCTGGCATAATGTTTTCATATTTATGTACTATGTCCATGCGTATATTCATACGTGTTATCTCGTTAAATCAATCCATTAACTTGGAAAAAATTACTTGCTGTGGAATGTATTGATACATTTGAGGAACCTTGACATTGTGTCTGAGAAGATACATCTTAGTGTTAACACACAAGCGCATTTTTGTTACCAGTTCTACCCAGGATCAAGCATTAAAGATTATAGTCAATGGGCCAGATCCTGAGAGGAGCAGCCAACCCAAAATTCCATTGACCTTAATGGGAGTTGCGGGTGCTCAGCTGCTAATTTAGAAATAGATTATAAAGAAACTGATACTCTTCTCTTCTGCATTGCTACAGAAACATTTATGAAAACGACAGCAGGGTCTGCTTGGGTTTCACAACTCACTTCTGTCTCTGTAAAATCCTCTTTCTATACAGCAAATGTTGTTTATTTTAGGCAGGGTTGATTCAGCTGACACTGCCAAACCAGCGGTTGTGGACTAGGGCACCCTACTGTCACGGATAGGTGGAAAATTACAGTAAGCTTTGAGTGCTCATGTTCCAGTACTGTGCCTGTAGTGACTAAGGGTCCTGTGATGAAACTGACAAGAGTACCTTGAGGGAGCAGGATACCTCCGCTTTTCTGTGGCCTTGGCAAACGTATTGCAAGTTTAACAGGAAACACGCAACCACTATTTCCCTGATTTCCCCACAAATACAAGCTGCGTTTTAGATATAAGAGAACAAGGTGCAGTATATGACCCTGAATAGAAGTATCTATGTCTGTTATGGAATTCCTTCTTCTCACAGTATTAGGAGACCGAGGAAGATGGCAGCATGAAAGGCAATCTTGGGCCTTTGCAGCCATAGAGTTTGCAGGAGTCCTCAACTTTGCTTCAGCAAGCTCTTATTTCAGGTTCTGATATAAGCCGGGATAAAAATGGACACAGTCTTCAAAACAAATATTGGTTCATTCAGCCCATGAGGAACAGACCTTCTTACCCTTCTGTTTCACAGAGCTTCAGTTCGACAGCGATCCAGGTCTCAGCTCTCTAATGTAGTACCCAGTCATCCATTATCAATCACTGGAGACCAGTCGGACACAGTGTATGGGGTGTATCAATATGAAGAAGGCACATCTACACAAAAGGTCAGACCCCATCATTCAGTACTAGATTGCTGATCAATAAAGCATGTTTTTACATGTTTTTTTGCCTGATAATAATACATCGATAAGTAATTCTGTTATAGGTGGATGTTGGTATATATAGCAGCTTACATGTATCCTTTTTTATATTTAAACAAAGATATTACTCCAGACTTCTATTCTCTCTAAGTGCTGCACTGAATGGCACCTAATATGTATATAGCCACATGCAAATCCTAGCACAGAGTAAGTCTGGCAATCTGGATGTAGGTGAGGTTGAAGTGAACATATAAAAGCAGGTGCAGGTTGCATGAAGGGAAATGCTCATTTTGTGGAGTATAACAGTTGCTCAGAAGTAGCAATTGCATGCCTTGTTCATGATGGAGCAAGTACCCCATATCCTCTGTGGACATGTCGTAGTCCTTGGATAGTGTAACCAGGGGCTTCACTCTGAGACCACTGAAGTAAATGGGAAAATCTTGGTGACTTCACTGGGCTTTGGATCAGTCTCCTGGTGTGGTTTAGCAGCATAGAGGATCAGGACAAGATGCCTTTAAATGGCCAGTTCAGAACTAATTATTCAGGAATATGCACAGTGGCTATTTACAAGCTGCCCTGAAGCTGCCAGCATCAATTCCTAGCACTTCATCAACTCTGTATAGTGTAGTCTGGGAAGTGGCACTGTTGCTGCCAGCACCGTGCCAAGGTAAACAGAGGACTCCAGTCATCAGGGCTGTGGCTCTCACCAACCAACATTCTTCTACCCCCTCCTCTCTTATATTTCTGGTAAAATGATGTACAAAAAGGTCCATTTCCAGTAAACTGAGCTGAAATAAATGAGCAGGGCTCAGCACAGTAAGCGTTGTAACAGCCATTCTGTTCTAAATCAAAGAATAAGGTAAGGAATCATTTGATGATGAATCTTCTAGCACATTTGATGATGAATCTTCTGCACAATTACTAGGAGTAATTATGAGCATTCTTGCACCTGGCATGAAGACAATTCACATAACATGAGGCGTTGAGGCCTTCTTTTTGTTCTAATTGTAATGGATGTCGATTCATCCCCCACATAGTGTCTACTCAATGCCTACAACCACAGTGTTTTGAAATGCTACTTAAGAATTTGCCATGAATAATACAATAAGTCACCTTGTGAGGAAATAATCTGAGGGCTCTGAATTGACTCTTGCAGCCCTAGCATTCTGGAAGGAGGAGAAGGTGAACTGTCTGAACTGCGGTGGCTGGATGCATAATGCCAGCATAGGGAAGCAGCAACCGTAAAGATCTTCTTGACTCCATTGGAGTCAGGGAAGTTACCTCAGGGATCCATTTCCCATTGTGTCCCAACATGTTGGAGGGAATGTGTTCTGAGGTACACCTGCGATAGCTGGCCTCACAAGGCACTCTTATTATGGCTGTTTCTTGTCCAAGGATAATGGAAAGAAAGTGGCTCCCTCCATGCACTTTTTCTTATGGCCACTGAAGACCTAAGTGTGGCCATTATATAATTAAGAGACAGGCTAACATTTTATTGTTGAATAAAGATTTTACTACCAGTGAGTGGCAGAGAGAGATTCCTATAAAGCCTTTGAAATACCAGTTTGAAAGAAAATGTATATCATAGAAACAAAGTGTCTGTGTCTGTGTTTGTTTTAATACTTCCCGGAAGAATTTCAGGTTGCTTTTCAGCTTTCACATTATGATATTTGTCTAAAGAGTCTAGGCCTCTCTTGAGCTCTGAATCCTATGAAACCATGTGGAAGTTTCAAGCCAGATCTATGAGTGGACGCTCAGCTGCGAGTACATGGTTTTTCTGTACCTCCCTCTTGACTCTGCTTTCAGAACTAAGAAAACCAAGCAGCCCCATTGCCTAGGCCTTCTTGGCTCGGTCACATTTGCTCATAAGACAATTTGTAGCTGAGAGAGACACAGTTGTCTGGTGATCTGAATACAGAGAGTAAAATTATGCTCCCAAGAGCAATGGGAGCCCCAGCGTGTGGCTCTTACTAACTTCCACACAGTAGTAGTGGTGAGCTGCCTCTGTGGCACTGTCCCTTCCCCTTCTAGGCCCTAACAGAAGATTCTCCACAGAGTCAGGGTTTCCACAGGTTCTGGGGACTGGGGCCGGAGCTGGGAGTGGAGGCTTAGTGATAGGTGGGTGCAGGGGCTACACGTCATTCCAGCACCAGCCACTCAAATATTGCTTGGGAACTACACTCTGTGTATGGTGTGGGGGGGTTGATTGGCAGCTTGCTCAGAGGCAACACAATTATGATGCCATGCTAATAAAACCACAAATTAAAACAAAAACTTGGCCCTGGTGAAGTAGCATGCTGAAGCTATAGTGCCTGGAAATTCTCTGCAGATGGGCTGTGAAGTGGAGCTTACTAAAGGTTCCCTGATGTGAGGAGATGAATCTCTGATGGGTGTCATTGAGGAAATGTTTATGCTTCATAAATTGTATATATTTTGTTAGCAGACATTTGAGGAGGAAGAGGAGGAAGTGGAGCCTGCACCAGTCACCAGGATTCTGAAATTCAATGCTCCGGAGTGGCCCTACATGGTGTTAGGAGCTATTGGCGCAGCTATAAATGGGGCAGTCAATCCACTCTATGCTCTGTTATTCAGTCAGATTCTTGCGGTAAGCCATGCTAATATTTTAAAATTCCTACAGTTGTGTTGGTTATTCCTCTTACACTTTACAGCGTATAGCAGGCAAAAATGGATGAACAAATGGAGACAGGAACAACTAAATCTAATCTCAGCGCTGACATTGTCATTTTAGGCAAGTCTTTTAACCTCTCTGCCTCATCTTCTGAGTCAGACAAGTGGGGATAATCCTTCTTACCTACCTGAGCAGGGTGATCTGATGAGTAAGAACCTGTTCCTGCTCTAGTCTATTCTACATAGCGTCTTATGCCACTCCTGTCACCATAGTATCTAATCGACTTTGCAGAAGCACATTATGCAATGTGACTAACATCTGTAAAGTATGGTTCCTTCTTTCTGTCAAAATCTCCCAAAAGGGAAAAAAGTGTGTATGCAGTGTAATGTAATGTGTTGGTATCTTGGAGTGTTTTATATCTGTATGTGCTGCTTGCTGTATGTGCTGTGTTTGCATACGAGGTGGAGTAGTCAAGGAAGTGTGCCTTATGCTTGGAACAGGAGATGGTGAGGTTTATTATGGTTCCTGCTGGAGTTTGTTCCACAGCCTTGGACCGACCCCTAAGAAAGCTCATCTATTGCTCAGATGAGCTTTGCCTAATTAATTAGGGCATGATTCATGCTCTTTCTGAAGTTTATGAGAATCCTGCTATTGATTTCAATAAGATGATGATTCAGGCTCTAATTAATTTGTTCATGGCTGTCAAGGGGTTGGAGGTGCAGGAGGGTGCTCTGGGCTGGGACTGAGGGGTTCAGTGTGTGGGAGGAGGATCAAGGTTGGGGTTCAGGGGGCCAAGTTCAGCCAGGGAACTCTGCACTGCCCTGTCCGCAGGCACCATCCCTGCAGCTTCCATTGGCTGCAGTTCCTGGCCAATGGGAACTGCAGGGGCAGCACTTGGGGGGGGGCAGCATGTGGAGCCCCTGGCTGCCTCTATGCATGGGAGCCAGAGCGGGGACATGCCCCTGCTTCCAGGAGCATCCAGAATGGGGCAAGACCCTGACCCTGCTCCCTGGCTGAACTGCCAGAGCGGGACAAGCCCCAGACCCCACTTCTCAGCGGGAACTCAAGGGCCGGATTAAAACATCTGTAGTTGGCCCCCGGGCTGTAGTTTGCCCACCCCTGATCTAGCCCTACAGAAGTAGTAAACTCAAATATATTTATTGCTTGTTTCAGAATAAACACTTACAGGGATGCACTGTTGTGCATTTGGGAAAATTCCAAACTGTTTCCCCTCATTTAGAGCTCTCATTAATTCTGGAAAGTAAATTATACGTTAGCTTGTTTCACAGCCTCGGCTGTGATCCATGCACTCTGATCCATAACACACTGTTAGGGTTATAAATTCATATTTCAGTTCCTTCAATAGACTTTCTGCTTCTACCATTTCAGATGAAGAAAGCTAGTTCCGAGAGCAATTAACAGCTGGTGTGTGAGGATGATCTATTCTCACACTTGCTGTGTTTTGTGATGGTTATATGCACAAAATGCCCATTTTTCTGAAGCATTTTTCTTCCCATTTATATAAAGTTTAGACACATATTATGTGCTTATAATGCCATGTGGTGCAAGGATACAGAAAAAGACAAGAACTAAGAGCAATTAGCTCTGTGTTCTCATCTAGACTCAGCATGGGATATAATTTATTCGCATCGCTGACTTCAGCTTCTTGTGTCTTATTCAGCTCAGGTATAAAACTGGACTAAATCCTATTGAGAAACTGATGCTAAATCCTAAATTTTGTCTTTCCAGCTAGATAGATTACAAATATTTCCCAATGTTGCTGACAAAGCCTGACAAATTAAGGATAAAATGAGCTATGGAAAGTATTGTAGGTTGCACAAAGGGGAGAAGAAGTGCAGCCAATGCACCCTTATATATTATGTTCTTATTATGATGGATTAATGAGAAGAGATTACATAAAAATGCAGTATTATTTTTTTTAAATAAATGAAATTAAGTCTGACCAATCATATGCTCTACTCTTGAAAGGTAATGGCAGCACACAGACATTTGGAGCAGACTTTAATCTCTCAACACTAAATGCGAACCAGGCATCATTATTTTGAATTTTGTAGGGTTTAGTTTGTTGCCAGGGAGCTGATATTGAAAGTTAAAAATTACTTTGAAGAGGCTTTGCTAGTGGAGAATAACCATCTCTATGCAATTCCTACTCCAATTCCTTCCAAAACAATAATTTTTATAGATCACTGCTGAACCATAAATACATTGGGGTGGCCTTTGAAGACAAAGGCGTAGGTGTATTTTGTGGAATTTTATTTGTTGCATGTCTAACTAAGAAGAAAACTCCAGTAGTCCTTTATATTGTCAGCTATTTAGGTGCAAGAATTTAGGACAGTTTAGATATAAGTCTTAAAGGTCAAATCTGGAAGCTATTTTTAACCACTCACAAGAGCTAAACATGTTGCTCTCTTGGAGGATTGGTAGATGTATAGTGATTTGACATGTGAACACCAGTTAGAATATTAGAGCGATTGTCATTTTAGCAGAGATGTCCAAACACAAGCTGCTGCTTATACCCTTGAGCCGTAAAATAATTAACTGGTAGATATTACAACTGACAGTAACTCCTATGAACTGGAACTGCTAAAAGATGACTAGTGAGATTTGGACCATTACTTCATCGGCAATCAGTTTAATAGCAGTAGATAAAAAGATCAGACATAAAGAGAAGAGATAAAAGAACAGCATTTGAGAGAGGAAAATTATTCCTAATTTGAGTTCTGGACATTTTTTCTAATGGATTCTCTTCTCAACCCACACTGGCAAAAGAGTGACAACAACATGCGGGACCTATGTTCTCCCTTTGAAGCATGCTTATATTTCCCATTAGCAGCCTCAGTGAGAGCTGTTCATGTGTCCCAAAGGGCAAATTGTCCTAATTTTAAAGTATGTATTTGGAACATAAGTACTTTTGTACTTCCCAATTGGCCAACAGTTGTCACAGATTATAAGAGTCTTAAGGGAGTTGCTCTAGTGTTGCTTTACAGAAAAAAGAGAGTAATTGAGTCAACTAATCTTTTCCACTGTCTTGTGACTTCAGCCAGTATCCTCTGAATCACTATCAGAACCCATAACTCTTTTTCAGAGTAAGGTGGAGAATTGTTTTGGCTGTAATTAGCTATATGCAGCAAATGGTATTACATTCAGTGACTGCACATAATCTCTTTTGCCTCTGTTTTTATATTTGTTAACCCTATAGCAAGCCTTAACCAGGAAGAAAAGACCATACAAGGAGAGACAAAAATTGCTCTTCTTAACCTCCGAGGATAGGATAAGAAGCAAGGGGCTTAAATTGCAGTAAGGGAGGTTTAGGTTAGACATTAGGAAAAATTTCCTGTGAGGGTGGTTAAGCACTGGAATAAATTGCCTAGGGAGGTTGTGGAATCTCCATCACTGGAGATTTTTAAGAGCAGGTTAGACAAACACCTGTTAGGGATGGTCTAGATAATAGTTAGTCCTGTGACAAGTGCAGGGGACTGGACTAAATAAGACCATAAGAACATAAGAAGGGCAGTACTGGGTCAGACCAAAGGTACATCCCAGTATCCTGTCTACCCACAGTGGCCAATGCCAGGTGCCCCAGAGTGAGTGAACCTAACAGGTAAAGATCAAGTGATCTCTCTCCTGCCATCTATCACCCCTCTCTGACAAACAGAGGCTAGGGACTAATAGCCATTAATGGACTTAACCTCCACGAATTTATCCAGTTCTCTTTTAAACCCTGTTGTAGCCCTAACCTTCACAGTCTCCTTAGGCAAGGAGTTCCACAGGTTGACTGTGTGCTGTGTGAAGAACTTCCTTTTATTTGTTTTAAACCTGCTGCCCACTAATTTCATTGGGTGGCCCCTAGTTCTTCTATTATGGGAACAAGTAAATAACTTTTCCTTATTCACTTTCTCCACACCACTCATAATTTTATATATCTCTATCATATCTCCCCTTAGTCTTCTCTTTTCCAAGCTAAAAAGTCCTAGCCTCTTTGATCTCTCCTCATATGGGACCCATTCCAATCCCCTAATCATTTTAGTTGCCCTTCTCTGAACCTTTTCTAATGCCAGTATATCCTTTTTGAGATGAGGAGACCACATTTGTACACAGTATTCAAGATGTGGGCGCACCATGGATTTGTATAAGGGCAATAAGATATTCTCCGTCTTATTCTCTATCCCTTTTTTAATGATTCCTAACATCCTGTTTGCTTTTTTGACTGCCGCTGCACACTGCATGGACGTCTTCAGAGAACTATCCACGATGACGCCAAGATCTTTTTCCTGATTAGTTGTAGCTAAACTAGCCCCCATCATATTGTATGTATAGTTGGGGTTATTTTTCCAATGTGCATTACTTTACATTTATCCACATTAAATTTCATTTGCCATTTTGTTGCCCAATCATTTAGTTTCGTGAGATCTTTTTGAAATTCTTCACAGTCTGCTTGGGTCTTAACTATTTTGAGCAATTTAATATCATCTGCAAACTTTGCCACCTCACTGTTTACCCCTTCCTCCAAATCATTGATGAATAAGTTGAATAGGATTGGCGTTAGAACTGACCATTGGGGAACACCACTAGTTACCCCTCTCCATTCTGAAAATTTACCATTTATTCCTACCCTTTGTTCCCTGTCTTTTAACCAGTTCTCAATCCATGAAAGGATCTTCCCTCTTATCCCATGGCAACTTAATTTATGTAAGAGCCTTTGGTGAGGGATCTTGTCAAAGGCTTTCTGGAAATCTAAGTACACTGTGCCCACTGAATCCCCTTTGTCCATATGTTTGTTGACCCCTTCAAAGAACTCTAATACATTAGTAAGACATGATTTCCCTTTCGAGGTCCCTTACAGGCCCATGACTGTATAATTCTATGACTTAGTTTAGGAAAATAAAAACTGCCATATTAATCTTAACAATGCCATCCAGTAGTCTATTATTTACTGTGGCCAGTACAAGATGCTTCAGAGAAAAGTGTAAAATCCACATAAAGGGTAATTATTCCAAGGGAAAATTTCTTCCAGCTTTGAAGCTTGTTTTCAGTAGCAATTGAGGTATATGGTTTTGTGGATAATTTCTTGTTCATTGGCTACATTGTAGTAACTGTAGAAAGAGTACAAATGATAGCCTGCCCTCAAGCTGTAGGCTGATACTTATGAATTTGCAAAAATACAATAAGGATCTAAACAATTGCTTAAAATTTCTCTAGTTTGTTTTGACTGATTCCATTTATTTATATAGATGTACTGTATTTCCAATTGGGTGTGAAATAATCAAATAGTAAGATTAGTTGAATGTTAAATTTAAATATACAGGGCACGAATCAGGATAAGTGTTTTTATTCCTTAATCTTATGAATTCAGACTAAGAAATAGTAGAATTTTACCTTTGGAAGATCACTGATTTCTGTGAATGAAAGCAGGGAATGCTCTCATAAATCTAACTACAAAAAGATGTACACAAGACAGTCAGCTGATGTAAACAGGCAAAACTCCACTGAAGTCAATGAATTTACACTGATTTATACCAACTGAGGATCTGGCCCATGATGTTTTCATCTGACCCTGATCTTTAGGGGCTGATGTGAAAACTTTAGACTATATTTCACTGTCATAGACAAATTCTGCTCACCTTGTTCAGACTAATACTACTATTGACAATCTAATGTTATGACATTCTTTTTTTTTCCCAAAAGACCTTTTCCATGCCTGATAAAGAAGAGCAAAGAGCACTGATCAATGGCATCTGCCTGCTTTTTGTCCTTGTTGGACTTGTATCATTTTTCACACAGTTCCTGCAGGTAATGGCAATTCATCGAACTTCTGCTTTGCTGGTTTCTGTATCTGTTCATTTCTGGCTATGTGTGTGTGTGTTCTGTATAATAAGTGTATTTGTTCTTATGCATACCAGGGATACACATTTGCAAAATCTGGTGAGTTGCTTACAAGACGGTTAAGGAAAATTGGTTTCCAAGCTATGCTAGGGCAGGAGATTGGCTGGTTTGATGACCACAGAAACAGCCCTGGTGCCTTGACTACAAGACTTGCAACAGATGCATCACAGGTTCAAGGGGTAAGAAACCATATATTAGGAATTATTTTGCTCCATGCTAGTTACCGAATTACTATGGTATGTGATGTCACAAGAATTATCTAGTGTGTAAATAGTAATATAAATATATATATAATCATGGTTTCTACTCTCACTCTGTCTAGCTAAGCTATTTCCAGTGTGTGCACTATCTATCATAGACTGGCACAGCAATTAGTTTCTCTCCCTGTAAAGAACTAAATATAGACCAAGAGCCAGATCCTGCTGTCCATTGTACCATTGTAAACAGATCAATGCCATAAAAGTCAGTAAAGTTACCACAAGTCACCAATATAACTAAAAGAAGAATTCAGGATATAATCTTTAATTTCTCATTCCTGAAGGTGGAATTTTGCCTTAATCACTAAATGCATATTTCTGAAACATATCACAGGCATTTTCAACCATATTCATCACTAATAGTATCGTTGATTAAACAGAATTTTCAGCCTGGTGTGAAATTTATCACATGTGGCTGTTGTGGTTTATGCTAACAATCCACTTAAGAAATACCATCTACTACTACATGCTATGCTGTTTTGGGATCAGTCTCAGGCTGGCATAGACCAATATTGCAAAAGTCATGCTCTTTTAGAGGGGGGAAGACTGCCTGTTAGCACCGTATTCTAGCACCCCCTACTGGTTGACGTTGTGTACTGCTGAGTTATGTGTGGTCAACCTTAGCACTGATACTTGGCTCTAAAGCAAGTAATTTTGTTTTTACAAACACAGAAAGAAATGTATGGACTTTTTTCGTACTGATATTTAAATGATGATAACAGTTTTGCTGGCCTCTTTTCTTCTTGGAGTTTTAAGGAATTTAAAATAAGAATGACAGAGAAAGAAGAAAAAGTTGCAGCCTACAGCTTCCTGTCAGCAGCAAGCAGTCAGTATTTCCCCAGCATCTCAGAAATCAATAATCATCTCTTTCCCACTTCATACAGTTACATTAAGTTGCAAACACTTACAGGTTCCATTTTAATTTGCATGCACAGACGACTTAACCCCAGCTTTGCTTTACAGCAGCTGCATAAGAGAAGGCTTTGTTCTGGGCTAAAGCAGTATTCTCTGCTGTCTCTGAAGATTCTAGTTACTGCGCTCTACACAAATAACAGAGCTGTGAAATGAACAAAGCCAAAAACTTTTCCCAACTCTTGGGTTTAGTTTCAGTTCCGTTATTAATAAGAGGTCAAATAATGAAGCTCAACTGGAATTTATTAATCAATGATAATTAGTCAAGGATTAACACAACCCAATGCAGAATATAGAAAGGAAAGCTATGGTTACCAAACCAGTCTGAAAACTGGACAAGTTACTGCAGCTCGATTCATGTCTGTTCAAGTCCCAGAAACTCGGCTCTTTATATACCAACTTGTTCAAAATGAGGGAAAATCCTTTCCCTTTATGATCTAGTGAAGGAGATCCTTTTATGCTATTTCAGCTTACCTAATCAATGAGTATCTGTATATCTGTGTAATTTATCTGTTCTTTTATGGTATCTTAGTTTATCTGTCCTGATTATAGAAAACACATATGGCAACAAGTAATTCTTAATAAGCTAAAGACATCTCTCAGTGGGTCATTATCTCATCAATCACAAGTGGACCGCTACTGGACATCTGGACATATGCTTCACAGGTCAACAGGATCAGGATAAAAATATTATAAACATTCCACCACTTGGTCACACACTAAATTAAATCTAAGTATAGAGTCCCTAGAATCATAGATACAAAACACTTAAGTTCATGCACAAAGGATCATGGGGTTTTATATACAAAGAATCACAGGGAGTTTGGTTCATTTGCTAAAAGTCCAACCTTTGCTGCCTAGATTACCAATCATGGTAATACTAAACTATTTGATTAGGTGTTTATATGCAGTTCTAGTTAATGCATTCAGGAAGGATTTATATTGTTTTAACAAAATATGCAAGCAATGATACAAAATTAACACAACTAAATCTAACATTATTTGTAAAACAATTAATACTTTAAAGGTAACTTCTATCCATATATTAGAAATAAATAGGTCCAAGTCGCCATTATATATTAAATCTTCTACATCTTTATACATGTTTTTTTCTAATCTGAACAACGTGGGTATTTTTTCAAGCTAGTAATGCTTTCATAGTTAAGGTCAGTGGATCAATAATATGTAATTTTCAAGATTTTTATGATTGGGTTCACTTTGAATAAGTTTCCTTCTGAAAGGCTGGTACAGGCATAATTGTAGTTTGGCCAATTATACTATGTACATAAGGGACAAAAAAAACATTTGGATTGGTGACATTGCATGCAAGATTTTCGAACATACATTTTTTTATTGTTAGTTACTACATAATACAGCCCATCAATGTGGTAGGCCATTTTACTGCTGGGAATAACCACCTGGTGAGTATCACAGGAAAGGAGACAGTGGTGACTAGCTCATCGGTCTGGCTGGCATGACCGCAGACAGGCATTGCGATGCTGAAGACATCACACCTACACAGGTATTAATAGTCCTTTTGAGGAGCAACTAGCCCACCAGGTTTTTGTTGCTTAATAAAGCACCAGCAGATCCATATAGACATAGGTGTTCTTTGTAGATTCCTGTTTCTAGGTAACCTTCTGCTGTGCCTAATTTATTAAATATTGCCATGTTTGGTTTTACTATTGGTAAAGATACCGTAAATACAGTATGCATAGAGTCCGATACTCAATAAGATTGTTTAGAATAGCATGTGCCTTAGGATGTGGTGTCACGGAGGCCAAATTTTGAAGAGTACTAAAAGGAATTTGTTTACATGCTTTAACACATTGCCAATTCACAGAAGTTCTTTTTTGTACATTTGGAACAATACCATTTATTTAGGCGTTTATTCTTAATCAGGTTTGGCACCTTTCCAGCTTCAACATTTCTTAGTGTATTGATTACCATGTCCAATGCATGGCTGCCATAAGCAGTACAAATGATTTTCATTCCTACTGTGTTTTTTGCTTTCTTATTATTAACTTTAACCAATTAACTGATTCTTTTGCCTGTCTGTTTAAACAAATGAGTAATGTCATGCATATTTAATATGTTCCTGTCTTCATTAGCTAGACTCTCAAATCCATCAGTCATTTGTGGAACACTGTTAGCCCCAGTGTTTAATGTAGCTGACATGTCTTTTTTTTTTGTTTTGAAAATCTGCTCTATTTTAACTGATATACTTGATTTAAAAAGGCCTAAAACAGATCCCATAATTTGTTTTTGCTTTGTAACTAGGGCTGTTGATTAATTGCAGTTTACTCACATGATTAACTTTAATCACAATTCATTGCAGTTTTAATCATACTGTTAAATAATAGAATACCAATTGTTACCAAAAAAATTACCAATACATTTATTAATATTTTTGGATGTTCTTCTACATTTTCAAACATATTGATTTCAATTACAGCACAGACTACAAAGTGTACAGTACTCACTTTATATTATTTTTATTACAAATATTTTCATTGTAAAAATTATAAACTACAGAAATATTATTTTTCAATTCACCTCATACAAGTACTCTAGTGCAATCTCTTTATTATGAAAGTTCAACTTACAAATACAGACTCTTTTTGTTACATAAAACTGCACTCAAAAACAAAACAATGTAAAACTTTAGTGCCTAGAAGTCCACTCAGTCCTACTTCTTGCTCAGCCAATCGTTTTTCTTTACTAGTACTGGGAAAGGTCTGTAGATCAGGAGAACATTTAGGGGTTGAGCCTGCAGTCTTTGTTTTGAAAAAAATTCTCATTTGACTTCAGTGGGAAACAGTACAGCTAGACAAGGCAAATACCTATGGAATTAATCTAAACAGAGTAATCCATGCCATGTTATTTTAATGTCTAGAATGCTCTAAGTTTGGTGGGAAGGTATTTGATTGTCTTTTGAAACATATATGATGATTGATGTTACTGTGGGGATATAATTCAGTAATCTACTTTCATTTTATTTTAAGGCTACTGGATCTCAGATAGGAATGATTGTCAGTTCCTTAACCAACATTGGAGTGGCCATTATCATTGCTTTCTACTTCAGCTGGAAACTAAGTCTAGTTATAATGTGCTTCCTGCCCTTTTTAGCCTTATCTGGAGCTGTGCAGGCTAAAATGTTGACAGGATTTGCCTCGCAGGACAAGCAAGCTATGGAAATTACTGGGCAGGTAATGTTTTCTGAAATCTAAGTTTAGATTAGCAGGCATTTGGGGCAGGGGTGTGTGTCAGTCATAGTTCAGACATTGAAATTATTAGTGATTCAGATGCTATAGAAGTGGCAGAGACATACAAGGGGCAGTATTTCTGCTTGTCGGCCACTGAAATTTCATAGAGGCTTTCCCTGCTGTAAAAGTACTTACTACTTGGAATGCTATGACCTCAGACAGTAAGATGTGAGTCTCTAATTCCAGTCCTTTTATTGCTTATTGCTTGTAAAATGCATATCTGAAGGCACCCTCTTATGCTCTTTGTAGCTCATCAGCAGGAAACCATGGTCCTGTGCATTTAGAAATCATTGCATTCTAGAATTCAACACTAACCCAGAAAACAGTATCTGCTAATTTTGAAGACAGCTGGGTTGTTTTTATGGTGAGTTGTATACTGATGGGTTAGACTTTAGGAGCCCACTGTTTCCATATCAGTTGGATTTTCTAAGCTAAAACATTTCATAGTAAAGTCTTTCCTTTATAGGAGTAATATAAACTTTTTTGGTTTGACTTTTTGTATCGTGCAGCATGTCTTCTTCTGCTGTCTCATTCTGATACCAAACAAAGCTTACATTGCAATTGCAGTATGTGTTCTCCAAAGTGTGTGAGGGAAATAGATATGAGTCAAGTTTGTTAAGCAAGCCATCACAGGAGTGAGAGCCTTCACAGGGAGGAATAAGTTGTGTATGCAGCATTCCCTGACTGCCTTCCCTCAGTTGCTCCCACTCCCATTCTCTTCCTATTTCTTAGTTAGCAAACCTCCACCCCATTTTGGCAATGAACATCTAGGGAGTGATCCCAATGCTCTTCTTAACAGGGGTCTCTGTGGAGAGGTTATATGCATTAGTCAGATCAGTAGTTACTTAGAGAGTGTCTCAGCCAAAGCCACTAGCTGCATTTGCTGGAAGACCTCTAGCGCATGTAGCAGCACTTGAGGTGGGGAAGAGAGAGGGAATGGCAGCTGTGCTTTCTCCCCATCCCTATTCAGAAATGGAGGTGAACAGGGCAGCTGCCCTTACAGCACTCATAGGGTTCCTTGTCTTAAAACCTGTCACTGATGCTGCCGGCCACGTGTAGCCAGTAGCCAGAACTGGATCCATTTTAAAACGTACCTAGTGCAACAGTGCAAAAACTGATCTGCATCAAGAAAATGGGGATAGTTGGAGGACATGGTATTAGAAATACTCCCCATTTAGTAATTGTGCAGACTTCCTTTTTCCCCCTTATGCAGAGGAAAAAAGAGATTATGGAATGATTTTTTCCACAGATGTGAGCTTGCTGGTAGAGTTATACAGCACAATTCCTCCTTCTCTGGGACTGAGGCCAGTTTGTCAGACAAACAGGGACATGCAGTCTAAATAAACTAAACTGTAGAAATTAACAAGTTCTACAAATTTAGATTAGCCTTATATGTAAACAGAATTGTCAGAAAACACTAGTTTGAACAAAGACACCCAAAGTCTAGAAAGAGTTAATGCTGACTATTCTCTCATTCACAATGGCTACATTATTTACAGCAAATGATCGATCAAAATACCAGCTTGAAATTGATGTAGATAGGAACTTGACAAATGGCCCGGGCATCGGCCATTACTCAATGGAATGACCCACAGGCTAGAAAGAAAAGGGCATTCAATACTTCAATGACTGATTATGTCTGGTGATATTTTCTAATTTAGTCAGCAGCCTAGTCCAATACAAAAGGGTTTGTTTAAGTCTTTTCTACAATGATTGCTTATCTACCATTTTAAAATATAGAAAAACATAGTCTGAACTCTCATGTTCACAAGGCCTATTTAATCTCTTCTTCAAGGTACATGTTAATGCTCCAGGATTAATTCTACACACTGACCTGGAAAAAAATGTAATGGAAAATTGACGTAAATCATGTTTTAAGTATTCATATTCAGGTCACTTCCTCTGTGCTGCATGCAGAAAGCCTTCATAAGCAATAAAACAAAATTTAGTAAGAATACCTGTAGATAAGAGAAGGTAAAACAGACTGAGCCATTACAAATGGCAAGACAAACAGCAAGTACATTTAAACATGACAAACCTGTGAAATAAAATACACGGGACAAATGGGATGAAGCAATAATCTGGTATAGAATAAACTCTGTATGCATTCTACGGATGAAAATATAGCTCCACCGTGAGTTGAGATGAACTTTACGAGCAACAAAACTAAACCCTAAGCCTTACAATTAATAGGCACCTCAAAAAAAGTTTCCAGAGTAAAGAAAAAGACAATTGGGAATTGATACCAGCTTCCTAAACTGCATTAGGAATTGTACATGCAGTCAGGCATGGGATTACTCTTTATTTACCCTCTGGCTCAGGGGTGGCCAACCTGAGAGTGAGAAGGAGCCAGAATTTACCAATGTACATTGCCAAAGAGCCACAGTAATACATCAGCAGCCCCCCCATTAGCTCCCCCACCCTGCTCCCTGCGCCTCCTGCCCACCGGCAGCCCCACCAATCAGTGCCTCTCCGTCCCTCCCTGCACCTCCTGCTCAGCTGTTTTGTGGTGTGCAGGAGGCTCTGCGGGGAGAGAGTAGGAGCAAGGGCAGGGCAGACTCAGAGAAGGGGTGGAGTGGGGGCAGGGCCTGTGGCAGAGCCAGGGGTTGAGCAGTGAGCACCCCACAACACATTGGAAAGTTGGTGCCTGTAGCTCCAGGGCCGGAGTCAGTGTCTATATAAGGAGCCGCATATTAAGTTCTGAAGAGCCACATGTGGCTCCGGAGCCACAGGTTGTCCACCCCTGTTCTGGCTGAAATCCTGGTCCAACCGAATTTGATGGGCGTCTTGCCATTGGCTTCTGTGCAGCAAGGATTTTATCCTCGGCTGTATGTTCCATCTAGCCACTTCTCTTGAACATGAACTGGCAAGGTATCAATGGAAAAGTAAACTCAGCTGCCTTTCATTTATAAAAGGATTAGACTCTGAAGAAAGAGACCTGGAGACTATCACCCTTCCCCCCAAGACCACTGGTGTAAGAACAAAACATTGAAATAAAAACATTCTTAAAAATGTGCAAACAAGAAAATAACCACTTTGCATCTATGACTAACACCAACATTCCCACAGTGCCATATATTTAGCATTATGGCATATTTGGTGTCGTTCGGTTTAGCTAGAGCAGGGGTAGGCAACCTATGGCATGGGTACCAAAGGTGGCACGCGAGCGGATTTTCAGTGGCACTCACACTGCCCAGGTCCTGGCCACCGGTCTGGGGGGGGGCTCTGCATTTTAATTTAATTTTAAATGAAGCTTCTTAAACATTTTAAAAACCTTATTTACTTTACATACAACAGTATTTTATTTATATATTATAGACTTATAGAAAGAGACCTTCTAAAAATGTTTCAATGTATTACTGGCACACGAAACCTTAAATTAGAGTGAATAAATGAAGACTTGGCACACCACTTCTGAAAGGTTGCTGACCGCTGAGCTAGAGATTGCTCACTAAAATGCCATTGACAAGTCCATGGTCATACTTAGATATATGTTACAAACCCTGAGTCCAGTGGTCTTCAAAGTGGGGTGTGCATACCCCCTGGGGGTGTGCAAGACCACCCCTCCCCCCCCCGGGTGTGCGAGACCCCCGGCGCTGCCGCTAATCCCCCTGAACTCGCGGCCTATTTTTGTGCTGCTGAAATGCCATCGCAGAAACTGGAAGCTTTCTATTCGGTGGCATTTCAGTGGACATACCCCCGGGACCCCCGAGTAGAGGCAGGAGATTAAAAAGGGGCTGTAGTGGGAAAACATTGAAGACCGCTGCCCTAGTCCTACATTCGGTGGGACACAGCTCTCTCAGCACAACACACTACCAGGATGGGAAGTTGGGGAAGGCCATATTTCAGCTGATGAGAGGGTCTGCCAGAACACCCACACCTATTTGTTTGGAGTTGGATACATTCTGTTGTTAAGAAATAATGGTGCCAGAGACATATACAAAGTGAAATTCACCCATGTGTGAGAGCCCAAGCAAGGCCATCCTCATTATGAATGTTTTGCAGTAGCCCAGTCCGAGAAGGGCTGACTTCAGAAAAGTCCTGTTTGAGGTTTGCATCAGTTCTTATTGTATCTGAACCAATTTGTACATCATTAGTTTCTATAATTTGCCAAACAATCCTATTGCCCTCTAACTGAAAAGTGGGATAAAGTAAAGGTCTTCTCACTTTTTCAGAGTGATTCCTGACTGTTTTACCTGTAACCTATTTTTTTTCTTCAGATTTCCAGTGAAGCCCTCTCTAACATTAGGACTGTAGCTGGAATAGGGAAGGAGAGAAAGTTTATTGAAGCATATGAAGAACAGCTGGAAATCCCATACAGAGCTGCAGTCAGTAAAGCACATGTTTATGGAGTCTGTTTTGGCTTTGCTCAATGTATAGTGTTCATAGCCAATTCGGTTTCTTATCGATATGGGGGTTTTTTGGTGGAGAATGAAGGACTTCATTATAGCTATGTGTTTAGGTAAGAAGATACTTGCTGACAGCCACATACTCTGCTACAGAAGTATGTTGTTTACAATAAAATCCACATATTTATGTAACCCACAAGCTAAAAGCTTTCCTCCTTGACTGCAGGGTGATCTCTGCAGTTGTGACCAGTGGAACTGCTTTGGGGAGAGCTTCTTCTTATACTCCAAACTATGCTAAAGCAAAAATATCTGCTGCACGTTTTTTTCAACTGGTGGATCTGGTTCCCCAAATCAACGTTTACAGTGATCAAGGGGAAAAATGGGTAAGAGTAGAGATAAGTAATGCAGGAAATGTCATTATTCAGCCAAATGATATAGGTATTGAAACCCTGGGAATTATGGACTATTCCATACACACCTCTCTTCGTGAGCAAGGTAAGGTGACATCAGAATACTTGCTAGATATCCTTGCCTTTGGGGAAGTACTGAGCTATGTGCTATAATGTAAGCATAAGAATGCAGTCAAATTATTCCCAGTCTACCCAAAATTTCATTCAGAGTATCAATAAATGGTGAATACATTTTAATAATTGAACTGAATGTTGGGAGCCAGATGGATTCACTGGATAATGAGATTTTCTTTCGTCTCTATAACAATGATTTAAATCCAGATGGGCTCAGCCGCTAACCATGTTTATAATCTTCTGGTTCTTCTATGAGCACATCACAGAAACACCATCAAATTTGTCATTAATTGGCATTTCTGTGGTCAATCAGAACCTCTGAATGGAGTTGGAGCATGAACTACCTTCTCAGTTCAAAAGTTGGTCCCCTTCTATATTTAAGCTATTTGCAGTGCAGTGTGGGAAAACTTCCAATGATAGAATGAATACAGCAGCATAGCTCTGACTAAATAGAAGACTCCTATCCCAGGATAGTCAACCCAGTCAGTCTTTGGGTTCCTTTCTCTCCAGAGTTATTTCACAAGCACTTAAGTCACTCACAAAAACTAATAGTGGAAACATGAATCATATTTAATGTGAGGAGATTTGTCACTCTTTAGAATTCAGTTCTCAGCACTTTCTTTCTCACTTTTTCACCAGGACAATTTCAAGGGAAGCATTGAATTTATCAACTGCAGGTTCACGTATCCTTCTCGGCCTGACACCCAAGTTTTGAATGGCCTCTCAGTATCTGTTAAATCTGCGCAGACACTTGCATTTGTTGGAAGTAGTGGATGTGGCAAAAGTACTAGTGTCCAGCTTCTGGAGCGCTTTTATGACCCTGAGAAAGGATGTGTGGTAAGCAGCTTTCATTACGTGGCTAGTTTAAGTGCTTGCCAGTTGCAGAAATCTTCAGACTCCAAAGTTCTTCTCCAATTTACATAGGAGTTTTTACCAAAGAGTCACTAAGTAACATGTGCACAGCTGAGGAGCACTTCAGTGGATTTTCACACCATCCACAACAGGGTGTAGCTCTCTTGATCTTTCCTCAAATTTACAGTCTAAAGTTCTCCAATGATCCAACTTAAGTTGGTGCATCTTGGCTGGTTCTCTCTGCAGATGCTCAGTCACCGTCACAGGAGGTAATACACCTCTGTGCAGAAATCCAGGCACATAGTTGGGATTGGTGTCATGGAGAGCAGCACCTTCCCTTTTTGACACCCTCACACCACCCAGAATCCACATAGCTCAAGTGTAGAGACATCTGAGAGGGCTAGGGAGGGAAAATGAGACTTACCTCTTCAATAAGATCTGCCTGGAATGAGCTGGACCTCAGTTTTTGCTCAGTCTTCTTATAGGCAAAATTCTCATTGAAATCAGTGGGAGCTTTGCCTGAGTAAGAACTGAGCAGCTAAGGTCCAGGGATCATACTATCAATAGTGAAATGTGGTTAAAAGTCAGTGCACATGGCCATGAGTAGAGCATTTGGTCTACTGTAGTTCTAAGAGTCCACTACATCCCAAGTAAATTGTTCCCATGGTTAATTACCCTCACTGCTAAAAATGTGCATCTAGGTCTAGTCTAAATTCATCTAGCTTCAGCTTCTAGGCCAGGGCTTGGCAACTTTTCAGAAGTGGTGTGCGAAGTCTTCATTTATTCACTCAAATTTAAGGCTTCGCACACCAGTAATACATTTTAATGTTTTTAGAAGGTTCCTCTATAAGTCTATATCAGGGGTTGACAACCTACGGCACACGTGCCACGGCACGCTGCTGCCAGCCGAGGTCCCAGCTGCCAGCCCTGCTCAGCCCATTGCTGACCTGGGTGACAGGAACCCCAGGCTGCCAACAGGCTGAGCGGGGCCAGCGGCCGGGACCCCAGAGCAGCGGCGGGCTGAGCGGCTCAGCCCACGGCTGGTCTGGGGTTCTGGCCACCAGCTCCTGCCAGCTGGGGTCTCAGCTGCCAGCCCCGCTGAGCCCGCTGCCAGCCTGGGGTATTCTTCACCCAGGCCAGCAGCAGGCTGAGCAAGGCTGGTGGCCGGTATCTCAGCTGACACCAGCGTACCATTAAAAATCATCTCGCGTGCCACCTCTGGCACGCATGCCATAGATTGCTGACCCCCGTTCTAGCCATTGGGTCTTTTGCTGCCTTTGTCTGCTAGATTAAAGAGCATGCTGCTATCAGAAATCTTCTCCCCATGTCGGTATTGCACAATTTAGCTTGTTTTTCTTCTCCATTTGAAAAAATAAATAATTGGAGTTCTTGGTCAAGCAGAACACTTCAAGCACATGCTTAACTTTCAGTATGTAAACAATCCAGTTGACTTCAGCAGGTGTATTCATATGCCTAATGTTAAGCATGGGTTTAAGTACTTTGCTGGATCAGAGACACACCCACTAGATATGTATTTGTTAAAAACAAAGAAATCTAAACAGTATTCTTATTCCAGTTATTTACTGTAGTGTGATGTTATGCTGACTTTATTTTACAAAGCTGTATTTATGTAACACCTTGTTGTTGTGACTATTTTGTTTCAGCAAAAGCTACTCATTCTTTGTATGTTGCAAGTCTGAAATGATGTATCATATTTTGTCTTTTTTACTGGTAGTTAATAGATGGCCACGATACCAAGAAAGTAAATGTACAGTTTCTTCGATCTAAAATTGGAATAGTGTCTCAGGAGCCTGTGTTATTTGACTGTAGTATTGCTGATAATATTAAATATGGTGATAACAGCAAAGAGATCACTATGGAAGAAGTTATAGAAGCAGCAAAGAAGGCCCAGCTGCATGACTTTGTCATGTCCCTTCCAGATGTAAGTGTATTTGCAAGGACAGTAAAAAACTAAAATCCAAAAACAAACAAATGCTATGATAGGGCCTAAATAGTGGGACTACAAAAGACAGCTGAGAAAGGCAAGGTATTCATTGTAATGAGATTTCTCACCGAAGCAAATTAGGCCTTTTCATGTGCCAACACTGATCTTTTAAACAGATCTGAGGGGTGGGGGGAAGGGATGGCATATTGTTATTTTTGTCGTGATTTATTTTATGGGAATTTGGGGGTTGATATTTTCCCCCTACTGCTGGGCAAATACTTTAAAAATTAAATAACCAGCAGAAAGCAATATTTTCAAAATTTCAAACTCTGATAGGCGACAGAAGGAACGGTGCCAGTGTAAGTAAACAGAAAGGAGAGGAAGCAAACAGTGAAAGCAAACAGAAAGGAGACTCATGGCCCATTCCCCACACAGCACCACAATATTGTCCCAGTTTATCCATTGTTGTAATTGCAGACATGCTCATTTAGGAATAAAATTTCCCCTATTGTATATTTTTCAGAAATATAAAACTAATGTTGGGGCTCAGGGATCCCAGCTTTCTCGTGGGCAAAAGCAACGCATCGCTATAGCTCGGGCCATCATACGAGATCCTAAAATTCTATTACTGGATGAAGCAACATCTGCTTTAGACACGGAAAGTGAAAAGGTAAATGTGCAATAAAAGAGAATGAGGAAGGTTCTGTATAATTATCTAGGTGTGTTCTCGTAAAAAAATGTCCATAATAATAAAATTTAATTTTAATTTGTTTGTCTGACACAGAAACCTTAGAAAAGTACTATATAATGAGATACCTTCTTATAACAGACAGTATCTTTTCTTTGAGTAAATTCAGCCCTAAAACACTCTTTATGACTTTCCAATATGTAAAAATACAAAACCCATCAGCCATAGCTGCTCTTAGACTTAGCCCTTACAGAGTTCCCCTTTCTCAATGTAATTCATACTAGTTCCATTTTCAAAGCTTTCAGTAACCAAGTTTCACATGCACTGCCATTGCACACCAAAAATTATATATTCAAACAAAGGTACAGTAACTTCTCACTTATCGTCATCATGGTTAATGCTGTTTCATTGTTACGTTGCTGATCTATTGGAGAACGTACTCATTTAAAATTGTGCAATGTTTGCTTATAACATTGTTTGGCTGGGGGGGCTCAGAACTAGGATCAGCCAGCAGCCCCCCGCATCAGTGCCTCTCCACCTCCCCCAGCGCCACCCACCTGCCAGTGGCCTTGCAGATCAGTAACTCCCCACTCCTTCCCCATGCTTCTGCCTGCAGCAATCAGCTGTTTCATGCTGGGAGGCTGGGGGGAGAAGGGGAATGGAGTGAGGATGCAACATGCAGCTCCTCCCCCACAAAAAAGCTGATTGCTGCGGGCGGGAGGCATGGGGAGGGAAGGGGGAGGTTGCGCACTGTGTCCTTCCTCTCCTCCAGCCTCCTCAGCACCACAAAAAAGCTGATTGCTGCGGGTGGGAGGTGCGCAGCCTCCCTGTCCCTCAGCATGCCTCCCGCCCGCAGCAATCAGCTGTTTTGTAGCATTCAGGAGGCTGGGGCGGGGGGGAAGGAGAGAGGAAAGAGTGTGCTGGGGAGAGCGGGTGGAGCAGGGGCAAGAAAAGGCAGAGTTGGGGTGGGCTTGAGGCAGTGCCAGGAGTTGAGCACACCCTTGGACTTTGGAAAGAACAGCAAGAGGCGCAGCTGGACGATCCACCATCTTTCACCCTTTGACTTCATCACCTCAACCAAACTTCACAATCTTCATTGCTGAATACAATATTAAATTGTTTGTTTAAAACGTATACTGTATATGTATATAATGTCTTTCATCTGGCAAAAAAAAATATCCCTGGAACCTAACTTCCCCATTTACATTAATTCTTATGGGGAAATTGGATTTGCTTAACATTGTTTCTCTTAAAGTCACATTTTTCAAGAACGTAACTACGAGGTGAGGAGTTACTGTATGCATAAAGGGCCTGAGCATGCAGTAATTTCATTAACTTCAATTAAAGACTGCAGCACTGGGACTAAGAACTCAGACAAGGATTTGCATGGCTTTCTTGCACTTTGAGATGAAAGTAACACTAGTAGGTTTAAACGACATCAGCACTAAAATGACATTCAGAATGTAACTGAAGGACTCGTATAATTTTTAGCATTATGCATATTGCTAATCCCTCCTATATACTAGCGGTTTAATTCATGGGTCAGCCACGCACATCAAGAACTTCACCTTTGATTCAAATGTCCAATAGTAAATTTTAGAAATGCTGAGCCATCTAATTATTGGTATAGAATAATCAGAGATTTTCCAGATATTGACCTCCATTTCAGCTGGCACGTTTTCATGCTGATACTTTGTCTGTTGTCTGCAGACTGTGCAAGCTGCATTGGATAAAGCCAGAGAGGGACGGACCTGCATTGTCATAGCACATCGGCTGTCTACAATTCAACACTCTGATATCATAGCTGTCATGTCTCAAGGAATTATTGTTGAAAAGGGCACTCATGATGAACTGATGGCCAGGGAAGGAGCTTATTACAAACTTGTCACCACTGGAGCACCAATTAGCTGATTTACCACAGGCTCTGTGTAAACTTGAAAGATGATACTTTTCTAAATGAGAACTCTGCAGTTGGTTTGGCAATACTGGTACCCCTTTGAGTTACTACATGGTACATGACAAGTTACATGGGACATTATCGAGCCTAAAACGTATCTTGCCTTCTGGAGTAAGCAAGCCCTGTAGGATCATATACGGTGACTACAGAGTAGGCTGATTTGTTAAGGAGATAGCCTAACCCAGTGTGCAAGGAGAGAAGGAAATTTGCTGGTAAGAAAGCTCTTTATTTGGGAGTTGTGGAGCTATTCAAGGGTGAGGAGCTCATGTAAAATGGCTTTGTAGTCTGGCTGCACAGTGCCTTACCTACTTAATTAAATGTTAGTCAAGGAAGAATCCACCCTGAATATTAGCATGTCAGAGCAGGAATTGCTTCTTTTGTCAAGTTATAGGGCTAAAACACACGTGTGATATTATATTCTATTTTAGTGGTGAGATCAAATATTTCCTAACTTGAAGGTTTTATAAACAGAATCAAAATAGATACTCTCAATGTGGTTATAGAAATCTTTGTTTTGCCGCACTCTTTGTCTTTCTTATCTATTTAGATTGTGAGCACTTTCAGGCAAGGACAGTCTTTTACTGTGTGTTTGTATAGTGCCTATCACCCCGGGACCCTGATCTACATTGGCAGATCTAGCTGCTCCTTGTGAAATAAATAAAAAATAACAATGAAGTCAGCTTCATTTCACTATGATAAAGAAAGAGCGTGAGAAAAGGAACAGAAGCTGGTAAAGATTAATTCTTCTAAATTAGTCACTTTATTAAATGGCCTCAACTAACTGATTTGAATATAAATAAATATTCAGTTAAATCAAGTAACAATTATTTTTCACTGTTATTTAATCTCTCTCTTACCTTGAAACTGTGATAGATAAATAGAGAATATCACATTTTCATCACTGGTGACCATATCGTGCCATTTCTTGTTAAGGCGAACATAAAAATTCTGTAAGTGACAAAGAGTCCTATTCACACCTCCAGTTCAGCTGCTAGAGGAACACCTCACCCTCCCTGATTAGAGATAACAAGCTGGTTCAGCCTCATTGGACTAGCCTTGTTATCTCCCACCTGGTTCTTGCCTACCTATTTATACCTGCCCCTGGATACTTCCACTGCATGCATCCGACGAAGTGGGTATTAGCCCACGAAAGCTTATGCTCTAAAAAAATTTTAGTTAGTCTTTAAGGTGCCACAGGACTCTTTATCACTTCTGCAATTCCGGACTAACACGGCTACCCCTCTGATTCATAAAAATTCTGTAATGCTTAAAGAATGAGAGATTTCCATTTCTATTGAGCACGAAGAATGTCCACAGTTATATTAGACTGTGTTGACCTTTTTACATATAAACTATCATACTTCAAGGCATAAGCCAAATACTAAGTGAAGGTTAGGAACAGCTTTCCTCTGGAGGAAGGTTATTCTGTAATTTTCCATTATGAGGTTTATTGCATTTTTCGCCGAAGTGTCCTTTTCTGGCCTGCCTAATTATACTTTTACATTTGACTTGTAGGCTTTTTTCTCCTTTCTATTTTCCACAGCAGAATTTGACTTCCAATTTTTTAAAGAATGCCTTTTTGTCTCTAACTGACTCATTTACTCTGCTGTTCAGCTATTGTGGCTTTTTGTGTGTGTGTGTGTGGGGGGGGTCCTCTTACTGTTTTCTTTTTCAGTTGAGGTATACATTTAGTTTGCGCCTCCACTATGTTTTTAAAAAAAAATAGTTTCCATGCAGGTTGCAGACCTTTCACTCTTGTGACTGTTTCTTTTAATTTCCATTAAAATAGTTGTCTCATTTTTGTATAGTTCCCCTTTCTGAAGCTGCTCCTGTGGCGGGTTTCATTGTTACGTTCCCCACTATATAATTATATTGTTGTCACTATTACCTACCAGTTCAGCTATATTTAGGATTGCCAGGCACCTGGTTTTCAAATGTAATGCCCGGTCGAAAAGGGACCCTGGCAGCTCCAGGTAGCACTGCTGATCAGACCATTAAATGTCCGATCAGTGGCACACTGGGGCTAAGGCAGGCTGCCTGTCTGCCATGGCCCAGTGCAGTTCCCTGGAAGCACCCAGCATGTCCGGCCCCTAGGTGCAGGGGTGATCAGGGAAGCTCCGCTTGCTGCCCCTGCCTCCAGCACCAGCTCCACAGCTCCTATTGGCCAGGAACCATGGCCAATGGGACCTATGGGGACAGTGCCTGCAGATGCAGGCAGCATGCACAGCCACCTGGCTCTGGATCTGCCAGTCCCTTCTGGGAGCAGTGCAGCATCAGGGCAGGCAGGGAGCCTGCTTTAGGCTCGCTACACCACTGACTAGGTGCCACTTGCCCCAGGTCAGAACCCCTCCTATACTCTAACTCCCTCCCAGAGACCACACCCCCAATCCTGAACCCGCTTCTGGAGCCCACACCTCCTCCTATACCACAATCCCCTGCCCTGAGCCATCTCCCACACTCCAAACCCCTCAGCCCCACCCCCCACATCCCCCAGCTGGAGCCCTAACCTCCTCTCACACCCCAACCTGGAGCTCCCTCCCACATCCTGACTCCCTCATTTCTGCCCACACCCTCCAGTTAGAGCCCTCATCACCTCCTACACTCCTGCCCCAGCCCAGTGAGAGTGGGACAGAGTGAGCAATGGAGGGGTAGATGGAGTGAGTGGGGGCAGGGTCTCAGAGAAAGGGAGGCCTTGGGGAAGGGGCAGGGCAGACCTGGGGCAATTTGAAAGTTGGCAGCTTTAGGTATATTCAGCCTTCATTTTGTTAGGCCACACTCTGTGTCTCCTCTCATAAGAGGGTAGTTTTTCTATTCCTCTGATCCAATGGGAATCGGCCCACTACCCTGAAGTGGTATGACAACGCTTATGTTCAGAAGTTCCCATTGCTTTTAAGAACAGATTAAATGATGTATAGGAGCATTCTCTCCGGAGGCTGATTTAGCTATGGAACTACTGCCACCCTCCCTTTAGGGGTTATGCCAAGAAGGGCTCCCTTAATTTACAGCAGGGGCACCATTTAACCCTACCAGTTGTGGCTACAGTTCATCTCATTGCAGGGATGAGGAGGAGTTCCCTAGCAAGCTAACCAACTTTCTGAATTGCACTGGCCCATTCTCAACACCATAGATATGGAGGGCAGACTTCTTGTTTAATTCCCTCATGGCTGCTAGTGAAAACTAATCAGCCCTTTAATCTCTTTGTACCTAATACAAACACAACAGGAAGTTCATTCCCTGTGGCCCAAAGTGGGTTGAGGTAGGCCACCTGTCCTGATGTGCTAGTTGCATGAATTATTCAGCCAAGACTGCAAGAGTTAAAGCTTAGGCATGCAATATTCTGAAGTAAATGAAGACAGATCTAGTTATGTGCTAACTGAGGTTCTGGCCTTTGATTTAAAATTATCATGCTAAGAAGTCACAGCTGAAGCTTGATTATCCCCACTGCTTGGAAAACCCCAATTCAGTTTTCATATAGGGAAATTCTGGAGATCAACTGTCTTCATCCAGTGGGAGCCTTTGGGTGCTGAAGCTCCAGCTCCCTGCAAGAACCTAGCTTCAGCTCTGCAGAGCTGAGAAACTTCACTAAACGAAGTCTGCAGCCTCCTGTTCTGTTGATAACATTCAGGTAGTCTAGACGGATGGCTTTTGGGGGTTTGGTGAGTCACAAATCTACTGTAACTCAAACTTAAACCTTAATTTAGGCAGTAAACACTACTATGGATAAATATTTTTTAACACTTATGTCTTCTGCAGCCCAGCAGAACTGTGGGAGATGGTAGGTACGTGCTATTCCCCTCATGTGCGCAGCTTCAAGACTTTCAAAGCTTTGGAGAAAAACTGGATAAGATAGTGGCTGAAAACTCTGCCAAACTTAACCAGTCCTTCTCCTCTGCATTATGTTCTCTAATAAGAGATTACAAACTCACTGTCAGATAGATATGCCTTCCATCCTCCTTCCTCACAGAAATTTCAGAGGTAAGATAACAGATGAGGAAAGGGAAAACCTTGGAACCAAGGAACGAGTGGATAACCTAGAGGTGCTGCCACAGCATCCACGGGCTCATTATGACACTGAATGAATGTGCTCCAGCCACACCTGAGCTCGAGAGGCAGGATTTCCCACTTTTCAGATGAATGGTTTGCATCCACCACAGAGAAATGGGTGCAGGAGATAGTGCACCAGGGTACTCCCTTAAGTTAAAGGCTCCACCCAATCCCTTCTTTAGCCAGTCTCCCATCACCAGCAACCCTACTGTGGAAAGCTAGTCAAGACCGAGATCTCCTATCGCCTGGACACAGGAATGTGCCTGCTGTAGGTCAGTTTCCCAACACCACCAGCCACTGGCACCATAAGCACTGCCTTCCAGGTCACCACAGGCCTTTCTCTTTACAGGCTAACAATAGGCATACTCCAATCCCTGAGCTCACTGGGAATCCAGGTCCTGATCCATGGGCATTCACAGAATTCACAAATCCACTGCTCCCAAAGGAATAGTTCACACTAGCTTACCAGATGGGCCTCAGGATCATCATGCCACTCAACACGCGGCACTTAGATATGTTTATAGTAAGAACAAGAAGTTTATTTCACAAATAGATATTCAAGAAGCAGCAAATAGAAGTAGTGGAAACAAATGTTTACATATAAATTAAAATCTTAACATGCTTTCTACAGTCTAAACAAGATATTGTTATGGCATATAGAGCAAAAGCTCACCCCAAAAGCCTTCCACTGTCTTTCAGACAAACTTGGCTGTGCTCTTCCACTCATAAGATAAGTCACACTGTCCTCTTGACTCCTCACTGGAAAGAGCCCCTGTGTCTCTTTGCAAGCTCAGATATATCAAAACAGTCCTTTGATCTTTAATCATAATCAGATTACCCCTTGTTGATTGTTGTTCCCTCTGGTTTCCCTCACTTGTTCACCTTGCAACCTTTTCATTAGCATCTGGCTGTGCCCCAGATAGGCTTACATTGTGAGACATAACTACACAATACACACTTGACCAAACAGAGTGAGATGCATTTCCTCTCCCCAGTTAGATCAGAATCTGTCCAAGACTGGCCACCTGTTGGTGACCTGCTTTTAACTTCAAAGCTTTAAGAGCATAGTTTCCAGTACAGATACATAATTTCTTAATTATTACCTGTACATACATAGTGCAATGTTTATGACGACAAGGGTAACACAGGCTTTCAGTAAAGACCTTAAATGGCACACTAGCAGACTAGTATGAAGATATCAGATCCAGGGGATCCTAGTAACCCTTATTCACCCCTGTGCCCTCTGCTGGTTGACACCAAGACACATATCATCTGGATCACCCATATCTCCACATTCCAGTGTGCCCCTGCCAAGACAGCCTACTGCGATTTGCTTATGGCATGGATTGCTACAAGGACTGAACAGTGCTGTTCAGTCTCTCATCAGCCCCAGGGCATTCACGAAAATGCTGGTGATATTCAATACTCAGATCCAAGAGAATTCACCTATTCCTCTTTTTGGAAGGCATCTAAATCAGACTCTGACCCAGACCATGGCACATAGTGCCATGATCCAGGCTCTGAATCGCCTGCAAGAACACAGATTCATGACAAACAGCTGTGGATATTGCCCGGGACTGTCTACCATCTCAGAAAGTCAATGACATGCTCTGGGAGCAGTACCTGATCTTGCACACGTGGTCCCAACATGGTCCCATGCTTTCAGCAGACAGACCCGAGGCATCTGATCTGTGATCTCATCCATGGAGTGATCCCTCTGCACGAGAACAGGAGGTCCAGTAGCTGAAGGAACTGAGTTGTTATAAGATTCCTGCTCTTGATTAGAATGGATATCAAGTCCTGAATCTTGTGGAATCTGTCAAATGATGGATAGATCTGCACTGCTGACATTTCTATCTCCACACCCAGATGAATAATTGAAGGAATCATGGAATTTTTCTTGGTGTTTGTCATGGATTGGTGCGTTTGCGGGAGATTCAGAGCCAAGCACCATAGTACTCCAGGTGCCAGTCCTCGTTGTGCTGTTTGCAGGATCCTTGGGTGCCCTAGGTGATAACTCTCAGGTATCCAGGTCCCTCGGATCAGTCAAACCAATTTTCCCTAAGTGGGATCTACCACTGCTGTTCAAAGGCTCAACTATCCATCCCTTTGAACCTCTGACACTTATATCACCATTTTACCTCTCCATCAAACCCTGTTTTCTGGTCACCATCATATCCACAGCCTTATCCACGCAGGAACCTTACTGTATGTTCAATCATGTAAAGGTGGTACAAAATATTCCTGCCTAAAGTAAAGTAAACTCTCCTTTTCATGCCTCACAGCAGATTGCCCTCCCTTTGGTCTGTCCACAGTCACAGTGACAAAATGGGACGATAAGTACCAAAGGTTTATGTCAAGTGTCCAGAATTCATGAAGAGATCAGGCTCTCTGTTCATTTCATTTCACCCAAGGTGTCAAGGAGCCTGGATGGATTGGACTGTGTACTGTCCAGGCATACAAGGCATCCAGAAGGAATTAAGGCACATGTCACAAGATCTATGACAACCTTGTGGGCTGAAAGAACATGTTTCACTGCAGAAATCTGCAGAGCAGTGACATGGGTATTGGCTAACACCTTTATCAGATACAGTCTTCAGCAGGAGGATGCTGTATGTGGTGATCAATAACCACCTTGCTGTTACTTATAATCTTGCCATTAATTATTTTTTTACACTGCTCTGGAATAAATCTACTGGCAGTAGGCTGGCAAAAGGAGCATGGCTAGAGCAAGCTATTCTACAGCTTTAAATTGCCTGCAGAAGCTACAGACAGGAGGGGAATAGCCCATATGTAGAACTATTGTGGAAGACGCTGCTAGAAAAATGGAGATGATTGGGTAAGAACATTTCCATTCTTGTTAGTATTACCATACACACTGTTACAAACCAAAGTAAGACCAAAGTTAGACCTTGTAACCCAGACTAGCTACAACCAAAGTTATTTTTCATTCACATTGTAACTACAGCGTAGTTATCACACTGGTGGTAGGGACATGCATAAATAACCCTGCCTTTGTATTCTCCGAAACCAAACATAAATCCAATATTTAAAGGCAAGTTTAAAGGCAAGTCAGTATTTTTAAGCTACTGTGTTTGATAAATTAGAGTACCTGAGTACATGCCTCAATACTTGGAAGACAGTAATGTTATGGATTATTCTTGTATGTTGTCAACCATTCCTGACTTTCCTATGCATTGGTGCCTGTTCTCAATAGTGGATGTGCTTTTACTGGGAAAAACTGCAATTTCTGGAACCAAGAAAAGTTGCCATCCAATGTCAGATACTCTTTGCATGAAAAACTCAAATATTAAGTGTTCCTAGAATAATCTAAAATGATTTCCATATTTATCAAATTCTGAGTGCAAAATAATTATAAACACTCCTTTTGTCCAGCCTGTTAATTTGTTACTTCTATATTGCTAAACATAAAATTGAATTCCCTTAGGCCATTGTTACAATTTTATAGAAAGCACAGTTGACATGAGGTGAATATTGGGATCTGAAACCAAATTGTCTCCTACTGTGGTACAAGCAATATTTCAAGGATTTTGGGCTACAAGATAAAGCCTTTCATGCCTTGAAAACCGAGTTCGCATCAAGTTCCAGCACTTTTCTTTAGAGATTTTATTTCTGACTGCTGAAGGATGCTCATCCAGCTTTACCTAGATTTTGTTACTATCACTCTGCACTGAAATGTCACAAATGATTACCAAATTACCGAGATTGCATCGAGGAAGAGGAAAATGCTCTGTAAATAGCTAAATAAAGCACTTAGTGCAAACATATAAGCTCTTATGCATATCTGACATCCTTCTTATCTTTAGGATATTTTCAGATACTTGCAGACAAAATATAAAGCACTTCAAGTAGGAACCTGATCTTTGTTCTTGTCTCTAGAAACAGTAGATGCAGTGTCTGAATTAAATAGCAAGTAACTTGTGAGATTGACTGTGTCATCTTGGATGTTCTTATAACACTGAGCACATTGGTAGCACTCAATCAATACATAGTAAGCTTTTGCTGTTGCAGTATTATGTCCCTATTATCCTTCCACTTAGCGCAAGAGAGTATAAAATGTGTTGTGTGTGTCTATATAAATATACAGTCCCAAATCCTCAGCCAAGACCAAGGAGTGCATAGCACAAATCAGGGAGGGTAGGGCAAAGGTGTCTGCCCATGGGTTTGGTCCCCGAGGGTAAGTTAGAGTATTCTGAGGGCAGTTCTAAATTAAACCATCTTCCAATAGTCCCAAAAGGCTATGGCAGCAACCAGGGATCACTGGGGCACATGAAAGTCCCAATGATGGTCAGAGGAAGTGGAGAATGAAGTACAAGTAGTTGAATTAGAGTCCTTGCCTTGAACTTCCACAGGCTAATGTTAGCCCTTGCCCCTGATTCTACCTCCCTCTTGCATAGTGTCAAGGTTGGATGACACACAGCCAGACCCCCTCAGCTGAGGTTTGTTCTCCTCCTGCTGCAAAATGGTACTTCTTCAGGAAATGGCTTCCTTCTTGTGTCCCTCCTGCCTGGGGCTACTGGAGCTTTTTTTATATTGGTCCTTTCCTCAGGAGCATGCTGGCCAGTAGAATCATAGAACTACAGGATTAGAAGGGACCCCGAAAGTCATCTAGTCTAACCCCTAGCCAAGATGCCTTAGGGGTGGAACCTTCCAGGCCCAGTACTGCTCCAGCCCTTCCCTTGGCTTAGTGTAGGGTCTGAACCCTATCTGATGCACCAATACAATACAGCTTAGCTGTGCTCTGAAAAGTATCACATCCAGAAATTACATAGGATATGAATTGTAGAAAGTCAATGTGCAATGATAGAAGTGCATTAACGTGTATAAAAAGGGATATAATTGGCTTTATATATTTACAGCAGAAATTAATCAGCATACTCAATTCACAAATGAGTTTGTTACATTTACTATAATAGTTGTCTCTGTGGTTGGGCAAACAGAATTGGCCAAATACCAGCATGTCATGTTTTACTCTTGAATCACTTTTTCATTGTATGGCAACAAAGAATTACCTTGACCAATTGCACCCTGAAATAGTGATTCTGGTTTGGTACTCTTTAAATGAGATTATTAGACTGATTTACATTTGAAAGACAGGAGCATGCATAACACACTAGGAGATGTGTTGAGATGACATGCATTCACACTGTATGACTTTTTGCAGTTGTTACTCTGTGCAGATGCATACCCAAATAACACTGACTTAAATGTGCTATGTTCATGAGTTTCCACAAAGTTAAATGTATAGTAGTTTTAGTAAATAGAATTTATTTCCTTTTCATTTCAAGATTTTGCATTTAGCTATTTTTTTAAAAAGAAAAATACAAAAAGAAACATATCAGTACAAAGTTATCTGCTCTGTGGATAGCCCTAGATTAAGGGCTGGTCCTCACTAGGGCGGGGGATCGACTGTAGATACGCAATTTCAGCTACCTTAATAACATAGCTGAAATCGGCGTATGTACAGTCGACTTACCTGCCATCCTCACGGCGGCAGCGGTCGGCAGCACGCTCCCCCTTTGACTCCAGCTTGCGACTTTTGGCGATAAATCAATCGCCATAAGATCGATCTCCCCATGCTAGTGAAGACAAGCCCATAAAGAATCAAGTTGACTGCAATTACATTGTTTCAGGCTAATCTTCTTAAAATAATTTCTTCCTCTTTCCTGACTCAGTCAGAAGATGCTTCACTCAGAAAACACTAAGTTTAAATTTAAAGTTTGGCAAACTATGCAGAACTTCACCACACCACATGGTTGTATTCATGTAGTTGAGTTAGTGTGATTTTATCACACTTAATTTTCCAGATTAACAAGCAGCATTTATATATATAAAACGGAAAGTGGAATGACAATATGGGAGATGAATCACCATCTAATTGAAAGAGTACAAGAACTAAAAAATCTACAAACTGTGGCTAATCCAAACATGCATCAAAATGTGCATACCTGCAGTGATGTCAGGCAGCCATAGTGCATTGTCAATCCTTGCAGTACTTCTGGGAATGAAGTCAAAATGCAAGCCAATCAGTGGTTCTGACGTGACAGTGTCATTCCTGGATGTACTGCCTTTGGGCATGAGACTTACAGGGAGCACATCAAACTCATAGCGACACCCACCACTGTTCAGAATGGAGTACCAAAATAGTTAACTTTGTAGTGGGTCACAGAACATCACTTGTATCTAAATGCGCCTACACTTTTTCAGACTATTTTGAAAGTTCATCTAATTTAACTTCTTTTCAGTTGGCCTCATTAACAAGTGTATGCAGTATGGAATCAAGGCAACCACAGTAAGAGGTATGGCTGCACTTTTACAAAAGGAAAGAACATAAAACAAATACTCGGTATGTGTGGGTAACTTGATAAAATCAAACAGTTGCAAGGTAACTAAAGAAGCAGCTATGCACAGTAGCCTGAAACTTTTCTTGTATCCATTTGTACCTTTACAGCTCATGATGAACATTTCGGAATTAATGCCAATACCTAACCCAAAGAGTGCACCTAAATTTCTCACCAGTCCAGCAAATGGAGTTGTGTCAATGTTTATCCAGTCTGGATTGGCACACCATTTCTTTGCCTTTGGAACGGACCATAGAAGATCAACATCAATAAGTTTGAGAAGCAGGTAAAAGCCAAGAGCAGAGATGAAGAGAAACAGATTTGTCTTGATGTACGTTCTCAAACTTGCTGTCTGGATAGCAGGGGTATGTTCAAATGCTTCGGCAACAAGCATTCCTGTGAATTAGAAATGCAATATTAGGGTGGGCATTGTGCTCTTGGATATTCAAAAATAATCGCTTTCTGGGGCCTCTCTTAAAGAAAAAGAATATATATGATTTTTCCACTTTTGTAGTATACCCAAAAAAACCTCATTTTTCTCCAAAACTGCCAAGTCAAAATAATGGGTCTACCTCATTACTTTGAATGCCAAGAGCCACAGTTTTAGAAGAGAGGTGTAGATTTTCACTAATAAACCCTGCATTAGCACACCCAGATAAGCCACTCTCTCTCTCTCTCCTTTTCAATACTCTTCAGATGTTACCCCACAAGTAGAAAGGGATGCAAATTGCAACCCCCTACTCTTCAGGGGTGAATCAAGCATATCTATGCTCTTGGTCCTTCCCTCTTTCTGACTGCTGGAGGGAGAGAGGTTTTTCGTCTCTCTCCTTTTCCTCACTCACCCCCTTCCTCGCTATGAAGAGGAACAGAGCTGGACCCCAGTAGCCTCCATCCGTTGGCTCAGCACTAAACATGCTGATTTGCGCATGGAAAGTAGCACAGGGAGTGCGCCCCTGGAATTAATGTGCCAAACATTCTGAGATCAGACAGTGACTAAGGGAAGCATTTTCAAAAGTGCCTAAATCCTATTTTTACAACTGAGCTGGGGCTTAGGAGCCTAGGCCTCATAGAAAATCAATGGGACTTAGGCTTACAATTGCCTATGTTCCTTTTAATAAAAGGGGCAGATGGGAGAAGACTAGGCTCCAAAACGCTTTTGTGCTTTTGAAAATGTTACCCAAAGGCTGTATTATACCAAGACTGTAGGCTCCTGAGTGCAGGGGCCATCTTTTTGTTCTGTGTTGGTACAGCATCTAGCAAAACTGGCTCTTGGTCCATGATTAGGGCTTCTACATGCCATAGTAATACAAATAAATAAATAAATACATAAATAAATAAATAAATAAATAAAATAAAATATAGTCAAACCCTTAGTCTCCCCAGAAATCACATGCAGCTCTAGAGACACAGGATAAAAAGCCCTTTAAAAACAAGTCATAGTCATTTAAACTTAAAACAAATGTTCAGATTATGTATTTATGTTGCAACGATTAAGAATAAGCAATATTACCACCAATTACTCCAAGAATAACTTGATGTGGGAAATGTGTTGCTATGAATACTCTAGAGACACACACACTGATTTGAATAATCCAAAACACACTCCAGAGGAATGACCAGGTAAGTCTACGAAAGAAAAAGAAATTGTATATATGAAATTTAAAAATCCAAAATGTTATATTTCATTGTGCGTTATTCAACTGGGTCCCATATTTTTAGCAGCCAGAGGTACAAATTCAACAGTGTAGAGACAGATGATCATAACCTGGAGCCAGATACTGAAATAAAACTATCAGAATAATGGTATGATCTTGCAATCCCATTTACTTTAATGGAATTTTGCCCAATTCAAGTCTGCAGGATGAGACACTAATACTTTAGGATCTAAGCTCAGATGCTTTGTTTTCGCTGTAAGATATCAATGGAAAGCTAAAGAGGTAGATGTATTTTTCCATGTGTTTTTCACCATGAAGGTATAATTAAACTCATGATCCATGTAGTTGAATAACAATCCTTTCAACCTTGGTAAAAAGTCCAACCAGTCATAAGCTTTTACATAGAACTGAGTAACATGCTATTTCCTTTACAATAAAATATGAATGACCATTCCCAAAGTGGTAAATTTAATGCACTAACCAGTAGACCAGACAAAGAAAAGCACTGAATATAAACCAGAATTGCCAACATTATTGATCTATTCCACTCCCATAGTGTTTAAAGGAGGCAGGTTCAGATCTGTGTTAATTAGATGTCACCCCAAAGTATAAATGTCCTCTATATTCTAATTCAGCGGTTCTAAAACTTCATTGCACCATGAGCCCCTTCTGACAACAGAAATTACTATGTGACCCCAAGAGGGGGTACCAAAGCCTGAGACCACCCTGTGGTGGCGGTGGGGCAAAGCCCAAGCGCCACTGCTCCAGGTGGGCAAGCTTACCAAAGCTGAAGTCATGGGCGAGGAGTCTGTAACCTGAGCCCAGCCGCTCAGGACTGAAGATTTCAGGCTTTAGCTTCGGCCCCGGGCGGTGGGGCTTGGGCCCTGTCGACCCTATTAAAATGGGATCGCGACTCACTTCGGGGTCCTGACCACAATTTGAGAACTGCCATTCTAATTCTTTGTCCAAAACCAATAAGAATGAAGACATTAACAATTTAAAAGTCAAGTGGGCCAAAAATGAATTACAAGTATTTACTATAATAATGTTAATCTAAACTAAATATATCAATCCATAAAAATAAAAGTTTCAGAATATCAGAAACTGACCTGTGCAATGTAATTGCGGATTCATCTTTCCACCTCACTGTGTAGCTAAGTGCTGCTGTTACCATTACATACCAGACACAAGAAGATCCCATGGCATGGCCAGATGGGCTTCCTGTAAAAGAAAAAAGGAATATTTTAACTTAAAAATCAGTTTGGAATATAGAAAAAGAATCTATCAGTTATTCAAACAATTAGCGAACCCAAAACAGTAAAAAATAAAACACACACAGGAAACTTGATGGCTTTTCAAAAGCTAGGTCAGGTTGTCTTGTCTACACAGTCTCCAGAAAAATTATCCACAGGATCTCCAGATCTTTATCAGAAGCAAAGCAGCAGATCTTAAGTTAAATATGAGCTGTGATGCTGAGAGGAAAATATGCTAAATAGATAGGTGCCACAAGGGTTGGAATTATCCATTGCACAGTGCTTAATAAAGCACTCTCTATAGCCATATCTACAAATACATCTGGAACAACAAGACTAATGACAGAAGCATGACACTAAATGGCAGGCTGATACTTCTTGAACTTGATGTTGATTTATGAATACTAGAACCCCAGTTATGGTGGGCTGTGGCAGGCCAGGGACAATTCACAGACACTGATTAGATGGATATTGGGAAGGCAGCCTATCCTTACAATAACCTAAGGGAAGTAATTTTATGTTAGTCTGATAGTTTCTTTAGGACAGAAAGAAAAAGCACTTTGTATTATGGTGCTGATATGATCAGAGCCACAAAGCATACAGAATACAGCTAGGATGGAAGACAGGTGTATATTGAAATACGGGACAAGCAGGAAATGATCTCCTCTTATCAATAAATTGTAAAATACACTAGAGTAATTTCAGATAGCCTTTCCAAATTGTCATTTTGTCCATTTCCTCAGTTAGGAAGCTGTATTTTCTATAGATCCTCAAAAGAGGCGGGGAAAGTCTTCTCCATTATTTTGGAAGAAAGGGGCTTATTTATGTTCAGTTTAAGACACTACCAAGTATTGAAAATTTAATCAAAATGAATATGGGAAAAGATAACAATAGATCCCTTTTCATGAAATAATGTTACAACATTTTGGAAATAATTAACAGTACTCTATAGTAGTGCAACAAATGGGGAACTTAATATAAATAAACTTCTGCATATTGAATGCTTTATTATATGCCATGCCATTTACCCAAATTTAACAGATGCTATTCTCAAGCATACTGAAAGCAGTGTGGAGATGCAGAGGATTTCACCCACATCTGGTGAATCTGACCAAAAATCTAATCTTAGTGGAATCTACTAGTGAAGTAATTCATAAAATTATTATGGAAGTTCTCTCCTCACATGCCATGGGTCAGATTCTCAGCTTCATCAGATTTACATTTGGTGGAGGGAGGTTATGACTCTCCATTTCTCCTGGGTCCTCAGCCCTGGTGTAGGTTTAAGTAATGTCTAGCTTGTGTTAGCTTAGAATGGTCCCCCAAATCCATGCACCCACTGAGTATAACTGGAGTGGAGTGTGCTCCAGCCACTCCTGCTCCTCACCTCACTATTTCTGACACACCCTTCTCCAGTCCCAGCATGCCCTTTGGACTGGGGGCTGCAGAAATAGCTTAGAGCTGGCTATGCTAGCTCTGACCCCTCTGGGGACTCCATCATGACACAGGAAAACCCAGATAGGAAAGATGTAGACATGGCAGATAATCTGTCTCTGTATGTGTTAAAACGATGCAACTCGGCTTCTTGTGCAGTTAGAAGGGTAGAAAAGTTTGTAGGGCTTATTTTGTAGGCAGTGGAAATCATTTTTTCCACTTGAGAAAATGTCATGACCAATCCCTACAGAAGTAGTTCACAAAGGCATGGGATATCTTGGTATGGTAGAAAACTGCATTTAAGCAGGAAAGTTGCATTGATTTCTATGCCATCTACACACTTTTTTTGGACTTGGCTAGGAGATTCTTGATCATGATTCCTTCTTTCTTTCAAAAGGTACTTGTATGGTACTTTCCACACATTAGAATTCATTTTCTTGATTAAACCAACTTATGATCTCATATTTCAGTATATGAAAACACCTTTTTCTTGTTATTGTCAGTCCTTCCATCTGAAAGTGTTTAGCATACCCCATATGCAATGGGTTTATTAGAGATGGGCCTAAAGTCCAAAATTTAGGCCCATGTTTTGAAACTCTACCAATATTTGTGAGAGAGCTGGATTGGGCGGTTTGGTTCTGCTCATTGGAGCTGGCTGCAAAATTCAGATCTAGATCCAAATTCAAATTCCAGAACTTCTACCCCGAAGTTTGAGATTGTCCAGATGCAGGTTTTTAGTTCAAGCTATCTGCAGTCCATGTTCACTATTTTATCTACTTTGCTCATTTAAATATTCATGTTAGTGTACATCTGTTGCTCTAGTCTTCTCATGTAAACTACTGTACATATTTAAACATTTTAAATAACTAATTTGGAAAAGGCTATTCTGAATAAAATAGAAACGGTTTCTTTTTAAAGGGGAAGAAACAGGCCTTCTGTTCCAATGAATCATGTGGAAACAGGAGACAGAGAACAACCCCAACAGTTGATAGCAGGTCCACACAAAGTAGTAAACAAACTGTCAGTCACAATGAGTCAAGTCTCTTCTTCAAAATTAGAGTACATTATGATGCAGCATCTTGCTAACAGAGAGGTGGGGAAATGCAGTATTTCTATCCATATGAAAGCCTGCAGAATCAAAAGCACATTAATAACAATTACTGCACATTTCTCATATATTGGAAAAAAATCCATTTTGCAAGAGCCATAATTAAAGCTGTGTAAACATGTAAAATCCAGTCTAGAGTAGGAATGTCTGGGCTTAATTTCAGACTTCATGGATTTGAAATTTCATTTGAGACTTAAGCAGTATTGGATTTACATTCCACTTAAGAAAGCAGAAAAAACAGGAGCAGAGAGGGTGTTCAGGGAAACAATCCAAAGAAAATATATATACATATAATCATACATCACATATACAGTGTATTCTCTTGTGCCAGCCTATAGTTTTGAGGGGAGGGCATATTCTACCCTGAACAACTTACTAAAGGGAAGGCTGGGTCCTAACACGGGTGGCTGTTGTTCAGGATTTTTTCTTTTTTCTTTTCTTTTTTTTTAAACTAAATAGCTTCTGGGAGGAAGAGGAGGATAGAAGGATGAGGGGTTTAAATATCAGAGCAGGGATCACAAATATGTTTAACTTTTGTGACCCTAACAATTGCTACAGTAGCTCAGAAATCCTCAAACGCCATAAGAGTCACATGTTCTAATCTAGAGTGCTCTTGGACAACATTTACTTGAATATATGCTTGGATATCAAAATATTTCACCTGCTCACTTGTTATGCTGAAGAGGACAGATCTAGGGCACCTGCTTACCTTCAATAAACCTCTGTGGACTTCTTCTCTGCAAGATGGTGTCACTTGCAGCAGAGCTACCTCCAAGAATGACTTCATAACAAAGATGATTCAGAATTTTGAGGCTGTAAAGTAATTATTGGAAGGGCAGTCCTCCAGCATTGCTCCCTATAATAACTATCATTTTTAAAGTGATGCCTTTCATAGGTTAAAGGCATTGAAACAAAAGTTCTTGCCAATACATAGACTAGGTAGCCTCAGCTCTTCACAGAAATACCTATTACACATCTAATGTTCTCTGTTCTGTTTCTAGTGATGTATTTTGATGCTCAGGTGCCTGCATACTGTACTTGAATTTTAGCAGGTATATCAATTTACAATATAATCACTATCACTGACTGCTACTTGCTGAAGTAATACTTACAATATGTGCAACACTGAAGCAACAAACATTCCTTACCTGGCCCAGTTTCACATGTTATAGGAAATTGTTCAAGACATGGACTTGATTGATTGGGATAGATCAGTGTTTCTTGGACCCACCAATATGGACGATGGCCAAATAAAATCCTAACAAAAAAGAGAACAGTACATACTAGTACAATAAAAAGATCTGAGTAGAAAGGTCCAAACAAAGCATGATAATTCACCTTATGCTATACATGAACATTTTATTGTGAGAATAATCATACAAATGGTTGTTTGTGTCCTTCGCTTACCGAAATGTCACTGTAAAACACATCATCATTTTGTTTAACCTGAATTTTGAAACATGTATTTTACATTTAGAAGGCAAAACTACATAGACAAATCTATAGGTTACAGGAATTATTGCAATCTGAGGCAGCTAAAAACCTGCATCACAAAAAATACAAAGTTTCAAAAGAAACAAATTCTTACCATTTAAATATAAGGTTGAACCAATCTCCAATGACGGCCACCCATATCATTTTAGTACCAACCACAGGGTTAAGTTGGAACCAAAGAGGAAAATAAATTAAAAATATATTCCGGGGATCTCCTACTTGTGACATGAAATTTAGAAAGTCCTGGTAAGACCTGTAATCCTTCTGTAAATGCTGAATTATAAGCACGCCATTACGATGAAGGAGATCCATCTTTAATCATTACACTATACTAAAAAGAAAGTTCCTGTAATCTTTAGTTCCTAATGGCAAAATTAGAACCATGAAAGGAGAGCTATTAAAAATGAGAGACAATGACTGACATTGCTTTTATATTGTATCAGAGTGGGGTGTCTGGTCATTTCTGAAACATGTGACTTTCCGCATCTATGAGGAGACACGTGGGTCCGTTAGTGCTGGAAAGCTTTTCTGTTTGCAATTTTTAATTGGAGGAAAAGAGGTGAAGTACATGCTGATTAGCAGCAAACCATGGGGAAAGTTTTGAGGCAACACAATTACTGTCTTATGCAACCCTTTGTATGAACAGTTGGAAAATGTTTGCTTGAATTTTAACACAGTTCATTTCTCTGAAGGATGGACACTAGTAATTTGTATGCTTGATTAAATGTTGCTCTTATAAAGGCTAGAAAGAATTCACGACTAATTAGTCTAAGCAGAAGAGTCATTAAATTTTTGCATTGTAATTTGAAATAAAATGTGGCTATATTGCTGTATTTATTACTTAGCATGGTATATGTTTTAAATTGTGATTAAATCCAAACAGCAGACATAAATTTTAAAAAAATACTTTTAAATGACAGGTTGCTTTGTAAAGTGACAGTTTTCCCAAAGAGTTGAAAAAAAAATAATTTATTTCCTTTACACAAGATACCATGTTAACTGAGGGCACATTGAGCTGGATTTTTTTTAGTATGAATTAATACAGAATAATGATGCTATTGACTGGAGTGATTCAGAGGATAAACAGGGCCTTGCAGTCTACACTGCCAAAGCAATTCAAGCATAACCTTCCGCATCCTTGAATTCTTTTGCATAGTCTAACATGAATGCAATAAAGGGATAGTAGTTTTTAAACAAGTAATATTTTGCAGAAGCTGGCTTTTAATGTTTATATACTTTCTCCGAGGAAACAAAAAGTGGACTTGAACCAAAATGCTAGATCTGACCTACACACCTAATGAATAGGCAGAACTAAAGGCCCAATCCCAATGCCCACTGAAATGAATAATAGAAAAACTCTCATTAGCTTCAATGAACATTGGTTTGGAGCCTAAGGATGTGTCTACACTGCAATAAAAGACCTGCAGCACAGCTGCAACTGGCTTGGAGGCTATTAAATTGCAGTTTAGATGTTTGGGCTCAGGCTAGAGCAGTGGTTCTTAAACTGTTGGTTGGGACCCTAATGTGGGTCGCAACCCATTTTGAATGAGGTCACCAGGGCTGGCTTAGACTTGCTGGGGCCCAGAGCTGGGTATCAGGGCTGAGGTTATAGGCCCTCTGCCTGAGGCTGAAGCCGTTGGGCCACTCACCCGGGGAAGCACGGCTCAGGCTTAGGTCCCCCACTCATGGGGTTGTGTAGTAATTTTTGTTGTCAGAAGGGGGTCGCGGTGCAATGAAGTTTGAGAACCGCTGAGCAAGAGTCCAGGTTCTGAGACTCAGTGCCATGAGTTTTTTTAATCACAATGCAGACATATCCCAAAACAGCAGATCCCAATATTCCCAAACATGGGGAACAGGGTAGGGTTGAGATCTGTGTCTAAATCAGAGTTCAAGGCACTTGGATTCAGTCCAATCCAATCTCTATTTTTTAAAAAAATAAGTGTAATATCTTTTTTCATCAGAGGACACATTTAAGACATTTCTTTTAAAAATTTCCTAAACTAATTACTAGCTCTTTGAGGTTTTGGGTTATTTTTCAAGTGACTTCGTATTGTTGAAACTGAGATCCCTAAAGAACTAAAGAAAGTCCAGTAGGGGCAGAGCAGAGCAGCCTTTACCACATTGCCCTGCCACTGTGCCGCAGCCACACTCTGAGGGACCACTTCTAGAATGAGAGGACACATCACGTTTCATAGCCACTGAGTTCTTGATCTTTCTGCGTAGATTGCCCACAGGTGCCAATTAATGCCAACCGAAGTGACTAAGGAAGGGCTTTTTGGGATCTGTTCCCTGTCTACTAGGCACTAGACAGAAACCACCAACTGATTTACTTTCAGTCATTTACCAGTCTTGATTGGATTCAGAAGTGAAACTTGACCCATCCACCTGGTCACCCTAGCCATGTAGCTCCTATGTGATGCTAGTCAATTCACTTAAAACAAACTTTTCATGGGAGGTCACTAATTTGTGTTCTTCATGTTATGGGTCCCTGACTTGAAACCCTTGGACTGATTTGCACTAGTGCTGAGCGCTCACAGCTGCAACTGAAGTCAATGGGAGCTGGACTTTGAGTGAATAAAGTGCTAAACAATACTATGGACTCAGAGAAATCAGGTCCTAGGCACCTCAAATAGGGTCCAAAAATTAACGGATACTTGTGACCCTAATCTGTCTGTGCCTCAGTTCCCCATCTGTAAAATGGGGATAATACCCATTTGAGCTCACAGAAACATTGTGAAGAGAAATTGTTTGTTTGTGAAGCACTCAGCTACTACAGAAAGAGAGAAAAAATTAATTAATAATTCTGTGTTCTGAGTTGGGTAGAAGACTGTGCAGTAAAAAGGCATGGGGCCACACACCGAGCAATGAGGAGAAAACAAAATATTTAACAGACGCTCATTAAGCGAGCACTGTCCATCCTGTGCACTGTGTGAGTCAGGCACTCTTTGGAGACAATAGTATGTGATCATGTAATTAAAGCCTGTATTATAATGAATAAGCACAAAGGGGCTGAATTAAGGTTGCACAAGCAACCTTAGTTCTAACATTTGCTAAATTTTTAGTGCTTGATTGCTAAAAGAACATTATGAAGACTGCACAAAGATTGTGTGTAATAATTTACATATATTTGCAGAGAAAAAATGGTACACAACTTTAGTGTATTGTAGTGACTATAAAAAAGGGACAGAGGCACAATCAGGACGTAACAAGCTTAACAAGGACTGACCAAAGCTTGTTGTCAATGCACCTCATACTAGAGTCACAAACACAAGTGGTACAGCTGCACTAAGATTGCCTGTAGGAAAAAATGTATTATACCAACTTGTGCTCTGACTTTATAATCACAACCAAATATTCTCTCTCAAGCTGTTAATGGAAGCCATAATACTTTACACTTGTGAACTAAAGTCTGATCAGATCAACAGATGGTAACAACTCATTACTTTATCACCAGAATACAGTACAAACTCAATTATTAGAAACTCCCTTCTATCTGAAACAGGGTTATGCTCCCTGACATCTATGAATCACATTGAAAAATCCCTAAATGGCTTGAAAACCTTATTACCCACCTATATTCAGTGTCTCCCCATGATAATCAGATGATCAATATTGCAGAAACTATAGACAAACTCTGGAAACAAAAGCAGCTACACACAAAGCACTGTACCTTTCCTTAATGGTGCCGTACTATACTGGACTTTTCAAGCAAAGCTGAAAAAAGCAGTGGAGACTTTGGTCAAACCTACTTACCTTCAAGTTTTTGCTGAAGAGAGCTTTAACAGTCAAACGTATACTTATGATGTGCATTCAACAAAATCACATGGAAAATAATAAGTAGATTAGCAAATAAGAAGGTATGATTTAAATGGACATAAAGGACCTCTTTTACCCACTGCCATCTCATTTACTTTAGCTATTCAGAGTCTATTTTTAGACACTTTTTAGTAGATTCAGATCTGAGCCTGTTTATTGCTCCTAGCTTCATTGAGCCATGTAGAAAGCAATAAAGTACCGAATCGTGATTCTGAGTTTTCAGTGCTCTGTTTCTGAGTAGAATTAGTGTTACATGATTTACAATGCCTATTTGCTCCTACAATTTTGCATCCAATATTAGTGCTGCTGAATGGTCCATTTCAATTTGTACCACATGATATCAAATATATTTTCTCTAACAAAATCCTCTTAAAAACAAAAGTTTGTGATAATTCAGCAATAAATATTTACAAACTTCTTGGATGTACAAGACATGGAAATTGCAGATTTAGCTGTACCAAAGCAGCCTTTGTTATTTGGGGTTTTTTGTTTCATGCTGAGCCCAACAGTTTGTAGATCTGAAGCAGCCCGAAAGGTGGACCAATCATATAAATGAGATACTAATCCTGATTCAAGTCCTCCGTATTGGCTGAAAATCTCTCTCTCCCAAGTAATTATATAGCATAATTAGGGTAACCATTCTCTCCAAAGGCTAGAGTAACTCTCCCTCATAAGGTAGGCAGGGTCACCAACAGTAAACTCCAATTCTCCAAAAGACATCTGGGCTTACTATGAAAAAAAAAAAAGATATATAATAACCCATTCTCTGCTTTTATATCTACTGCTGGTTTAGAAATATTAGCTAGCTTTAAATCTCAGTGCAAATGTCACATGACAGTACGTGGTGCTTTAGCAGCCATCTTGATTCTAGTACTTAGTTTAAAGAGCTCTAGTAAGTTATTATTCAGAACTGCTGTCCCATTAACAAAACTATTTTACAACAAGTGAATTTACAGCATCCTGGCACCTGTCAAGGTACATGATAATCTCAGCAGACACTGTCCTGCAGCTACAAACAAGCAATAAAGCCTCTCTTATCCCAGCCATTACAATTTGTTTCTCTGATGCCAGGTCTGCTATTCTTGAAACTATTAGAAGAATGACCACTGCCATATAGAGCATGATGGGACCACTTTATTAACCATACACTTGCAGTGTTCATATGGTAAAGAATGGGTCAAAACAGACCATTCTTTTCCATTGCCTTTGGACAATGCAACACCATTTGCCCAGGCTGAACTCCAGTCACAGATGCAACTCTTCAGGGCTCTCTTTAGTATTTTCAAGAGCGAGATCATACAGAGGTGAAATTTATTTCCCAGAAACATCCATGTGAAGTGCTCTGTCCTTCTATAGGAGCCTCACAAAGGCTTGGAGAGTGGTACACTTTTGTACCAGAAAAGACAAACTCCCTTCAGGATCTTTTCACCTATGCAGCTATGACCCTTACACATATGAACTGCTTTTGATTAAGCCAAATTCATCCTGGTTGCTTTCAGTAAAATACTCTCTCCATTTGTGCTAGTATTCCAGGACTGCTGGCATATCTCCATGACTTTGTGGAATGTGGGCTTTCTACAGTTGCTCAGGTTAAAGACACGTTTTTTTCTAGTTAGGAAATAATGTTAGTTCACTTAAATATTCTATATGCAAAAGGGTGTCACAATAATAAATTAAACTACAGCAGCTTTCTTAGCTTCTTGAAGAAGTTATAATTTCTTAATAATGTTCTTTGAAAAAAACACTGTCACTTTCTGGAGTGACTTTTCCCCATTTTTTGGAGGATTCAAAGACTTTCCTCCTCCTTTTCTTTCTGCCTGTTAGGGGGGAACATTTTAAAAGTTTCCTAATCTGAAATACATCTTGTCTTTGAAGTCATTTAATAGTATACATAAATAAAGAACAACATACCGTACAATCTTTTCAGTAAATGCAACTTCTAGGGGAAATAAACCACAAAGAATATATTTGAAAATGTTTAAAACTATGTATTAATTTAGTGTTCTACACTGAGTGAAAAATTGTTACGGTTGAGCAGAACCCCACTGAGATTGATAGGTGTGAACTCATTCTTCAAATTAACATAACTGAAAGCATAAGTTCCTAGCTAAGACAAAAGGGGTGTGTGAACCCGCCGAGCTTTTGGTTGAGCATTGTTTTGGGGAGCGGGCAGGAGTAAATAAAGAAAGGATCACACAGAAACCGAGACAAACAAGGGGAGGCGGGCAAGAAGTAACTTAAGTGTAGTATGACCCTGGAAAAAGATCGAGAGGAGGATCTGTGTTGGCTAAGAGACTTGCGGGCTGTAAACTAAGACACTGCTCCTTTTGTTCTTGGTTTCTTCTATGTTCAGAGACAAAGGCCTTTGTAAATAAACAAGACTGCGTCAATACCATGCCCCATCAATTTCTACTTCCATCTGGAACAATCCCAGGGCCCTGAATTTTGACTAGCTGCTCGAGTTGAAAAGGTGCAACAATACATAAGTGAAAACAGTATGTTTGGAGGTTGGTAGGTTAAAACTTTGGAAATGGGTTTGTTTCTGAACATAATCAAATGTTTTCATACTCAACAGAAAGTAAACCAAATTCAAAAACTTTTTTTGTTTATTGCTATTTCATTAACTTTTGATTTACAAAGACAGACAAAATGAAGCCTACCCTAAGTTCTATGCACCCTTGACAATAACTTAAAAATGAAGTTCAATTGTAGCTAAGAAAATATAATGTTCATGATTTCTTTACACCTATCTATCAAAGCAAACATTAGGTAATAACTGAGCTCGATGTTGCTAAGCAGATGTTTGCAAAGAGAAAGAACACCCATCAAAGCAATGATTTCTGTAACATTATTAACAGAAATCTATGTACTGACTTTCTGGTACATCGTGTTTTAGTAAATGTAGCCCTAACATTAATTTTACTTGTCATAATTGTCACTGGCATTGGTCCAGCTACAAAGATTAGCAAGTGTGACAAAGTCAGACCGGACAACTGCAAGAGTGCTGGAAGGCCGGTATATCAGCAACAGAAAGGGAAAAGGACATTTACCAGTGACTTGAAGAGGTTATCGCAGGCCAACAAGAGATACTGAGTCCAGTTAAGGATGCCTGTGACCTCTAAAAATCCCTCTTTTGGTTGGAGAGAGGCAAGAGACACAAGCTGCAACAAGGCAAGTGATGACAAAGAGAAAAGTCTTCTCCTGGGCAGAAGACCACTTGCCTCCCCTACATGGGAAGCAATTGAGCTAACTGCCTGTTGGGGAAGGACTGGCCCCCAGAGGGCAGCATAACAAGGAAACACTCCAGAGTGTTCCCTTTTTGTGTTATGAATTTGTGTCTTTGGTTTGGCTGATGAGTGCTCCTGGCCCACCTTGTAAAATAATGAAAAATAAAACCCAAGCAAGGAATAGAAACTCTGGAGTAGCGCTGATTTACTCCAGCCCCCTTCTTTCCTTCCCACCCATGAACTGCCAGAAGAGGAAATGCTGAGAAGCAGGTATCTTGTCACACTAGTAATTTACTAAATGTAGTTTTTACATATGAATTAGAACTGACAGCTGCCTTCTTAGGCTGTAAATAATATCTTTTCTTATGTTCCATTTTGAAGGTAAGTCCTTTTTTTGGGAAAGGAGGGGAGAATCCTCCAGGAAGTCCTCACTATTTTCCTCTCTTACTTTTTACTCTCCAGAACATACCTTATTTGATCCACCCATCCTTGTAGCTAAAGTTTCCTCTGGTATCTATTAATATAGCTCTTGGACTGGTCACAGAAAGTTGAGCAAGAGCAATATGAACTGTGCAAAAAAAAATCTGGCTAACTTTATGTATACATTTATAGACATACACAGATTTAAAATATACATGTGACTTATTTTATGAATAAGAGACATTCCTGTTATTCTGATTTTCAGAAAAACAGCTGGAGAATGAAGGAATACATCTATTCGATAGATATAATATCCTTAGATTTTCACTGAGAGCTGTCTGAATTGCCCTTCAAGTAGAACCTGCAATGTTATTGACTATTACTGTAATTCATTCTCTTTTCTGATCAGCAAAGGCACACAGCAAGATGAATGAGGTGAGTAGTCTGCTTGGTCTATTGCTTATCATAAATGACAAGAGAAAAAAATGAAGAGGAAAGCAGATTTAAAATTTCCATCATTAACATGGATGCAGATCAGCACTCTGGAAATGGTTCCTGAGATCACAGTAATGCCCAGGACAACAAGTTTGTGGGCCTGGATAATACCTCCAGTGTTTCTACTAGAGAGATTCTATAAACATGCACATACCACTTGCATTGTCTTTATTATTTCAGAATGAATATATCAATAAAAGTTACTGAAACATGAGAAAAAATGTTTTGTATCTTAACCGTTATTCTCTACCTGGACCTTATTTAAAATTATACATATGGAAAATCCTCATGTAAAACAGCATTACAGAAACTCCTAAGCTACAACAACAACAAATGTGCTCAGTTTACTAGGAAAAAAAAATGTTTTTCTTGTTGCCTGCACTTGCAGGCCTAGCTTCTGAGAGTCACTGAAATAATACAATAAGTAAACATTTGCTTTGCTTATAGATTCCAAAGACAGGTGATCATCTATTCTGACCTGCTATACAACACAAGCTACAGAACTTTCCCCAAAATAATTCCTGGAGCATATCTTTAACAAAAATATCCAATCTTGATTTAAAAATTGCTAGTGATGGGATTGTACATATGGTAAATTGTTTCTATGATTAACTACTCACAGTTAAAAATGTACATCTTATTTCCAGTCTGAATTTCTCTAGTTTTATCATCCAGCTATGATATTGCTATACTTTTCTAGATTGAAGAGCCAATTCCTAAATATGTTCCCCCGGTAGCTACTTATAGACTGTAATGAAGTCACTCCTTAATTCTCTCTTTTTTATGCTAAATAGACTCGAGCTCAATTGCTATAAGGTGTGGTTTCTAATCCTTTAATCATTCTCATTGCTCTTCTCTGAACCCTCTCCAATTTATCAACATCCTTTTTGAATTGTGGACACCAGAACTGGACATAGTATTCCACAGTGGTTGAACCAGTACCAAATATGAAGGTAAAATAACCTCCTATCTCCTTCTCAAGGTTCCCCTGTTTATACCTCCCAGGACTGCATTATACACACAGAGTTACCTGCACACAAACCTTAAAGCAATTTTGAAATTGATATATAGATATAAATCTTAGAGAAAGTTATTTCTGGTTGTAATGTTCAAAAATTATTGGGCAGGTAGTCAGACACCAGCTATCAACTCTGTATCAGAACCTACACTGCCATTAGACAGACACTATGTTTTTTCAATTGAGACATACAATTAGTTTAACCATTTAAAATTTTATTTCAGATACAGAAACTTCTCAGACATTTACAGGTCACTTAGTTCTGCCACTTTGAGTGAAATTAAATGAAAAATATGCAGAAATGGTTGCTTAATGTACGTAAAATATGACATTTCATAATACATATCAAAAATAAAAAAAATCATTTAATATTTTCAGAGTAGGTGTGTATGTGATCCTCACCTGAAAAACAAAACCAAACCAGAACTTTAAATGCAATCATGCCAGCTATTTCGTAATGAATCAGACTTGAACATTTATTTTCCTACACTTATAGCTCTTTCCTCCTTAGGAGGCATTTGTTATACAGCATAGCTTTATAGAAATAGGTGAATATAAAATTCAATAGAGCACTTTTACTGATGATTATTAACTGTAAAGGCTTAGTCTGAACAAAAGCAGTAAGCTTTAATTGAATGGTGTTGAGTTTACAGTTTAGATAAGTGTACCTATGTTTTGTTTTTTAAGCTTAGGGAAGAAATACTGATATACTGTCCCATTTATATACAGGAACTGTGTAATGTAAAAAAGGAACAAAGCAATGCTAATTCTTATTAATGGAACTTTACTGGTTGAGAAGCCTTGACAAATACAATCTTGCCCCACTCAAATCAATTCAGAATGCTGTTGCAAAGATCATTTCCCTAACCTGTTGCTTTGACCATGTTATTTAGGGTATGATGGGGTGACGACTCACCCTTGTAGTTCCTCCTGCCGGTCATCCTGGGAATTAGCTCTTCCTCTGCAGGCCTGTGTCTCACCATCGGCCGGCCCCGTGTCCCTCCTGGACCCCGTACCCCTTTATCTGAGGTGCTGCCCACCGGCAATACCCCACACTCTGCCTCTGGGTCTCCCCTCCCTGGGGAACTCACAAACCTCTACTCCCTATCTTGCCTCAGTCTAGGGCTACTACCAGCCATCATCAAGCCCCCGCTCCCTGGGGTAGACTGCAGTGTAAGTGCCAGTCATCACAGGTAAGGGGAATTTGGGCCTGCTGCCTTTCCCTGAAATCCAGTACCTTTCTTAGGCCTTATATCAGGCCTACAGCCTGGGGAGTTGCTAGTCTGGAGCTCCCGAGCTCCCTTGCCTATTCCCCCAGCACTGTTGCATCTCAGGTACCCTGTCCTGCAGGCAACCAGGCCCTGGTCCCCCCCAGCCTGGAGAGAGACTGTTCTCAGTGCCCGGCCACAGCCCTCTCATAAGGGCCAAAATTGATTTGGCCACAGCTCTGGCTACTATTCCAATCAGCCTGGGTTTGCTGCTTTCTCCCAGCAACAGTCCTCACCAGGGCTGTTTTCTCTCTTTTATTTTAGGAGCAGGGTAGCCACCCCACTACTTAGGGTGTCCAGATTCTTCCCTATAAAATGGAGACAGTGGGCTTTTTCTTATATAGGCACCTATTACCCCCAACCTGTTGATCCAACTTCTCACCCCTCCCTCTCTTGGGCTCCCTCTTCTCATATCAAACTACTTGTCTTCATTTTCAAGGCCCTTTATGACCTATTTCTACCCTAGCTATCATCTCTCATTCAGTACTGAGAGGTCAGCTCTCACCTCTCATTGGCCCATGATACACTCATTGCACATTTGTTACATTTCCTTACAAGTTCCATGAACATCTACATCATCCTTCTTCAAATTCCTCCTTACAACTCCCCTATACCATGCCTAGAAAAAAACATGACAACGTGCTGGCATGCTGAGACTACAGCCAATCATGCCGACAAATATTTTCTCATTCTTTCTTTGTACCCTCCTGTCTGTATCTTATGTTATACTTAGAATGTAAAGTCTTTAGGGTAGGTATTGTCTCTTGTTCTGTGTTTTTACAGAGCCTAGTAGTACAATAGGGTCTTGGCCACGCCTTGGGCTCCTAGGGGCTATGACAATACAAACAACAGTAAGATAAGAATCAAACATGTTAACATCCTGCCCAGAGTACAGACCACAAGGCACAACTTTAGAAAGAGAACCTTCTCCATACTTGTTCCAGGACAGTGGTATTCATTCTATATCAGCTGCTATGACGACATAAATAAATACTCATTTGTTGTTATTGTGTGGTACAGGCAGACTGTTTAATGGCCAAAAGAGTCAACCAAGTAAGCATCTCATTTTAAGACCTGTTTTAAACCACATTTTTTTCTTTTCTGAATCTTGGATGTAGAGCCAGCTCCTCCTCCTCTGGGATAAGGATGGACTCGTAGAATATGTTTATTACTGGTATGTCTACAAGGCCTTCAAGTAGCGTATTCACTGCATATAGACCCTGAAAAACTGGAGGTGTTACATTGGCAAGTTGCTAGACAACGCAGGAAAAAGGAAAATAAACAGCACGTGCTACAACTAAGTTCTCGAAATAGAAACTAAAGATCCCACCAAGGAACTACGCGCTAGCAGAGAAGAATTTTTGGAATGATGTTTTTCTCTCTGTTTACCCTGTTGCAAACAAAACGGAAGAAAAAAGAAAAAAATGCCGTTTTCTCCTAAACTCGGTGCCATTTACATGATAGGAAAACCATTCACGCGAGGGCACCGAAGGAGAACCAGTTACGGGGGGCTCCCTCCAGGATTCAGGAGAAATTCAGGGTGGTGCAGCACGGCACGAGCCAGCTCCCCGCACTACTAAATACCTCCCGCCTTGGCTAGTCTTTTGGGAAGGCCACGCGGCTCTAACCAGCCTGCGCCGGTCCGCGGCAGGCACCAGGGCGCCCCAAGGCAGCTCCTCGCTCCCGCTGGATCGGTGCCTTTGCGAACAGAGCGGGTCGGCGGGCGCCGTCTGTCCGCAGCGACGATTTCAAACGCGCTGGCCTCCCGCGGCCTCAACAAGCCACGTAACACCCACCGGGGGGGGGGGGGAAGATGAGGGGGGAGGCGGCCCCACGTCCCTGGGGCCGGTCTGGGCGGCGCACCGAGGCGGGCCGCCTGGCGGATGAGGGGCTGGAGCAGCCAGCGCTGCCCGTGCGGCGGCTGCGCACAAACCGAGCTGCTCAGCGCGGCGCCGCGCTCATTACACAGGGGCGCTAGAAACACGGGCTGGCCGTGACACCACCCTTGTGCTGCGGCGACCCCAGAGACCGAAGCCCCTGTATCCCCGCCGACAGCGCCGCTCCCCTCGGCCGGCTCTTTGTCATGGCTGCTCACCAGGTGGGCGGAGACGCCCCCGTTGCCGTCACTCCCCACACTTACCGTTTGACAACCGAGCACAACTCCCACCATGCTCCACGCCGCTCCACCAATAGTGAGGGAGCTTCTTTGCCGGCCGCGCCAGGAACGGACCAGTAGTTGTGCGCGTTGTTGCGGAGCGCGGGAGGAGCCAATCAGAGAGCGGCCGCGGCGGCAGCGGGAGGACGGTTACGTTTCAAACGCTGGTGGTGAGTGTTGGGGAGCTGCGTAGGGTGCTCGGTGGGCGGCCGAGGCGGAGAAGGGGGCGCAGCGCCCGGGGCGGGAGCGGAGGTTCGCTAGGAACCAGCCTCGGTGCTGCTGTGACTGAATTAGTGTCCTGGGCTCCAAGGTGTGACCGGCCTGGAACGTAGCTGACGGGGGCCCAGGAAACACGCGCACATCCCGGAGCCTTTCCATGGTCCCCCGCCGCGCACGGCGCACGGGTGGGGGGAGCAGAATCGGCTAGAAAACCCCCCCCCCCCGCCTTCAGCTTGGGGCTCGTGCTACTGCTGGTTGCGATCTAACCCGGCTGAAAGGTCCAGCTCCTCAAAGGCGTCTGGGCATCTAACTCCCATCGATGTCAACGGGAGTGAGGCACCTAAATGCTCTGGAGGATGTGGCCCAACGTAACTGCCAGCTGTGTGGCCCTGGCATTTGTGAGTGCTGCGGTTGGACCTACAGCATGTTAAAGCTGGACGGTATTACGTCTGTATGAACTGGTAGTTTATCATCAATGGTTGCACATAAAATCAAGAAAATTGGCTGCTGTGAGAACCCAGATAAAGGAATAGTAGCAGAGCATCCTTATGGTGCAAAGCAACAGCCATGAAGTGTGTTTTCTAGGCTGAAAAATTAAAGGTAGCATTGTGGGGTTATGCATTAACCTGAAAAGTCAGTCCGGAATCTGAAGGTCAAGCAGGGCTCTGTCTGGCTTGTGCATTGCCAGCAATAGAGATTCTGCAACCTGATTTAGGTCACCTTCTGTTAATAATGTGATATAGCTCCAGGAGAGTAAGCTATGTTGTCTTTTCGCTGCAGTCCAGACAGGAATAAAACATTAATTCAGCAAAGCACTGTGCTAACTTCCAGTGAAGTCACTGGGACAACACACAGTGCACAGCATTAAATACCTAAGTCTGCAGGAACCTGGCATTAACAAAGTAAGCAGAAATGAAAATGAATAAGTACAAGAAATGTCTGCTGAAAAAGTAGTCACCAATTCTTGTTCTCTGTTTGAAATGGGCCATCCTGATTATCACTGCAAAAGTTTTTTTTTCCTCCTGCTGATAATAGCTCACCTTAACTGATTAAGAAAGCAAGGAATACTTGTAGCACCTTAGAGTGTTCCAAGTATTCCTCATTTTCTTTAGGGATACAGACTAACACAGCTGCTATTCTTAAACCTTAATTGATTAAGTCACTTAAAGTTGGTATGGCAATCTCCACCTTTTCAGGTTTTCTTTCTCTATAGCAAGTATTCCTGCTGTTTGTTCCACTCTATGCATCTGATGAAGTGGGTTTTAGCACACAAAAGCTTATGCCCAGATAAACTGGTTAGTCTCTAAGGTGCCACAAGTACTCCTCGTTCTTTTTGTGGATACAGACTAACACGGCTACTACTCTGAAACCAATCCTTTATAGTAAATCTCAGAATAAAACTGCCCCCAGACTGAATGTTCTTGCTTTTTTTTCCCTCCCCTTCTCATTGTTCTTTCAGGCGAAACAAAATCTGTTTAATTATGTGTACAGCATCATCACTATAATGCATGCATTAATATTTACAATAATGCATAATTATATCAGTGCAATATATTTTGGTACACTATTGTGTTTAATAGATGTTTCAAATGTAAATAACTTTTTTAAGGGAAAATTACTCAGTCCATAATAAGGACTTACTCCTGGATGGGCCTGGGGTGAAGGTGACTATAAGGTAACAGCAACTTGAAGCCATGTGAAAAATTGTCTCAAATGGTTATTTTAGGATTACAGTATGCTACCCAGATAAAAAAAACTTGTAGGAATTCTCCCTACTCCCATGATTGTTATCAGTCCAATATATTGCAGCCATTTCAAAACATTCTCCACTTTTAGACCACAGTTAAGTCTTCCTACCAGATAGTATTTAATAATCTAATTCTCATTCTGGAAGGGGGAATATTTTGCTTTTTTTCCCCTGTCTGAAATATGTTTAGTTCAGTTCAAAATGAGTCAGGAGATTTAGTTTTCCTGTCTTTACTTGAGTGGAATACAGTATTTGGAGTTCTGGGAAAAAACTACATGCACAGTAATATGATGTCACACCTCAGTCTATCTTCTATTCTTCTGCTTTATATGTGTATGATAAAACATTGAAACAGGAAGTAAACATGTTGCGTTCTTGTTTTTTAATTAGACAGTTTTACAGCTATTTATATTCATAATAATGTGTTGAACAGAGTAAACTGATCTAGACAGCACATCACTTGTAATATGGCAAATACAAGTAGTAGTGAGCTCTGTTGAATGCTGTAACATAACTGTTCAAAAGTAATTGACAGAGTTTTCAAAAACATACAAGAACAGTTCTTAAAGTTTCAATAGCAATCAGTATTGGGGAGAATAAATCTCTTTATTAATCTATAACAGCTCAGATTGTCTTGTGTGATTTTTGTTGTGCTTTTATGTTAGCTATAGCACTATGTCCCAGATAAAAACAGAAGATGAACTGATCCTTTTTGAAAAAGAGATCAAAGAATTTTGGACGAGATTCAAAAGCATTTGTGGTAGTGAACACATCAGCCAGACTTTGGGACTAAGAGAATCATGCAAGGAGTCCATAAAAGCACTTTCAGGTACAATAGTCATGAGTTTACATAGCTAATTTATTTTTAACTTTGTCTTCACTTGATTAAAATACATTTCTTTATTACAGAGAAGTGGTCCAAGAAGTTAAAAGAAGGGGATCTAATGATTGACAAAATTCAGGAGTACAGAAATGGTATGGTATTGGCTCGTATTTATAACTTCTAAAATTAATTAATGTGTTCGGTCAGAACAAAACACTTCAGCTTAAAATGGTTCGGTTAAAAGTGAACTGCAAAGCCAAAGTAAAGGTCTGTCTTGGTGAAATAACTTATGCACATGTGTTTTTGTAGCACTCTGAGCATAACTTTACTCGCGTCAGTAATCTTAGATTTTGAGGGAACCATTTATGCATAAAGCTATGCACATTTACAAAACTGCGTGCAGAATCAGGGACTTACTTAACTAAGGCTAACTAAATATTCAAGTTTACTTTTCTTTTCCCCACAGAGATCCTCCAGCAGAACATATGCATTGAACAAAAGCAAGAGGACTTAACAGAAATGAATTCCAAAATAAAGCATGAAGAAGAACAAAAGAGAGACTTTATTGATCACATCCAAGAGCTCAAGGAAGAGTTGACCAGGAAAAAGGAAAGTAAGTTGTAAAATTGAATGAACATGAAAATACTCCAAGACTTTTAGAATGTGAAGTCTTCTAAAGAGTATACCGGAGGCTTTGCAAAAGATTCACTGTGGTATTGATATTGTAATGCTTGTACAATATAGACAATAGTGGCTTAGGATGTAGAGATAATGTGGTGCCTAGTTTGAATAGTTGTATATAAATGGTCACTAATCAATCGAGCACTGAATAAAAAAACTAAGATCCTGTAACTCTTCATTCTAACAAGCTATGTTTTCATAAGTGGCAACTACATGGACAATGCCTTCAATGGCAAAGCAGTTGTTTGATTCTTAAAATAGCATTCATAATATTAATCAAATAGCTCACGCTAGAGTGTGTAAACAATTAGTGCTACTCAGATTTTAATGACTAGAAATGGGGTAGTTGTCATGACCAGGGAGATTTAACAAAGAAAAGACACTTGCTTTTAACACACTTATTCTGCAGGATTTTCCAGTGTTCTAAAATTTGTTTTAAAATGCTTTGCTCTTGCTTTAACACATTTTAGTTATATCTGCTAAAAACAAGGCCACCAAAGAGAGGCTGGAAAGATTGAATAAGTCTAAAGAACTATTTGAAGAGCGCCTTGGACTAGAAATACGCAGAATTTATGGTAAGTTTCCAAATACATGCATTTCCGTTATTTACCCTAGTCATAACCCTGACAAGTTGTCAAAACACCATTACCCTCACATAGTAGACAAATGCAGTAGATTTTTTTTTTTGAATTGGGCTTGCACATAGGAAAAAACTTACTGTAATAGGTACATGGTTATGAGTGTGACTTATCTTCACTTGCGCTAATACTCAGAGCAGTGTGTTGCAGATTTGTTTGCTGCAAAGCAATAAAAATCCTTTCTTCTGGCTGTTCTGTATGGCTACAAAGCAATAAAAATGTCAGCTACTGCCATAGGAATGCTTCTCACTGAATAGAGGTGCAATAAGACAAATAGTTCAGATATACTAATCTCAATTTATAATGATTAAAATCTTTAAAGTTTGGTACAAATAAAGATTTTGGACTGTATAAATCATCTTTTAATGTAATAAAAGATTCAACATTAATTTTATTTTGGACATTCATTGACCTATACTAATCTGTCAAGTAGTTTAAAAGGATACTCAAATAGTTTAAGCCCAAAAGTTGGGTTTCCCTCTTTTTGTAAAGAGGAGAAGTCTAGGTTTATTATAATTATTATTGTCAGCTCAAGAATATCTTTTATTAACTGAAATTTAACTGTAGCTTCATGATGTGGATGCCACTGAATGTCGTATGCAAAGTTAGTGGTTTTGTTGAATTCTATTTCTGCCTTTGCTTTAGATGAACAGTTGCAGTTTATATTTCGATGTATTGACCACAAAGATCCTGACAAGCCATACATGTTTACTCTCTCTATAAATGAACAGGGAGACTATGAAGGTATGTATAGATAGTATATGAGTGTATTTTATTTAAAGTGGTTTTTGAACCAACCTCACATGACAGGTGCACACATACATTGGGGCAGCAAGTCCCATACCGAATAGTTCAGTCCCAACAAGCACTGTAATGGAAACCATCCTTTGGCAGCCTCTTCTCATCCAATGAAGTGCTTTTCTGAAACATACCACACTTCGAGCTCTTTATCAGCCATCCCCCACCCCCCCATTTCTAGTGTAAGAGTAGTTGGGAACTGGCAGCAGAGGGTAGCAAGGTACAAAAAGAGGGCTAGCCAGGGCTAATAAGAACTGTTACCAGTTTAGAATCTAAACCTGGCCCTGCCTTCAAGATGCCAACCCTTCCACCAATGCTCATAAAACCTTCTCCAAAACTTTAGACTGGCTCTCTTTCTAAGAGTTAGGACTGTTTTATTAGACAATAGAGGACAGAACTTGACTTTCTAACTTCTGTGCAAACCCACTGCCATCAATGAATTTGGCCTAAGGTATCCATCTGGAAAACATCACTTCAAACAAATAGGATTTCAGAAGAAAAAGTAGGATGTGTTCATGTAATTAAATCACCCTGCAGATGCACAAGAGGGCTCAATTAAGGTTGTACAAGCAACTTTAATTCTGGTGTTTCCTAACTTTTGAATGCTTGATTTTATAACTAGCATTCTTTTAAATTAGATAAATACACAACTGTTTCCCTCTCCCACCTTTGTGTGTATAAAGTGCTGGCCCTTGAGATATTAAGCAAAGTAATGGCTATGGGGAAAAGCTGAGAAAAGAGAAGTGAGTGAAGCATGAAGGAAGGAGAGGCAAAAGAGAGGGAAGGAGTGTGTGTGACCATCTCAGGTTTTTTCTCCTTAGAATTTTTTGGAAATGCCAACATTTAGAGGTAGCTCCCAATGTGTACTTTGGGAGCCCATTAACCAACACCACAAGTTTATTTCCTACTGCTAACAAATCAAAATTTGTGCATTAAATGGGGGAGAGACATTAAAAATATGGAACTCACTCATGCCCCTATGAACATTTCCATGTACCACTCAAATTCAGACAGCATTAATGATCCTTTCCTTCCACCATAACCAACACGCACTAAGGAAATACATATTTTAGGAGCTGCTTTTCAACTTCTCTCTTACTACTGGAATTTCTTGAACTTAATTTTCACAATAAAAACCTTATTATTCCTTTATCATTCCTCTGAAATTAATGCAGCACATAGTAAAAATAGATGTCCCTCATCATTGCTATTTCAGGTAGAAACTACACTCTAATCCTCAGGGTCTCTTAATCTTTATCTCTTCCCCGACCACTCAGTTTGCCTGAAAATTGATGGCGCTCAGCAATAACCTGTGGTCAGAATGTGCTGCAGTTTTTGAGTCAGGTTAGGCATTGTTGTGACAATAACTTGACTAGCAGTAACAGCAGTACTACAAGGGGAAGATCTGGGCATTGCAGAATAATAATATGTGCTCTCAGACGAGGCTCCGTTTTCTTCTTGGCTGAAAGTCAGCCCATGGATTTTTTGGCTTAAAATAGACAAATGGAGCACATGCAAAGCTACAGAAAATGGTCAGATTACTAAGACACTAAAAGCAGTGAAAGGGTAAGAGACCTTAATATTATGATAGAATATAAATGCATCTCAGAGCTGGCATATAGCTGTTACCCCCTCATTAAATGAAAAAGTCAAGTCGTGCATTGTGAAATAATTGACTCAGTCTCATTTTTGGGGGAGGAAAACTTGAGACTAGGAAGTATCACAGCATGCTTCACTTGTCTTGGAAATAAAAAATGTTTTCTAATTGTTTCCTTCTAGTGACAAGCAGCTCTCCTCCTCTGGATTGCATAGCAGAACTCCAGCTAAAAGTGAGAGAAACCAACAACTTTGCTGCATTTATTGCCAACATCAGAAAAGCTTTTACAGCTTTGTCTTATAAGTAATCTGCAACTATATGTAAAACTAGCTTCATACCTCTCATCCTGTCCCTGTGTACATTCCCTGCTCTTCCTTTTTGTATTAACATAACAGTGGAGTGAAAGGAAATATTTATGTATGTTTTAATATTCCATTTTCTAAATAAAAATGGTGAAATGTTTTAGTCCATCTTTAGCAGCCAGATGTATTTTTGGTAACTCATTTAAACAATATAATTGAAGCAAATATTTCTTCAGTCCATTGTCTCCGCACATGTAACGGTAGACTGGCTGTAAATCCAGTCGTTAAACTTGTAACTCAAAAGAAAGCCAGCACGTCATCTTCAAGGAAATAAGGCCAAAGTAATCCAATAGGCTATGCTAAATCTACCCTCAAAGGTTTTGACTCCTGCATTTAAAAGCTTCCAAAAGAATCAGGGTACCACATTAACAGAGAGATGATATTTCTACTCATTCAGAAACTTAGCCCAAGCGTAAAGTAGCAGTCACTAGTTTGTTTGTTTTTTAATAAAGGCTTACAATTATAGAAACATTCATCTCTCTGGCTCTACATCAGTGGAGAGAAAGGTGACAGTACAGTTAGTTCAGCAAAAGAGTGAAAGCAAACTCAAGCACTGGGTAGGTTTCACTTCTAATCTGTATCACATTGGCAAGGAAAAGACCTTGCCTATTTAACAAACTGAAGAATTTAAAGAAATATGATCTTTAGGCACCTCAGTGATCTTAATTATTTTCTTATGCTTCTGAGGATGTTTCATCTATGGAAGTAGGGAACTCTTTCACATGTGTAGCAGAAAAGTGACCGCTTCTCTCCTTTAGGGTCCCATACCACCGTCCATTATCATCTTTCTGGTGAATGATGATAAACTCACCTGTTGAGAGAATGTATTTTTATTAATTCAGCTGCATTTATACATGTGTACTGTGCTATTTCTGCATGGACCCTTGTTTAATACTTCTCTCTTCCCCTGCCTCTTTTATAGCACAGTCTAATTAAGTTTAAATGTCTCTGACTAGTTTAAGATGGAATTAAAATTGGATGTCAAACCACACTTACTACTGATTATATCATGGCCCTATTGTCCATTGCACTCAGTCTGAGGCCCTGGTTACACTGGCACTTTATAGTGCTATAAAGCCGTCAGGAGTGCTATAACTCACTACCCGTCCACACTGGCGAGGCACGTAGAGCGCTATAACCTTGGAGTTATAGTGCTCCTGGTAATCCACTTCCGCCCGGGGAATAAGGGCTGTAGCGCTCCCGCTGAAGCCCTACAGCGAGAATGTGGACACCCACTGCGCTACAAGTGATCTCTTCAGATGCCTGGAGCCATTTAAGGCAATTGACGTCTCTTCCCTTTTGAACTTGGCTGGAGGAATGCAGAAGTACCTTTTCAGCGTTTCTCTCTTAACTCGGCAGGTAAGCAATGCAAATGTTTAAGGAGGGAGCCTGTGTGAAAACAAAGCCTGCTAATCTTCTCTGTGAACGGACACACGCTGACGGGCTCTCAGAAGGACGGAAAAACCACTCGCTCTCTCCCTCTCCATACACACAACACGTCCTTCCTCACCCCACTCGTTTGAAAAGCACGTTGCACCCAGCTGAATGCTGGGATACCTGCCCTAATGCGCTGCTCCCAATGCCGCCTGAAGTGCCACAAATGTGGCCACGCTATACTGCTGGTGGGTGTCAGTGTGGCCATGCTATAGTGCTATCCCTATAGCTGTATATGAGGACAGCTATAACCAATACCGCTATAAACCTGTAAGTGTAACCATGGCCTCATTCATCAAAGTAGCTTTTCAGTTGCAATAGGATTTGGAAAAAAACAAGATGTTAATTATGTTTTTTGCAAACTTAGCTCATCATCCCTTTTAGCTTGATAGTCATACAAAGCCTTGTAGGTACCATTTGCTGGATTGCTATCTCCTGATTGTGTAAAAATCATTGGAATACAATCACTAGCAACACACGTAAAGCAGGATGACCCTGAGAGAAAGGAAATGGCAGTGACAGCATCACAGATCAGAAATGGGCACTAGTGACAAAGGGACATAGGGCAAGACCCAGAAGGGATACACCAAGTTGGCTCAGTGTGTCTAAAGCATTCAAAAAATGAAAAGTGCTATATTTCTGCTACTCCAATGCACTCAGCTTCACACAAACAATACAATAGAGGACACTCACTCTAAAACAGGGCAGACAGCAGTTTAGACCATTTGTCATGGAAAAGGCTTTCAAAGATAAAAGTGTAAAGGAGTGTCAATCAGTAGGTCAGGTAGCTCATGTGAGCTGTTTGGGCTTTGCACTGTTAAAATCCTGCCTCCCATACTCAGTTTTAGTTCTGGCTGCTTTACAATCTTCCACAACGAGCTGTATCACTCCTAGCATGCACCTCTCCCTTCCTGCTACCACTGCCAGCTTCACATGGAGAATCAATGAGGACATTTCTTCCACTGGTAATAGTACCCAGATTCAGGTTCTGCTTAGGTAGAGAAGGTGCCCTAGAACACTGCTATAGCTGAGTTCACCTAATATTTTAGAGTCTAGCACACAGACTGAACTACTCCACCACAGGTCAATCTGTGATGTGTTTAATGTTAAAACAAGAATAACTACACTAGATGGGATACAGCAGAGTGAATTCAATGGGCTGCCTCCTTTTCCATGCCAACTTTTATTTCCGTCCCCTTGAGTTTCTGATGGGGAACCAAGTGCATATGTCAATTCACATGTACAACCGGATAATTGACAATAGGCTACAAGATTAACTCCACATAATTAACCCATAATTATAAGCTAAAGACTTCCCCTACTATTTCCCATTGACTAGCATTATGAGAGAGTATGTGATATTAGAGACCGTGTGTCATTATGCCAATGAGGCAGATAAGAGAGGTACATGAAGGGAGACCGAGAAAGGGGAAAGATAAGGAGAGGGCAAAAGAATGAAGCATCTTTCTTTCTGAAATTCCTAACACTGCACTGCAACAGTTCCGTACTGTAGTATTTGGGGCTGTTTCTGAGGCAATATGAAACAATGATGCTTCAGAGAAAGGAGCAAAACCAGGGTCATATTCCTTCACAAATACCAAATACTAGTTTTCACAGTGAATATTCAGAAACTAATTTATATTGGTGTAAATCAGGAGTATCTGCTTTGCAGTAAATGGATTTACATTGGTGTGAAACTGGCATGAGATCAGAATCAGGCCCACAGTCTTTGGAAAAATCTCAAAGTTAGACACAGAACCACAACAGAAAAGGCACAAAATACTTGCCTGGTAGCTATTTTCTAGTGCTGTCTCCCAGGTCAGTCTAGTTTCATAGCCAGATTTTTTTTTTGATAATACTCTTCATCTTCCTTTGTCATTTTTGTTGCTGATTTTTTAGCCTTCTGAGCAACTAAAGTAAAAATATAAATGTATGTTTATAATCATAAGTATTAAGGCAAACACAAAAGAGATTTTGCATATGAATATAGTATTCTATTTCCTTCATTCACTTAAGACACAAATTGTGAGCCTGATTCTGCTGTCTTGACGAGTGTAATTCTGCCAGCTTCAGTGATTACACAGGATATGTACGCAGGTGAGATCTCAAGTAGGACCAGTGCTACCTAGTCTACAAAATTACATGATATAAGAGTCATATCTGACTAAAAGATACCCAGGCCATGGACACAAGTGATCACCAAATACAGGACAATTGTTGCAGTTTAGTGAACTGAAAACAAGTGTGGGAGCAGAAACACCTAAATTCTTATCATGGCATAACTGCTGCTCTTAGTGTGGCCTTGGTCAATTCAGCCTGAGTCACATTTTATCCACCTGTAGAAATGATGACAATAATGTTTGCCTACCTTCCTACCTACCTCATGTGGTGACTAATTAATGTATGGACAGCAGTTTGAAGTTATAAATTGCCTATTACTTAAAACATTTCTGTCTATATTCTGCTTTTCTAATACAGGGAACTTAACTTTGGAAGAAACATTTCCTAATGGTGGCTGAACAAATGATTTGTATTCTTAGTCATTTTAGTGCTCTGATCAGCTTGTTAATAATTCACATGTTGGCAGCTGAGAGTCTGACAGGCCAGTGAAAGGCACATTTTAGTTTTACCTGGACCTGAAATGCAATTTTACCTCTAATTGCAAACCTAAATTATAGGGAAAACGTTGGTTAAATGATTGAACTTATTCTTTTTATATCATCCCTAAATGAATCGCTTCTTTTAATGTGCTCATTTCTGTGGCTAAAGAAAAAAATCCAACGGCATGTTACATTGAGAGGGCCTTGAATATTCCAGGTTACTGTTTATAAGAGGGGTCTTTTGTGAAAGACTTAGAGTGGGAGCCTTTTATTACCCGGGAGACTCTCAGCTGCAGCTTTTAATTGGCTTTCACCTTCTTTTGTTTATTTCCTGGTACAGGTCTTGCATTAGGCACCTGTTCTCATAGAGGTCTAGGGCTACATAAAAGTTGGGTCTCATTAAAAGTCACATAATTAAAGAAGAATACCTGTGTCAGAAATAATACCTTTGATTCCTACAACTGAAAGAATTTTAAAACCTACCTCACATTTCACCTTTGTTATTCTTTACTCTTGATTAGTTTGGAGCAGTGATCATTGTCTCATCTTATTATTCTTTGTAGTCTAGAAGAACATACAGGGACCAACCCAGACTAAGGCCCCATTCTACTAAGCACTGCACAAACATCTGTCTAAGGGTTTTATATTCTTGCCCATCACAGTGGTATCTGAGAGCTATCCACTCAAACCAACAGTGATAGTGAAAGCCCTAGTGTTCTTCCTAGAGTCTCTGGCATGTCTCCCATTTCAGGGTCAAAACTCTAGTTGGGGAAGGGGTTGGGACTTTGTTTTAAAAAAACAGATAAAGGTTGGAGGCGAAACACAGTCCCCGAGAAGTAAAGTGACGTGACCCAAAGCCAAACAACAGATCAGTATCAGAATCGATAACAGAAGCCAGCAGTCTAGTGCCTATCCACTAGACCACACTGTCTCTCTTTGGACAACAGAAACACACTAGTCGGTTTATTTTTTGTTTCTAGCCAGTTGCAGTTTGTGGCTGCTCTGCACCAGCACAAAGCTATAACCTCTGGCTTCCAGAAACCTGTTCCCATTGGAATTTCTAATAGTCTGAAAGTTTGTCAACACTGGCCACTAGGTCTGTTTTAAAGCAGCTTTGCTGCCAAATTATTCTCATCCCAATTGAGGGTATGGACCTGCGTCTTTTGTTATGTGTATTTTTATTTTATTTAATTATTTATTTTGAGTGGCATAGCTTAGAGTACTGCTTTAAAATGGGTACTTTATAAAACAAATCGATTGCACATTGCACCCTCTTTGAGATGGCAGAGAGGTACATATGAAGCAAAAATAGTGTCTAATTTTCTTTTCTAATGTAGCATGGATGCTCTAAGTACATTCATTGCACAGATTTATGTACACAGTTGGCTCTATGGAGGAGTTACCTTCTGCTTCTTCTTCCCTGTAGCAAATTGCCTGGTGTTTTCTACATAACGGAAGAGTGCTTCATGTTCCTTGGTAAACCACAATCATTTCTTCTTGACCTACAGCCAAATACATCAACAGAAAAAATAAGTCTGGTGCAGAGTGCCAACAAGCCCTTAGAATCTGCCCCACGTCCAAACTGGGATGTTCGCTCCACACAAGGGGAATTTGTGTCTTACATATTCATCGTCTGGGTTTCTGCCCTCCCACTCCTCCTAATCTCTACCCCTTCCCCTTACCTGAGCCCTCCAACCTCTCTTTCCTCCCCATCACCCATTCCCATAATACCCCCATCCCTCATTGCAGACCCAAATTCCTCTTCTGCCCCCATTACTCTTCCCCTCCCAGTGAGCATTTACATGTGTAATGTATTTTCTTTTCAAAAAGTTTCAATGCCTTTATACACAGTTTATGTTTCTCCAAAATAAAATATATTGACAGAGGCAGATTTTCCCCAAAACTTTACAGTTCATTGTCAGATTTCTGCCCAAGGTGGGCTTCAAACTTCAAAGGTGCTAGAATCTTCAAAATTGCTGGTTTCTCCCTCCTGAGGACTATATCTCAAGACCCGCTTTGCATCAAATGACTCCACATTTGGATCACTATCCCTGCCCTGTAGTCCATGAAGCAAAGCAAAAGTTCAAGACAATCTGTGTAAGCATACAGATTTTAGAGTGCTTAGCAGCACCCATCCTTGAAACAGGACAGGCTTCCCAACCTTAACTAGAGCAGACTTTAAATACAACAATAATTTAGTTATATATTATAGACTTATAGAAAGAGACTTCTAAAAACATTAAAATGTATTACTGGCACATAAACCTTAAATTAAAGTGAATGAATGTAGACTCAGCACACCACTTCTGAAAGGTTGCCGACCCCTGGACTAGATGATCATAATGGTCCCTTCTGAGCTTAAAGTCAATGAATCTATGAGCCTTAAAGTCAATGAGTCTCGGGCCAAGGCAGGAGAGAAGGAACTCAGGCCAGTTCGCCTGCACCCCCTTATTTAGCCTTGGTGTTTGGTCTACATATGCCTCCTTGTGGCATACAGGCACTGTTAGCTAGAAATCTCTAGTCAAGGGCTCAAGAGGCACATGCAACTTGAAGTGGAGCACCTATAGGGACATTGCTCAAAGAATAATCTTCATTAGCTTTTGCAGGATAACTCCTGACACCATTGAACAGTTCTGATTCCATCCACTAGGAGTCAGCATTTCAGACACACAGGAGCTGATTCAAGTTTGATTCTAGAAGGGGTCAAAGAATTTGGTTGACATGTGCTTAATTTTTTTATGCCAGCTCAACCCTAATTATTGCATAGGATTTTCATCTCCAGATCCCTTTCTCTTATTAAACATTTAGGGCCAAATCCACCCTGTTGTTGAGCTCCTGCTGGCTGATTAGCTGGTGATCAGTGCCTTTCGGAGCTGTCCTGTAGCGTCCTCCATTGCAGTCTTGAAGTTGGGAAGCAGTTTTTTTAAAAGTTGTATTGACTTTTTTGGATATTGGAAATATACTATGAGTCTAAGGAACGTTGGTCAGCTAACATAATATTAGCACTCAGAATCAGTGTACTGCGTGCACTTAATCACACAACAACGTGCTAGGAGTTTGTATATACCAGCTGGATGTCAGATGTGAAAAGAATTTAACTTGCTATTTTAGCCATTGGAGCTGACTATTGGAGCTGAGATTTTTGGTAATTACACCCCCATACAATTAAGAGTGTCTGGGGTGTTGTGCTCAGTTGTTTTTCGGTCTTTTGCATACTATTGGCTGCAAAAGAAACCATTGTTTATGAATGTGAAGATTAAAGAAGAGGAAGAGCCTATGCTTTATTCTTTTGATTACAGTCCATCTCATTTTGAATTTGGTACATGTTACTTTAGCTTCATCTTGTCTGAAGCTTTGGTAAGCTTGTTAGCCAGCTTCTCCAGTCCTTTGGCATAGCTAATTTCTACCTTAGTCCTGTCAATATAATAAGAAAAATCATAATCCAATATAATAATTATTCAATCATTACCTGACCTGTAAGCTTTGAACAGCTCTGCTTGAGCCAACGATTTAGTGCTTACAACCAAAGAAAATGGCTCCAACATAAATAAGGGAGCGATCTCGTAGTGAAGCTACACATATTCAGATCTTTCAGTCACACCGGCACATTCCAGCAAATCACACTAGCTCTGTAACACCATCTCATCCTATAGCATATCATAACTCAATTAACATTGCGTACTTAATCTAGCTGAGAAAAATGGCAATGACCCAAACCAGGCTAGCTCTGACTACCCATAGAGTATTGAACTTCAGGGGATAGTTGCATATTGCCTAGATAATACCAGACAGCAAAACTTTTACTATTAATTATTATTATTTTGTGGTTTTGAATAGACCTTAATAGACAAGTCAAGCACTCAGAAGTTAGGAAATGCCAGTATTAAGTTTGCCCACAGAACCTTAATCTGGCCCCCTTGTGCATTTGCACTGTTATATAGTGTTTAATTATACAATTGCATGCTATTTTTCCACAGGACCACTTCTTCATTCAGTGCACAGAATGGATGGTGCTTTGGAAATGAATCAGGTTTGTACTGTTAATTATGCTATTGTCCCAGTTTTCTTGCCCAGCCAGTCCAGTCAACAAGCCAGAGCAGGGTCCAGGACACAGGCAGCGGTTTTTCTCTTTGTGCGGGGGTGCTCAGTCCTCACTCAGCCGCAGCCCTGTCCCCCTCCACTCTTTCCCCCAAGGCTTTACCCTCACCCCACACCCACTCCGCCCCACCCCACCTTTTCCTCTCCGTTCTGCTCACTCCCCCGCGTACGCCCCATCCCCACTACTCCTCTTCCCTCCCAGCACCTCCTGTATGGCACAGAACAAGTGATGTAAAAAGTGAGTGAATAATTAAGAAGCTCATAACAACAGCCAAACAGAAGACAAACTTGATAGTCTAAATCCACCCTGCTGTAGCACCATTAAAGGAGTAAATCAGGGATGAATTTGGTCCACTGTATTTTTTAGATTAATTCTGGATATTCTGTTGCGAACATTGTTTCCTGCTGACAACTCTGCTGAGTTTGTAAAGTGGGGGAAGCATAAACAGCAAACGTGGAAAATCGAATAAGAGGAGTCTATATAAGAAAAAGACCCCCAAATCAGGACTGTTCCCATGAAATCAGGACATCTGGTCACCCTAGGGAAGCAAGCTGGTAAAATTAAATTTCCAAAGAATAAATCTTCAAAAAACCTTTTCTGATGTGCATCCCTAAGAACAGTCATCTGCAGTATTGCAGCAATTATCTGTCATTTCAGGCTCCAGTCCTCACCTGTATTGGTCCTAATTCTTGTAATCCAGGCTGCATGGGATGGCATTGAAGCAGACATCACCCTAAGTGTTCTGCTAATGCACCATCATGAATCAGTTATGCCCCGTTCACATTCAACGTTCATGTAATTTACATGAGAAAATTGGTTTTCATCCCTCAGCCATGCCTGCCGGCTTTCACCAAAATGTAATTTATCAATATGGATGCTTGGTACAGAACAAGAAACTCAGAATATGAAGAGAGGGAGCCTGACAAAGAGACAAGAGAGACTGAAGGAAAGGGAAGGACCCTGGCACAAATGAGGAAAATAAACCCAGATTTATGAACAGCCCTCACTGAAATATACCCAAAATCATGGTCCTGCATACTGAAAGTCTGACTCAGGCAGCCAGAATTTACACAGTAGATAATCCAAGATGACACCGATGCTGGCAGCATTACCAGGGTAATATTTTCACAAGGACAAAAATGGTCTTGTTCAATTTCTTTGTTGCTCTTGTGCAACGGCAGGCAAGTATGTCTTTGCTAGCTAGGATTTACAAGTAAAATATTATTATTGGTGCTCTGTGGCAGTGGGATTTGCAAGAGGAGCATATACATGATAACCCTGTATCCCCTGGAATAAAATAAAAGGGACCTGAGACAATTCAAACCCCCATGCAGGGCTCACTTTAGGTCTGCTCCTGCTTCCATGGGAGTCCCTGTTGAACACTGGGAGATGGATCAGGTCCTTGCACTGCTATTATTACACCAGTATAGATCCCTTGACTTCCATGAACATAATCCTGATTTACATTGGTGGAAGTGAGATCAGAACCAAGCTTGGAGCATGAAGTTTGCCTGGGTCTTGATCCCCATAAACACATTGGGCTACTGTCTGCCTGCTTTACATGGATATACACTGTGTGATGTCCAATGGGCTTTCTCCAGGTGCAAGATACAGTCACCTGTTGTTCAGAAAAGCAACTGAGATGTTTTTCAACACATTGAAAATGTATCACCATTTTAGTGAATCTGGACTGCGTTTGTCCATGACAAAACCAAACACCTTGCATGTTTTGTGTGACTTTGAATTTCATTGCCATTAAGACAAATCTCTTACTCTCTTCAGTCCCTGCCCCCTACATGTTGGGAATCTCTGGATGAAAAGTGCTGCGTAAGAGCTCGCTAAGATACCTCCTTAAATTAAATGAAGACCAGATGAGAACAAATTTATTTTGCCAGCTACTGCAAACCTGTCTGTAAAATGACAAGTGTTTGTGTTGCTGGCAAGAGGCAGCTCTTTCAAAGCCACTTTAGGAGGACAAGTGTAATTAAAAAGGAAAATGCTTTTTAAAAAGAGCCCAGATTGGGAAGAGAGCAGCTGACTAGATTAATACACGACAGAGGTGATTAAATATGTATTTTCAAATGTAATTAAGAATTGCATTTTGCTGTTGAATTTCAGGTTTTTTTCATGTAGGTAGATGACAAAACTTTGACTAATTAAGGCAAGACAGCCCATAGCCAGGGAGTCATCAGACTGTCTTTACTATCAGTTTTGGAACCACTGAATATCAACTGCATAGCATTTCTCTCTCTCAACTGACAGACAACTGGAGAATGCTTGGGTTTGATTTCCCACTCACGTTCAAACTGGTCGTTTTATAGAGGTATCAAAGTCTGTGTTAGTACTTGAACTGCGGTAAATCCAAGTTATTCGCTATCAATTTCCAACTATTCAGAAATGATGTACAGCCAGCATGCAAATCTGCGTACGTACTGCATTGCAATGATAGGTCCTGCCTCATCTGTGGTGAAATAAACTTCTTTAGATAGAAGGTTAGCTTGTTAAATTTAGTCTCTATGTATCATGCTGTGATTTTCTTTTTATCTATAATCCTTTTGCTTGCATTATTCTTATTCATTATCTCTGGAATCTTTAATCTTGGATAATCAACTTGTTGTTTTCATTGTAAATATATCTCAATGCTGTGCTACTGGAGAAGGAGCTGATCCTGAGCTGAATCACACACACTGTAGTGTACACTGTTCCCATGGGGACAGCAGATGTGGTCTGGTGGTGAGTGTTCATTGGATAAAGGCGTTAGACACTCCATGGGAATTCTTCAAAGGGGCTCGAGGACTGGGGTGCACTTACTGTTAAGGTACAAGGCAAAGTAGGGACTGGCCTGAAATTAATCCTTCAAATCATGACTTGTCTCATTTAAAAAAGCTCAGATGTGTATATACCCACACACTACATACATACATATACATATATATCAGAGCACAAAACGTTGTGTCTGTTACTAATTGCTGTTGAGCCCACATACCTTTGCAGGAGAACAAATCTGAGCTGTTTGCAGAAATTCTCTCAATTTTATGAAAACCCTTTTAGATCTTGATACACTCTGCCATACTGAAACACAACATACAATTAGGAGATGTATGCAGAAGTAGTAACTGAGAATGACAAAGGTATTGCCTCGCACATTTGTATAGGATGTGTTCTTGGATCGAGGAGGATTTCTTTGTTTTCCAGGAATAGCTGGGATGTATAGTAGTATTGCTGTTTTGCTATTCATTTCTTTTTTGACCCAACTTTCAAATAGATCAGTTTTAATTGTCACTAAAGACACATCATTGTTATCCGTAGATAATAAAAAAGCCACTAGGATTGATGTTTTTGGGGTTTTTTTTTCTACTACAGAAAATGAAAATGTATGTAAATTTTACTGTGTTTATCTCTATGCATCAGCATGAGAATACACTATCAAATATAGTTTTGTAAAAAAACAGAAGTACTTGAAGAAATACAGAGGGTCTGGCTTGTATGCATTGACATTTGATCCAATATAATGTCTGCTCCTGCTCCAATGGAAATCAGTGGGAGCTTTGACATTGGGCTCAGTTCCCTGCTGTACCCCAGTAAAGTTTTCACTGATACCACTAGTGGAAGTACTTCTCCCAGCAGAGAACGTGATGTAGCAGAGCCCCACTCCACCACGCCCCCACTTCTTCTCCACACCTGCCTCCCCTCTCTGCTTCCTTAACTCCCACTATGCCAGGCTGTGCAGCTGATGTTTGGGGACAGTTGTATTGACCAGCAGAGCTGCCTTTGCCAGCTTTACGTGGTGGGAATTCTCCAGGAGCAATGTCTGGCTAGTGAGAGTTCACTTTGCACTGGACAAACAGCACAAGGGGAACTTGCACAATGGAAAATCTGGCACGACTTCCATAGAGCAGTGTCCCGAGTGACGTAGGGCATATACAATAATAATGTTCTTTACCAGCATGGGATTTGACATACCAGGATACATATCCTCGAGTATTGAGGCTCAACACCTTTCCTAGGCTCATGTATGGAGAAATGACTTTACCCTCCACTGAAATGCAGTCAGCTCTGTGAAATAATCCAGTTGTCCAACTGCAAGCAGCCACCCTGCATCACAGTGTAAGACGGGAAGTGTCTTATCCAACTAAAACTACAGCAGGGACATTAGATAGACAGAATGTAATTACTCATTGAAACTGAGCCAGGATACTGGGGCTAATGGAAATTGCCTTAGGAAATTTAAACCACTCAGCATCTGAAAGATGGCACCTCAGCGGTGCCCTGAGCGTAGACAGGGATCCAGCATTGACTCAGAAGGAAGGGTGTCATTTACTGCATCATTAATATCATTTTCTGCAACACTCCTTCAAGAACAGACCCTGCCTGGCTTATGAGATCAGGGAGGTATAGCAGCTAACTTTTACCTTCAAGTTCAGCCTTTATGAAGTTGTTGTCTCTGTTACAAAGTCCTGCTTCCAAACATTTGGAAATTTTCATATAATTAGGTAATAACTGACTTATTCCTGATCCTCCTCATTGTGGACTTTATAAAGACAAACTCTGGCCAGACAATGAACATTTTATATGTATTGTAGTGGAGAGCTGCACACAGCCTATCCCATCAATATACATGTGTGTATTGTAAACACAGCCCTTAAAAATCAGGGAGGATTTTGCTGTTTATGTAACTTCCTCTTTGTTAGTCTTTCCTTAACTTGGACCAAAAAGAAGCTCTGGCGAGTGAAATCTTATTTATGAGAAAATTTCCTTGCATTCGATCTATACATATTTTATATAAAATGTTATGTTTTCTTTTTCTAGTAGAAACACATACAACTCTAGGTACAATGCGGCAAGTTAACATGTAGTAGGAAGTGTTCCATTTGCACATCCCCATTTTTGTATCTATTATATGCACCCCGTTACTCTAATATCCAGGAGAGAGCACATTTTACAACATGACTGAGTTCTCCGAAGATCATCCTTTTATCCCAAGGGATACTACAACACTGCTCAGAGAAAATATTGTTAATAAAATTAAAAGGCTACAAAAACATATTGGAATCAATGGCAACCCTGCACAAGCCCTTTTGGTTTTATTCAGTACATATGCTACTTTTCAATGAAACCAATCTCCCCCACGACAGAAACACTTAATGATAGTGAGTTTCTGAAGACGCAAATGCAAATGTTAGGAAGCGAGATTCCATTGACATATAAAATACCCAACACAAGGTTACTCACCATACAGCCTCTCAGCAGAGTCATCATATCAGAATTTCTGCCTTTGCTTTTTCATTTTTGAGCACAGCTCCCTGGAGGTTGCTATAAAAACTGTGTGTTTCCTGGGTTTCAAAGGTGGATTATATAATGCTAATGGAATACATATTGCCAACAAAATACAATAAAGATAATTGGGGAAGAGATTCCCTGTATTTCCTGGTAATGTAACAAGAAAGAGATGCAGATGGTGAAAAGTATCTGTGAAGAACTGAGCTGATGTTTTTTCTTAATAAATGAGGTAAAAATTAAGTTGAATTGTAGTCTCCTTGCTTTTCTGACTAAACTAAAGAATGGGCCTTATTCAGCAATGCACTATTTCAGTTTCACAATAATGATTTTAATGGTGATACATAGGCATAAAACTGAAGTAGCAGAGTGGTAAATAAGACCCGGTGTGCTTTGCTTCCCCTCTATTAGTTGATACTAGTTCTAGCAGTCAATAACAGCAGTCTGTTGCTCCAATTCCCAGCTCTGCCTCTTCTTCTGCAAAGCCGTCTCTTGCTCTCCTCACAGGCACAGGGACAGTTTTACTGATAACCTCTGGCTGTCTTGTACTATTCCAACAATGCAAAAGCAACTGTAAACCCATCTCCAACAGCCAGTTAAGCTGGGTTTATGGCTGCTTTGCCTGAGCAGAGTGGCACAAAGCAGCCAGATCTTCTCAGTGAATCGAGGCCTGTTGACTTTATTCCATCCTTGTCTGAAGTTTTTTGGCTCATTGATTGTTAGTCTGAGGTAGTGTGCCAAGGTCTCACCGGTTTCCATGGCCTTGCCCTGTACATACTCATTTACACCTGTGCAGAATCAGCGTAAAGCCCTCTCAGAGAAGAAAGCAGCTCTTCTTGATTGGATTAAGTAACATTCTTTTAAAGTGCTTAGAGGATAAGAAGTGGTAATCGTAACTATGCCATCAAGCTAATAAATTCAAATAATGAATTTAGCAATGGTCTCTCCATCATGTAGTTAATTGTTACAGCATTTCATGCATCACAGAATTATAGAAACAGCAGGAAGAAGCACCTCAGTCATTTAGACTCTGTCAGGGCAGGATTTTTTCCCTATTGCACTTTTTCCTTCCACCACATCATGTACTTCAGAGTCTAACATTGCCCATTGTCAAGATGTTTCTTCTGCTATTCAGCTTAAGTTTTCCCTCTTCCCTTTACTCCCAGCTACGGCCTCTTTACCAGTAATGAAATAATCCCGCTCCATCCTGGCTGTTCCAATTAGTAGTATTCACGTAGTAGTTCAGACTCTCAGCTGTTTCTTAGGCTATGTCTTCACTACCTGCCAGATCGGCGGGTAGCGATCGATCTATCGGGGATCGATCGCGTCTCGTTTAGACGCAATAAATCAATCCCCAAAGGCACTCCCCATCGACTCCGGAGCTCCAGCTCACCGAGAGGAATAAGCGGAGTCGACACGGGAGCCCGTTGCCGCTGTGAGGACGCCAGGTAAGTCAATCTACGATGTGCTGACTTCAGCTACGCTATTCACATAGCTGAAGTTGCGTATCTTAGGTCGACCTCCCCAGCTAGTGTAGACCAGGCCTTAGTTGCAGCTTAGACAAGCCATATGTTAAGGCCCTGATCCTCTGACTTCCTGTGTGCAGACTGCTGTACTCACATGGCACCACACTGAATAACATGGGGCTCCGGGCAGGCCATTTGTGTGCAAGAAGTTGCAGGTTTGGAGCCTTAGCTTTTTAATATTGCTTCATTAGTCAGTTCCACTTACCATTTTGGTCGCTGTTCTTGGAATTCCTTTTAATTTGTCCATATCCTTTTGTTAATGAGGTACTCAGAGGTGAGAGTAGCACTACAGGAGCCATCACACCCTAGTGTACAGAGCCATCACCTCTCTGCTTCATGATGTGCCTCTTCACAGCTTGTCAAAATTTCATTGCATATTTTTGCCACGATCTTGCATTGCAGACTCAGGCCTGATTTGTTTTTCTTACTATCCTTGAGACTCTTTCATCATTCCTGCATTTCAGTTTCCTTCCTCCCACTGAATCTCTGTGTGAAGTTACTTCCTCCCAGGGTGCATTAGCTCACATTTCTCACAGCTGATTCACAGTTTGTTATTTTGCCCCCATACCTGATCTTTCTAGGTCCCAAGTATTATTTCCCTTTTCTCACCAGTGATTTGCAGCCCCTCCTACTTTAGCATCACCTGTGTGATCTCCTGTCTGTCGGAGATAATCTTCTGCTTCTCTTTCTTGTCACCTCTCCCTTCAAACCAGCTTCAGTGTCAATATGCTCTTCTTTTAGGGCTAGATTGTGACTAGCAGTCAGCAAGGGGAGTGGTTCAGGAGACACAATCTGCCCACAGCTCCAGGAGGACAGGGACTTACACATGCTGTCCCATGTTTTATGATCCATGGCTCTGGCCCCCCTGCAGTGGCTTCACCCTAGGGAGCAATCCTGGTGCTTCCAAAGCAGAGACAGTACTTGGTCCTGAGCCTCAGGAAGGAGGCACACAGTGGGAGGCAGCCTGCTCAGCTGTGCAACTGTCAGGCAAATTCTAACCCTTAATATACGATGTGCTTGGAGCCAAGTTTCACAGAGATCAATCTTAAAGCTCCAGGTGTTAATGGAGAATATAAATGGAAGTCAAATAATTTGATTTGCATAAAGCAAATTAACTTAAATCTGAATAAGCCCTAGAATATGAAGACTAATGGGCAACTAATTAACAATGTATTTTTCACACAGCTGTGATCTAAGATTTTAAGTTCCAGAGGGAAGCATAATAATTGGTGAAATTTTGCATCGCTAAATCAGTCCAGATTGCATTGTAGCTTCATATTTGTCACTTCCAGAAATATTTGTGCCCTCTCCCCTTACACCATTCAAAGTTTAATGTGTTCACCTTTGAGGCTCCTTGTTAAAATGAAAAAATAGAAATGGACAATATACATTTTGTAAAAGGCCAGGGTGAAGTTATGAGTTTCGGCATGTATAAATGTGTGCATGCAAGAGAAATCCTATTTACATTACTTGTCTCGTCCCTAATTACTCCAATTTATGTAAGACTATAAACATTGTAGTTAAGTTTAATAAAAACTGAGGGGAAAAAGCAATGGCTTTATTATCAAAACCCATTCTGGATCTTCCTTACACACTGACTCAGAGGGTCTCCTTCCTCACAGAAACCACTGATGAGGACAACTTACTTTTCCTGCAAAAACTGCTAAGATTTGGTGCAATAAATAAATTGCCTAACCTTGTCAATGAGGCGGGAATGGCTGCTGCACAGAAGGAGCAGGGAGGAAGCCAGAATATTCAGCATAAGACAAGGGTCTGTGGTCCTTGCCTGAACTGCGGTGGGTACCTCACCAACACAGAAATCGCTCCATGCAGATTCCAAGGCTTCCACCTATAGCGGCATGACTAGCTACTGTGACAGCAGCAATTGGCTGCACATTTTGATTCCCTCCTTATGAAGTCAAGTCATAGTATTGCGTGCTACCTCTTGTCCCCTTCTCTGCCCGTTCCCAACCTGTCCCAGCCCCCCCCCCACACCCAGCTTCCCTGCCTCACTCACTGTTCCCACTCCCAAACTCCCCAGCCCAGTTCTCCCTGCACCACCTTTCCCAGCACTCCCATGCCTCTGCCCCCCAGCTCCAGAACTGGGCCTGTTCCTCCCTGCAGCAGCTTCTCAAAGCAGCGCTGCCCACTCCAGTCACTGGCGGAGGAGCCCCAGGGCAGCGGGAGAGGAGGGTGGACGGGGGAGCAGCAGGGCACAGCCTCCCTGGGAAGGCACGAGACCCTCTGCCATTCATGGCACTGCCAGCCCGAGCCGGGGTGCAGCCCACCTGCCCCAGGTGAGGTGCAAGGGGGGGACTGTACCTCTCCTAACAGCGAGCGGTCCCTGTCTTCAGTCTCTCCCACAGCCCGGCATGGCAGCCACCGTCTGGCTCTGCTTGTGCAAATGAATGGAGCGGTGGCCACGCCTCCCCATCCCCGGCACAGGGTGGGGGCAGTGGAGCTGCTGAGATTGGGTCCCAGCCCCTTCAGCAGCTGTTCCACCCTGCTCACAGCATCCCCAGGCAGGCTGACTCGGACACTCACCCTAGTCACTTTTAACTGTGTACATCTTCACTTTTAACCCACTTTTGACTTTTGGGTGCCCCTAGAAGGACGGCGTCCCCAGGCATGTGCCTAACTGGAAATCCAGCCCTCGCTGTGCCTCTGCTGCTGCTATCTGTGGTACAGCAGTACGCTGCTCGACTGGAACTAGCGCAAACGTGTGTAGGTGAGCTGGGGAGCCACACCCCCAGTGCATAGTGCAGATGTAGCCTATGATGTCATGTATATTTTATCATGCAGATATATTCATTGTGGTGATTAGCTATTTACTTATTATCTAGCCCCGCATTTCTACATTCCTTACCAAAGCAAAACATCAAATGACAGGTGAAGGTTCTTGTACGTCTGATGCCTGCATTATGGGGGTGGTTGTCTCATTCTCTGCAAGGCTTAGACCAGGCTTTTGGGCCTCATGTCCCATCTTGTGTGATCCCGCCTCATTCATTGACACTTTATCAGATGATCTTTTGTGGGTATTCGTTGAGTGAACATGTAGAAGTGATTCCAGCTCACTGGATTCCTACATAGCCAAAGTTCTCCACATTGTAATAAAAGCTTGTTCTCTTTTGCTCTATCAGATTGGTAGTGAAAAATGGAGATCTTCTCATAAATTGGTAAACCAGCCTGTCTACGGACATTTTCTTAAAGGTTCCCACCTATGCAAACATTGGTGCAGCTGTGTTGGTTATAGCAACACTGGGAGCTTAGAGGAGACATTGCTTCTGTGATCACAGACCTTTTAAATGCCAAGTCAATTAAACATGCTCTGTGCTCTGTGCAAGCCTAAAAATATGATGCTAACAGCAGCTGCTGCAACTACACCAGTGTTGGCAACAGTGGGACACTTAAATACGATTTGGCCTAGTGTAGACAGATCCAACCGTACGGTATCTGAGAGACAAGGTTACTGGACAAGGTTGATGAGAGAGACAAGTGAGGCTGATGAGTTGTCCCTTTTTCTTTTGTACATTTTTAAAACAAGGGCCAAGATTTCCCGAAGTGACTATGATTTTTGGTGGCTCACCTTTTGGATGCTGAGCACTCATTCTCTGAACCAAGCAGGCCCCTTTAAAGCATCTCAAGTTGGATGCCATTCCTCTTGTACTTTTTTTCTCATCTACTGAATTCCACACAATACCATAAACAGCTTGCCACAGATTTACAGAACTAAAAGCACACATGGGACCGCTGAAAAAAATGTTGGCGTGCGTACTGTGGGTAACAGCTCATGAGCTAGGAAATGGTGTCACGGACACTGGAAAATACTACATTTTCATTTCATAGAACAGAGAAGGAAATTGACATTACATTCCTAATGCTTATGTTTATTATGAAATTGTCTCCAAATTAAAATAATTCACAATATTGATTGGTTCCATATTAAAAATAAAACCAAAAAACAATAAAACACAAAGAAACTCCCAAAGTTTTGCACAATATGTATGGATAAAAGAATTCTAACTACTTAATATAGCAGTGTATTTCGGACAGTGAAATTCTAAGATGTCACTGTATTTCCGAGAGAGTTTCTGAAGCACAGAACTGTCAAGAAAACACAGGTGAAATTGTGTCATCCATCCTACCCTGACTCTGCAGATAAAAAGTAGGTATACCATTACTAATGTGTATGAAAATAAAGCCTTAGAATTCACAGAGCCAGCTAAAGGGACTCAAAGCTCTATGGGATCCAGAATTTATGTTTTTGTTCCATAGATCATTTTAGACCAGTAAAGGTCTACAGAACATTACAGATCACTTTGTTTTAGAGTTTGACATGTCTGATCATTAAAGCTCTAGGCTTGATGGGGTTCCAAACTGTCACACCATAATATATACACTGTTTCCTTCATTATTAGAACTGGAAGCTAGTTCAGAAATGGAGAACTCAGTACAGACACACTCAAACACTGTGTTTTCATTGCTACTACAGTCAGAAACCCTTACAATGTAAAGGCTATATATGTATGTCAACTTTTCCAAACTTCCACCATTGTTTAAAAAAAAAAAGCAGTCTCTGTAAAATTCCTGTTAGGTCTCATTTCTAAACCAAAAGCACTCAAAGCATATAAATAATACAAACTGATTTTGCTTAGTGGTTTCAAGGCAACTGTAATTTACAGTACACTGTGAGGTTGGAGAAGTGACAGAGTCCTGTGGCACCTTAAAGACTAACTGTGAGGTTGGGCCTATTCTGGTCTTGTTACAATGAAGGGTACAAAATGTTCAACAGATTCTCTCTCACAAATTTCACAAGTACTAGCTCACTGGAAATATACAAAGAATGAACTTTAGCAAACAAGATTTCTTAAAAAATATCAAAGTATCAACAGTAGAAAACCAATGGCATCCTGTCTTTCATTGAGAATTACAGGAGATTGGAATAATGATGTGTAGTTAAGTGAGATGAATAACACAGGCATTGAATTTTGAACTAGAAAATTCTGTGTAGCCTATGTGTAGACACTTATGCTGATTATCAATGGCATTTAGTTGCAGAACAATTTTTTTTTGAGATAGTGTTGTGTTCATAGCCACAAAGTGACTTTCTGTCACTCCTGATAGACTCAGATTTAACACAAGAACCACTTGAAAGTAAGCAAAGCTTTTTGTGCACTTGGATGGTTCTCTGAAAGGGGTTTTTGGCATTAGTGACTATGCTGAATGTTCACAAAGATTTGATGCCCGGTTGAAATACGCACATCTGGATGCATACAGAGGGAAGCTGTGACCCATTGTACCTCTGTTGGAAACATTAATTGGAATAATCCGTAGAAATATCTACAAAGTGGCAATGAGGAAACAGCATGAGTCACTTTTTGGTAGTTTAGAACTGACACTAGATAACCTTGGTCAAGACTCAGATCAATCTAAATTCCACCCTTATTTCTTTGATTGACTAGATCTTTAGCCTATTCTAGGACTCTCGGCTTTTGATTAAAACCATGTACTTTCCTTTATGTATATTGCATGTGAATGTTAAAAAAAGTAAATGCAACTAGAACTGAATCTTAGTTTACTATGTGTCAGGGATAATTAGAAACAGAAGACCAATTCTTACTATTTGTTAATAAAGCCTATATGTTGCTTTATCATTTTTCTACTTACCTATTCCAACCACAGTGTCTCTTAGTGTACTACAAAAAAGGGAGCATAGAAGTTGAAGTGAGGCAAAAATGATAAATAGCTCATTAGAAGGTGAACAGCTTGAAAATACTATTATATAGTTGGAATACAAATTCTTGTTTCTATAGGAACTGAATAATGATGCTGTGACATGTACTGATGTACACAACAATCCTTTGCAATTATACAGAGCTGTGTGAACCATTTACAGGTCAAATCTCTTTACAAGTTTTGTGAAATACATCATTACCCCAAAAATATACAAGAGCCATCAAAAGCATTCCAGCCCCATTAAAATTTCTCTTAATGCAAGAGCATAAGCACAGGTTCAAATACAAAATATTTTGAATGTATGCCACTCTCTTCATGGAGTGAAACACTGTTCTTCTGCAAAGGCTGAGTCAGAACTGTTTTGACTCCTGTCAATTGATGTAATGACCCAGAACAATACTGTTCAATAGAACCTTTTGGTCCTGTCTGATAAGGATGGGAGAAATTTGCTGAATTTCCCAATTCCCTCAAATACTGAATTTGCTGAATTTCCCAATTTCCCATCCCTATTTTTCCAACTACCCACTTTTAATATCACATCTTCCTCATGCAGATACATCTTAATTAGAGTTCCATTTCATGCTACCAGTAGGACTCAGAATGTCCAGGACAGCTGGAGAGGGTTGATAATGAAATGAGTGGGGCATACTTGATGTAAAGGCCAAATTGTGATGACTCTTGCATGACTGTATAGGAGAGGAAGTGGAACCTCTAATTTATCTCTGTCCCAGATACTGACGTGGTGCTAGTGTCATACATACATTGCTATTTTAAAACAAGACTGCATCCTTAGATAAAATGAAAAATTTAGCAGCATTCTAGAACACTGGAGTTTCAAGAATTCCCAAACTTTACTGAGACATTCTACTTTGCATAAGGGACAGAGTCCAGCAGAGGCAGTCATCTACCCCACTAAACAGCAATGTTTAAGATTTTATTCTTAATGACAGTCTTGGCAGTTGACCTATTAGAGATTATAATTTTTAATTCACTACATCTCATTTATATAATCTCACCATAAAAGATCTCTCTCTATAATCCCAACATCAGCGTACCATTTCAGATCTCATAAGCAGGGTATTTTCCGTACAGAGTAGTACTAGCATTTGCCTTTCCTTCCATCGCTTAGTCCCTGCCATTATTCTTGCATTTATTCTCCGCGATGTGGAAGGGCCATTTTTAATCTTGACATCTTGCCTTTACTGTCTGCACATTTTTGTCTAGTACAAACAGCCTTTGTGCATGATGGTTCCAGAGTCACTCAAGAACCAGCACAAAACACTAATTGGGTAAAGGAATGGGATAAATCTTTCAAAAGAAATAAATGGTCTTGTAGCTTTTTTTCAGTACCATTCATATGGAATAAAGCCACTAGTAATACTCTACGGCCCGAGAAATCATCTGCATTTTGATACTTGCATAGTGTGAGGAAACAAAACTATTTTCTGGCTCATAGTACTCCTACTGAACATGGTGCTCTCATCCCTGGTAATGCAACAGATGATTTTCTGTTTCTGGTTTACTCCTTCCTACCTCTTTCTAAATTTCTTTGGTCTATATGTACACTGCTTCTGTGCACCCATACAAAACACTGTTGAAAAGCAGGATGCATAGAGACTGTTCCCCAGAAACACTCCTACTGCTGGCATTGCCACTGATAGCACAGAAGACTGAAGAAGTCCTCTTCGCAATACTTTAGCCAAAGATTTTCTAGAAACTGATGATCATATCAAAAAAAGATTAGTCTATTTCACTGACTCCTTTGGGAGTACAGTTTGCTCCTACACATAAATCTCAGATTGAATAGTACAGCAAAATTATTTTACAGCCATTCCCAGTTTTATTTCTAGGCTCAATAAAAAATACTGATGTGCCCTAAAAATTTGTTATGAATAAACTTCTCCGGGTCTGGTAGTGCAGAACATTCTGTGGTCTCCCTACTTCTGTATGAGAAAAAAATCTGGAATGATAAGAACAAGATCTCCACTGAATCCTGTCTGTTGAAGCAATAAATGTTCAGCTGCTGTTTTGTCATTGTGCCACTGCTCTTATCCTTTCCAGTTCAAAGGAACAAATCCTTAAATTCAAGAATGAATTCTGGATTTTCACAACAGTGCACCTCAGCAAACATCCCTCTTCTGACAATGCACCATCTCTCAGCATGAAATCTACGCAAGAAACTGAAGTCTATAGAGTTAAAACTGCAAAGCAGAACTAAACTGCAAGTACTGAGTTTATCATTGCTGTTAACATAAAGGTATCTTGTGTATTTGAACAAGTAATCAAGTCTATTCCAATGCAATTAACCACCGACTGAGTTTAAAACAATGCTAAAGTAATACCCTACAATAACCACAGATTTGTCTGAACTGCTAATTGATCACATTAGACACTATTTAAAATATTAATCCATCATTTTAAAACTTTACATTGGGGAAATGGCCACTGTGATTTCTGAAGTGATTTCAAAACTAGCACTTTAAAACACAAAGATTGCAAAACTATCTGGAGCTGAGCTAGAATCTGTAAAGCCATGTTATAGCTTACTGTAAGTGACAAATCAAGCAGACTACTACTTATAGAGCAACAGGAATGGACCGAAGAGATCTTAGTGTTCGGGCTCCACTACTGAGAATCTAAAGAGCAAAAGAGTAAGGACATTCCCTTTTGTCCGTAAGTCCCCAAACATATTCAAAATAAATAATATTCTAAGACAGTACAAATAAAAATACTGCTCCCATTGTGTCAATTACATACATGTACAGCATGCCTACATATACAGAATGGTGTGTCTCTTCATTCACAAACAGGAAATATGGCAGTGCACTATCAGTATGCTTTGATACTCCTAATTTTTTTCTGATGCTGAGATATATGAAGAAACCGCATTCACAACTTATTTACTTCTAGTAGTAAAGAGTTCACTTTGTTCATGTTTCATGAGTTAGCTCAAGGATTAATGGTCCTCTGAACAAGTGCTACCAGTAAGATATCCATTTGTCCCGTTGGCACCACTGGTCCCATTCGTGGTGGTAGTGTTGTGTGGATTATTTGAACGAGGTACTGAATCATCCTCATCTGAACTGGATTCAACATCACTTCGGTCATCCTTTGCTACCTGAAGAATATGCGAGAAGGAGCATGTTATAGGCTATTGCACAACAACATGATGAACAATGCACTAGTTAATGCCAGAATCAGAGAAATTAGAGCCTGAAGAGACTCTTCAATCTGAACTTTAAAAGGGGCCTTAGCCCTGACCTGCTTTTGTGCAATTACCTTCCTTACACACAGACCATTTGGAACTTAGGCCCTTTAGATCATCCAGTCCATCGCCTTGCCAATGCAAGATTGTTCTTTAGAGTGCATTTTCTGGTACGTGGTCCAGTGTACTGTAAAAAGTCTCAAATGACAGAATTCCCACCACTTCCCTGGGGAGACTATTCCACAGCCTAATTGATCACAGTATCAAAAATGTTTTTTTGAATATTCTTAGTAAGTTATCACTTTCTTAAATTTCCTCACACTAAATAATGAGAGGCCATTTGGGCCAGTGGGCAGGGCACTGGATTGAGAGTCAGGAGGCCTGGAATCTTTTCCTGGCTCTGCCACTGATCAGCAGCAAGTCACTTCACCTTTATATGCATCTGATACCCCCTCTGTGAAATGGGGAGAGTGATATTTACTCCCCTTTGCAAAGTTCTTTGAAGTTGATGTTTGAAAATCATTATAGTAAAGAGGTAGACATTATTATTATTAATTCTAATTATGTCACTGGTAGTTAATCAAGTAATTCCTCTTCTCCTCCTTGATTGCGTTTCTCAAATGTATGACCTCGGTCATATGGTGTAAGGTGTAATGCGGAAAAACCAAAAAGGTGCAGAGAGTAAAGAATGTTACAGTTGCCCTCATTGCCCTATTTCAGGGCATGAATGTGTTTACCATGGTGGTAAGGAATGCAGCACCAGCATGGGCAGCAAGCAATGAGAGGGGAAATCAGTGAAGGTGCATTAGGTACAGCCATAAGGCACTAATGGGAAGAGGCCTGCAGACCAACAGTGATGTGCAACTTTAAAGTTTTTCCTTCCACGTTTGGTTCTATTATTATAGATATTATGATATTACATGTATTAAGAAGCCATCCATGCTGTAACACCACATTAGAAACACAGGCACTAGCTTTCTTCAGCATGATCAAATTTGTGTGAATTGGTGGGGAGTAAAAAATAGCTGACACAGTCATTTCTCTGAAATGTTGAAAGTGTTCTTGGATAAGAAATTTAACTCTACTTGTTTCAGTTTTTACAGGGATCCTTCCACATTCCTGAAGAAGCCCAGAGCACAGGAACTCCTCACTTAAAGTCGTCCCAGTTAATGTTGTTTTGTTGTTACGTTGCTGATCAATTAGGGAACATGCTCGTTTAAAGTTGTCCAATGCTCCCTCCTAACGTCGTTTGGCAGCTGCCTGCTTTGTTCACTGCTTGCAGGAAGAGCAGCCCATTGCACCTAGCTGGTGGGTGGCTGGAACCAGAGTGGACCAGCAGCTCCCCTATCAGCTCCCCGCTCCCCTTAGTTACCTGTGCAGCAGCTGCACAGCAGGCTCTCAGTTGCTAGCAGTTCAGCTGTTCCTCCCCTCACTGCCATGAGCTGCTCCTGCCCTCTGCCTTGGAGCTGCTCCCCGAGACTCCTGCTTGCTGTGTGTGGAGGGAGGGGAAGAAGAGGGGGGCTAATGTCAGGGTGTCCCCCTCCCCCCTGCTCTTGCACCCCGCTTACCCCATTTTCCATAGAGCAGGAGTACACATGATGGTCTCAGCTTGCTGATTTAATTAACAAGGCATGTACTTCTGACACCACTCTTCATACTTAAAGGGGCTATGCACATCTTTTCTCTCTCTCTCTCTCTCTCTCTCTCACACACACACACACAGGGTGTATGTCTCTGTCTGCCCTCCTTCTTCTCCTGCTGCCTTGTAGAGTGTGAAAGTTAACCCTTGAGGGTTCATCATTTAGCAGTAAGGCATTCCCTGGGAAATATCCCACCCTCAGACTCTTCCACCTCAACCAAGCTTCACAATAATCATCACTGTGTACCAGTATTAAATTGTTTGTTTAAAACTTATATTGCGTGTGTATATATATTGTCTTTTGTCTGGTGAAAAAATTTTCCCTGGAGCCTAACCCCCTCATTTACATTAATTCTTATGGGGAAATTGGATTCGCTTAACATCGTTTCGCTTAAAGTCACATTTTTAGGAACATAACTATAATGTTAAGTGAGGAGCTACTGTAAAAGTATTAGTCCTCCTTTGTCTCCTCTTAGTAGCCCAACTGCTTTGAATACTCCAACAGCAACCACCATCCTCACAATTAAGGATGCCTGACATGACTTCTTTCAGGCCACGTTTGTTCATTGGCCAACAGAGAATAGAGCACTAGGCACACCTGGGAGTTCCAAGGTACCTGCTAATAAGTACAGTCCCTAATGCCAGTATCTTGTAATGCTGCAGTTATGAAGCCCTTGAAATTAGACTTCTGCTCAAATCAGAATTTTGATTTTATACTCCTTGTCATTTCCTTATTTCTGAATGTGTAACTCTGCAGCCTTAACAATGTCTTAACAGTTTTCTTTGATGGAATTAATTTAAATTTAAATTCAATTCTTTAGGTAGCTGACATGCACAACCTGCATGGTGCCAGAGCAGACAGTTATGTAATTCTAACATCTATTATGTTTATTTATATTACAATAGCTAGACACCCCCACCAGGACTGGAGTCCTTCGGGGTTAAGTATCAGGGGGTAGTCATGTTAGTCTGTATCCACAAAAACAACAAGGAGCCCAGTTGCACTGTTAGTCTTTAAGGTGCCACCAGACTCCTTGTTGTTTTGGGGGTTAGATGCTGCCAGCGCTTAATTTGTAATGAAAGAGATGCCAGGGCTCAAGCAATTTTTTTTACTTTTATAACAGATGCGACAAGCCTAGAGGTGCCACGGCTCAGCCCTGGCAAGCCTGGGCACACATCAAGCACTGGACACTGCATAAATACAAAGTTAAAAACAAGCCCCTGCCTCTAAACACTGCCTAAGCAAGAAGTAGGTTAACAATCAGAAGAAACAGGGAGGAAGGACATAGGGAATAGCAAACCAGAGACTAGTATGCATGCGTCTTTCGCACAGCAGAATCAGAGAAACTTACATGCAAAGGGTTCCACCTCCCAGCCTTCCAGGACAGCACAAGGAAAAGAATAAACAAATAGAGTAAGAAAGTAGAGTAATGCTGGTGTGACATCAGGATCACGGAGGCTTAGAATTGCCAAAGCAGAGGTGTACCAACTGTGGCCCTCAAACAAAATCACAGACCATGGCAGTGCACATCTTTAATACAGAGGGGGCAGCAGATACCAGGTGGGCTCAATCCAAAAGGAGTTGAGTACTTTGGTTGCAATCTTGTAAAACAGTTAAGCATATGAACAGTCCCATTCATTTCAGTGGGACTACTCACATGCTTAAAGTGAAGCACATGCTTAAGTGCTTTGCCCCTTGTTAGTCTGTGCCCACAGACTGGATGGCTCAGCATTTTGATCTGAGTGGTCTAGACGTACTGGATGCTTGGACTTGTAGACACTGTGACACTGTAAATAGAAGGGTGGCAACAATGTGTTAATTTTGTACAAAGAGACATGGACCTTTAGCTCCTGGAAATATGGCCCATTGTTCAGTCAAAAAGCCCTTGATGCTTAAGGCTGTAAAGAGTTCAGACCCACATCTCTGGCAATTTCCAAAGAGGCAGCATGACAGGTTTCAGTTAATTTGATTCTTCTCAACTGGGAGGCAGATATTTTTCACCAAATAGTTTAAGAAAGGAAGTAAAACAGAACTGGCAGAATGCAAACAAGAGCTATTTACACAACTATATGTGTAGTGGGATTTGACACACCTATTTTTAAAAAAAGAAGCTTTAACCACAACATAATCCTAGTCTTAAAAATGCATGTATTTGAAGTTCACACATCTAAAGTTCACACATTTTTGTTATCAAGGAACAAAGCTAGTATGCATTCCATTAAAGGAAGGAAAAGCATATCACAATACAGCATTTGTCCTCCAGTCTGTGTTTTGGGTCAGAAAAAGAACAAATCACTGGACAATTACCAAGTGTTATTTATTAATTTTAAAAACATTACAAACAAAATGTTAACTGTGAAACATCACATAGTGTTTGGGTCACCTTACCTTGCCTCTGGAGATCGCTTTATAAGCTGCTTTTATGATTAGATAAGACCAAAAACAGTGCAGGACTTGAAGTACTATAAGCAACATGTTAAAGAACCACAAGGCAGGAAAATTGCCCATAGCTTCATACAATTCAAACAGCATTGTGTTTAATATCCTAAAAGAGAGAGAGAGAGAAAAATACTTACATTTTGTTCGACTCATCAATAATCTAAACAGGAGCCCTTTTTCGAATTAAGATGACAAATAATTGATTAGATGGTATCCACACATATATTCAATTCTCAGATTTATAATGACAGACTGAATAGCACTGGAAGAGGAGTGAGAAAGTGTCATCTGTGCCTTTGTATCTCCAGAGGTAAATGACTGCATAACATCACCTTCACTGTTTAATTTCAACCAGCAAACACCGCGTGTAGAAAGCACAGGTTCTACACTTTCCCCCCAATTCCTTTTCAGAGCTGGTGAGTAACCAGACATGGGTTCTCTCTAAAACCTCTTTATCCTGGACAATCCCAAAGGAATGATAGATTCCCATGCTTCAGATTATTCTCCTCCTCATGCAGAGTATACACTTTCCATCACAGCCCTCCTAGGCTACTAATGAAACACTTAAGCAAGAGGGACACTACTCACTTCCAGGTAACCAAATTCCTCTGAGAAGAAGGGATCTTAAAATTAGACTATACTTGAGTACAACATAATGCCACCACCACTCCACTCATTTTACCGATATAATGAAATGCCAGTTTTCCCCCTCACTGAAAGGGATTTGTCTGATTTGGAGCAAAAAGATATATAACAAATAGTAACCAGTACTTGCAATCAGACACTTCTTATGACAAAGAACATTAAACTATATGGCAGTAAATTCATTATTAGAGCACTTGTCAATACTATTTACAGCTCTGTTCATAGTTTTACTGTAAATTCTCAGTCTTGACATGAGCAAAGCCTGCAGTGATAGTTTGTTGATCTGAACCTGTACTACGAGACAATTCAAGTAACATGAGACTTTAGCAATTGTGGTATATAAGGTAATAGCATGTCTATGATAGGACTCAGAGTGTAATAGGAATTAACTCATTCAACACTTGAAAACTAAAACAGTGCTTGATGCAATCTGGGTCACACTGAAGAGTGAGGCAAAAACCAGAGCTAACAGGAGATTAGGCAATAACAGGATGTAGGGAGAAGAAACAGCAGTACTTATGGCCACATATGACTATCTAGGAATGCTCAATACTTTTGGGTCAACTAAAAAATGAAGAAGATCATGAGGATTTCTGACATTCCTTCTATTCTATACCTCTCCTGCTGATATCTAAAGTTTTGGAAAGTTCATTGCATTTAATATTTTAAAAATTAACTATCACTACATAGCCAGCAGATGGCACATTTAATCAAGCTAACAAATGCACAGCTTTCAATCTGCTCTTATTATGCTGTGTTTAGAATATAGAAATCTAGCTAATGTCCTATGGTGCTATAGAATAGTCCAGATCTCATTCTCTTGGACTGAACTACCAGACAGAGTTTGAACTTTGACATATCTTGTACACTTCAAGAATTCTTTTTACCTAATGACTGATGTGGTCACTATTTTCTCCAAAAACACATGTGTATAACTCCATCATTATTAATGGGAAATATCCAAATGCAACAAGTACACCCTCTAGTATTTATGATTTAATTAGGATAAAACTGTTTTAGTTAAAATTAGTAGATGATTTCTAATAAACTAGCCTAAGTAGATTAATCTTAACACTGTAGAGCATCAGAATGCTGTTTTGAATCTATTTAACATTGGTCCTTTTTTATTCCTGGTCCCTTCTGCTAAATTGTTTTTTGCTTCATAAATCTTACAGAGTTTTTTGTGAGAGAGGGAAGTTTCATTGCTTCATTTTACAGTTTTACTTTTACAATTCTTTCTGTTTATGGCATAAACATTAGAAAATGAAACAGTTTGCAGTTAAGGCTAGACATTTGGCACATGATTGCTGTTACTAGCTAAGATTTATAGTCTTAGCTTTGTGCAATTTGTTCTGTCAACGGTAGTGCTAAATGGCACAGTAATGTCCCACTTCATAATCCAAGGTGACACTCTCCACGCATATCAAAAAATAGCTTTAGTCAGCTTTGCGTATTTCTTTGGTAGTTATTTCAGTTCTAATTACAATATCAAACTCAACTTTTAAAATAAGCAGCTCTTGCATGTAAAGTTACTCTCACTACATTGAATCTCCTTTTTGATGTCTAAAAACCTGCACATTCCAGAATGGGAAGGGGTAGTTATGCTGCACCAGAGATGAATATGGCCCATTCTAACAAAGTCTGAAATCTTAAGAAGATAGAGAGGCCACAGAGAGCATGTCTGAGACCTAAAGCAATATCACCGCACAAATGAGTTACCTGCTGGATATCAGAGATGGGAAATAAGCATACATCAAAAGATCAGAACCCCCTCACATCTGCTCATGTCTGACAGATTGAGGAACAAACTAGAACTTTCCAATAAGTCTCTGATATGGTTTGCACGAAGATTATTGCACTGACTACTCAAAATGCAATTCAGGGACAGTGACATGACACAAGGTGGTAGGCATGGGAGGGACAGCTGGGCCTTTAAAGATGATTGTTATGCAATTCAAGTACATAATGAGAAACAGAAATAGAATATGAACATAGAAGACCACAGAACTATCAGACAGGTAGAAAATGTATTTATGCTCAAAAGAAAGAATATCCCATTTTGGAAGGCTGTATAAATTGGGATCAGCTGGTTAGGTAGGAGTGAATATTAAGGGAACTGGTTCTATACGATTTTCAGGGCAGGAGACAGGCAAGGCCACTAACCTCCCCAAATTTCCCTTCCAACTTCCATTCTTCTAAAGACTTATTTGAAACATATTCACCATATACACAAAATAAACACTAGACTAAAACAGAGAGCCTAAAATGGCAATTGCACAACTACGTTGATTCTGGGTAAAATTTATAAAGGGGTCTAAGGGCCAGATTTTTTGGAGTACAGTGGGATCCCGGAACACCGCACCCTGCTATAGCGTGAATCCGCTTATAGCGCGGTGCGTGGCTGGCTCCCGATGGCGGCGGCCGCTGCTTTGATGCGCGGAACCCCGCAATACTGCGACCCCGCCATTATTGCGATCGGGTTTTTTTGGATCCTGATCGTCGCGGTATTATGGGGTCCCACTGTATTTGGATGCCTGAAACTGCAGTGAGGCAACTAGTGGGATTTTAAATGCACCTAGGTGCTTAACTCTCAAAGTTTCACAAGTGTCCATTGGAAATTGTGGAAGCCACCATTTTTTGTCTGCCTGACCTGACCCCTTGACCTTGGTTTCCAGAGGTGATCTCGTTAAAGCTGCCGGTGCTCTGCACTTGTGAAAATTAGGCCCAAGACGTCTCAATCTGGTCACATAAAAACTGAGGCACAAAAAAATCAGACTTCTGAAAATTTGGCCCTAGGCAACTTGCTCCTGCTCTCAGCCAAAGGAGGCAGAACTGAAATGAACAATACTGCAAGGAGCGCTAGCTGCTGTGGTGTTTCCCAGCACATAATATACTGTGTTTCTAGGGGAGACTGCTGCACTGAAGGGCTGCTCCTCAGGTCTACCCTGCTCCTGGCCAGTCACTTCTCCCCAAATTCACTTAGAGAAAGAAAGGCACATGTTGCCATAATGGGGCAGCCAGCAGATAATGCTGAGACAGGGGAGACCAAAACATGGAGCCAGCGTTCTCCTGTGCGGCCTGTCTGCCATTTCAGCACAGTTGTCCTGCTTCTGCTTTAACACTTCACAGGAGTGAGACATCCTGCAATACACACCCACCTAATAGCACATCGATAGCCAGGTATAAAAGCAAATGTAATTGTAACTCAAACCTTATTTATTACAAGCGTGTTCAAGGATTGTCAGCTATTCTTCAGCAATGATTGTTTTGTCCTTTCCTGGATTTTTCGCCTTAAAAACATTTTTGTTTCTCCTTCACTTCCAAACAAAGAGAGCTGGAGAGTTTCCTTCCTCCAATGTCTGCGGCTAGTCAGTTTGAGCAGGGAACTGGAAGTCAGGACTCCGGGGTTCTATGTTTGGCTATTCAGCTAACTTGCTGTGATTTTAGGACACTCAGCTAAGTTCCCTGTACACTGTGTAGCCACACAACAGCCTATTTAGTGCCACCCAGGCACTCAGGGAACCTGCCCAGCCGGGACCTGCCACAGCCAGGTGATGGGCACCCCTCCCCCAGCCCCAGCTCAGCTCTGGACCTGCTGCGGACGGGGGGAGGGGTGGCCCAAATCCAGCCCTGGCCTGCTGGGGTGCCCTACCCCCATCCCCAGCCTAACCTTGGATGTGCTGTGGCTGGGGGAGGGGCGCCTATCCCACGGTCCCAGCCTCGGAGCTGGCACGGTGGGGAAAGGAGCCTCTTCACTTCAGCCCAGGAGCTACACGGGGAGAGAGTACTGGGGAGGGTCCTCTCTCATCGCCATAGCCCCGGAGCATCCTCCTACACTGCAACCCTCTGTCCCAGCTCTGAGCCCCTTATCCCTGCCCCACCCCAGAGCCCACACCCCAGCCATAACCCTCAGATCCCTGCACCCCAACCCTCTGCCCCACATCTGAGCCCCCTCCTACACTCCTAACCCCTTGGCCCCACCCCCACCGCATGAATTTTGTTAGACGCAGCAATGTGAAGGTGATTTGTCACACATCAGCTTCATACTGGTGCACATAACAAAATTCATTCTGCACGTGGGTGGGAAATATTAGAGGGAACACTGACCCTCAGTACTCCTTTGCCTCGGTTTGCTCATTAAAATGGGCAGAATAGGACTTTTACCTGCCTCACTGGGCTGTTGTGAGGCTTCATTCATTTGTTAGTAAAGCACTTGGAAGAAAGGAAGAACAGTAAGGTGGACAAAAATGATGTGGGAGGGAAAAATACTCAGCCCTGTCCAATCTAGACTCACAATTAAGGTAGTGTGTCTCTCTTTACCAGCTGGAAGGATGTGGAGAGAGAGAGAGAGAGAGATTCATAGTCTTTTCTAATCTCTATAGCTTCCATGGAGCATTCAGATGTAGCTAGTCAATGGTGTAATGATTCAACGCACATTAGCATTATTGACAACAATCCCTGCTCCGAACACACACACAATATATGCAATACATGGCACTCCAGAACAGCATGTTTGCATCAGTTATTTGTGCCAGAGAAATATCTGCTTAACCCCAACTCTCCAGTGTGCCAATTAAGTTAGAACAGTGGGCAGAGCATTATTTCTACCCCATCTCCTGTCATGTACACTAGAGTGCACTGAACACCAGACAGAATTACTGCTATTAAACACTCTTCTCTTGGCCAGCACTGTTCTGCACTTTCAAAAAATATTAAATCTGTTAAACTTAATTATCCAGCTGTGCTCTGAGCCTGAAATTGCCTAAGTCAGAAGCTTGAAGGGGTGTGAAATTTTCAGCTGGACAATCATAGGAAGGTGGGGAGAGAATGAGATGTGCATGTGTGTGAGGGGACAAGAGATGGTAAGTCCCCCTCAGCTGACAATGATTCTGACCTATCTTCCAGGAAAGGGACCAGTTTCTGCAGGGGATCACCCTGTCTTTTTACCATGATTAGAATTGAATGGGACCTATATCTCAGCTCTCACAATTTCAGTTGGATTCTCTAGCTATTTGTAATGCTCCAGACCTCAGTTTTAAGATAACTTCACACATGTTTTAGGGTGACTAGAACTCCTGACCAGACTCAGTTAAGATGAGCTGCCAAACTTCTTAGGAGGCTCGGGGCGGGGGTGGGTGAGAGAGCGAGGGCACGGCAAACTCAGGGGAAGGTATAGAAAGGGGTGGAGCAGGGGCACAGCCTATGGCAGAGCCAAGGGTTGAGCAGGGAGCTCCCCCCAGCACACTGGAAAATTGGCGCCTGTAGCTCCAGCCCCGGAGTCGGTGCCTATACAAGGAGCCGCATATTAACTTCTGAAGAGCTGCATGTGGCTCTGGAACCACAGGCTGGCCACTCCTGATCTATTCTGTGGGGCTGGAGCTGTGGGCTGCAGGTCTGCTCACCTCCAGTTCTGCCACCCAAATGTGCTAATTCCCTGTCTTAATTACTCCAGCAGATGGAGCATTTGCTCCAGGTATGGTGGGGCAGGGTTGGCAGGGCCCCAAATTATTCCTTAAGCCTTTGATGCCCTGTGTGGGGTTTGTACACCCCACCACAGAGTGTCTCCAGATTTACATTCTTATAGTTAAGAGTAGAACTTGACCCATATCTTCTTTTGATGTTGAGTCACTTGTCAGATGGAGAGGAAAATCAAAATGAACAACAGACCAACATGTATCTGTGTCTGAAAGCAAGTGGTCATTCATAAGTGACAAAAGAATTTGGCTCAGGATCTTAAAGCAGCCACTTTTCAGCACAATCAAGTGAGTTCTGAGTTGCTCAATGTGCTTCAGTGCTGTCACAGAACAACCAGGGGTTTTGACTCTGTAAAATACAGACAAATCAGACAGCTCAAGAAACAGACACGGCTCCATGGTGGGGTGTCCAATAGGCATCCCGAGGACAACTGTGGTCTACAATGTCTTGCCATGGGACTTATGTGTAAGTGCAGGATGAGAACAAAGATGATCAAAAGCTAAATTTTTATTTTTTTTGTTAACCTATTGAGGAAGATAAAACTACAAATATGCTGCACATTTATTTGTGATAAATTAACCACTAATTAATTGTAGCCCTGGGCTCCTGGAAAGATGCCAATATAGCCTGACTGTCACAGAGTTGGGCACCCCTGTTTTAATACTAATCAGCAACAAAACATCTTTGCAGAAATCACAGAATTGCCACTGAGACAATGTTATTTTAAACCCCATATAGATCAGTAGGGCTTCCAGTAATTTAACTAACACAATGCAACAGACAGGAAATTATTCATGTTTGATGTAGTGTAAAAGGAGCCATTCTGATCAAGCTGTCTATTGTGCTGAGTTCAATTGTGCTTATCTGTTCACCCAATTTATTCTCATCAACAGCTCCTGCCCACTAACAGATTTTGCAGTCTCTAATATGAACACTAATATCTCCACTCTTGTTGGCAGAATTACTGAAAACACAGGGTCATATGCACCTTCACAATCAAAGCGCATATCTTAGGAGAGTCTTTCTGTAGAGATTTGAATAAAGGAGGATTTCAGATTCCCTGGCAGAATGCAATTATACTCAGCAAAAGGTTTTACCAGAAATGTGCTCTGCCAAAATGCATGTGTATGTGTCTGGGATCAGAGCGCATAGATAGAGGAAACCGTCATTTATATTTCCAAATCTGAAAATCTTTAAGAGCATATTAAAAGCTTGCACAGACAGAACAGAATTCATGTCAAGAAGCATCTGTTTCAGGGTTCGTATTGTTCTCTGCATAAATGAAAGACTTGGCATATGATGTATATGCCAGATTGTCCCTAGCCTTTGCAAAGGTGTGCAGGGAGAGAGTAAAAAAAGCCTTTGCCATACCTATTTCCTCTTCCATGCTTCCTCTTGGCACTCAGGACAATTACAGTTCCTCAGTGCAAGAAAACTTAGGAAATATCCCCTGCATTGCCCCAAGGAGTTGGGAGGAGGCAGGGTTAAGGACCCATCTATAGAGCAAGTTAGACATCCCAGTAAGATAACTGTACCATCTCCTCCCAATAACCTTCTCAAGTGTAACTCTGCACTGCCTCAAACCAAGGCAGGAATTCAAGAACATGATCTAGCCCATGGTAGTTGAATTACCTGCAAGACCCCCAAAGATCGATCATATTAAACAGGAGCGGTTCAATGCATAAATTAAGAGAAAAGCTGTCAAACATGATTCAAAGGTTACATTCTTCTTGGAGAGTAATTTTATCTACTTGCTAAAGGATTTAGACAAGCAAACAAGAAACGTATCCTCTCAGCTGACCCCTACCACAATCTTTGCCCTCTGAGCTGGCCACAAGCTTTGCTCCAAATCAAAGTAGGCAAATTAGTCCTAACAGTGTCTTGTTTAACTTGAATAATTAAAAGATTATCTCCAGCTTTACAGAAAGCATGGCTCAAATTTGGTGCTGAATTTAGCCCTGATAAGTGCTTTGGCTCTAATGCTCTATTCTTAGCCAGCTAATAGAAGAGCTGTGGCTCCATGGTTATTGATTGTGGTGTTTGGAAAACATTTACCAGTTCATGCTGGTAAGTGACGTATTGTGTGGTGACATTTCTGATACTAAAACTATGTACTTTATAACCCACATGGGCACTTTTCTGTTACTCTGGGTTAGGAGATTAGTTCCTCGCATACCTCATACATAAATGTTGTAACATATATTTTAATGATTCTTGAGTGATTATATTTGGGACTTCCTATCACTAACATTACACTGGTATACATTTTCACCCCTGCTTGGGTAACCAGACTCTTGCAAAATGTGCTCACCTGGCCACAATCTTGCAAATGTTGATTCCAGTAAGGATCTACTTAGACTCCAATGTCACTCTAACGCTGCTCACAGTCAAATAGCAGCTCTGTTCATATTTTATATTGCTTCTACAGTAGTGTGAATGTATAATGGGTAAACTGTGCTGGACGAGTAACAGGTCTATGTCCTGAAGATTTATAATTTAAAGGCATGGGGATAGGACAGGAGGAGGAGAAAACATCACACAGAATTCAGTACGTGGTCATTAGAAAAAAGCAAAGCTTAACTAAATAATACAAACGTTAGCTGAGAAATTCAAAGCATTAACACTCTAATGCAAGTCTCTGGTGCTACTCCAAGAGATATAATAAAGTAGCCATCTTCTAGAAACAGTCAAGTAACAGTTTCATTTAAAAGTAAATTCTGAGTCAACTCTGGATTTTTTTCTCTCCTTTTTGCAAAACCAGAAAACATAAATTCCTTTAGTCTTGGTTTCTCTCTCTAGGTGGCAAAGTCGTCTCTCACAGAGCTCCCCTCTAATTAGGAGTGTATAGTGGAATCCATCACTGTGGATGGGTGGGATGGCCATTGTTCATCAGTATTCTGTTTATTCTCCAGCCTTTATACCTCATTGATCACAGTGATTTAAAAACAGCACCATAAATATGTCTGGCAGCAGCAAGAAGGTGAATGTCCCTTACTTTCTGTTAAAATATTTACATCCATCAGAATAATTCTCAGCCCAGAGTGCTGTAGTAATTCTTTCTGTCCTAGTTGCATTTTAGAAAAGATACTATTCAGAATAACAACAACCCCTAAGCCCCAAGAACACTGATTGAACAATCTGTCCCTGCCAATAGAATGTGTTATTGGAGCCACAGGGAACAATCTGTATGAATAAAAATAAAGGATAATAAGGATTGACTTTGATAAGTCTGATGATACTTTTTTAATTTAAATTTTGCTTGCTATGATAACATGAAATTCCCAAACCAGAAACACTGAGCAAATGCCATTGGTTGTTATTTACATTATAACCTTTCACTGTTGAATGACATTTTTAACTTTTGCATTGGTTAGCTTCCCTCTAGGAAAATTGGCTTAAGGCTAACCTAGAACTGCAGAGGCTCAAGTTCTGCTTCAGACAGTATTTGAAGCTTTGAGCTCTCAAGAACTGTAAACAAGTCAAAGAGATAAAACAACCAGCCTCCGTTAAGGACAGCATCAGCAAATACTTCATCAGAAGCAGACAGGATGACAACATTACAGCTCCTCTACTAAAGAATATAAAGAAGAGTTTATTCAAGGGAGAAGATTCAAGGTGCATTATTTATTTAATTCACCAAGCCTCTTTTTTATCTTCGTTTATCCGTGAATACCTTATTACTTCTTCAATTTTATTCATTATTCAAAATTATTTGCCAAAAGTTTCCTTCAAATAATTCTTGGCCAATAGCTGGTTCATTAACTGTTTGTTGTAACTATAAAATATCTGGCATTCAAGCAGCGTTCCTTAGTTTTTATTATTAGTTGTAAGTCCAAGGTCTAGTGCTATTATTTCTGCTCCTTGAAAGAATTAGTAACTCCGTAAATCAAGGTATAAAAATTGTTAATTAGTCATTCAAAATCTGCTGCCTGAAAATACAGACTAATTTGCAGAGTTGTTGTAGCTGTGTTTGATCCAGGATATTAGAGATACAAGGTGGAATGAAGTAATATCTTCTACTGGACCAAGCTTGAAAGCTTGTCTCTCTCAGCAACAGAAATTGGTCCAATGAAAGATTTTACCTCAGTTACCTTATCTCTCTAATAGGATCAAAATGGCTATTAATTTCTCCAATTTGTCCACATTTTTCCTGAAATGTGGCACCTAGAACTGGACACAATAATCCAGTCTTGCTTACAACGTTCCTGTTAATACATTCCAGAATGGTGTTTGCTTTTTTTGCAATAATGTTACACTGCTGATTCAGATTTAGCTTGTGCTCCATTATGATACCCCGATCCCAGTCTGCAGTACTCCTTTCTAGGCAATCATTTCCCATTTTGTATGTGTGAAAATGACTGTTCTTTCCTAAGTGGAGTACTTTGCATTTGTCCTTATTGAATTTCATCCTAGTCACTTCAGACAATTTCTCCAGTTTGTCCAAATCATTTTGAATTTTAATTCTATCCTCCAAGGCACTTGCAACCCCTCCCCAAACCTTGATTTCATCCACAAATTTTATATGTATACTCTCTATGCCATTATTTAAAACACTGATGAAGATATTGAACAGAACTGGACCCAGAACTGATCCCTGCAGGACCCACTTGATATTTTCTTTCAGCTTAACTGTGAACCACGGATAACTACTCTCAGGGAATGGTTTTCCAACCAGTTATGCACCCACCTTATAGTAGCTCCATCGGGTTGTATTTCCCTAATTTGTTTATGAGAAGGCCATGGGAGACAGTATCAAAAGCCTTATTAAAGTCAAATTATACCACATCTACTGCTTCCCTCCTATTCACAAGGCTTGTGATCCTGTCAAAGAAAGCTATAAAGATGGTATGCCATGATTTGTTCTTGACAAACTATATTACATACCATGTAACATTTCCAAAGTGCTGTGCTATTATTAATTAGTTATAACCTGCCATCAGTGAACTAGGAGCTTTTCAGTAAGATATGAAGACAGAGGTCGCTGCCCTAACAAGTTTGCAGTTTAGACTGGCAATGTTGATGAGGAGGTAGAATGAGAAGGTAGAAACACTCAAGGGGAGAGGACATTGAGAAGCTAGGAACACAGTGCGATTGAGTGGTGATATTAGACAAGTCTTGGTGGTTACACAGCATTTGCATGGATTTTGTTTTGACTTTTTTTTGGTGGGGGCAGAGGAGAGGGAAAGGTAAAAAAGTAAAGATTTTCAGTCACCTAATTCAGCTGTTTTCAGCCTGTGGCCCCTGGACCACTGATGGTCTGCAGAGAAGTAGCTGGGCACATGGTGCTGGCTCTCCTCCTATCAGGAGGCCTGTAGAAGCAGCTGTAATCAAGAAGAAGGAGGCAGCTTTGATGCAGCTAGTAGTAACTACTCTGCATGAGAGGAAACCAAAGCAGTCCCCAGGTACCAGTGAAACTGAAGTTGCCTGCAGGAGTAGAATGCTTGGGGACATAGGCCATGCAGTATATCCAGGAGTGGAGGAAGAGAAAGAGATCAATGCCTGGGCAGCATGTGCAGGGCAGAATGGAACCAGGCAAAGGAAGACAGGAAGTGGGTACATGCACAAAGAAGGAAGGGAGAAAAAGAATAGATGGGAGGGGAAGATGAAATTAAGAGTAAAACTGATGGTGGGATTAACTTTTTCAAATGAGATAAACATTTTTCACATTAAATACACCCCAAATAAACAGATCAGATTTGTAACATTACTATGCCACGTAAACAATTGCTAGTTACCCCTGGAATGTTATGTGATTTCAAATGGATCTTGGAGACACTCTCTCTATTAAAATGTTGCCCATGCTGTGGAAAAGTTTGGGTACTATTGGCCTAACATTAAAAGATTTTCTACGGCATACACTCCTGTCAGGTATGAATTAATTAATCTACAAAACACTCCTGATGGGAAAACTCACACCACAGAGAAATTGATTTTCAACAGAACGCCGCCATTCTGCTCATGCAATGATTAGCTTTGGCACCAGTTGGTTGATTTTGGATTAAGAGGATGTGGCAAACTTTATCTGAATCATTTAACCTTGGTTGGCTGTATTTCTCCTCTGAACACTAATGTTACAATATAATTGGAGAGCAGAAAAAAGAAGAGCTCCAACCTACTTAATCTAATTTAAAAACATTCATAAGACAGTTTACAGATTAAATTTTGTATTTTGAGAATATTATTTTGTACACTGTCATTCGAATAGAAAGAAAAGAGCATTTTAAATTACTACTGGGATAGTGTGATAGCCCCTGTTAAATAAATATAAGGCTTCAGTGCAAGTGAGTAATGTAATATTATCTTGAGAGCATTATGCAGAATTATCTAGAATTTAAAGCAGCACTATTATAGATGAGAAGCTGAAAATGTGTACATTTGATTTCATCTATCTGGAAGTAAAATGGATCTAAATTTTTTTCCTCTTTAAGCAATGCTTCATGTAAATGCTAAAAACCTACATTTTGCACTAATGCTAAATCACATTCCACGGGCATGCAAAGCCTGTAATGCATCAGAACTGGTATCTAAATTTGGACCTATCCTACAATGGTTATAATTGGCAAGGAAATAGTTTCCAGATTTTAAATATATTGATTAATACTATCTCTCTGATATTGGTAAATTAGAAGGAACCCAAACAATAGTTACTGATTAGACAGGACCTACATTATATTGCTTTATCATCTGCCTACACCCTACTGGCTAGTTAGCAGAGAGAAAATGAATTAATTAATAGTTCCAGTTCTATCCACCATCAATAATACTGTGCCTTCCCAGACTAAAGCAACTCCTGGCATATTTTTAAAATGGCTTTTAAATAAAATGACAATAACAATGATTGTTCTGAGATAAAATGTTACTGTTCTTAATTGATGTCTGCAAAGCATTTTAGAACATAAAGCCTTACGCAAGTTCTAAGTAAGAACACTATTACACAATAACAATATTGTGGTGACACCTATTTCTACCATGGGCTTCACACTAGGAATAAATACGATCACAGGCGGTAAGTTGATTACACTACTGTTAAAGCAGCATGTTTTGCTGGCTCCTCCCTCCTTGCATCTGGCCATGCCTTTTACTATAGTGTGCTGCCCACTTTAACCTCTTAAGTACCACACAGGAGATACTGGTGGCTTTGCAGTGAAGGAATACACTACCATATAGTCACCTTTTTCTCCCTGATTGTCACATTTTTTCTCCCTACTGAGCTGGGGTACTTAGGTCTTTGCTTCTACAGACCTGGATTCAAATAAGGCTTTGATTACACATGAGATGACATTGTTCTCATTTTAGGCATCAAAGGACATTGGTGCATACTACAAAACCACAAAATGATAAGAATGTAAATCTGTGCTCAGACTGATTTTGACATTTGCTAGATAATGTAACACTATATTTGGTAATCTCTTACTCTGGAATTTGGTGTTTAACATCAGGGCTGGTGTGGTCAGACAGAAGAAGCTGGATAGGAAAACATACAGAAACTCTCTTTGTATTATGCTTGGCTCTCACCAGTTATGTCAGGTCTTTAATTTAATTGTGAACTATAAAAGGCTGCCGCATGATTAACATGAGAAGCCCATCAACAATTTCAGTTTTTTCTTTAGACTTTGCAGTATAGTGTGACATTTGGCTGAAGTGTTCCAGAGAAATTTGTTAAAATTGTGTGAGGCTTCATTGCCTGATCTTCAACCCAGATTGTAAACACTTCAGGCTAACCCCTGCACTCCCAAGCACTGGACTTGAGTGGGACTGCATGGAGGTAAAGGAGAGGCAGAATTGCACCCTTCTTATTTTCACATACTTTGAGAAAAACATACTCTGAATAGCTACTTTCAGTTGAGAGAAAACTAATGAACTCCCCTGAATTTGTGGACTTTGGTGAATAATTGGAAAAGAGCTCTGGGTGAGATCAATCTTGATCTCACTCAAACCAAGCACATAGCAATGCTCTGGTAAATGTAAGTGTTTGAAAAGTGTAACAGACAGATATCTAAAGCTGGCATTTTCCCCTTGGCTTTTCAAATACCACAGAGCAGGGTTTAAAGTGTTATTAAAGAGCTAAAGTGATGGCTAAACAAACTGGGCAGCTATCTACTCAAGGAGTGTAAATCTGTTATTCCTTTAAGAACATTACAGGCGAAGCAGGAAATCACACAGAGGAAAATGCACTTGATTTCCATTTGGAGCAGTACAGAGACCTATCCTGTGTTCAAAGTGAACCTTACCATGGACAAACGCCACAGCCACAGTCATCTATGGTGTATCTCTTTTGGCGGAATTTGGCCCTCACTGTTTCCCCAATTTACACAGAGATATGGGAGGATGAATCCATATGGAAAATGCTGGCTCTTCTGTACATCTCTTGGCACACAGGTGGGAGAAATCTGTGTACTCCAACTACAGAAGTTTAATGTGTAAAAAGAAACCTTTGGTGGCACAAGAGGAAAAAGGTCATTTTAAAAATTAAGTCCATCCCATCCTCAAAAATGCACTGAGGCTTTAACGCAGAGCTTGGGTTTCTGTCTGGTTTGTTTTTAAAATCTCTGGCATTACTGAATTCATGGGGCTTCTCTGGCTCAGAGCGCAGTGGTGGGCAAAACACCTCTGGACTCCTTGAGCACTAGGGGAGTCTTTTGCATTTCACAGATGATGAGATGACTTCCAGAAGGTAACGTGATTTTATCCTGCCTTCATATTAACGAGCCCACGAAGAGAATTTGTTTTACTGGTTGGGAAAGGATCTGGGACTGGTATTTGTGTAAATCAACTACATGCGCAATTAAGTAATAAGCTTTTTGTGGCTATTTCTCTCTGCAGGATCACTGAGAATTTCTGCTTACCGTAGCATCCTGGCATTAACTGTGCTCTCCAAACACAGTGGACAAAACTGTTATTCCACCACATCCCCAAACTATCCTGCCTGACAGGGTTAGTTTTGTCTCTGGAACACTGATTAAGAGGGTAGGTCATGAACACAGTGAGGTGGTTTTGGAACTTTCTCATCAACTCTTCTCAAGGGCAGAGAGCTCACTTTATAATGGGGTTGCTCCTTTCGTGCGCATGAATGTGAGATGGTATTTCATACTGCAGCTTTAGAGAAACCTGGAAAGGACACTCCCTTGGGACACAGCAGTGCTACTTCCTAATTAGACAGAGGGTTTGCTATTGAGAAATGAAAAGATTCTGCCCCCCTACCCCGTCCCAAGCACATGCATTGCTTCCACAACATATATACTGCTTCCCAGCTGCTTTAGGAAAAAAGAGAGGCATGGGGCATTGCAGTCCTGCAGCAGCACCGCCATCAGGCCAGACTCCTACTTCATTTGTTTTCTTTATTTTTCCTAAGACAATGAAAGTGGTAAAGCATGTGCTGAAAGCCAACTAGCTCCAACCTCATCTATTGGTCTCAGCTTTCAGCACCTAATTCTTGGTCCCATACCCTACAAAGGCAGTTGCACACTTACCTGTGGCCGTCTTGTCTCCAACCCATTTCTGCTTTAAAACCAGCTCAGGCTCTGCCCCCTAACCTTTAGTATCTAGCGAATGTTGATCGCCATGGTACCCTATAGCAGTAACCAACTAATATCTTCTCTAGTAAGGGCATCTAGTTATTTTTGAAACTTTTCTTTAATGCTTGTGAGATACAGGCCAGTACACACAGTTGGCACTCTACTATAATGCATTTATTTCCAAACTAGACTAGGGCCAGGTACCTGAGGAAGGGGATATGCTTACTCACCACAAAGGATATATGCCAAGCCTACTGACGATGAAGACAATGGCAAACATAAGAAACAGGAGGTCACTCAGTTTTTGACACTTGCAATAGTTTGCCATTTTGGCAGCCTGCAAAAGAGAGGAAGGAAGAGTGTTTACTCCAGTTATGATAACAACTGCAAAAGTCTTACACTATGCATGAGCTGCGATGAACAATTAAAATGCAAAGGAGTCAAATTTCAATCAAATACATCAAGATTCACATTGTTCTGCTATACAGTGACCTTGCTTCCTCTCTGCCCTGGAGTTAGTTAATTTCTTCAATAGGAAAATCCAGCAAGAGTTGCCTCTCACCTCTACCTTTTTCCACTCAACTGTTTCTCCCGCTTCATTCCAATTTCAGACTCTCAGGTATCATTTGAAATCAAGAGACTAGAAATGTCTTCAGGCATCTCCCTCTGCTCCTTTCTCTCAGCTTTCAATACATTACTGTTTTCCTGGCCTAATGAAACACCTTATTGCCCCCCAACTGCACTTTCTTCTTCAGCTACTGCCCAGCTCCCTCCTCCCCTGAGGTTTCCAACCTCCTTGGGCCTACTGTCTCAATGTCTTCATTTCCTCAATGTCTTCAATTCTAACTCTCTCTTGAATCCCCAGCCCTTTCCACTACCCAGAGATTGCTCTGAAGGTACTCAGAACCTTCTCCTGGCCATGCATAAAGACCTCTTCTCTGTGCTCCACCACCCTGAACTCTCCGTTGTTTTTGACTTGGTCTATCACTCCTTCCTGTTCCATCCATTCCTCACACTCAGCTTTCATAACTGTATTCTTTTAGGTATCTCTGCACTTCTGATTGCTCCTGCACCAACACTTGACTGCAGCTTTTCTTCTCATTGCCTGGGGTCTCCTGCAATCCATACAAAGTACCGCTTCTAAAAGCAATCATCCTTGTCCAATACTCAGACTATGTCCCTCCCTACCTCAAATCCCCTCATTGGCTTCTTTTTGCCCTCTGCATCAGAGACAAGCTTTTTGTTCTCCATATCAAGGCTCTGTACTCACCACCACTGCCTTTATCCTTTCCTCCTACTTCTCTCCTGCTGCTTTTGCTTCTTGCAACTTGCTTTCTACACATCCCTTTGGCATGCTTCTCCCACTCATCTTTTCGCATTGTTTTATGCTGGCTCTTAAACCAGGAACTCCTTCCTTTTCCCTGTGTATCAAGCAATCACTTCTTCATTCAAACTCCTCGTTAAAATACTTTTCTTCCCTGAAGCTCATCAGCATTGATCCCACAAAGAGAAAGAAGTGTGCGTATAAATGCATATAAAGATATCCGCACTGTCTTGAGATTGTTCACGTAGCTGAACAAAATGGACTATTTTAGCATGAATGCTTCTTGGGGAAGGGACAATCTCTTCGTCTACACTTTGCACTGCCTATATTGACGCTCCCTCAATAAATGATAAACAATGATGCATCAAGAGACTAATTCAATGCCCACTTTAATTAGCAGGAGACTTTTCATTGGCTTCACTGAGCATTGTATCAGACTCCTACACTTCTAAAGATGCATAACGCTTAGGTTCATTAATATAGCAATAATAGTGAGAAAAACTACCACATGTACTGACTTAAAACCCTCCACAGAATGCAGAAATAAATTCAGATAATTTCTTGAAAGGGTGAGAAAGGCAGCACTGCTGCATTACATATGATCTTGTTAGCATCATGACACTGCCCCTGAAAAGTGTGAAACAGTCACATTAAACAAACACCGGAGTTCACATTCTGAGGCGACCCTGAATAATCTGGCAATTGCATAACTTCAGTGGTTTTTCAATTTGTATTTATAATTTCAAGGTGAGTTGCTAGCTTGAAGCAAACAAACTAGGAAACTGAAGGGATACTAATAGTCTACTAGTGTAGAAAAATAAGGCTTTGATGCGACCTAAAGATACCTACAAATTCATTCACCTCTGCTATTCAAAGTAATATTTAATGGCTGATCTTCAGATAAAGGAATTTTACCACTTTAGATATCAGCATATAGAGTTATATTTACAATTCAATGATTTTTAGACTGAACGTCCAACTACAAAGTAAGGCCATATCTCTCAAGCAGACTAGAATAGAATTTGGTTTCATGTGCTTTTGTATCTATATTGCTGTTCCCCTTGTACTAAGATCATGCCAGATTTCAAACTAAGCAGGGATGAGCTGAATCAGTGCTTGGATGAAAAGTCTGCAGAAAGTGGTGAGGGTGATTTGTTAGATGGAATTTGTCCATCTGAGTCAGTAGTGAGCAAAAAGAAAGTGTGGAAATGATATATGGTTACTGGTGACTCTTGCTTTTGGAAGTCAGTCACTTAAAACTAAGGCCCTGGGCACCTGCAGTCATTAACAATCCCATGACACTTTCCGTAAGAGTAGGCACAATTCAGGTAATTATACTCTCCTGAATTCCCCCTGTAGCTTCAATAGCATGTATAAAGATTCCTCTTCACTTGCTGTCCTAAAATTTTAAAACAGCTGCTGGTTTCTACCCTAGTGATGATTGAGTTTCAGATATAACCTCTCTCCCAAGCCTGTTGGTGAGATTTTAAAAAATCATGGCTCTTTTTTAGAGGTACAGTTTTGTGAGTGTAAATGAGGGGTTACAGACATCTACCAAACTTAGAGTTCCTATCAATCAGGTATCAAGCTCTCTACCTACCTTCAACTGTGCCAGTGAACATGCCATATAGAAGGCCAGTTTTTTAAAATCAGTCTTTCATGTTTGTAAAGCACTTAATGATGAAAGAAGTGTAAAGAGTTGTTCTTAAGTTCTTACAGACAGGGAGCCCCACGAACTATGTGGCAAGCAGGACCTAAATCCTGCTTTCTATGCATTCTGGTGCAGCAGCCCAGAAATTCTGGAGAAGCTTCTTTTCAATTAAAAAACAAAACAAAACCAGTTTTAAAATGAATTAAATCTGAAAATAAATAATAGAATCTGTGCAGTGGTCCTTTCCTCATTTATTCTGATATTTAATACAATTTATTTTATACTACCCAACCTCTCTGGGCTTTCATATGTCAAAGGATTTGACAACATATAACTGTGGAGGATGTCAGGGGACAAGCTGGAAGTTCTGGTAGGTGAGTAAATGTTAGTTGGGGATTTTGGCCCTGTGCTGAGGTGAGAGACAATTTAGGATCATGAGATAAAGACATTTGCTAGATGTTTTTGCTAAAATGATTGACAATTAATATTCTGACATTTAAACGGTGATCTTTAGACTTCAGACCTAACAACCCACAGAGATGAACGTGGCAGTTCACACTTCTCAGAGCTATTGTTTTAGACTTGGATTCTGCAAAACAATTCAGTGGCCAGGGTGACAATTCCACAGCACAGTTCTATGGCTTCTCCGAATTATAGAACTCCAGGGGCCCTTGCTTTAGAAGTTCAAAATATAGTAATGAATTATGGCAGATAACAATCTAAAATTATATACCATCAGTGTAGTTGCTATATAGGTATGAGACACATTAGACACTTCACTCAGCAGTAATTCTCACCCAGCCCTTGGATATCATAATGACAGCAGGAATTGTTTGGCCTGGACACAGTGTATCACCTATTCTCTTTGAAAGGTGTCAGGGAACTATATTTCCTCTTACAGGGCAACCAGAATTTGACAGAAAAGGGTACAGTTTAACATGTCACCTAATAGATGACACCATCTATGCTAGATCAGTATAAAACTAACAAATTTGTTGTCACAAATGTGTACCAGAACTGAAAGTTTCATAGTGTTCATGAATTTGAGCAAAGCAAGGGCATATTTTCAAAGGTATTTAGGTACTTACAAATGCAGATAGATGCCTAGTGGGATTTTCAAAAGCACTTAAGCAGGTTAGGCAACCTAGCGTCCATTGGCAAGTTAGATGCCTAACTCCTAATGAAATCAAGTTAGGCACCTAAGGTGTTCAGGCACTTTTGAAAATCCCTGTCTCCCTAAGTACCTTTGAAAATCTGTCCTGAAATATCCACATTTCCATCCATATGAACAGCATTTTGCAGAAAAAGTGTCAAAAACACTTTCACCCTCAGATAAATTTTTCTTTTGGACATACACCATTATGAATTTGTCCCTAACAGGAAGTCAGCATTTTTGCAGCCAAAGTAAAATTTTGTGGCAAAACAGCCTGTGGAAACTGCTTTTTGTTCCTGCATAATATCAGAGGTGAAAATAGCACATGCTTTATTTACAAGGCAAGACCATATACCAACTTTTCCTCTGGTGAAATTTGCTTTCTCCCTGAACAGCACTTCTCTTAGTACTGCTTTGTAGTCAGCAGCCATTATCAGTGCAAGTTCACTGGTAAGGAATTGGAATAATGACCTTCAGATCTAGAATGAATGCTACCAACTTAGTCATAATGACACTTGCGACAAATGCTTTTCTGGTGCTAAGTATGGTTCTCGTCCCTCACATTTTAGTTTGGCGTTTATTTATTATTTTTATTAAATAATAGCTGTTCAAATAAACAAAAAAACCCAGCGTTTTTGCTGAATTTCCTATGTCTGTCATGCCAGGATAACAGCAATTTCTATTTAATTGTCTTAGAAAGATTAGTAGTTACTGGACTATACAACCAATCAAAACAAAACCAAAAAAACCCTCATAGATTTTAAAGTCAGAAGGGATCATTATGAACATCTAGTCTGACCTCCCGCACATCACAGGCCATAAAGTCTTACCCACTCACTCTTGTAATAGACCCCTAACCTATGTCTGAGCTACTGAAGTCCTCAAATCATGGTTTAAAGACTCCAAGGTGCAGAGAATCCTCCAGCAAGGGGAAAAAACCCCTCACACCTCTGTTTCCCTTTAGATTATAGTTTTCATCAGTTGAACAGTATAGCATATAGATTATTTTTAAATCTACCTTTCAAGTATTTGGTTGATCTCCAATAGATTGCATGGTGCCCAAGGCCTTAGTGGCTCTGAAACAAACAAGCACTTTCAAAAGTGGCTTTTTGTGGTAAAGGTAAGAGAAGTGGAGTCAGTGCTCATGAATTCATGGCTCATGAATTTAGACCCATAAACATTTCTAACTTACTAGTCTGAATTCTCCACTGCCTTTCACCTTGTGTAGTCAAGTACACTGATGCAACATAAATTTACAACACTACCAAATCAGAACTAGCAGTTTAGATCCACTTTGTACTCTCCTTACACAGGTGTACATAACTTCACCAGGTGTAAGACAGTGACGAATCTGGCTCACAGTGCGGCGGTCACGGTAGTCTTATTTTATAAAAGCAGTTGTAAGTGTCCTGTTATATCATTTTAGATAAATAAATGCTAAGGTTTTGATCCTGACCTGTAACCAAGGCAGCTCATGGGTGTGGGTTCAAAGGTGGCTTTAAACCTCTTTTGTGATCTTCTTATCCACAGTGCACACTGATGCAGGTCCAAATCCTGGCATAAATTGGAGCAGCCTGACAGCTGATGTTTACAGTGGTTGCCCTCAGCTCTGAGAGTACGTCTCTACAGCAATTTAAGTCCGGACCTGAGCCTGGGCTCAAGTCAGCCCTCCTTTTCATCCACACTGCAGATGCGCTAACCTAGGGCTCAGACACAAAGCGCCAGGACCCTGCAGGGCTAGAGGGTCCGAGCTCATGTTAAGCTGGGACCTAGGGTCCGAGCTCTATTACTTTCCTGTGTACATGTGGCCCTGGCTTGACTCAGGCTCCAGAAGTCCTCCGGGTGCATCCCAGAGTTCCTGGCGGCAGAGGAGCAGCGCTGCAGGCAGCCAGAAGCTCCATTACAGCCTGCTGAGCACACTCGCACTTCCTGCTCTGGCTCCTCCTCACTGCTGTGCAGTGCTAGCCCAGAACAGGAAGCAAAGCTGACAGGCGGGAAGCAGGTCCCAGGATGTTGGAAGTCATCCGTCCCACAGCCCTGCTGAGCCAGGGGCTCTGCCACTTCCCGTCCCTGCAGGGTGGCGCTTGCTCCCGGTCCCCCTTGCCCTCCTTGGGGCTGCGTGTACAGGGGCACCCGGGCAACATGCACTGTGAAGATGGTGAGTGGAAGCCAGCACCAAACTTCCTCACGGTGATCCCTTACCCCTGCCTCCTGGGGTGCAGTGGGGGCAGGGATAAGGGATCCCCAGGGGGTGCTGAGGCATAGTTCATCCCAAGCCTTGGGAATGCAGTTCACTCTGTCACAGCAGGGAGCAGCCAGGCTGGGGTGTGTGTGTGTATTTTTCCTCTGAAACCAGTGTTTTACATCAAACTTCAAAACAAAACAGACAAAAAATAAATAAAAAACCAACCTGCATTGAAAATCCCAGTTTAAAATTCAGAATTGCAAAGTTCCATTTTAATAGTTTGACGGCCCTGGAGATCGATGTTCTAATTAACCCCAGAACAGGTGCACATGGCATTTTCCTGCCACTGTGACTCAGCTGAGAGCTGGAGAGCCCAATTCTCAGATTAGATGGCAGTTCAGTATAAAGCCTTCTCAAACTGCAGCCATTCTACTGAGATAGCCACTAAAGCAGCTATTTATGCTCTATGTACTCATGCGCTCATTATGGGCCATGAGTCACATCAATACCACCATCACAGTTAGGAAACAGGGTGGGTAGTAGAGTTTTCCAGTGAAACATATTCCTAAAGCTTGAGTGTCAACACTGGCGGGTGAGGGAGGGAGAGGCCTTACGCACTCTGGGATTAGATTACTTTGACTTGAGTTTGTGCACTGCAGTGTGGATGCTAGAATCCTAGGTTCAAGAATCGGTCAGAAAGTCCTTAACCTAGGGTTAAAAAGTAATATAGACGCTCAAGCCCAGGGTCTCCTGACACGGGCCAGCTGATGCAAGTCTCACCAACCCATGGTTCACACTGCAGTGCAGACATAGCCTAAGGGGCCATTACAGCAGCTGCAGATTATCTGGGCATGAGGGAACTCTCACCATGCATTATTTTCCCTGACTGCACCCTTAATACTGATGGCTGGATGGAAGAGGAGGCATAGGATCTGCTACAATGGCTCTACATCACCTCAGGACTCCTCTACATTGGGGCAATCTTCCAGTGGATAGATAAGCCAGCTTTAAGACACAAAAACATACAGTGTGTGATTTTTTTAAAAGGTACATTACACTTCTGGGAAGAAAAAAATATGATACTATTTTATGAAAGAGGAATGCTAATGATAATCATCAATTTATTTAGAATAGCTTTTTTTGTGCAGGCATCACAGGTAGGATTATATCCTTCTGTCTGCTAGCTAACAGAACATAGCATACCCAGTACAATTAGTAGGGTTGATTGACTTTTTGCACAGGATAGATCCTGATGGCACATGAACAATCTCACCTCCAGCAAAATGTCAGCTGAATCATGAAGACATAAGGTCAGGGTTCCCACTCGTGTCAAATTGGTTACATATGAAAAGGATATCAAAATGACTGTTACAATGTGATGTGTAAACATGATGCTGAAATCCTAGAATGGCAAGAAGAAGAAAAAAAACCAGTGAGATATTGTGCAGCAGATTCAGCATCTTTACACAAATGGATGGTGATTTTTAAAGTTTAAATTCAGGATGAGAGGTTACAATACTCAAAAACCTCCCATAATTCTTTTAACGGAATACACATTAAATACACATAACGATGCATTTAATTTAAATTAAACAAAACAGTTACTATATGTAGAGCAAATACAAACAGATTATTAAGATTATGTAGCATTTCTATTTCACTGTTCACAGTGAATAAATCTAAAGAAGTAAAGCTTTTATGGCCAAAATTACTTATGAAAGGCATATGTGCATACCACTCAAATTACACCATTTTGCTTATGCCCTAAGCAGCTTACAACATACAAAACAATGCAGCCACAAATCACTCATGTACAAGAATTCAGACACTGTTAGAAGCTTTGCTTTGAGTGCACCTGCACTAGATACAGAAACACAAACCCGTATTTATATTGTATTAAAAGCCTCTCAGAGACTGCTCCCTGAAACAGACCCTCAGATCTCTTAGCACTGAGGATCCCATTTTTAATATTTTTAAGAAACAGCTTCTTCTCTCCCATCCCATTCCACATCCGTCACAGAGTGAGGTGGCCGTTTAAAGGAATCAGCTGATGCTGCAATGCTAAGGATCAGGTGAAGCCTGAAGATCACCTAGTCTTCTTAAGAACCAGCAAGTATCTCAGCTGCTGGTGAGAACTGCACGAAGAAGGAAGGAACCTACAGGAGGCCTGGGATCACGGGACAGAACTCAGTTCTGTGACTCCCAAGCAGATGGCTGGTGGAGTGTAATCTGGCAAGAAGCAGGCTAAAGGAGGAAAGGCTCACCTTGACTCCTAAGCAGATGGCCTAAAGAGTGCAAAAGCTGTGGGGGGTAGATAGGCTCCTGCAGAAGACCCCTATCAGGGCAAAAGGACTTGACTGAGATGTTGCACTTGTGTTAAATATGATTTATTTTGAGGAAATGAAAGCAACACCCTGAAGAAAGGACTGGAATTGTGCGGAGGGAGAGTGTTCTTTGGTGCATGTACGGGTTAGACAGCCCTCAGGCTTATACATGCTAACACCAGTGAGAATACAAGCACTTTTCAGATCCCATCATCCCTCAAGTCTCCACAGATCTCTCAGGGACCTGGACCACCATTTGATAACTCCTCTGCTCCAGGAGGCCTGTATTCGGCTTCCTGAACAAATACAGCAGCTCAGGCGAATAGTATATGCCCGGTTGTGATATGGATAGGTTCTGCCTGTGGCCCCCCATTCTCAATAGCTCAATCTCTGGATTGAGAAAAAGGAAGAGAACATGAGTTGCAAAGAAGTCCACAGGCTAATATAGTGGGACAAACCACCTCACCTTCTCTGCTTGGAAAGCTCTTCCTTTTTCTTTATAAAATTGTAATTTTTTATTTCCTTTTCCAAACAACAAGCCCTAATTCTCCATTGTCTTGCACCTTGTGCCGTCATTTATCAGTGTGCAAAGTGATCCTACATTCACTTTGCACAGGTATAAAATGACCAGAGAAGGAGCAGAGGGGAGCATTTGGCCTATATAGCAGAGCAGGAGCCTGACTCTCATCACTTGCTCTGAAAAAACATCATGACGTTGGCTCATATGGACGCAGTGACATCAGTGCTAGCATTTGCTTTTTGTAGACTCCAGGCATTACTATGACATCATTCCACTATTAACTGTAAGGAAAGCGAAGAGTAAAATATGACAAAACATTTTCCCTTTGAGTGTGTGAATTTTGTTTGTACTTTACAATACAAGTAGCAAGTACAGAATGATCTTAAAAAGTCTGCAGCCCATTCCTGCTTGCGAAATCTCCATAGTATTAACAATGAGAAGATTCCACTCCACACTGCTCACTTTACTGGAAAACATTAACAAGTGCTCTGGGTGTCATACCCTCTAGAACTGGATATCATTAGTAAGTCCACAATGAGGCTGAAAAATAATGCTAAAACCAGACATTTTTGTTGTAGTTTGATAATTGTTTGGGAGGAAGAGATACAAGCTTGAATTATGTATGGATTTTTTTCAAAGAACATTATGGTACCTGACTTCAAGGCTGCTGACTGGAGCACAGTGAAATATATTTTGCAGTCATCTCAAAATACTGCCTTAATTTCAATTTCTTAAGACAAATAGAACACAAAGTAAGAAAAGCAGGATTGAATGTTGCTTCACATTACAAGGCTCTTGATGATCAAAGGAGAGAAAAATAGTCTGTTTTTCTCACATTCAATGCCAGTCCAGATAATTATGGACATCCAGCTGAAAATTTAAGCCTTCTATAATCAAAATAGTGAAGCTTTTACCTTTCCTCCAAATACTAGAAAAAGCATGGCTAGGAAAACAATGTGGTCTCAGAGGTTTCCACATTGACATATCGTGCCTTGTTTCCTTATATATTTCAGTTACCTGTGGTATGGAACTGCCTTTTGATTTTACTGCAAATGTCAATTAAGTTAATACAGACTCAGTCGAAATGCAGGGATAAGCCAAGCAGCAAATCTTCTTTGCTTTTTTAGCTGCCACATCCATGCTTGTACAAATACTAGATTTTTCAGTCTCTTTTTGGAACTCTCTAAGGAGTTCTTGACCATCTGTATTGTGTCAGAGGGCTCAAGATTCTTGAGCAATGGCATTTTTTATTATCTACTTATGGATCAGCTGTCCAGTGGACTACTTCCTTCACATAATTCACTCTCTTTTTTAAAAAAGTGATCTGTTTTATTGTCTTTTCATAGTATATAAGAAGTACCACAAGATGGTTGGAATGGGCCCCTGGGTTTGTTGCAGGGTCAGATCCCCATTCCCAATTAAGGTAGCACAGTGCTGGCCAAGCCAGGGTTTGATCTGCCAGTAGAATCTGGTAGCAGGAAATCACCTCACCCGATGCAAAATACAGACAATATGGGGAACATTCAGAATACCATCAGTGGCTGCTTTGCCCTCTGTGAGGTCTAGAAGACACAAGAGTAGAACAACTCTAGGCCATTAGTGGGAAGATTTTAGGGATGAGCCCATATCCAAAAAGCAAAATCTGAGTCGCATCAGAGACTGACAACCTAACAAAAAGAAAAAAGGAAGCATATCAAGAACAGCTGAAATCTGAACATAGCACTGAGCAGAATAACAAATAGACATCTCAACAAGGAACTAGAATGAATGGTCAAAAAGACTAAGAAAAACTGATGTGAGAGGTGACGAGCTTGAAACACACTTTCAAAAAAGTAATGTAAGACGGCTTTTTCAGAGAGTTAGATTACTATCAAAGTTAACACCTGTAATAAGTCAGCTAAGTGATACTCAGGGGAACTATACAGTAGATAAACATTAAAAGCTTAAAACATGGAAAGAATATTTTCATCAGCTATTGAATGTGAATAGTTGAGTTGACCAAGCTGTTCTTGAAGACATCATTTGTGAGGGCAATAATGAAAAAGAACTATAAACGTCAAATGGCACCAACTACAATGGTTTGGCCATGTTGCTAGAATGCCCCATACCGACTGCCTAAAATTCTTCTCTATCAAAGAGTGCACGTCGAAAGAGGCTATGGACATCCAAAGACAAAGTGGTATAATACTGTATAGAAAACCACGCAATCCCCCAGCAGACCCAAATGGTGACTCAAAACAGATGTGGATGGAAGCTGCTCATAACCTCAGCCCTACCCACCTTGACATCGCAAAAAGGAGATGATTGCATTATAATATAATGATTATATTATACATTTTCTATGGGGCCAAATTTTACCATCATTTACATGCAAACCAAAGTCAGATCACAGACATTTGTAAGGGCAGGATTTGGCCCTGTATTTGCTTCTATGTTTGAGATTTTAAACTTCTTCAAAAATTTTAACAAAATAGTTTGTGTTTTTTGTTGAACTGATCCAACACATCACAGAGAATATATTTCTGTAGGATATTCTCAAGGGAGGAACCTTCTTCTTTAGAATTTGCTTCCCTGTTGCTCAGACAGAATGCAAACCCAGGGATTTTTTGGATTCCCATGCAAAGCTCACCTGTGAATTCCAGCCCTTCCGTGATTGGTGAGTGGGGGCTGAGAGGAGGTTGTGAGTAGGGGAGTTCATTTTATTTGGAATTTATTGTTGCATAGCTGGTACCAGCCACACACAGAGAACCTTTCTGACAGAGGCATATTTATAAATAAGTAAATAAAATAATAATTTAATACCAAAAGATAGTTTTTAAATTGTGTATATACAGAAGCCCTTTATATTCAATGAGGCACTCTGGAAGTGAATTGTACTGTGTGAAACAGTGGCATATTGAGTGAGAGAGTCATTCACTAGTGAAACTGAGCAGTCTTTTCACATGAAATGCCCAAAAGTTCACTCAAATACTTTGTATTTCATCATGTCAGACTGTTTCTTTCCTTTAAAAGGTCATGAGGTTTCCAAGGAGGCCCTCAAGTTATGTTGGAGATATCTTAGACATAGGACAGCAACAGTGTGGTGAATGAAAGCAAGCACACAAAATATATTGATGGAGCCAAAGGATATTTCCCACTGTATTATGGATGGAATTTTCCAAAGTGCCTAGGAGCTTACATACCACTGAAAGTCAATAGGACTTCTGCTCCTTTGTCATCAGGGTGTTCTGGAAAATTCTACCCTCTGTTGAGCTTGTTCCATTAATATAGTATATTAAGGATGATTTTGGGGGGTGGGTGGGGGAGGAAATCTCACCTGGTTTCAAGGCTTCAACCATAATGGTTCCGTCCTAGTCAGCCAAGCTCCACAAGATCAGCACAACCTACATTTTTTCTCTCTGAGACTAAACACAGCACTGTGATTCTTCCTCCTTCCACCAGGGCATGCAGAAAGAGTTCCAAGGTCTAACTATAGACATTGTGGAGCAGATTGCTAATAAAATATGGTTATAAACTTTCCATAAACTTAACACACCATGCAGGGTAATTAGCAGCTACTGTTTTATTTTTAAATGAATGGAGAGGATCTAGGCACTGCTAAGCCACCTGAAAACACAGAACATTTGTAATCATTAAAGTATAATTTGCACAATCTTTTGTTGATCCAGGAAAGCATGGATTGAGGTAGCAATTTTACAAAATCCCATAGGCTGACCTTAATAAAATATATTTATCTCAAAATACACTTCTGCCACGCTACCGACAAAAACATACATAAACTTCACTGATTCAGAACTAACTGAAACCCTCTGACAGCCATAAGCTTCTTAACAGATCTGGTTTTCCTCTTACTGTTTGTGCCCTTCAGAAGTGAAATCTGGGAAGCAGCACAGATGTGTAAAAATCATCACTCTGTTGCTGTCTTTGTAAACTAAACACACCTTAAGGTTCAAAAATGATTACAGTGATACAGTGGAAGTTTATAATCAAACATGCCATTATGAAATTACAAAAGTTAATCTACCCTGTTTCATTGCTTTAACTGAGTGCTGATGCTATGTAGTGAGCAAAATAGTTAGATTTTTGTCCATCTCTTTTCAGTCACACTAGAGATAACCTGATGGAATGTGTAACAAACAATAAAGACAAAACAGGTATTTGAAAATCAGCAATCCCATGGCAAGTGATTTTCAAGTCATGGATTTGCTCTATGGGAGGAATAAGACAGAGATGGAAATAGTGAGTGTATTTATCTTAAGACACACAAAATGAAAGATGAGTTTTGGAAGGATGATAGCGCTGAGCACCAGCACGGGAGCGCTAGAACCAGTCATTGCAAGAGGTCAGACAAAATGAAAGTGGGCAGCTGAATCCAGCAGGGACTCAGATGGCAGAAATAACTGGCAAGGCATTTCTAATCACTATGAACTATGACACCATTCCTGTGGCATTCAAAACTTCTTAGAAAGAGATCCGGACTTACATAAGGAATTAATTTTCTCACTGTTAAAAATATGGCAACAGATTTCTCAGGCTGAGAATTGGAAAACTGCCACCGATAAATGTCCATGAAGTACTCCAATAATGTCCTGCATAGGGTGGCAAACTTCACATTCCTTCTAGCCAAACAGCAGCTTAGTTAAATAGGTACTAGGCTGAGACACAGACGAGCCGTTTGTAGATTCTATCTCCTAATATTCATTAGCTACCCCTTACAAAAGTAGCAGTCACAAAAAGTGACAGTCTTAACAGCAGTTATAGGTCACAGAATCCCAGAATAAAGCTTTAGAAAATGCAATACCAAATTCATAATGCACAGGATGTTTCCCATTGGCTTGTTTCTTACTGGGACTTTTTGATCAAACTGTTTCAGAAGATTTTAGACACGGTAGTCTTTGATAATTGAATAGTCAAATTGCGGTGACTTTGCAACTAACCAACACTCACTTGATGGTATTTCTTCTGTATATGAGGATCGACAGTGTATATATCACAACTCACACTATGGGTCTGACTCCTCCCCCATCACTTTTACTCCAGTATGAATCCCATTGGCTTCAGCAGATTAACACCTGATTTACACCAAGTCAGTGGAGTCTGAGGCTCAGTAGGTAATCATTTGGGAACAGAAATTGACATGATGTTGGTGTACAGGCTGTAACTGATGCAAGATATTTCCCTTGTAGATCTCAGGGTTTCAATGTTATTAACTCCATTTTTGGTTCTCAGCATCTGTTTAAGACCTCTTTGTTCATTTGCCTTTTTTCATAAAGTTATCTTGCTCTCAATGACGCTCATGCCAATTCATTGACTCCAATGGAAGTGTAACTGATGAGCAAAATGTGGACCTGAATCTATACAATTAGAAGCCACAAGTGGGAAAGCTCTTCAGCATCCGAAGACCAGAGAGGACCTTCAAAGTTCATACCACAACAATTTAGTATCACTCACAGGTCACTGGTAATGAAAGCCATGTACACAGGACAAAAATAGCAGCTCAGGGTCTGGGCACAGGCCATAGTGACCAAAACTCAGTCAGACACACAGAAAACAGGCAAGTTTGTCCCACCTCCAATGGACAAAGAGAAAAGAGTGGGGGTAGCGGAAGGGAGAGAAAGCATTGAGCTGCAGCCCTTCACTGGGGCTGATCTTTGCTGTATATTGCAAGTTCAGCAAGGCAGGAACCTTAAAGTCCATTCACACCTACACTGCCAGATAGAAAGGTTAGATATCCACAAGCGCACACAAACTTAAATAAATAGAATAGTCAATTTTACCCACATAAATTGTATGCCAAAGCCTGCATTCCAGACATCAATGGAAGTTTTGCCCAAGTAAGTATACAGGGCCTGATGCAAAGCCCGCTGAAGTCTATGAAACTTTTTTCATTGACTTCAAATGAATGGGACCCATGGAGGTAAATTGTACAACGAATAGAAAGCAGAACCACTCACAGCACTCCACTCCATAAGGCAGTTCCAGGTGCCAGAAGGCTGCATGCGGGGAAATTCTGCCTCCCTTTGAGACTCTTTCCACGCAACAGTGTGGGGCCAGAGAATGGATGTGCCCAGAGGGAAGCAGCTCCACTAGTTCTCTGTCGCCTGGAGCATGAAAGGCTAGATCTCAACCTGACCCCTCAGGAGAGACATGGCCTTTGAGCTATGGGCAGGTTTTGGCCTAGAGTAAGAACTTCAGGAATGGGCCCTGTTTGTGTGCACAGAATCCAACACAGCAAGCAGTAATTGAGTGGTGTGACAAAGCTCCAAGTCTGTACTTGTGGGTCCTGCGCTTCCTGGCAGATTTAGGGGCCTCAGAAACTCATCTAGGCCCCAGAGTGACCTCCCTTTCTCAGTATAATTGGAAAGAGTCACCACCTAGTGAGTTTACCTTCATCACAGGCCAGTATGGAAGATGGAAAAGGGGGGAGCCCGGGCCTGCCCTCTACTCCGGACTCCAGCCCAGGGACCCTAATAGTATCAGCTAAGATGGCTGACCTTTTAGGCACCAAACACAATACAATTCCCTGGGCTACTTCCCCACAGCAGTCCCTGCTTCTTCAAACTCCACTTCACCCTTACCTCAGGGCCTCCTTCCTTCAGTATGATATGTTGTCCTACACTCAGTCTCACCAACAGCATAACTTCCTTCCACAGCTCCTGACACCCACACCCACCTGACTAACTGGGAGCTTTTTATCTGGTTTCAGCCAGTCCCTGATTGGCTTCAAGTGTCCCAATTAGGCTAGCTGTTTCTACTCCTTTCTAGAAGGTTCTTAATTGGCCCCAGGTGTCTTGATTGGCCTGGAGTAGCCTTTGTTTGGCTATCCAGGGAACAGGGACCTGCACATCCTCAGACTAATATACCTGCCTTCCAGCACTCTCCTATATCCTTCTGGTCTGACTCCGTCACAGTGGTTAGATGCTCAGCTAGTCAATCTGTGTATGCAAATATTTATTTGTCTGATCAAATGTGACAACTCTCTGAGTCATGGGAGAAATGGTCACATTACTTGTTCTCAGGAGGTTTCAAATTAAGAAAGCTTTTGAACATCACAATGGATCTTTTGAGAGCTTCATTTTAACATGGTTAGATCTTTCCCACTTTTTATATAATCTAAGATGTTAGCAGTCATTTTTAAAAAAATGCATCCATGTCAGCATTCCACAGTTTTGCAATTCTGACATTCCTCCCCCAAGAGGTGCTCAGAAAAGGCAGAATAAATGTATAACTGTGCAGCACATAAGGCTAAATACATACAGTGGGACTGCTTAGATATGATGACACCTTTCTGAAGGAATAACCTGAATGACATTGTAACATTGCTGCAGAGATTTGATATTGGTTTTCACATTTGGAAATGGTTATGTCCTGCCAGCTACTGCTGCTTACATGTATCGTATTTGGATTGAATTCCTCTCCGCTGTCAGACCCCTCTGGTGAGCTACGTTTCTCTACACCTCTGTTTCGGGATGAGTAAAATTCTATTGATTTCAAGCCAGTGACTGACTGCATAGGTAGAGACTGTAAGTAGATTGGTCACTCGGAGCAAACAGACTTATATGTCTGTACCAACTGTTCTGTTTACACTCTATCATCTAATAAAGATTTGAGATTCTTGGACATTTCCTTGGGCCTCCTGCTTCTGGAGGGAAACTTTGTTTCAGCATGGAAATGGAGTACTTTCCGTGCTGAAACAAAGACCAGAATTCCCAGACGTACACTGTGGTTCCAAAGGGAGGATTCATTTTCTTGTGGACACTCTTTATTCTCCACTTCGTTTCCCAGAAATACGATCTTGATAGAATTAAGTGTCCCGTTAAACAGGGATTTTTATTTTAAAATTATGGGTTAGGATTGATCATTTAATTAAAAGCTGTGTCAAAAGGGGGATGGGCAACCTTAATACAGACATTTCCTTACTTTTCAGTGATTGACCTTGCACCTAAATAAAGTTCTTTTAACAGTTTTTTTAAATGTAATTTCCTTATTCTTTTAAAGAAAATAAACAAAAATAAATTCTATCCTATGCAACTTTAACACGTTACTATAATCTGAAGCACAGCATTACCATTGTGTTTTAGACCATTACTGTAGAGAACAACACAGGATTTTTATTGTTGTTGTTCTTTTTGGTTTTGTTATGGATGATCACTGTGCAATTCTTGCTGCCTGTTGAAGGAGGAGGAAGGGAAAACAAAATGGAACAGGCTGCCATTGGCACTGTTCAATAGCATTCTCATATGGACAGTCAGCAGGGACAATGTGGTTCCGCAGGGTTATAGGTTTCTGGTTAAAAGCCCATCTGCTTTGTATAACAGGCAAATTCCCAGATGATGACTTAAAGATGGACACATTGGGAATCGATTTATTTCACAATCATTACAGTTTTCTAACTTCAATATTTCATTTTTTCCCCATTATACAGATAATAAAAGATATTGGGTTTTGTTTCGCACATATGGTTAGTTATAGCTAAATACAAAATGTATGAGACTTCTTGCGGTTTTCATCTGTAAAGAAAAGATTGATATTGTAGTATAAGTTTAATATCAGATACATTTATATGCCTTCATCTGGTATTTACAGGGAGATGAACTCAAAGTTCTCATGAATCTTACCCCAGATGGTCTAGTAAATTCACAGCAGCATCTAGCTCTGACACTGATGCTCTTATGAATATCATGTCAAGTGAGTACACCACAGTTTATTGATCATCAAGAGACAACACAATCCCTGATGTGAGAATAGCAGATTATCAATTGACATTGAGGCCCTTTGCTACTGAATATTAGATTATTCTGGGTTGCTTCAACAAGGTTCAGAAAATGGCACATCCCACTGCCCAGGAACAGAATGACATGCTCACTTTAGCATCAGTATCACAACAGTGAACATCTACAATAGCTTGCAAATGGAAATAACACGTGTTTAGAACAGTACATAGTGAAAGGGTTGCATGCTACCCAAGAGTCAATGAAAGTTTGTGTTTACAGCCCCTGCCAAGTTTTTACACTTTTTGTTCTTACCTTTCTTTTGATGTCAGTGAACTGAGAAAACATTAAGGACCAATAGAATGACAACTCGACTATGTAGTAGTAATGAAGGTCAGGCATCAGCGGCTGAAAGAGGAAGGTTTAGAAAGGTTGAGAAAGTCATTTATTTTATAAACACTAAACTCCATAAAAAGAGGGGAAATTGTAGACTGGCTAAGGGATAATCTTCCTATCTGGGACAGTTCGGACGGGTACCTGTTCAAGCAGTATAACTCTGTGAGAAGAAGCCCCTCATCATCTCTTACCTACACTTCTTTTTTATGTTTAGATCCTGACAACTGAGCTACACTTTTCCCCTGCAATGTCAATAAGCAAGGCCCTAGTTCTTTAGGTACCTAGAGCAGAAATGTTTTTGGCCAATTTTGAACCCCACACTTTTCTCATATGCAGCAAAGGAATGTTTGATTATACAGTTGTCTCCTGTTGGTTTCCAAATCAGCTGCATCCAATTTAGAGCACATCAAAAGCTGCAGATGCACAGTGAATTGGGAAGAAATGGCTCCAGTAAACAGTCTTACCTCTGTGTGTTGGCACCATGGTGGCATTAAAGTAGTGCTCTCAACATCACCATGATGAAAGTTATATCAGTTTTTCTAATGAATCTATTCTTCAGGGGTCTAAAAATGACCTATAAACATGATATCTTTTGGAGGAGAGGAACCAATTTGTATAGATTAAATCCATTCAGATCCCTCTGGCCTACCACCCAGGAAAAAGCAGGGCCCACGCTCTTACTTGCAGCCAAGGAGTGCCTGACACAGCTGAGAAGGGCAGAAGTGTAAAGGGCCTTAAGTCTGGTCCCAGACATAAATTAGAGCAGACTGGGGGCTACTCTAATTTACACTAATTTACCCATTTCCTGCTCATCATGTCCCCTACATGACAAGGAGCGGTTCTGGGATAGGAGATGTTACTACATTTTTATGCCCCTGGAGGACTTCCCTGGGCAGAGAGAATCTTTGAGGGGCCACAGTCACCAGGTTTAGACCAGCTTTGCACTGGAGAACCATCCAAAGTTGTTGCAGAGCAGGGCAAAATCTGTCCTACATGTGCAGTTATGATCATCATTTCTGTTCTATAACACAAACAGATTTCTTCTTTTAAAATCTTTTCATGTCAATAAATCTTTATTTTCATGTATTTCTTCATCTCTAGAAAACCCTGTATAGGTGCCTAGCCAATGCTTCAGGATAACTGTTTTTCCTGCTTTGTAAAATACAATACATTTTGTTTGAAGTGCTTACATTTACTGGGTTTTTTTAAGTTTCAATTATGTCAATCATACAGATAATGCAAAAACTCAGTTGTTGCCTTCACCAGGTCTGCTTGCCCATTTTTGGACAATCTTTTCTAGCTTTGTATTAATTTGCTTAGTTTTTAATATAATGCTGGTAAAAGGCACCTGTCTGATTATCCTAGAATCCAAATGCATGGGGAGTTGGATGGTACGCTCTGCCCAGTTTCCCACCAATGAAGGAACAATCCATAAATGATAAAGGGTAGTTCATTCTCTCTGGCCCATTCAGTCCCTGTCTGCTCTACTGACATTGCCAGTAAGGGGGCTGATTAGTGGCAGTTTTTAAAACTTAATTCTAGTATATGAACTAAAAAGGAAGCTGGAATTACAGTCAAAATCCCCAAAGAATTTATAAGGAAAATTTGGATTAGAAGAATTTTTAGGATTGTTGGTTGTTCTGTATTGATATGTTTTTCTAAACCCAAGAATCAAGACAATTCAGGCAGCGGGAACCCTCACACTGTAAGGATGTGCCAGTTTTCATCTCATAACAAATGTACAACGGAAACAGAGAACTTGATCAATTGCAATATTAGTTCCCAATCCTTAACTGCAATAGTGTGTGAGGATTTGGGCCTTAGACAATCAAGCGAATGCAGAATCACCCACGTGTCTATATCTATACAGAGTTGTGTTGGATTTCTGGAATGCCATGTTGAATAATTCATGTGAGTCACAGTGTGATTAGAACTTTTATTCATTTAGAAAACAAAGCAAACAAACAAAACCCCCACAAATACAACCTTGATTTGAGCCCAACACATATTTTTTCTCTGGGACAATGGCTGACTGTTCTTATTTTGTGATCTGCTATCTATCAAAATTCATTCTCTGGCACTGGACCTTCTCTTTGTCTGCAGCTTATCTCTATAGATCTCACAGATCTCTACTAGTATCCAAAGGGTACAACTATTTTTTTCAGTAACAAAGAGTGACCTCTCTGTCCTGAGCATAAGCTTAGCAAATATTCAAGCTCATTAGCCAGTCATACTGATTCTTTCTTCAGAAGCAGATTTTCTTATGTATGTAATATGCAGTTTACAAACGCGTCTCAATATTTTAGACTTCTCAGACTGCAAACTCTTAAATTGGTTTCTCTCAGCCTTTTGGGCACTAATTATCACTTATGGGTAGGGTTCCTTATTACAAGGGACATTCCTTATTTCTTCATCTCTGTACATCAAGATTGGGAGTTGCTGAATGCTGAAAAGAGCAGCAAGAAATACCCTGGTGAAGTACGTGAATACCGCTTATGAGAATAATACCACTACTATCGGGAGGAGGGGTGGGGCAGGAGTGCTAAGAAAACAGTCCCTTATTTTTGAAATACAGCGCTGGCAACACTACTTATGAGTTTGTACAATGTCTAGAACGATGGGCCCTGATCCTTGCTGTGGGTTTTGACTATTGCTGTTACACAAGTAAAAATGAAAAACAACATTAGTACAAGTCTTGAAGCCTGTATCCTTTAGGTGATATTTGTGATATTTGACACCCGATTGAAAAAAATACTATATATGATGACAATGGGTTTATGTGCAAAAGTATTAAGAAGACAGATGAGGCATAAGAAAATGGTTGCTCTGAAATTGGCAATTAGCTCCAAACATAATTTTGCTCTCACTCAAACAGCTGTGAAATCCCCAGGGCTCTCTAATTGTAGCCTGATGCTTGCTTATATTCTTCTGTAATCTTGTAAGTATGACACTTTTGTGATGACATAAATGCAAACCGGTATTGCATAAAAATACATATCCATGAAGCTGAACTTTCCCAAATGCTGTCAATGCCAACTCCTAACCACATACGCACCGTGACATTTTTCTCTTATGAACTCTCTAATTAACACTATTATTTAAAATGCAATAGATTTTAACTGATGCTCCTAACACTCTGAATGGTATGTAATTATTATTAGCTCTCTGAGTACATCTACACAACAATTAAACACCTGATTGTGGCCCAGGTCAGCTGACTTGGGCTCACGGGGCTTGGGCTGCGAGGTTGTAAAATTGCTGTGTAAACGTTCAGTCTCAGGCTGGAACCTGAGCTCTGGGGCCTCACGAGTGGCGAGTGCTTTTGAGGCCGGGTTTCCCACACCTGGAATACGAGGCGGTATCTCTTCCCACCACGTGTACATTTCAGACAGGGTTCAGGGGAGATTTCTGTCCCCCAGACATACTATCTTTTTGCCAGTTATCGCTGAGGCCCCTTTGTCTCACCAGGAAGGATGGGTGTATTTCCTCCTCTGAGGATGTCGCTCATGTTGCTTCTCCATGACTAGACAATAGGGGGAGCAAAACAGTGTTTCCTTGGTAGTCTGATAAAACTAATCAACATTTTCACAAAACATGGGGTTTGCATAGTAAAAACAACTTCTCATTGAGGTTGTGTATTTATTTCTATATAACAGGATGACTTACTTGATATGGGTATCCATTCCAGCACTGCCTTGTGTTCCAGAGCCAGGGAGTCTTAAAGAAACAAAACAAAGGGGCATGTTAGTAGTTGTGAAATGAAACAATGCAGTTTTCAGCAGTTAAGAAGATGTAAATGGTTAATATTTTTCAGGGACTAAATCCTGAGAGCTGCTGAGCATTTGTATGTCCTCCCACTGGAGTCAGTGGGCACTGAGAGTGAGTGCTAGGCCCTCAAAGTTGTCTGTCCCGTATTAGAACAATCCACTGTAACGTTCTGTACCTCTTGGGAACACCCTACACCCCATGTTCATCCTTATAACATGATTGTATGGTATCCAATGCCAAGTTTGTCACATCAGATGTCTTCGGAAGGCTCATGATGCACTGAGCAGTGTTGTTACAGTGATGTTATAGTAATTGTTGTTACAGTGATGTTATAGTAATCTTACAGGTTGTAATTTCATGTATACAGTTATAAGGCTGAAAATGTATCCTCATGGCTTAATGCAAATCCAGTCAAAAACTCTCCAAAAGCAGAGGGGCGGTTCACACTTATCAGGGCATGTGTAGGACAAACCTAGCCCAGCCTCACAGAAACAAAGGACACCGGCTAAGGCAACAACAAAAGATTGGCTGGACTCTCGAGTGAGTCACCCCCTTCCCTTGGTCACTGTGGGACTGTGATGAGGTCATGCTCACCTGATTCTGAAGCGGGGGCACAAAGCTAAGAGGGAAGAAGAGACATGATAAAAGGGAGAGACGTTTGCTGTGCTCTTCCTCTCTCTTCCACCACATCTACAGACACCACAGCAAGCAACTGAAGCGCTGATCAAAGGGGAAAGCCAGGCTGAAGGGCAACCAGCCAGCCTGTGGTGAGAATCATCTAAGTTTGTAAGGACACTGAAAGTGTTAAGATCAGCTTAAAATGCATTTTGCTTTTATTTCATTTGACCAAATCTGACTTATTATGCTTTGACTTACAATCACTTACAATTTATCTTTGCAGTTAATAAATCTGATTGTTTATTCGACCTGAAGCAGTACGTTTGGTTTGAAGCATGTCAGAGACTCTCCTTGGGATAACAAGCCTCGTATATATCAATTTCTTTGTTAAATTGATGAACTCATATAAGCTTGCAGCATCCAGCAGCAGAACTGAGTACTACAAGACGGAGGTTCTTAGTGTTGTATCTGGGGCCGGAGATATGGGCTAGTGCCATTTGGTTGCATAATCCAAGGAGCAGCTTACATGCCAGAGGCTGTGCGTGAACAGCCCAGGGGTGGGGATTTTCACAGCAGAGTAGGGTAAGGCTGGCTCCCAGAGTCAAGGATTGAAGTGACCTAGCCGATCACTGGTCCAGATAACACCAGAGGGGAAAGTCACACCCACTCATTCATAAAGAGTTTGACTTATTCCTTGTAGGATTTTTGCACACTATGTTCTACAGAACAGCACATTGTATTTCAGTCATTCTTACAACTTGTGCACAAGTGGCAAGATCTTGTGTCACACTCAGCATCATAGCTAATAAATAATACTTCACTCTTATATAGCATTTTTCTTAGTAGCTCTGGAAGTGCTTTACATAGATCAATATAATTACCCTCATTTTACAGATGGGAAAACTGAGGCACATGGTGGTGCAGTGACTTCCCCAGAGTTACTCAACAGGTCAGTGGCAGAGCCAGGAATAGAAGCCAGGTCTCCTGAATCTCACTGCAGTACTCTATTCACAAGGACACACTGTCTAATGGCCCTGTTGGCCTCAGACTGTCAAAATGTTTAGTTAGAATTGCTTCAGCATAGGTTGCTGTTCAGTCCAATCCCAGTTAATCCCAGGAAAGGGGATTATTTCCTCCATCTCCACCCTGATTTTTCTGCCTCCTTATGGAGATCAAATCAAGTCCCTACATGCCTGGTTTTGGTTATCATTGTCCTAAAGGATAGAGGTTGCCATCATACCACATATTCTGCTTGCAGTGATCTCCTAAGGCAAAAGGAATGCTGAGGAAGAGAAACTCACTGTAGTGTGTAAAATACCAGCTGAATTTTCCATTCAAAAAGGCCAGTCCAAAGAAGTCAGAAAGATGTGACAAGAAGGTTCTCATGGAGATGCATCACTGCTGTCCTTAATTTGCTTTCTGGCTACCTGAACAATATTTATGTGACTATTTATCCCCCAGTTTTTCATGAAAGAATAGAACAGGAAGTTTCTTTAAACATCAGTAAATCTATTCTTTCAGCAGGTTTATTCCTTTGTTCAGTTCAGAAGGGATTTCAGTGTGTTACAGCACAGACAAAAATAGCAGTCAAGGCCTGACCGTCTTATATTTATTACTAGCTAGTGGAACAGTTTTTCCTCTTGCAGAGGTTGTTTAAACTCACATCCCAAAGAGTTGCACCCTGCCTTTCTGCTTCCTTACTGTCTATTATGGTATACCTAGGATTTGCAAAATACGTGGCAAAACATCAACTTTAAATATTTTCACACCACACACCAGGAAGGAAAATGTGCTATCAGTTGTCCTGGAACCAGTGCCCTCCCGAAACAGCAACTTGGGGGGATAGAGTAGGATTTCACGGATAGTATGGGCACAAGAATGCCTACTGTTCCAACATGTTACCGTAACTCAAAATTAAGAGTCAATGGCACTGCTTCCCTAAAAAAGAAATTTCAAGATGGCAGCCAACAACGCCTGTGAAGGAAAACTAAGCTGGTGAAGCAATTTTATACAACAAAATGTCAGGTGAGTCAGTCAGAACCCCTTTACAGCAAGAACTTTATCTCCCGAATGCAGAAAACCTGATAAGCACCAAATACTGAGCTCCCCTGTGGTTCCTCCCTTTCTGGAATTTCTGCTTTTTGGGCCATAAATGGAGTACTATGAGCATGATTTGCCAGTAACTTACTGTTTGCCAGGGACAAGGTATCTGCACCCTTTAGTAGAGATATTAGGAACAGGTATTTATTTTAAAAATCCTACTTGAACATTGATGCTGACTTCAGATAGCTTCTTCCCAAGTACCAAGGGAGACTGAACTGAGGAGCCTGAAGCTGCAATCTTAGAATCACTCAGATCAAAAGTCTTCCAAGTTCTAATCAAAGCATCTTAAAAACATTTTGAAATGGGCAGCAGATGTTGACTTGCATTTGTAAGAGAAAAAGAACAATAACAAGGGTCATGGACCAGAGAGAGCCTAGAGTCAATACTAATTATAAAAGAGCTAGTTTAATGTAAAACTGTCAGCTTCGTTAGCAGAACAGTGTCATTTTTTACTCTGTGCAACAGTCAGAGCAGAGTAGGAGTTTGAGGGCTGAGTCACTTATTACTATAGTCTCCTAATGCTGAAGTGAGTTTATTTACCAGACACTGTATTTTTTTCAACTATTCTTACTCCACCCAGCAAGCAATATACAATGTATTAGGCTCCTTTAAAACAAACAGCTGAGTCCTAATCCCTTAGTGTCAGTGGATTCCTTTTTCATGCTAGCTCATTATGTGGACATGTCAACCAAGTGTTGAGAGTATCAATGTCTAAAACGTACTAGCCTATGTACAAAACCTACCTTCTTACCCTTTGCCACAAAAGGCAGCACGTCCTGCAGTAGATAGGACACTGCTGTAGGAGTTGGGAGACCTCCCTAGGTGCTATTTCTGGCTCTGCCAGCTTTTATGCTGACTTGCTATGTGACTTTGGGTAAGTTACTTCACTTCTTTCCATTCCTATCTTTTGTTCTATTGTCTTTAGAGCATGAGCTCTTCAGGACAGGGGCTGTCTCTAAGTGTGTGTATAATGCCTAGCACAATGGGGCCTGATCCCAGTAAGGACTCGAGCACTAGGGTAACATCAATAATAATGATGTATGATGATAATGGAAAAACTATTTCTACTTTATTTGCCTACAAAAATCTGCTTCCCCCAACCTAGTGGAAGAGAAGATTTTTCAAGGTCAAAGAAACACTGTTGCCACTGAAGAGATTCAGTGATCAGGTTCTGACAATGGTTTTGATTTGGGAAATATTTTTTTCTACTATAGAGTCAATGTGCATTTCTCTCCAACCTCACTCCCGTTCTCAGCCCCGCAGGTGTTCTCTCTGGCCTTAGGGAGCTCTCTGTTTTTCTACACTTCTCATGCTGAAGACCGTGCATTGTAGTCACCCACCCTTACATGCAAACAGATAAAGAGATTGCCTTAAAAAGTAATCAGCCCAGTTTCTTTGTCAGTCGCAGAGGTTTATGTTGAGTAAAATGAGGTTTTCATTCCTTCCCAGGTAGCGGAGTGAATTGCATTCCATTGGACAGGTGGGACAAGAGATTATGGGTGAAATCCTGGTTGGTCCCACTGAAGTCAGAGTCTTGCCATTTGACTTTAGAGGGCCAGGATTTCCACTCAGGAAAGGAAACAGAATTCAGGCCTCCTGCAAAAACCTACACTGCATTAGACTGTGATGTCAATTTACAGTGGTGCTTCCAACACAAAAGTTGCAAAAGTTACTGCTCCAGTTAGTTGTATTGTTTTGTATTTATCCAGGTATTTAAAAAACAAGACAAAATAAAAACAAATAAATACAAAAAATCTTTCTCTTCTTTCCATTGTTGTGTTACTAAATTGAATTTTATTGTAAATCAAAAATACCAAAGAGGACAAGCACATGTTCCACTCAGTTCATCACACATCTCTCCCGTTGAACAATCAGTGTTTACACAAGGAAGGATTTTGACACGATCTAAGAAACTCGATTGCATTGCCAATCTAAACTGATTTGCCAAGATTTCCTGTGTGCATATACAGAAAGGTTTTTTGGAGGCACTTGTACTGCACGAACCACAACTTCAGCTTGGTTTTCGGTAGCTCTTGTACGCTGTGAAGCACATTTCTAAAGCTGAAGTGCCCATCCACAGGGCTTTACATAAGCAAGTGGATGAGCCTTGGGTCAATGGGCTGTATTCAGTTCCTTTACAGAAGCTGAGGTGCTTTACATCCAAATGTAATAAGGGCACAAACATTGGATTAGGACACATGCACCCTTAGAGCAACAGGTATATCCACTAAAATGAGATTTGCTTAGATGAATCCTTTAGGCGACACTGAGTCATGACACACATGCTCTTAATTTCACTGTTAGAGCACTCCAGCTTTGACAAAAGCAGAGCGAAAATCCATGTGCAATGCTATGAGTGGGTATCAAGCCAAATAAAGTGGACACTAACTAGAACATTATTCTGGGGCTTAAAGCAGTTGAGAACCAGACTCCTACTATCTTTAATGATTCTCATCACAGAAAGGATTTGCACTACATGTACAGACAGTATAAATGCTTTTAATAATATATTCCCATTTCCAAATTATGCGAAGAGTTCTAATTAGCTTCTAATGAATCTGTCATATAAGAGAGTGTACCTGCAGTACTTGCAGACATAGTACTTGGCTATTGAAGACAATTTCTAAGTTTAATTTTTGTTTTACTTTATGTTAAAGTTAAAATAAAAGTTACAAATATATACAGAAGGAACAAGGATTCCAGAAGCTGGTACGAGGAATCCTTAGCACAGCTAAAGAGTTATACCTGGAGGTCTCTAAGTGATAACTGCATGGAGTTCCTAATATACAGTAAATCTTGAGACTTTAAGAGTAAAATTCAAACTTCCTCGTCTCTCTGCTAACAAGAATCATTTCACACAAGCAGTTTACAAGGTTCAAATGACTCAATCTTATTGTACCCTGTCTCTTCCAGCTGACCTACATAGACTTCCTTAATGGTGAGGAACTAATGCATGTCCAATTTGCCTGCCTATTGGAATGGAACCTGGAGGGACTTTTTGCCAGTAGAGGACGTTCCGATGGGATTTTGAGTTCTTGTGTTTTAATCCCCAATGTTTTGAAGCCTTTAGTACTTGCCCTTTCTCACTCCTCCCACTAACTAGCCAGCAAAACTTACTGGGCATGAGGGGCTGAGGTGAGGACGGAGCCAAGGCTTTACCCACCTGCTCCTCAGGGGGAATGGGAGCATCAGGCACATAGCTTCTGCTCTCCCCTACATGCCTAGAGTCACAATCCAAGGTCTAATGAGGCTGCCCAGAGGGCCCCCTTGTTTGGCCATGTTAGATGCAACCACAATGAACCCTTTAATAAACGAAACCGTCTACTGGGCTGGGCAAGTGTATAGGACACAGTTAAATGAGAGAAGCTCTTTGGAAATGCAGAACATTTGTTATTGATACATAGAATTAAAGCATGTCTGTCTTGTAGCTGCCTAAATTAAAGCCATTCAAATATCAACAACCCATTCATTTAGGATAATTCCTACTTTTAGCCAAGTCTGAAAAGCAATGACTGCTTTTCACATCAAATTCAACTAGATGTAAGATACTTCACCCATTTTTCCACTACCTAAATTATAGGTGCTGGCAAAATAGTCACATTTATTTTTTTTCAAATATTATGACACATCTCTAGCAGTTCTCCAAAGAAACCTTGTGACGGTATTTGGCAGTGCAGAGGTTTGGATTTGATTAAACGCTGAGTGCTAAATAAATGAATAAGTTACATTAGAGAACACTCAAGGCCTGATCACAAAGCCCAAAAACTCATCACAAGTTGACAATGTAAAATATGCATGGTTTCTACATCTCAGGGAATGACCCAGCACAGAACATTTGCACCCTTTTGAGCCACACACCCCTCAAATGCCCTGGTTGCAGGCAGCTGGAGTCCTAAATAGAAACAAATGCCCTCTTGCAATCTTTGCTCCCTAGCTCCCTGAACTGGTTTGGAGAACATATGTCCCTCAAATCACTGTTAAGGAGGTGGTTGGATAAACTGGCCCTTTGTTTTCCTTGGGTTAGAGGTCCAGTCCTTTGAAACTCAGAGAGCTATTATGCCAACCACCTCATTAAGGAGAGATAAAAATCACTGGATGGCAGAATAATTACTCTTACTGAATTACACAGCACTGTGCCAAAGAGGAACCCACTAAGTGGTTCTGTTCAGCAGACTTAAAGGAATTATGTCAGGACAATCCAACCACCATATAAGGTAATACATTTGGGAGGAGTCATGGGGAAAGGGATACTGTAGAATGCTGAATCAAGAATTCTACAGATGCTGTAGAGAGGAGATTTGCCGCTCAGTGATTATCCTTCATGCCTGCTTAGCAGTTGAAGCTCCTGGGGTTTCCATGGGCCACCCAGAGATAAAATTCAGCTGAACTGAGCCCCATTAATGAACAATTCCCTGTTCCCTGCCAATGGGAGCTGTGGGGGCGGTGCCAGCAGGCAAAGGCAGTGCACTTTGCCCTCTCCCTCCCACCCTCTCAGGAGCCGCAGGGCTGTGGTGTTGGCTGCTTCTGGGAGCAGCGTGGGGCCATGGCAGGCAGGGAGCCTACCTTAGCCCCACGGCACCACGAGGTGGCACTCCCGAGGACGGATCCAAAGCCCTGACAGGCTGGATCTGGCCCAAAGGCTGTAGTTTGTCCACCCCTTCCTTAAACTAATAAACTATGACAAAACACATGCATTAGGATGGGTAGTTCTGGACTATATTCCCTGTGCAATTGTTGGCAAATAGAAAATTAATCCCCTGATTGCCACATATGAGCAACTGCCCTGCCACAGAACAGTTGTACAATTTGTATGGAGCTGGTTGAAATATTTTTGCTGATTTGGCAAAATATCCAAAATGTTGTGTCAAAGCCAAAACATGTCTCAGAATCTATCAGTTTCCACTAAACTTTCATTGGGGAAGTTTTTGGATCAGGGACAAAGCAAGAGCCTCTAGTCTATATAGAGTGGTTAGGACATGATGTGGGTGGCCCAGGTTCAAGTACCTGATTTGAAATGATCTGGCTTGGGATAAAAAACTCTGCGCTAAGCCAAGTGGAGCAGGAACTTCAGCCTAGTATCAGCTAGGTATCAGCTGGGTCTCCCACATTCCAGGCCTGTGTCTTAACCACCAGGCTACTGAGTGAGTCTGATCCTCAATAAAAGCAAAATTGTTATCCTCCAGTCATCCTCTAATTTTGTGGGCTTGGAATGGGGTGAGAAGGATATGAGAAAGTGAGAAAAAAATTCAGAAACTTTACTCTGACTAGCCTCCTTTTAACTCCTCTCCTTTTAAAGACATCTCATCTGTTTCACCCTCCATACTCTAGCCCAAGAAGTAGGGGCCTAGTTCAGACTCTCACTGACTTACAGGTTTAGCTGTCCACTGAGTCCCTCTTTGCGATCCATCAAAGGCCCCCACACTAGGCTCCCAGCTCCTCAGTCGTCACCTCTCTTAGGCAGAGATCAGTGTCTCTCTCCTTCCTGACTGGGGTTTTTCTAGGCTGCGCAGTTCCCTGCCTACACTGCAATATCCCTAGCAGGTCAGACTGCCTAAGCTGGCGAGTGTCTGCATTTCAATTTCTCTTTGAAGGCTATCAACAAAATAGTTGCCAGAAGTTATGAGTTACCACACAGCTCTTTATAAGCAAGCACATTTATTCTAAGGTGAAAGCATTACCAAGAAAACATACAGAAACAATAAAAGTGCTGTGACAAAGTTGCAAGTCTGTATTTCTGGGTCCTGCGCTTCCTGGCAGATTTAGGGCCTCAGAAACTCATCCAGGCCCCAGAATGACCTCCTTTTCTCAGTAACTAATTAGGGGAGACAGAAAGGGGGGAGCCCAGACCCGCCTTCTACTCCGAACTCCAGCCCAGGGACCCTAATAGTATCAGCTAAGATGGCTGACCTCTTAGGCACAAAACACAATACAATTCCCTGGGCTTCTTCCCCACAGCAGTCTCCGCTTCTTCAAACTCCACTTCACCCTTACCTCAGGGCCTCCTTCCTTCTGTATGATATGTCGTCCACCACTCAGTCTCACCAACAGCACAACCTCCTTCCACAGCTCCTGACACCCACAGCCCACCTGACTAACTGGGAGCTTTTTATCTGGTTTCAGCCAGTGCCTGACTGGCTTCAGGTGTCCCAATCAGGCTAGCTGTTTCTTTTCCTTTCTAGAAGCTTCCTGATTGGCCTGGAGTAGCCTTTGTTTGGCTATCCAGGGAACAGGGACCTACACATCCGGAGGCTGATATACCTGCCTTCCAGCACTCTCCTATACCCTTCTGGTCTGACTCCGTCACAGTGCCTATAAGCATGCTAAAAGCTTACCTATAGTCACCCATCAATCTTAGAGAGTCTCAGTAGGTCAAGTCCTTTCAACCCTTCCCAGGAAGGATTGGGGCCACCCAGGACAGAATATCCTGTATGTTTGCTGGATCAGAAAGCAGGCCCTTTCTTTGTCCGTTGGTTTGTGAAGAATCTAGTTTGAGCCAGTTGTTGTGAGCATCCCCACGTGTTGGTACCTCTCTGAAGGTGTTAGAACTTGAATTAATTTGCCTAATCTCCCCCTACTGTCCTTAATTCCTAGATGGTTGTGTTCACCTTTCCCCAAGGAATTACATATAATCCCCAGACAACAAACTTAAGACAGTAATACCTCCCAAAGATATTGCAGATAATTGCTGTCTCTGTCACCCAGGGATAAAGGGAGTGGACCAGATTCTGATACCCATATGCATGCTGAATAATACATCCCTCCCTGAACAGTGCTACTGACTCTAGTGGGACTAGCTGTGGACTCAGGTATGACTCAGCCGAAGTAGGGCTGTCAGAATCTGGCTCTAAGTTATCCAACCAAAAATAGACCAATAGCACAACAAAACAAACTGGAAGGGGGATGCAAGAATGGCAAAGCTGAAACAAAAACATAAAGCTGTAAGTGTAACACTCAAGTTTGGAATCAGTTTTTGCTGGGCATAAAGTGTCAGTTCTGCTTGCAGTTTTCTATGGATTTTTTCCTTAAATGGTATGAGAGCTCAAATGAAATTTAAGCTTTACCTCACCTTTAGTGCAGCATACATGACAATGAAGGATGATAAACAGCTGTTGCATTTAGGGTCATTTATTAAGGAACAATTCTCTCTCTTTTTCTCTCCTTATATAAAAATCTGTCTAAAGCTTTCTGTCAAATATCTCTCTAAACCCATTAGCTAAAGAAATTTTATTTTTTAAAAGAACTTCTGAGACAGGGCAATGGTGGAGAATTTTAAAACTTTGCAGGAGAAATAATGTGAGAAGTCTGCATGTTAGCCAGGAGCCTCTGGCTGTTTTGCATACATTGTCCTATCCAGTTCTCTTTAGAAAGAGACTCTAATTGGACCCAGGCTTCCAAAAGCCCCAATGCATGCTTCGTTCAAAGCATTGTTAACATATAGTATGCAAAAGAAAGGTCAAATTTTGATAGTAGAGGAAAAATTGTAGTGTTGTACAAAACTTCACCTTACATTTGTATTCTATTCCTTAAGCAGTAAGTGGTCTAAGAGGTAGGGCTGAGTGTCTGTCTTACAGCTAAATGCTACTTTTGGATTTTTTTTTAAAATAAAAATAAAGCAAGAGTTAGGTTGCAGCTAATCATACAGAGAACCAAGTACAAGAGAGGAGTATTCTCCTGCACTTCTGTACCCACAAGACCCACAGTACACTGAACGAACAGATTCTCAAAGCTAGACATGCACCTTTACTTGTGCACGTACATTTTCATGCAGATGTTTGATGTGTGCATGCAGGTATATCCTTTCACAAGCAGCTACTAGGCAACTAACTGGCCATGCACACATACATCAGATCTTTTGAGTGTATAAACTAGTCCTGTGCAAATTTATGCATATAAGTTTGGGTGTACAAGTTTGAAAATCTGTCCCTCAGTAATTTCCAGGATGGACCAAATTATCTGCCCCATCTTTCATTTTTGTGTACACACTTTTACTTGTACAACTATTTCCTCTCCTAAACCTCATTCATATAGCTATTTATGTGCACCACCAGGCACAGCTAGAAAATCAATAAGAACAAACTAGTTCATGCCCTATTCTGTAAGCACAATCAGATACATCAATGTGGGCATGCAAACATTAATGCAGACCCGCAACTGGCTGAAGGTTGTGTGCTCCATACACTTGAAACAAACACTATCTCAAAGAGAGATTTACATTTTAAATTATCAAAGACAGTAGCCCACTATTGAATGGCTGAACCACAAATGAGAGTCTCTTGAACATAACTGCAATCCTCAAGCTTGGCCAGAGGTTTTATCAGAGTACGGTGTGTATTCAAAAACACAACAGGCAATTGATGAGAAAAATCATATCTCTCGAAAGTGAGTTCAATTTAGCCCACGAAAGCTTATGCCCAAATAAATTTGTCAGTCTGTAAGGTGCAACAAAGACTCCTCGTTGTTATTCCTCCAATACGTTTTCAAGACAAAACGATACAGTGTTCTCTTCAAAAGCCACATGTAAACCCCAGTACTTGGGAAAGTTAAAATTACCCTCTGAAATCAGGAAACAATCAGTGGGACCTGAGCCCCTCAATGCCAACTGGCAGAGGCCCCACTATACTGTTAATCATGTTAGGCCTGTCACACTCAGTACCCCCAACACACTGTTGTCATAATATGTATCTAAATGGTGGCATGTAAAATATATGTAAACTGGTGACATGCTGGTCCAAAAAATCATTACGTGATGTGTGTACAGTTTGTGTACAAAGAGTTATGTATGTGTGTTAGAAATACATTTTTAAAATGTACATGACATAAACCCAGGCTGCTCTAGTCAAAGTAATGTGTATTTACTGGCTTGATTATTGGTAGAGGACAATGAAAGTATATTTACATATACTGTAAACAAAGTGATTAAGCTACAGTTTAAAGAGCACATGAAGGGACAGGAATCCTTCCTGGATCTTGCGGCAGAGAGAATGGACTTTGGGTAATATAAGGGGAGCAAACAGACAGACATTCTAGTTATCCATAACTTAGGGAAAAAAGGGAACAGAATTTTTGGATTCTGTGAATGCTGAGTTCTCTGACCTAGAAAGCTGGAGATACTGGTAACTTGATGCGAGTAAGGAAATGCTTAGGCAAAGACTGGAACTTGCTAAGATCAAGTTTTAGTCCCTAAAAGGTATTTTTACTTTGTTTTGTTTGTAACCAGACCAGTCTCTTTTTCTCTTGCTTACTATCACTTAAATCTCTGTTCTTTATTAATAAGCCTGTTCTTGTTTTATTACAACACCATCTCAGTACTATGTATTAAAGTGAAGTGAGAGTCTTCAGCTAATCTAACAGGCTGGCATACATTGTGTTTCTTTGAAGGCAGCAAATGTAATAACTTCTGTGAGTGTCTAGTGGTACTCCTCTGGAGAACTCGGGTTCACAGATTGTTACTGCAAGGCAAGGTTTAGATTGGCAGAGTCTTGAAGAGTTTCCTGGCAAAGCAGACAGGCTGGTGTTAAGGAGCTAACACACAGTTCTGTAGCAGCCGGGTTATCTCTCTTGGTGAGGCAGAGGGATAACACAGTGGCTCACAGTTCTGGATGTCCTGAGCAGGACATCACAATCAGCCAACATTTAAAATAATAACTTTATAAATAAGAAAAACAATTATCCTTACCATTTACAGAGTGATGTATGTACAACACCTTTGTACATACTATAATTTGCATTATGTGTACTTTGTACACACCACAATTGTACATACCATGTACAATTGATGTATGTACAACAATTATCCTTATCATTTATAGAGTGATGTATGTACAACACCTTTGTCTGGAGTCTAATAAGGCATGGATATCTGGGTTTACTACCAGGATTTGGATGGAGTTTACTGTACTGAATTTTTTCTCAGAGAGTATTAGTAGTTTCTAGTCTAAGTACCACAGAATTTTTCAGTATATTTTCACTTAAGTTAATATAATAAAACTTTTGGGCACAGTTCTATTCTTATTGCACTAATACATGTCCTGAGGTCAGAAGATGTTTCAGGTTTAGTGCGTACCTGACACTGAGAGTGTCATGTGTGGTCTCTGCCTACACCCTGGGGGCCAAAGCTTGACCTTAGATACATAAGTGCAATTCTCACTCTCTCACCTGCATCCCAGGTCAGAATATGATCTTTATTACCATAAGATTTCCATCCAAAAGAACAAATTTATATTTTGTTTGCAGATAGTGGGACTGAGAAAAAAAGCTGTAGTGTCATCATTGACTTAAAAATACAAAACATTTAACTATTTCCACCTTCTATATATTCTACATGAATTGAAAATTACAGGCTTTTAGTGAGCAGTGCCTTTCATATTTGCAGTGGAAGGACAATTATTTATAATTAACAGACATTCCAATCTTCTGGCATACAATTTTACATACTTGATGTAAATGGTATCTTAGTCTTCAGACAAAAAAAATTGTAATTAAGATCCTGAATGCTGGCAATTTTTTTTTATTTAACAAATTTATAATCATTTCGCCTGCATGCCAATTGTTTTAATAAGTATTCAGTACTCTGATTAGAATTACTTATATTGCTTTCTTTTTTTCTTGTGTAGCACCTGCATCGTCTCACCATGGTAATGCTGAATTGCTGCTGACATTAGAAAAAAGTCAGATTACCATGGCAGCACACAAAACATCCTTCTGTAGTCCCAAGCCCCTACAACTCTACGTTCATATGTAAAAATTAATCTGCCCATTTATAGTGAAACCAAGAGATTTTCCAGATTCCACAGTAACCTGTGATTCTCTGTCTTTTGCGGCTTAACGGATATCTATTTCAGTGGTGACTTTTGTAAACTTTCTTTATTTTAAGCAAACCAGGAGCACCTAGCAAAATATTTCCTTTCTTGTGTATTGGAAAACCAAGAATGTCTTGCCTCCTGGGTACAGAAAAAAACTGTAGATTTTAATTTCTTGGAATAGAAATCAAAGCTAAGCAGCCTTGAACTATTCAAAAAGGAAACACTAAAAATGATAAAGGATGCCATAAGCAGATAACCTACTGTTCTTCCCAATAATGTCTTGCAGGGAATTTTCATGTTGATTGTCATTTTCTTTGTTCGTTTGTTTTTAAATCAGACTCTTGAGTTGTGATCCATATTATTTAGTGAAAGCATCACTATGCTTAAGCATTATTAGTTCATTGTATGGACTTTGGTGTTTTGAGACAAGAATAAAAGCCAAGAAATTCTGACATAAGACTGCATTGTTACCTCATCCCCAATGACGTTAGGCATTACAGCAGTGGTGTAAGAAATTAATACCAGACAAATAAGGCTGGGGCTAGGAGGGCAGCTGTGTAGCATTTCCTGGTGTTTACAAATTTCTGACAACATGCTTATGTTATTTTAAAGGCATTTTGTTTTATTTGCTTGGATATCATCATTTTTATACAGCTTCTGGGTCAAAGCAAGAATGCTATTATTGTCTTTGTAGTTTCAGTTAGGTGGTTATCATCTTGGAAGATCATTGTTTACATTAGCCATTCTCAGCCTGCGACCCATGGGCTGCATGTGGCCCAGTTAGCATACAGCTCTGGCCCAGTTCAGTTGTGTGCTAAAGGCAGGCCAGCAGGCTGGGGTCCACCAGGTTCCTGGCTGTCCAGGTTCAGGGTTGTAGCAGCCGGCTGGCTCCACCTGGTGAACTGTGGAGGCTGGGCCAGCCGACCCGCCTCGTGTGGTGGAGGCCTGGGGCTTTGGGCTGGCCTGGCATGGTGGGGGTCCCAGGCAGGCAGCCAGTGGGTCCTACATGGGGGAGGGGGCGGGGCCCAGGGTCGGGGTCTGGGCTACCGCTGCCCTGCCACCTGGCTCCTGTGGCCCAGGTAAAACACTGTGGGCCGCATAGGTAAATATCACCATTTCCTGTCCATTTTATCTCTTTGCTGAAAAGTTGTTAAAATGCTCCCTCCATTATCCGTATAGTATGAAAAGAAGAATAACCAATGTGCAATGGGAGTGCACATGTCCAGAACAACCAGACCGATTTTTGTTTTGGCATCAGAATTGTACTTCCATAGACATGCACTGAGCTTGTTTGGGACCCAGTAAACACTCGTTGTAGCAGCATGATCTAGAGCAGTGGTTCTCAATCAGGGGTATGTGTACCCCTGAGGGTACATCAGCTCATTTAGGTAGTTGCCTAGTTTTACAACAGGCTACATAAAAAGCACTAGCAAAGTCAGGACAAACTAGTATTTCATATAGAGAATGACTTGTTTTTTCCACTCTATATACTATACACTGAAATGCAAGTACAATATTTATATTCCAATTGATTTATTTTAGAATTATATGCTAAAAATGAGAAAGTAAGCAATTTTTCAGTAACAGCATGCTGTGAGACCACTGTTCTGACTAATCATCTTGAAACGTTTTCCCTTCATCATCTCATCCAGTAATGGTCCTGGTTTATTTGGGAGTCTGAATATGTTAAAATCATCAGAGATAACTGCTGCTTGTTTTTTGTTAGCCATTTCTCAAATATAAGCATCTCACCTGTTTAAATATTTCCTTTCAGAATAGCAGAAGTACCACTTTATTGTTAGGTTTAAAAGCTTCCAGCCTCCAAAATACAGTAGCTTGTATCCTAGGCATTTATGTAACAAATATGCTCTGTAGATAATGACATGGGCAGCTCTGCATGGGTATTACTTATGTAAGGCTGGACTGTGCTTCATGGAACCCTCAGAATACATTACAAGAATAAGTATGTTTCCACAAATGTCGGCATTTGACCACGTACAGATCTCAAATAAATAGAACTCCCACTGCCCACAAAATCACTGACTACTGACAAACGCTGTTCTGGAACCAAAGACAATTTAGTGATCTCAAGAAACCTATAATTCACACTTTTTGCCAACTTGTGTTCACTACTCCTTCTAGTGGTTTATTTGAAAAAGGATGTGATTGTTTCAGACACCAAGAATAGCATTTCCATAAATTCTTCACAGACCTAAGTAGTCTTTCATACGTCTTGGCATAGTTCACAATGTAAGTGAAGACAACATGATACATTGCTTATGAGTCTCCTGAAGCCTTCTTTTTCAGATCTTATATTGTGACTAAGAAAGCCATCAGAAAGTTCTATGGGATCTCTATTTCTCTGGAGGTTAGCACTTTGCATTAGTAGCTCACAGAAAATCTGCAGCAATACTGTGGTAAAGAAACTACTGCAATGCAGAGTGCTCATCTTCTTATCTCTCCTCTCTTTCCCAATTCCCCAATAAAAGAATCAAAATACTTGTGCTAATGGGAAGGGGAACCCACATATGGAAGATACTATAAGAGGCCAAAATTGGTTACAATCACTTAAAGAGGCACTTGACATTTCAAATGTAAATGTATGTCTCTGTGCTGAAAAATCATATGTTGCGAAGAAAAATTGTGAACTGGCAACTGAAATTATTCACAGAGTGAAATTCAGTTCTCTGCAGAGAGACATCATAAGATGACCACACCATGCAAATCCAACAGAAGCCCTTCAAATATGGCATAAGTTGGACTATAGTGGTGTGGAGGTCTTGCATTGGCAATCTGCCTCAGTGAATTTCACCATAGCTGAACTTCCCAAGTGAACTGCAAGTCTAGGTTCATGCAGGACGCGCTGCAGTAACCCAGTCTGGCAGGGACAAAGATATGGACAATTGTAGTGATGTCCACATCTGGAAGGAAAGATCCCAGTATGTAGCCAGTCACAGACAGCAAAATGACTCTGGACCACTGCTTCTAGCTGGACACCCAGAAACTGTCGAGTGAATTTTAACAGATGACAGAATCCCTCAAAAGAAATGATATTACTACCATCTCCTACAGAGGCTTTTCCCATTCAACTAGCATCATCTTTGTCTTACATGGTCTGCGGCCAAGTCTGCACCAGTGCTGGGGAGGTTGACCTAAGATACACAACTTCAGCTACGTGAATAGCGTAGCTGAAGTCGGCGCATCTTAGGTCAACTTACCTGGCATCCTCACGGCAGCAGCGGGCTCCCCTGTCAACTCCGCTTGCACCTTTCGGCGAGCTGGAGTGCCAGAGTCAATGGGGAGCACCTTTGAGGATCAATTTATCGCGTCTAGACGAGACGCAATAAAGGGATCCCTGATAGATCGATCAGTACCCGACGATCTGGCGGATAGTGAAGACCAGCCCTGAGTTTCAGTCAGCTTGCTCTCATCCAAGCATCTTCTTGCTCTGCAGCTTTACCTATTTGTTTTCAGTTACAATTTTATTAAACAGAACAGTTTTTAAATTTTGGGATGTGATCTTCATGCTAAAAAGCAATAATATTTTCCATCATGAATACTTTGGGCCTGTCAATGGAGTTAAACCTATTTAAAGCAGCTGAAGATGTATTATAAAGTTGTGGCTTAACAGAGTTCCCATATCTTTGCACATAGAGGAATTTAGGACAGGTACCGATGAAGAGTGGGTTTTCCTGTTTATAAAATATTCAACATATTTCAGAGCCTCTTAATTTAAATAAACACACATAAAATGCGTGGCAACACTAGTGAAGCAAAGTAGTTTATAGTTGCCTTATATCTTTAGAGCAGTAGAAAGCAGCTAGAGTGAATCTAGACCTTAAATTTAAAAGGACATCTGTGAGGGGTTTTATTTTTAAAGAAAGACCACATGTCACTGTATAAATCATAGCTCTGAAATTACTTCTCTAAGGAATGGATCAAGTTTCAAAGTTTTCATATTTACATTCCAAGAACCAAACCTGAGCATGATTTTGGTTTGTTTAAAGTCACTGTACATTTAAGAGATAAACAAAAATACTCCAAAACTTATCAGTTCCGCTATTACAGTGGTAATGCCGGCATTTGATGGTACTGTAATCCCGGACTATTTAAAGTACACCATTTCTTATTTTAACAAAAGCCAGAGAGGTTCCGATGTTTTTGAAGATGTTTGAAATTCTAAATAAGCCGAGGAATACTTGTGGCACCTTAGAGACTAACCAGTTAACTAGTTAGTCTCTAAGGTGCCACAAGTATTCCTCGGCTTATTTACGGATACAGACTAATACGGCTGCTAATCTGAAACCTGTGTGAAATTCTAGTTTTTCAAAAGCCTATATGGAAGTTGTTAATAATTAAAGAAAATCATCTTTATATATTTACTTTCTCCCAAACAAGAATATATAGCTGCCTTGCCAGAGGGGCATATCTGACTAATTTTGACAAGCAGATAATTTCCATCCAATTTGGTAAAGGGAAATAGTTCTTGCATCCTAGGACATGCTACTGAAGCAAGCTTTTGGAAATTCTTGCTGACTTTCTTTCCTTTAGTCATTCTGCATCATAATGGCTTGCTTTATTGGCATCCAGTTCCATTCCACTGCTGCATGCCATCTAGCAGGAGAGATGCAGTTTACTTTGTGGTGCATTCTTTAATATCAGAATGGAATGTTTTAAGATAATAAGAAATGTGAAGTCATGTCGTCTTACTGTGTTCTATTTAAAAACAAGTTACAGGTAAAACCTTAATAATTATATGGGGGGGACCCTGAACAAGTTTACATAAAAATGAAAATAGTATCAAAATGACAAAATGCCTAATACCAAACAGAACAGGACTTTACTGATTCACCTTAGTACAGCAGCTGACCACATGAAGTTCCTGGCAAAACAGACCTTAAGTGACACTGGAATGGTGAACAGTCTTCTTCTGGTGAATTTTTCCCATTAATGACTCGGAAACCCACTGAGAATTACATGTGCCCTTGGAAAATATAGTAAGTGAACAGATACAATAAACCCCGCAGTACTCTCCAAAGGTCCATCTGCCATTACTGCCAGATTACTGGAGTAGGTAGCTGAAAAGGACTCCCAGTGGCAATATGATGTTCATTGGTCAATGGTCAATTTCAGTATCAGGGTTAGTTCCAGTACCAGATGTTGGGACTGGCTGAAGTAAAGCATGACCTCACTGATAAAAAAGATAGCAGTTGCCTAAGGTAGGCCCTTTCTCCTTCCTCTTCCACTCCTGCAGCTGCTATACTGTCCTCATTTGAAAACTAGAGCTTCATTTTATTTTTGGATGCCACATCAAGGCATAAAAAAAATCATCTTTGGGATGAAGCAGGTCATGCTGTCTAGCTATGGTTAGTTTTGTGTTTCGAACATCGCTGCAAATTCTAACCACTGTTTTCTCTAAGCTGTGCGTGTGTGTGCGCGCACAGACCCTAAACCTTGTGCACACGGTGAAACACCACGCGCACAAAAGTTTACACAGAAGAATTTTTTTGCACACACAGCCTGGCAAAAATTAGACTGATTCTAATTGATTCTAACCTACAAAGTTGATCAAGGAAAGATTCAATCATGTACTCTTTCCCCTCTGTTAGGGATTGATATCCTGATCATAAGCTAGCCCCATCTGGAGTGTCTCTTGGTGCAGGCCTCAGCATGACAAGTATGTCTGCCTCAGTTTCCCCTCTGAGGTAATCCAAGGGTTCCACTTCAAGCTAATTTGCTTCCTTTGTTGGGGCCGGTTTATTATCAAAACCACAGTTCAACTCAGTCCATAACAAAAGTCCATAACGTAGTCCATTTATCATGTCAGTGCATATAGTCCTTAAAATGGCCATGACGTGACGCCTCATATACCACACGCCGACATTTTCTACCACACATAAGCTACTCATCAGTCCTCTTCTGTACCTCTGCCAGAACAGCCACGCCAGCCCTTCTAGCTGGAATGCAAGTCCGCTCTTCCCAGCGGGAATCCCCCACAGCCTCTCTGCTGGAAAATCCTCTTCTCTTCCCCTAGTCCTCGCACTCTTCCTGACGTCCAGCTCTCCAGCTCTGGAGACAGCGGGCAAGCTCCTCTCCAGCAGAAGTCAGCAGGCAACTCCTCCTGCTATACTCTGGCCTTCAGTCCTTCCGCAGGAACCATCTACAGCTTCCTTCCTGGACCTTCCACAGTCCACTGCTCTCTGGCAGCTCGCACCTGCCGCTGCCTCACCTGCCTGACTGATGCACTGGGTCTCCCTCCCCTCAGATTTCCCTTGAGCCTTTATGGCCCCAGGTGATATCCTGCCCTACCCTCTTAATTGCCCACATGGGAGGACTTGTTCTGGAGCAGGAAAACATGACCTGCCTCACTTACAGGGGTCAGCCACTCTGTGACATACTCCTTTTTAATTCATTTTAATTTGAAAATAATACATTTAATGAGGGATGGCTTGCTGCTTAGCTCTGATTCAATGGTCACTAAAAACTCTGCCATGTTAAAGCCAGCCCTTACAAGATAACGTCTACATACTTAAAAATGTTGCTTATTAGTTGGATTGAACCCCACTTAAATGGCCATGTATATTATTTTGTATTTCATTTTCCATTTACACTGGTGAAATGCTTAAGATGTTAACAAAGTTTTATGCTTTTATTCAGCCTCTTCCTGAATGATTCATTGATGGACCAAATGTTCTAGTGTTTTTTTAAGATTCATGTTTTTTAAAAAAATTGGTAATAAAAAGATCTCACTAACACCAGCATGAACTGAGAGTAACTGACTGAAGTCTATGGAGTTATACTAGAGTAAAACTGGTTTAAAAGAGATTCGGTAGGATTAGGGTACAGTAAAGCACCAACTGGGTCACACTCACAACCACATTTCCACACAGCTAGAAATCTTGGGGGAAACCTGAAGTCTAAAGCTCCTCACTGAAGTTATGGCTAAAAGGAATGGCTGATTTTAAAAAACTGAATATGTAATTTAGTTCAGGAGCCCAAGTTTTACTAAGAGAGTAATACTTCAGGATATTAACTTCCAGTGTTTTATTATTAACATCAAATAACCCAACGCAGCAGTCAAGGAGAATGTGAAAGCAATAGAAAAAGAAAATATGCTAATATCTAAGAGGGAATACGCCTTGAACATTAAAAGGAGGCCCAAATCTGTAGAAAAGATGCCCATTTCATTTAGCATTAAAAGACTGAATGTAACTTTTATTCTCCTTCAATTTTAGTGACTCCAAACTCCATATTTACTAATTGTGACTTTTTCTGTTGTTCTATAATAGCAGAGCCAGAACATGATTTACAAGCTATTTTAATTTAAAATGAGGATGACAGTCTCTATATACCCACCACTGCTTCAAGAGAATGGCAATTTCCAATCCCACATAATCTGAAGTTCTAGCCTATCCATTATGAAACTACCATTATGCACTAAACATAATGCTATACTAGCACGAGGAGGTGAGGAGAAGAACCAATGACTGGGGGTGGGAGGACCTGCCCCAAAAGCTGGACGTCTCACGGCCACTGGACCCAAGAGGAGGAGACATAGGGTGTTGGTGGTTAGGGACTCCCTTCTGAAGGGGATGGAGGCACTCATCTGGCAACACGACAATGTCCTGGGAGGCATGCCACCTGCCTGGAGCCCACGTCTGAGACATTACAGAAAGGTTGCCAAGGCTCATCTGTTCCTCTGACCACTGTTCCTTGCTGTTCATCTATGCGGACAATCACGAGACTGCCAGGTATGAGACTGAGCAGATCAGCAGTGACAGCAGAGCTCTGAGAGTGAGGATGAAGGGTTTAGGGGCAATGTTCCCTCTATTTTTTTCCATCCATGTGCGGAATGAATTTTATGCACCAGTATGGAGGGGATGTGTGTCAGGAGTGGAGCCAAGGGGTTTGGAGTGGAAAAGAGGAGGCTTATGGGTGGGAAAGAGAACTCCCCCTGCCCTCTCTCTGCCGCAGCACCTGCACCTCTCTCCTCTCCAGGTCCCTCTGGCTGATGCTCCTCATCAGTGCGTGGCCCTTGATGGGTTTCTGTGCGGCCACACAGGTGTGCACCTTAGAGGGAACACAGGATGGGGGTACAGGTGTGTTCTTGTCCAAACTCAACCAGAGAAAAGGGGTCAGGCAGGGACATGTTCACCCTGGAAATGAATACGTGGCTGTGCACGTGTTTCGATGACAGAGCTTCAGCTTCTTCAACCATGGGAAGCTGATCCAGAAAGGTCTGTTGAGAAGAGATGAGACCCACCTGACCAAGATGGATAGGAACATCTTTGTGCACCAACCCAGTGAGGAGGATTTTCAACTAGGTCAAAAGGGGGCAGGTGACAGAAGGCGAGATATTGTGGGGGACATGAAAAATGACAATAGGGTCATAGAAGCAATAAAAGGGAAATCCGTGGTGGAATCTAGAAAGGGTCGGAAAAAGGAGTTCAGGAGAGCTGGTGGTTTCTCAAGAAGACAATATTAAATGCACAACTACAAACTATCCTGATTGCAAAGGAAAGACAGAAAGAATGGTAAGAGGCCAATATGGCACCATCAGGAACTCCTTAATGACCTGAAAATAAAAAAGAATCCTACAAAATACGTAAACTTGGATGAATTGCTAAGGAGGGGTACAAAAGAACAGTACAAGCCTCTAGGGACAAAATCAGAAAGCCTAAGGCACAAAATGAGTTATACATAGCAGGGAACATAAAAAGTCCTTAATGAAGAGGTTCATTACATACATTAGAAGCAAGAGAAAGACAAAGGGATGTGATAGGTCCTCTACTTAGCGATGGAGAGATAATAACTGATGACATCAGGAAGGCTGAAGTATTTAATGCTTCTTCTGCTTCTGTCCCCACTAAAAAGTTTAATAGTGATCAGATACTGAACACAATTAATATTAACAACAAAGGGGAAGGCATGCAAGCCAAAATAGTAAAGGAATAGGTTTAGGGATATTTAGAAAAGTCAGATGGCAGTTAAGTTGGCAGTGCCTGATGGAATTCATCTGAGGATACTTAAGGAACTAGTAGAGGCAATCATCTTTGAGAACTCATGGAGGACAGGTGAGGTTCCAGAGGGCTGGAAAAGGGGAACAAAGAGGGCCTGGTAAATTATAGACTAGTCAGCCTAACTTCGATACCATGAATGATACTGGAACTTATTATTAAACAATGAATTTGTAAGCACCTAGAGGATAACAGAGTTAGAAGAAATAGCCAGCGTGAATTTATAAAGAACAAATTGTGCCAGATCAACCTAATTTCCTTCTTTGACAGGATTACTGGCCTAGTGGATGGGGGAAGCTCTAGACATGATCTATCTTGATTTTAATAAGGCTTTTGACACTGTCACACATTGTTGTATGCAGTGTTGTTGTAGTCATGTCAGTCCCCGGATATTAGAGAGACAAGTTGGGTGAGGTAATATCTTTTATTGGACTAACTTCTGTTGGTGAAAGAGACAAGCTTTCAAGCTTACATGAAGAAGAGCTCTGTGTAAGCTCAAAAGCTTGTCTCTCGTAGCAACAGAAGTTGGTCCAATAAAAGATATTACCTCACTCACCTTGTCTCTCCAATTATCACACATGACATTCTCATAAGCAAACCAGAGAAATGTGGTCTAGATGAAGTTACTATAAGATGGGTTGACAACTGGTTAAAGGCTTCATACAGACAGTAGCTATCAATAGTTCACTGGGTGTATCTAGTGGTGTCCTGCAGGAGTGAATCCTGGGTCCGATACTATTCAATATTTTTATTAATGCCTTGAACAGTGCTTATAAAATTTGTAAATGACACCAAGCTAGGATGGGTTGTAAAGCACTTTGGAAGATAGAGTTAGAATTCAAAACAATCTTGACAAAGTGGAGAATTGGTCTGAACTGAACAAGGGGAAATTAAATAAAAGTGCAAAGTACTTCGCTTAGGAAAGAAAAAATCAAATGAAGAACCACAAAATGGGGAATAAATGGCTAGATGAAAGTACTGCTGACAAGGATGTGAGGGTTATATTAGTACAGCACAAATTCAACATTTCAACCACATGATGCAAAAAAACCTATCATCATGATGCCTCAGCTGGAGTACTGTGTCCAGTTCTGGGTACCGCATTTTAAGAAACGTGAACAAATTGGAAACAGTCCAGAAGAGAACCACTAAAATGATAAAAGGTTTAGACAACCTGACTTACGAGGAAATGTTAAAAAAAATTGGGTATGTTTAGTCTTGAGAAAAGAAGATTGAGGGAGCACCTGATAATTCTTCAAATGTGTTAAGGCCTGTTATAAAGAGAACTGTGATCAACTGTTCTCCATGTTCATTGAAAGTGGGATAAGAAGTAATGGGCTTAATCTGCAGCAAGGAAGATTTAGGTTAAATATTAGGAAATGTTTTCTAGCTACAAGGGTAGTTAAGCTCTGGAATAGGCTTCTAAGGGAGGTTGCACAATCCTCATCACCGGAGATTTTCAAGACCCACGTTGTACAGACATCTGTCAGGGACAGTTTAGGTTTACTTGATCCTGTCTTAGTGCAGGGTGTTGGACCTGATGACTTGAGGTCCCTTTCAGCCCTACGTTGCTATAAAATAGACACTTTACAATAGAGAGGCATTTTGCTGAATTCTTGACTTTGCTACACTCTTGAATGAAGTTGGCTTAGCTTTCAGCTATATTAAATCTAATTAAAAATCTCTTTATCGTAATATTGCCCTAATAAAACATGTTGGGAAATACTCCCTTTAGCCCCATTATTTTTATATATAGGACACTGAAAAATTCGTATCTTTCAGAGAGTTGATTCTCTGCTGTCAGCAGCATAGCTATTTGTATGGCAGTAGAAAACCAGGTCATTCTGTCAACAAAAGTATATAAAGGCTGATAGCCTTTGTTTTATTCTTTGAGCAAAGAGTACAATTTATTTGGATAGTTAGCAATATTAAGAGTACAGTGCATAGCTCACTACACAGCTCTCCAAAAATCTGATTAATCACTGTGCTGTCAGTGATTATGAACTAAATTATCCCCGTGGATTCCAGGCAGATTCAAGTCCAGATTTTCTGTTTCTTATTCAGGGTGTTTTGCTCTTCACCCACACAACCCAATTATATTCATATTTTCTGCATTTACAAGTCTTGTGTCTCAACAATACTCTGCTGGTTGAGTGAGTAATTACGTCATTTTTCTGTTTCTCCACATCCTGCTATTTTCTTTTTGTCCATAAATAAATCCAGCATTCTCTCTTGCTACTGCCCTCTCCTAATTTGCCTGATCCAATTGATAATACTAGTGTCAAACAGCTTACATAGTAATTTATTCATTATATGGATTAATCTTCTCAGGGAAAAACTCCCCTATATTCCAAACCACATTGGCTTTTTCTTGTTGAGGAACATTGCAGGGTTATGATTTTTTAAAAATTAAATCTCTCCAGTGACTTTGATCTCCTTTCTTACAGTGTACTTTTCATGATTTCAATCCTAGATGTCTAGAATCATGTCACTTCTCTTGCTGAATGGTCTTAACATTTACATCTTTTGAAAGGCATACAAGCTAGCAAAGTCCATATGTTGGATAAGATCCAATTAGGGTCTTGTAACTGGAAACTTATTCCCATCCATTCAAATGCTACTCCTTTAACAATGAAGTATACTGTTCTTTTTTTTCATAACCACATTCTTTGTGGTGATGTCATGGGGACCCTGGGCACACTAATTCTTCTTTCTTTCCTGCACAACTAGACATTGTTTCCATGTAGTGATTTCTTGTTGCTTCCATATGCTCCCAAACTTAGAGCTTAAGTGTTGCTTCCAGGAGAACCAATGGGAGTTTTATCATGGACTTCAATGGGAGGAAGACTGAACCCTTGGAGTACAGCTATACTGAAATAAATTGTCCTAGCATCTCCAGGAATTAAAGCCCAATCTTTAATTAAAGATTATGTCATGTGATGAAACCTCCAGGAATATGTCCAACCAAAACTGGCAAGTCTATAGATGTGGCATTGCTGCAGTTGGCTCAGATCAGGTGAATCGGGCTCACAGGGCTTGGGCTACCGGGCTGAAAACATTGTAGTGTAGACATTTGGGTTAGGGCTGGAGCCTGGGCTCTAGGACCCTTGTTCAGGCTCCAGCCCCAGCCCAAATGTCTACACAGCAATTTGACAGTCCCACAGCCCAAGCCCCATAAGCACAAGTCAGCTGATTCAGGCCAACCACAGGTGTTTAATCGCTGTCTAGACCTACCCTTAGTGTCCTATATTTTACTTAAGAATTTTCAGCATCTGCCCCAGGTACTGAGCGATGCAATTTTCACCTAAAATCAAGGAAACACAGGAGTCTGAATCTATCAATTTTATATCAAGTACAATATGACAAAAGCAGGCTTCTTTTATTGCAGTATAGACATACCCAAAGGGTCTGAACATCGGCTACGCTAGATATGTGAATATTTCTTAAGAGCAAGGTTGTGTATCTAGTTTGGTTCCCCAAATTATCCAAAATGCTGTTAATTAAAGTCCTATTGAATTTTAAGTAATTTAGGCTGTCTCTCTACTACAAGACCGAGCAGTGTGATCCCCCTCCCCTTGTACACATACTCGTGGGAGCTCCATGAGAGCAATCACAAGTAGTAGTGTAGTCATGGTAGCATGGGAAGCACCAGCAGAGGCACAGTGGAGCTGTGACCAGCATGTACCCCCTACTGTTTTTAGGCGGGTTTGTACTCAGTATGGATGAGGCATCCCTTTGTTGCCACTGCCTGTACTACCATGGCTGCACTGCTATTTATAGTTGCACTAGCTCTCATTGAGCTACCCCGAGTATGTGTATACAAGCAGGGGGTCGCAGCCCTCCCTTGGAGTGTAGATGTAGCCTTAGTCATGGGAAAAACTTAAGGCAAGAAGTATAGGTTGGTAGGTATGGAAATAAAGACACTAAAAGAAGTGCCGTCTCTTACTGATGCAACTTTCTGTATAATGCCGTTCTTCAAAACAAACAATGTTTATAATATGCAATATATTCTATACCGAGTCAGTAGCAGCTCAGATAGTTGTGCAACTGTGACAGAGACAGGGTTGAGACTATTCCCTAGCCAGTGATATTTAGAAATATCAGCAGCTGTTCAGAGAGATTTAGAGATTTCCAATAAAATCCTCTGTCTCAATAGGATCAATGTTAGAACCAGTGGTATTGGGCAAATTCAGCCTGGGTGTAAACTCCACTGAAGATAATAAAGTTGCACCAGAGCTGAATTGAGTCCACTATAACCTTTGTCCATTCCTTCAACTGTTTGTCTACTATTCTCCAAAAATGGGATCTCAGAGAAGACTGTTTGGGTTTTAAGCTTTTTTTTTTTTAACTAGTGCTACGAGAGCTCTTTTTGTCTTTTAGCATATTTTCTGCAGAGAAAGCAGAAACAATTATTGATGTTCAACACTAATACAAACTTGCTTTCTCAACTTAGCAGCGACTGGCATTTTGCGGAAGACTCCTTCTAATGCCTCTACATCTGCCAAAATTGCCTGGAAACTTGCCTTAGATCTTTATTGCTAATAGATGCATCAAAGTTAAAAAAGTTTAATTTACCAATTGTTGGTTTGGGGAACTTTGCTACAATGATTGTCTTTGGGAGGTTCTGGTGTTGGATAGCTTCCCAGTGATACTGACTGCTGAAATCATTTAAACTATTGTCTAGTTTTCCCCTGTTCTCATTATAAATGAGGCTATATTATTATTTAACATGTACACAAAAGTCACACCCAGACAGCCCAGTCAGGATCAGGACTCCATTGTGGACTATACAAAACATAGGTGCAAGCACAGTATCTGCCTCAGGTGCTTACAATTTAGCGATCACTGAACTTTGCTTCCAAACTCTGTTTAATTACTCTCTCCAGAATGGCATCATTAATATCTCAGGAAAGACCCAGCATTGCCCTTCTTTTAGGAGCACATAAAGATTCTTGTTCTTCTGAACTGGCATCATCAGAATGAAAAATAAATAAGTGCAAATCCAGAGGACCCCCTTGTTCTTTGTTGGTTTTCAGGAATATCAAAGCACTAGGCATTTGTCACTGTCATCTGTTTAGCCTTGAGTTTACATCAAAGATGCCAAAGAAAAAGAAAAATTACCTACACACCAAACTCCAGACAAGGTGATTTCATAGTCAAAGTATTCTTACCTGAGCGGCAGCTATACTGGCTTCCCCTCTTATGGAAGTCTGAATTTTCTAGACACACATGGCAGTGGATTGGTCTGACTATAAGCAGCAGCAGATAGTGCCACAAGGAGGAATAAGGAGTTGAGTTTCTTCACAGAATTTTCTCCTTCCCTTAAACTATACTGTGGAACTATCACCATTATAAATACTTATGGAGTGCTGCCTTGCTCAGTGCTGTACAGAACAGAATATCAGAATAGACCATAAGGAAGGGAACAGAAAGGCCAAGCCAGCCATACCAGGATTATTACAGGAAAAAGGAATCTTCTAACCATTCAACTTCCAACAGTGATTTGAAAATTTCCAAGTCATTTCTGCAGCCAGCCTTTGAATGAATACATTGATCCCATTGTTTGTACTGCCCGATTGACAATGGGCGCCAATATCTTCCATTAGTGCATGCAGTAATGTTTCCCATTCGTGCTGCATTTTTCAAGGTCAGTTACTCTACACAGCAGAACAGAAAACAAACAAAACTATTAAAGAGTGTCTATAATGTACTCTGTATTATCCCACGGAGATACAATTTAGTCCTTGGGACAGCAGGAGAAAAAATCCCCACAATACCATAAAAACAGAAAAGCCTCATGTGCTCCCAGCAAATCAGGGGCTTATTTGGCTATGGAAGTGATCTGTGAGGGAGCATGTGCTTCCTGAGTGAGTCAGCATTGGGGAAGTGGTTGCAGTTGATACTCATCAGCCCACAAGCCTGCGGGGGCTGTGGTGGGAGGGAGAAGCAGTGAGCAGTGTAGAGCACAGCTGTTTCAACAGAGATTATCTAGGCCCTGCTTTTCAGTATTAGAAGAACAAAGCTTCAATACCACCTTAATTTCCACAAGAGGAGATAGATCAAAAGAGTTACATTGAAAGAAAAGAAGATTAAACTATAGTACAAATTTGGGACATAGCAGGACTACAGTGACTTAGCATCATCACCAACTCCTACTTTACAGGCAGCGTATGAATCATAATGTCACATCAGCCAAAAGTTTTAAAAGTATCAGCAAATGCCTCCAATACAGAGATGAGCATACCAGTGAGGACGCGGAGATGTTGCCAGGAAACAGTGTGACGGGAGAAATGTTCCTAATGGAATAGGAGCAGATTGCCAGGGGTATTGCTTAATACTTTGGGATGGTTTTTTTTTGGAGACTTAAATCTTTTGCAAAAGTAAATGCAAATGGCACTAACCCATTCTTTACCTCAGTGGCAGGCACCTGAATATTCATCTAGAAGAGTTCCCCAAAGAATAAGGAGAGGTGTTAAAGGCAGAAAAGTAAATGTCGCTGTACTTTTCTCCTGTACCATCAGCCATCCAGCCACTGCCCACTCCCTTTTCTTGTGGAGACAAACCACAAGGCTCATTTTCAATCTGCACAATTTTTTTCATCCAATTTTACAAAATGCTTAACACATTCCAAACCCCTCCCTTCCTCCTTAGTGTCCATATGGTACACGTTCCTGTTGTCTGGTACTTCCTGGCTTTTACACATTCAAAGGGCTATGCAAATAACTAAATTTAGTAGTTGGGGCCAGATCCCAAAGTGCGTTCTTGCAGGGGTGCACAAACAGGGGCATGTGGGATGACTGCACAGAGAACCATCCCCATCCTTGTGCAGAACCAGCCATATCTTGGGCTCTGGAGCAAATCAAGCATCCATGTCTACAGGTGCCGAGGTCCCCTTGGCAGTGCGGTTCCTCTGTACAAAGAGGGGACTGGACACAGTGTGTGTGCAACTTCTGTGAAGCACAGAGCTCCCCACGTGGCATGGCTGTGCTGCAGGCACATTTCCCCAGGATGATGGGGTGCTCAGCATTTGCCAGAATGCTGCCATAGGGCTGGAGTAGCTCTGCAGCCACTCCATGCCTGGCCAAGAAGATTCTTCCTCCTCATCCATGCTGGGCAGAAGTTTTTCCTCATGAGTGCCAGGGTGTCAGAGAGCACCGCTGGTACCACTACCACTTCAAAAGGCACATGATTGCATGGGGCCCTGCCCTGCTTGCACACTGACTGAAGGAGCATCCAGTGCTCTCTTGAAAAAAGTTGTTCCAGTTATGTGCATGGGCAGAATACCTCTAGCTGTTAACACTCCCGCAGCTCCCCTTTAGCCCCAGACTGTAGCAGTATTTAGTAAGGCCATAACATAACAGCCTCATGTGTTCAGAATGTAGGAATGTCCTTCACTCAGCCATTTAAAGGGAGATAACCAACTGGAAAGAAAATAATCAAAGCTGTGGTTTGTTTCATTGCTAATAATCGGGCACTGTGTGGGTCATTACTATATTTCAGTTGTAGCACAGTCCTTATTATCAACATTAAAATTTATAGCAGTCACTTCAATTTTATCACGTAAATTGTACTGAATAAAAGGAAGAATTAACAACTGTCTCTGCTGTTAATCTAGTCATTTAAATGATCCATAGTAATGAACTTACATTAAAAAACCTTTTCCCCCATATCTTGTACTAAATAATGCAGGCATGTATAATTACACAGCTGCATTTCTATTTTTAGGCTTTGAGTGGTTTATAAATCACTCATCCTATGCATCATGGATTCCAGACCTGCAACAAGAATACAGATTTACACTTAGGCATAATACACTCCCCATTTATTATCCACGATATATCAATGAGTGCACGCACAGTCTGCATGCACACACATACAGGAGAATTGTTTTTGCACAAGAGGCCTACTCTCATATTTGAATTATATTATTTTCACATTCCCAGTCAGCCTCTGCAAGTAAGAAATGTTGCTTGCCTGACGTAAGAAAATTACCTGTATAAATAAATGTTTGCTAATTTTCAAATCTGAGACTACAATAAAAATTAATTGACAGTAGAAATTAATGGCTTACTTTTCAGAGGGCTCTGCAGACACTTGGCACCCTGGAAAAAAATCAGGCCATCCTTAATCAATTTGCTCAGATTTACTGTATTTTATCTATTAAACATGAGTAGACATTGAGATATGGGGACCCACACATCCCCACTTCAGGCCCTTCACAAATGTCACATTTAATTGGTATTGGGAAATGTCTATGGGTAAGAAGTAGACACTTTAAGGCTGTTTCCTCATTGGATGGCATGGTAGTACTTCAGGTGGCTTAGATGTATCGTTAGTTTTGTGCAGTAGTTCCCATCTGTGTTCTATCAGCACCGCAGAAAGATCTGCCAGGGTTGGGGATGTAACATAGGAGGTGACTTGTGAACATTCATAGGGTGTCTTTTGCAACTTCTTTAAGTAGCCAGCTTTAAGGAACCCCATCATGCTGCCCAAATTGTGCATGAATATTTTCATTTGTTGCCAAAACTTTGACTGTAAGCAGTGTTAGATATTTAGGCAGAAAGAAACATTTAGAGGACAAGCACCACTGAAGTAAATACAGTAAATTCATTTGTTTCCAGAGCTGGGTGGAAAATGGTCAATTCTGTTCTGCAGAAGACGCTGCGATTTCTAAATTTGGTTTCGTTCTGGTTTGGAATGAAAACCAAAAATTTCAAAGTTCTCCACAAAACAGCTGCCTGGAGCCTTAGCAGCCCACCACATGGGAGCCTGGAAGACCTGTGAACCCAGACTCCAGGACAGCCCACCCATCAGGCTGCCCCAGAGCTGGGGACCCTGATGGCTCCAGGTCATTCATCTGAGGCAGCCTACCTGGAGAGTTTCCCTGAGCCATGGACCCTCTGAACCCAGGCTGCTGAGGAGCTGCAAATCTAGGAGCGTAGGAGCTGAGCCTTCCACAGCTTTTGGGCTCTGGGTCAGCTCAGCCAGTGTGCAGCCAAGAAGCTAAGAATCTGAAAGCCCAAGGCACCCCACCATCCTGCTGGGAGTGGGGGGAATCAAAACCTGCCTTTCATCCAAGTCGACATGGCCTTATGAAATAGTTAGATTTAATGAATCACCAAAATCTGACCACCAAAAAGAAAAGTTTCCTCAAGTTTTTTCCAAACAGCTCTGTTTCGATGTGGCACTTTCCAAACTACTTATACATACATCTAGCACACCTCGCCTCCACTTCCTGTAAGCTTCTTCAAACACGCAAACTACATTTAGGTCTCAATCCTGCAATGAATTCTGCGTGTGCAGCTCACAGTCTTCCCATTTTTAATAATCTAGACTACAAAGTTAAAAGAAAATGCTGCTCCTTCCAGTTCAAATACAATCATCAGGTCTTTAATTCTGATGTACAATGGAATTATCTGTTCTGCAACAAGAAAATGCTGTTTCTAAGACTACAACCTCTCATATGTATACAAAATAAGTTTCTATCTTAGTGCTGCATTTTCATTTACAAAAGAGCTATAAGGAGATGCTCCATTCTCCCAAGTCCTGTTAGCAAAGATGATTTCTAATAGCCTAGCCTGTCTTCAGGAATTTTTTTAATTGAACCACAGTATTTCCTATTTACAAATGAGTACCATCAATGCAGTTCTATGGAACAGACCTGAAATATTTCAGACCTTTAGTTGAAGATGAATGATCATTTTTTGTAAGCAGAACAGCTGCACTGATTTTATTATATACTAGTGAAATTTAGAGAGCAGGAAAATAACAAACAATATTTCATTCAAATTCATGAGGTTTTTTATGTTCTCCAGCGTATTCAGTATTTTTATTATTAATCTTTCCAATAGTACTCAATTATTTTACTTCAATGTGAAATGGAGGTTGTAACTCCACCACTTAAAGAATAAATCAATTTTCCCTGGATTTGGTGCAACAATTGCAGTCAGTCATCTGCGAACCTTAAAAGACAAACATTCTGTTTGCAAAGTTGCTGATCACTTTGCTTTCCTGAAGTCTTTCAGAGCATCTTGTTAGTTTAATCAGATTCTATAAAACAACATTCAATGATTGTGTTTTATTGGGCCTTGCAGCTGATTAAATTGATGAGCTGTCACCAACCTCTCAGCTTTGCTTGGTATATTTCTGTTAGGGGGATATTTACGTTATCGGGTTTGGTTTGGGTTTTTTAATAAAATGTTTTATGATGTCTGATGACACATAGATCATGACTTGAAGCAGTGACAATTCCTTCTGGTAAATGTAAAGTATACGAAGAACATAGTATACTAGAAAAAGCTGTTACACAGCCTTACACCTCAGTGACTACAGTCCACTGCAGGAAGAGATTCTTCATAGCAGGGTGGGTAGGAGATTGCATACAACAACATGCAAGCTAAACCTGTAGACTAACATGTACAGATGTACTAATATCTGCATACAACTTAGACTAGATTGTGAATAGCCCTGTGCGGGTATGCAAGGTGGAGTCTCTGCCTCTAAAAAAATACACCACCTGCACTCTCTCACACAAGCCCTTTGTTCAGGAACTACCCACAATCTCAGTCCTCGTGCTTAGAGACAATAAGGACTGCTTGGGACCCTAAAGACCACAGGGTTTGGCTAGAACCATAACCACTATTTCCTCATATCATCCAGGAGAGCTGATCTGTTATGGAAGTTCACTTGCATTGGGTTCATTAGAGATGGGTGAAGGAAGAATTATTGTAATTCTACGGAGGAATCTGGGAAAAATCTCTACTGGGATAAAAACAGGCTGAGAGGGAACTCTCAGGATGTCACGGAGAAACATCACACTTTTTTGATCCAGTGCCCACACATTGTGGATCCCCTTATAAATGAACTCAGGCACAGGCTGTGTCTGCACTACACACTTTGTTCGATGTAAGTTATGTTGGCTTACAGCCACTGAAGATGGTATCTCCCTCAGTTGCATGCACACATGGCTTCTTGCGTCATAGCTGTGTGTCCTCACTAAGACAGGTTGTATCAATAGAAAATGCGGTGCTCTTTAGGCATGTATGCAAGTGTGCCCTGCATTTGATGCAATGCCTTGTGGGACATTTTCACACTCCTTTGGGGGATAACAGTAATTTGCCCAAGGATTTCTGGGAACTAAGAGTCAAGTTCCCACTTTTTCCATCCCTAATTTTCACACAGTTTGAAAAATGCCCACAGTTCTGTGTGCCATTTCCCAGTCTCTGCCATGTCTTGGGAAGCATGGATCCTGCACAGCTCAGCAGAATTCTCATAACTGTTGCTAATACAGGATACAGGATTCTTCTGTATCTGCAGAACTTCAACAGCCACTAAAACCAGTGGGGTGGCAATGAAGATGAGATGATTGAGATTGATGAATGGATGATGGACACAGTGAATAAAAGTGTCAGGTTGTTGCTAGGATTCACAGAGCAATGCCACACAGAGGATAGGGGCTTCTGAGACTGAGAAGTGAGCACAGACTAGTGGGAGCTCATTGAAATGCATGTTAGGGATGACGAGCAGTGGCTGCAGAACTTTTAGATGTGAAAGGCCCCATTCCTGGATCTATGTGCTGAGCTCACCCCAGCCCTCCAAGGCTGGGATACCAGCATGAGAGCAGCAAAAGCAAGTTGCAATTGCATTGTGAAACTTACAATGCCGGATTGCTGTCAGTCAGTGGGAAATCAGCCGCAGTTGGAAAATTCACAGTGGGGGCTGTTGTCACCCATATGTATAAGGCCTTTAAGCAGCTCCTGCTGCACAGGACCACGAATCTCAGCAATGTGCAGGAAATTGTCAATTGATACATTTGAAGCAATGGGCTTCCCGAACTATGGTGAGGTGACAGAATGGATGCATATCCCTGTTCTAGCACCTGCCAGTGAGTACATCAACAGAAAGGGCTACTTTTCTATTGTTATGCAAGTACTAGTGGATCACCAGAAATGCTTCACTGACATCAACAAGGGCTGGTCAGGAAAGGTGCATGGGCTCGCATCTTTAAAAATAAAGGACTTTTCCAAAAATTGCAAGCAGCGACGCTCTTCCCTGACCAGCTCATTCACACTGGTGATGTTGAAATGCCAGTAGTGACTTTGCAAGACTCATGCTACCCTTGTTCATGAAACCAAACACTAGGCACCTTAACCGAATGAAGGAAAGATTGACCTACCAACTGAGCAGGTGCAAGATGACTGCTGAATGTGTGCTTGGTAGACTCACTGTTTGCTGGTGATATATAGTGACTAGATTGGATCTCAGCAGGGCAAACATTCCTATCATTATTGCTGCATGTTGTGTATTGCATAATACTTGTGAACCAAAGGGGAAAGGCTACCAGCAGGATGGAGGGGTGAGCTGGATCAGCCATCTGCTCAATTTTAGAAATGACTATAGAAAAGCAAACCATGGAGCTATACAGTTGATGGAAGTCTTAAGAGATTGTTTAACGGTAGCATAGTGCTGTCATGGGCTTTTGGTAACTCATGTGCCTTCATTTGTACAGACCTGAAATATATGTGGGATTATTGACACCACTTACGAATTTAGTAATGCAGCATGCCTGCTTAGTGCAAACTAATAAATATACTCTGAGTTTCAAAAAATAAAATCTTGTGTGCAATGAACAGGAAACAAAGTTAAGTTAAAATGCAAACAAACAAGTTAAAACATTTTCGCAGCAATGTATGAGGGTGAGCCATGCCTATAAAAACCAGGCAAAACAAGAACTATACATGTTTACACATTAAAAACATATTGCAATGTTTGATCCCAGGTAAAAATAAATAGTGAACTGTGTTTGCTGGCTGACCCTGTGGTTATCACATGTCATCGTAGGTATAGTCAGAGTAGCATGGGGGAGGAGTGGGGGCGGAGAGGCTTGTGAGGCTGGGTATCCCGGGTGTGCGTATGGAAAGCCTCAGCAGAATTTGATTTTTAACTTTGACTAATAATATCAATGTTTATTTTGAAGCATTTTTTAGATTATTGATTTTAATTTTCACAGTTGGGTGAAATTATGAGGGACGGGGGCAGCCAGTAATTATTTAATAATTTATACCAGTAGACATTTAGGTTCAAAAAGTTAGACATTTATAAACCATTAAAATGCAAACAGTCAATATCACATCAAAATATGCAAAGTAAATATCCTTAAATCAACACAGCGTATCTGTTTTTTTCTATTCAATTGCTATTTGTAAGAAGCCTAATTCAAGAGTTTGCCCATAAAGTTTTCAGTTCCCACAGCTACAAGGTTTAAAAAAATTAGATCCTTTGTTACTGGAATGCATAATAATTTGCTAGAGCCAGCAGACCATTTCAGATTTCTATAGTTTTCCAAATGTGAAGTTGTGTCCTTACTGCAGTACAAAACGCTGAGCTGCCCAAACTGGTCTTGTGGAGAGGCTCATGCGATGTTTGTCTTGAATAATTTTTCCACAAACACTGAAGTTGCTGGCAATGACTGGGTTTCATTTCTCCAGTATTCAAGTGTTATTTGTCATTACAGGGTACTTCACACAACATGTACAAGTCAAAATCACGTTTGAACTCTTTTGCCTTGCAGCATATTTTTATAGATGCTAATCTTGTGTGACATCTGACCCTTGAAAAATGGATCAAACTCTTCACAGTTGGCAGAAAGATGCTGAATCATATACAGCTCAAAGAATACATTGCAGGGTACGGTTGCCTTCAGCTTGCTTTGAAATTCTGATGTGAAATCATGCGTTGCAGATGAAAGGATTTGCCTTTTGGAGCCCACTTACTTGAGTTCCACTTCTTTTGTAGTATTATCTACATCTGCAGCAACTTGTAAATTGCAGTTGAGCAGTGTATCAATATGATGTATCAGGTTATATTATTTTTCTATTTGAAAATGAACCTTGTATGTTTTTCCTCAAAATACACAATGAAAAGATAACTTAGAATACAGTTGACACTGGTTTCATCATACTTGACCATCAAGCATAGTTTCATTGCCCTTTTTAAGGTGGATCCATCCTCTTCTTTAATGAGAAAATCTATCACACTGCCCTCATAAGTGTGAATGAATTTTGCAGCCCTGAGCCTGAAAACCAGTACAATGGGACAACATGAGGAGACACAAGCAAACCCAGTAGAGTGATGGTGCTTCTTGAACATTTAAAAAAAACACTCACCTTTGCTTGTTGGTACACTTACGCACCACTGGAGAATGTGCCACAGATTTGTTGATGTCGTGGAACTCATCAGTTTTTACTGCACGATCAATGATTACATGCAAAAGATGAGCAATACATAGAATGTGCAGCATATGAGGATGCACTTCTTTCATGTACTTTACCAGGCATTGCCCATACATCATAGAATCACTGCTAACTGATATACAGTTTTCCCACATTTGGCTGTACTCGTGAAACATGTCTTGAACCCAAATCGAAATGATCCTCTCATTGCACTGAAGAACAGCAGAGGATTTTAATCGAACAGTATTGATTTATTTATTTTTGTCACTGTATAACACTGCCTGGATGTTAACTGCTGGCTGTCTCATATGCTCTGGGGTTTTCGTCAATTACTAACGAGAATTTCTCACCACTCAAAAGATCTTTAATTGCAGCTTGGTGGTGAGAAAAAATTTCAGGCAAATATTTTTCTTCCAGCCAACAACATTCTGGGCAAGAGCATATTTGTGAAGCAGAGCTAATAAAAAGCTCAAGCCACAGACAGCATTAATTGGAATTGCCTGAGAGCATAACATGAGCACCATGTGAAAATTCTACAGCTTCTTTCTTTGTCTTGTTTTTCCTAAACAGGCGTCCACTGAAGCCTCGGCTAACTTTGTTTGACGTCATTTTAATTTCAAATGAGCCTTATTGTTCAAATGGTCAGTAATATGATTTGCCTGACAAGATATGTCTGTTTTACAAACTTTGCAGTGCAAAATGTCCTAATCACCCTTTCCAAACTTTTGCCCCATTGTAAATTCGAGGTCAGGGTATTCACTTCTGACACGTGACCCCTGGGCAGTGAAGTTCAAAACTGGGATCACAGCATCCACTCTCACAGGAAAGGGGCATTGTGGGACAGCTGCTGGAGGACTGTTGGAGTCGACACAGGTAATGCAATGCCTGCTCTGACAGAAGTAGGTTGACTTTGGCTCTGCATTGTTTTGGGGAGGAGGGTGTTTCTGCATCAACGTAATGGGGCACCTATATCAGCAGGAGACAAATTTATGTGTGGACATATGCAAAAATAAATCAAAACAAGTCGACTTTAGTTGACCTAACTCTGTAGTGTAACTGGTGATGTAGAACAAAATTTTTTCCAACACATTTCTGTTGGCAGATGGCAGTTACGGCAAATCTCCTCTTACAACCAAATTGCTCTCTGAAAAACGGAGTCTCCTAGAGGAAGATTCCACTGCACAGATATTTTTAACACAACTGTGGCCATAATCATCACCACATAAATGTCTACATTTTTCCAGTCGGTACACAAATTTTACTGCATTGTGTAAACTGATTTTATTATGCACCAGTGGATGTCACTAATCCTGCTAACCTCTTACTTTCTTAGTGACCAACATACACAGCAAATGGTCAAAAGGTGCAGAAAGAACAAAAAAAAGTTAAAAATGCAGTCAAACATATTCTAGCAAGGTGTGGAATACTATAAAGTTTGTGTTGTCTGTAAGATACAGGGTATCTGATTCACGTTTATGGTTCCATCATTCATCGCTCAAAGCGATTGCAGTAAACACTTTACAGCTCTCTTGGAGCGTCTCCCATGCGTACATATGCCTGCCATAAGAAAGGCAGAGAATACATTTTATCCCAACATCACAGCCCAGGTAAAGGGAAGGGCGGAGCAGCATCACCTCAGGAGCACCAAGGACACAGGCTGCCTCTTGGCACACCTCAGCAGATAGAAGCTGCAGACCCACGACTTAGACCACTCTAGTGTTCATGCAGTCGGTGAGCTACATTGGCCAGTTCATAGGTGGTAGAGGCGGGGAGACGGAGCATCAAATTATCTCCTTTAAGATACCCTGAGCCTGAGGAAGTAGAGACTACCCTAAGCACAGGAACTGGGGTTCTATCTGCCCATTACCAGTCCACATGGAGAGAGATGAGGAAGAAAGAACCCCACAACCTGGCTTAAAGTTAGCATATGTGACATGAATATGTCCTTTTATGTGAAATGTACACTCTATCATTGCTTTCTTATTGTTTCCAAATGTAGTTACATCATGTGTGAAAACCTGTAACTGATCAACAGATTCATCCAAATAACTCCCCTGGATCAGAGTGGCTCCTGAAAAACCATGATACAGAGCTGCCATAGGCATCCCTCAAGCACGGGCCACAAAACTCCAGTTGCTGCTGGCATTTTTCAACATGGCCAGTTTATCCACCCCACCAGTTTTTGTGGTGATCAGATCTTTAAAGCAAATGACCCGCCAGCTCCCAAAATGGACCCACCATGGTCCTTTTCCAACAAAATTTCCAACATGCAGTTTCAGATTTCTGAGCTCTAAACAAAGTATTCTCATTGAAGCTGGTCCACGCTCTTTTGCAACTTTGTAATTTTCATGGGCAAAGATGGAAAGAAAAAGGATGCATTATTGGATGTCAAATATCCAGAGGAAGAGCTTCAGTTCCGCATCTTCTTAATGCAGAATATAGAATACAGAATATAGAGATACAGCATAATTCCAAGGCCAGGCTATATGCTGTGGGCCAATTCCTGAAGTCCTTTGCTTTTATACAGGATTTAATTCTGCACTCTTCAAGTTAGTGAGAGTTTTGTATTGACTTCAATGGGAGAAGAAGCCGGACATTTTCCCTTAATCAAGCAAACTCCTACTGATTTCAGTGTGGTTTTTGCTTAAGTAAGGACTTTGAATTTTGGCCCTATGTCAGTGATGAACAAAATATTCTAATATTGTCATTGGAGCTGCAAGTTTTATTGTAATCAATCTTAGGGGGTTGCTCTGTAAGTCAATGATCAGTAGCTAATGTAAATGGAACAAGCTGACTTTTTATCAGAGTCCTTATTACTTTGAAAGACCAGGTGCAGCCAAAAAAGGAAAAAACCCATATCAACCATCGGGGTGGGAATAAAATTAGTTATGTTCTGCTTTATGCTCCAGATCTCAGTGATTTATAATATATAAGGAACATCACAGCACATTTATCATCTTAGATTAGTTCTGAGGAGTCAAAGGCACACATTGTTTTTCTGAGAGTGCCAGACATGATGCCATCCCTTAGGAAAGCTCTGTGGCAGATCATTATTTCATAAGTATTCTTCACAGTGCTTTTGGAACTTGGAGCCAAATTTATCCCTGCATAACAGTACAGGAATCAAAGGAATTACATCAGGGATTAATTTGGCCATTGGTGTTCTAAATCCTGATCTAACATTATCCCTATATGGATCAGCTAAGAAGATGGATACTCCTTTGATGAAAGAGAAGTCTACTGTTGACAACTCTAGCCCTGGTACTACCAAGAAGGAAATATATAACCCTAGTATACAGTCACAATATATTTTCCATAGTTGTCCTAACTATGGAATTATTTTGGAACAGTAACCATCTAAAAGTAAAATACATATTGTAAGCAACTATGATCTGCACATTGACAGATAATTTTGCCTTTCATCCCCAACATGACATTTTCTTACCTTATTTCATTACAGAAAAGAAATTATTAAAAAGGTAAAAGATGGAATAGGTAAAAAAACAAAAAAAAATCCCTTATTATATGCTCTTTCACTGGGGTTTCTCTTAGTAAATACTTAGTAACACCACAGTACTTTATATATAGTGCCAAATTGAAAAGTCAGTTGAAGTCAATGGATTTACTTCTGATTTATGTCAGTGTAACAGAGCACAGAATTAGGCCCACATATATGATGGAAGCGGGGATTGGTTTTCTCATACCAAAACAAGGGTGGTTTAAATGTAGGTTTCACTGTACCCAAACCAGAGTTCAGGCATTTCAGATAAAAGGATTTACTCTTAGCTCATTTCATAATGGGAAAACCTGGGTTGTTTGGCAAAGCTAAGTTCAAGTTTGCAATTTGGATTGCTAAACCAAAGGTAGGGGGATTCAGATCCAGGATCAATTATGTCATATGGGATGGGACACTTTGGATAAAAGCTTCCAGTTTCAGCATCTCTTTTAACACCGATAATTAAATCTGATATGAAGAATACTGGTTCAAATCCTGAACAGCTACTAATGATTGAACATTTCTCTACTGCTCTGCAGGTTGGTGATCTCAGTCCAATTCCTAGTGGGCAGGAAGCTACATCACAAAAGCCACCATCATAAATAGTGCTGTTTGAGGGAAGTCTGACATACACGTTAACTGCTACCCTGTTCCTATGAAATGTCACAACATGACCGATCTTTGAAGCCTAGTTACAACCACATAATGCACATGTCCAGTGCATTTAGACAATCTGTTACAATGAATTAATGAAATCCCCACATCGTTGCCATCAATGGGAGTTCCACATTTAGAGAAAGGACAGAATACGGATGTCCCCTCTTGCTGTTGCAGTTGCAGTTGCAGTGCATATTCAGTAGGCAAGAGGGCATCATTGTATATAGTTCAGCCTATGGGGCACAACTAGATGTTACTCCATTGATTTCAGTTGAGCTGTGCTGCTCAAAGTCCTATATATTCATCGTAACCCAAAAGTTATACACTTCATTTTCTTTAAATAAAATGTTACACTCTGGTGGAGGAGACTGTACATTTGCACTAACAGTAAGAACACTGGTTTGGATTTGGATTTAAAGCAGAAAGTATCAAAAGTTCAACTTCTACTGATGTGTTATTATACAGTTCCACCACTACACTTGATTGTAACATAAAAGAGTTAGAAGATGGAAGGTAAAACAGAGAGGCTTCTCAATTGAACCAAGGTATCCACCATTTTAAGTCTATAAAAAACAAAATTCTGTTTTAGGGTTCTAATGACAAAGTACTCAGCCTCTTCTCCAATAGCTGACAGTGCCACCAGAACCCCTAATGGAATTAAAACCTTGCAGATTTATAGTATACTTGTTACTGTTATGTGAGAAAGGTCTTAAATGTATACTCCAAATTAAAAAAATATAGCAAGAGAACCATAAAAGTGCCTCTGAGGCTAGCCAACAAAGTAAAAGAAACAGCGAGAGGCAAAAAGGCATCCTTTAAAAAGTGGAAGATAAATCCTAGTGAGAAAAGAATTTTCAGGGGGAATATAGGGGTGAAATTCGTAGGCAGGTACCATAGGCCAGAGGACACTACAGAGGGAGGGGGAGTTGGAAGGAGGGTACAGTTGGGGTCCTGGAGGGGGTATCTGCAGCAGGGGGTACTCACTGGAGGTGGGGGGCAGTGTTGCTCCCTGTCACAGTGGCAGGGTGGCTGGTGTGAGCCCAGGATGCAACGACAGCTGTCAGTCAGTGCTTCCCTGCCAGACCCTCTCCTCAGGGCTGGGAACCTGGGCCTGGGTGGGCAGGATTCAGCAGCTGTGGCTATAGAGGAATGGACCAATCAGCTGCTGATGTAGGGGAAGGACCAATCGGGAAGCAGACCATTAAGGGATCTTTCTGAGCTGCAGCATCAAGCTGTGAAAAAATCCCAGGTGTTGCCTGTTATTTGAAAAATTCACCCAGACAGAAGATGGAGGCTCAAAAATGAGGCAATTTTTGGGAAAACCCATATGTATTGTAACCCTAACAGCTTTATTGAACTGGACCTGTCCTCCTGAATATTTTGTAATCTTTTCTGTATCGCAATCATCTATTGCTAAGTCCGGCTTGCCTGGGTGGCAAGATAGACTGGAATGCCCAAGGGGATTGTCTGTGACTTCATGGCAAGACTGTTCTAGTGCTTTAGGCATTCACTCTTTTTACTGGGTTGGTGAAATCTAATTATAGACCAGTTTGGGGTCTCTGTCCTGCTTCTTGACAGTCTGCCCTGAGGCTGGCACTCACAGTGACGAGCCACTCATGTCAATGTCATTTGGGGTTTTTGATGTACCTGAGTATATACACACTCCCGGCTTCTCCAGTCCACTGTACCAAGTATATGAGGCTTGAGCCTAAGTAAGTTTTATCACTTAACAGGCTGCACATCTCTATTCTGGCATTGGAAAACTGATGCTGAATAAGCACTAGGGGTAAGTCAAGGGGGTAAGAGATCGATCTTTTGGGGATCGATTTATCATGTCTCGTCTAGTCATGATAAATTGATCCGCGAGCGCTCTCCTGTCGAACCCAGAACTCCACCACACCAAGAGGCGCAGGTGGAGTCAACAGAGGAGCAACTCAGCACCATAAAGACGCCGAGGTAAGTCATGTAGCTGAAGTTGCTTATGTTAGGTCGATTCCTCTCCCACCCCATAGTGTAGACCCGGGCTAAGAAAACACCCTCTCTGGGAGATATGGCTTTTCCAGAAGGGAGGATCTGTCTGTGAGACACAGAAGAGATTTTATTAAGCCCAACTTTGTTCTTTAACTTTATAAATGAAGAATTAAGTTAATCTTCCAGTTTGTTTACTAAGAATAAAGCAGAACAAAAACAACCAGATTATCTATCTCCGTATTATAATGAAGCTGAGAGAGCTGAAAGTGAAGTTCAAGGAAAAAGTATTGTGGCTTTGGATTCCAATATTTGAATTTCATTCTTTGGAAAACCAAATCTCACTCCTACACAGAGACAACACAGGCTTTGATCAGTGTGAAAGATCAATAAATTCCATCATTTTGTTTTAGTTCCTGGAGCTGACAATAGACATTAAAGGGGGTTGATATAAATGACACCATTTAAATTCAATGACAATCATAATTCTGTTTACTTAGGGCCCGTGTGAAAACTCACCAAAGTTGACAGGACTCTTTTCATTGATTTCAGTAAGTTTAGATCAGTCTCCTAGGGTCCAACTGCTCCACTCAATGGAACTATTCTCATGAGTTACTGTTCACCGTTATGAGTATAGAGTCTACAATCAGACCATTAGCCTATATACAGTGGCTGTATTCCAAGCTGACACAGCGCTGCCTTCACAATAGGGTTGGACTGATATGGATTTAAAATAAAAAATAAATCTGATTTTATTTAAATCAGATTTGTGTTTAAATATACTTTTCCTTTTAAAACAAATTTGTTTAAAATTACATTTGAAATTATGATAACCTCTGTTAAATTGTACATTTATAATAACCTATTAAAAACATCTAAGTAAATAAACAAAAATATGCTGCATTAGTGAGCCTTCTCTAAATTTTAATAAGTTAATGGTGCTGCTTTTTGCTTATTTCGAGAATTAGGGGAAAACATCTTTAACTGCTGAGGTCCACTCAAACTTTATAAATATATCACAATGTTACATAATGTTTCAGTAAGTATATTAGTTTCAGTCTTTACCCTGGAGAGAATGCTGGTATTTACATCTTCCCAAATTTAAGTACTCCATTTTCTGTGGTGCAGAAGAGATTTTGCCTTAATTACTTTTGGTTCAGTTTAACTATGAGGTGCAGAGAGGAAAGATTTTCTTCATTTGGACTAGTTCACTCAAAGTCATGAAACTGACTGGCAGCTAAAAAAAAAGCAGGAAAGCTTGTTTTTCGATTGGAATCTCTGAATAAAAATCTGGGAGGGGATGAACTCTAGTAATTCTAAAAATCTGAAACATTCAGGGCCAGATTTTCAAAGATATTTAGGCACCTAAAGATGCAGATAGCTGGCTTGGCAGATTTTCAAAAGTACTTAAGTAGGTTAAGTGCCCATCTCCCATTGATTTCAACACTAGTTAGGCACCTGGTTTGGTGCTATCTACATCTTTAATACTAAATACATTTGAAATCTAGTTCATACTAACTGGAAACAATCTGTCAATTAGTGAACTACAATGAATTCTTCCTGTGTTTAATAAATCTGTTGGTTTTAAATGTGATCCATATTTTGATTAATTTACTTTTTCCTTTTTAAGTATCCAGCACATTTAAGGTAGTTTTGCTTAACTAATAAAAATTTTAAAGAGGTTTTTTTTTTGCATTTTAATTAAATTCCAATTTCCATCCAAATGCAGCTTGACCCAAATCTGTAGTAAAAAATTAAGAAATGCATCATCTACCATTTTCTTATAAAAATTGGAATAAATGTAAATTAAGCTATATCATTACTTTAAAAAATGTATATAAATGGAGTGAATCTTCCTGGTTAGCAAAAAGAAGTACCAATTTTAGTGTAAAGGCTTTAGTTAGTTGCAAATCGGCATATTGTAATGGTTACCAACCAATGAGAATAAACATTCTTTTAGGCATATAACTAAAAAGGATAGATTCAAAACAAGATGAGAATCAATTATTTAAATCAAGATTTTCTGCTTACTGATTTAAATTATTATTTTTTTAAAAAATCAGTGTTTTAAATTACTTTGATTTAAAAATCAATCCACTCTGCTTCACAATATTATAGTATAGGCTCAGAAATGTTGCCTCACATACTATTACGTTCCTTGTAGACAATATCTGAGCTGGAAAAATTTCAAAGTAATAGATCCAGGGATAAAAACAAGGTTCCCTTCTCATTCCTCTGCATCACAGCACTCTTACTACAGTAACAGAACAACTCACACCAAAGTTCAGCCCTCTGAAGTAAGCACTATAATATCAACCATATCCTACTAAGACAATAGAAACCAGTCATGGAATATTCCCTTGCATTATTCCCCATGACAGCATTCATCATCACCAGTTTTTGCTTTTGATGCCACAGCCCTGGAAGAGGGTGGGGAAGTGAAATTTTGGATAATTAACTGGAAGCTTTTTGCCTGCATAGTGCCCCAGTTCTGGAATACAAGGTAAGTTTACTTAGGAGCAGCTTTTTCTCCTCCTTGTTGGAAACAGCATATATTCCCGTTAGTGCTGGCCTCAGACAAATGGCTGAGGAGACGGCCATGTTCTCACCTTGCTTGGCCATACCCCTTTGTAGAATGTGTGTGCACATCTACTGTACTGCAAATATCAAGCATTCCAACCTCAAGAGACAGACCTCAAAAATCATGGAGATTGGCTTAAGCAGCATGAATTTAGAGAAAAAAAATTAAGATAGAAAGATCTTTTCATTTGCCCTCTGGCTTCTAAGCCTTTATGATGCACTTATGTCATGTTTTCAAGTTTTTCTCCAAACCATGAAGATTAGACTGTACTTTGTTTTAAATGAAAGCTGAGACTTTCATGAAGTCTCCCAATTCCAGCATCTGGGGCTTTAAGAAAACATATGAAATGTCACAAGACTTGCAATAAAACAGAGTTGGTAATACTGCAATGGATTCCATTACCATGCTATTACCTCCTGTGCCGGAGTTAAGGGAGCAGAATTCCCTGTGCTTCCCCTGTGAAGTGGGATTAAGAGCAACCATTCATTTCTGATCAAAGAATCCATAGGAAACTTCCTGGAGATTCCCCTCTCCTACTTGAGTTACTTCCACACAGGAAAACACAGGGCCCAGCATGAGGACAATATAAATATAATCATGTTTTAAGTATAAATACATCCTGTTGCAAGAACCATGAACAGCCTAATACCTATTGGGTAACCAGGGATGTTGTTACGGCAATCTTTTGGGCATTCAAACGTTTTTTCCGAAGCTCTTTTCTTTTTTGTTTAAAAAATAGTAGCTTCAAGGGTTCTCTGTAAAGTACCAATTGCAATTTATTTTGTAATTCAAACATAAAGCATATCTTTCTTAATGGTGATATTTTCTAAACCATTGCTATATATTGTACATAAATATAACTTTAAACAGATTTGTAACCAGTTATAAAATCACAATACAATAATGAGAGTTCCTACCTTTTTCAGGAACCGAACTCCATAGGTAAATATATAAAGGTAAAATGTAAATCTCCACCTGCAAAAGGTAAAATAGATTGACTCTATAATATTAGATTAACATATTTTGCAGCACAACATCTAATCTTTCATTACATCATAAGCTTAATGCACATTGACCAATCAATATAAATTCTTTTCATTCAGAAGATTGTTTCTAGTCACTAGAGACTTAAGTCAGCAAAGTTCTTGAGGACATGCTTAAGTCTTGCTGAAATAAATGGGAGTCAAGCACTTGCTTACAGTTAAGCACGTGCCTGACTGCTTTCCTGAATCAGAGCCCTAGTATTCTGTCTTTTTATGCAATTAGGTTCTTTAGGACATATTTGCTTCCTTTGGCCCAAGAGGCAGGGAGTTTTGCCTGAGTGACGATTGCAAGAGTGGGTCTTTGGTTACAAAGCAACTATTAAAGCACCAAATTCTGGCTGATTTCCTTATGTTCAAAGAGCTTCTATTTTCATTTTAAACTTAATACGTAGGATAAAACCTTCCCTGTTGTCAGACCAGTGAAAGTAATTAAGGAAGACATAAACACCTCCCAACAGTGCTTTTAAACTACCTGCCCTTCTCATATCTCAGCACTAACAAGAGAGTATTTTATACTTTCAGCAACTAAAACACGAGGTTTGTTAGATTATAAAAATGTGCCCTCCTGTAGGGAATAGCATCACCCAAGTGAGACTGGAGCTCTGTAGCGGGTTCTAACTACAAGTTCCTGGGGTGGGGAATGGCTTTTTCCCAGAGGTCGCAGGAGAATAGTAGATAAGCACACCTGAAAATCCACATATGGTTGGCTCCCCAAAGGTTTTGTTATTATTACTTTGTCTTAGATGTTATAATAGCTCCTAATTAAAGAATGTTCCTAACTTTTCCACTCCCCAATACCCTTGACACAGCAAGTCTGTCTCTCGGAGGCTCCTTAGGGAGATGCAGGAAAAGCACAGATTAGAACCTGGGCTTGAGGGCTGCACCAGTGCAGCTGTAGCACTTAGTGAAGACCCTACCTACGCAGATGGGAGAGCTTCTCCCATTGGCAGAGGTACTCCATTTCCCCAAGAGGTGGTAGCTATATCGACAGGAGAACCCCACTCACTAACAAAATGCTGTCTACTCTGGGTTTAGGTTGGAATAACTGTGTTGCTTAGGGGTGGATTTTCCACCCTCCTGAGTGATGCAGTTACACCAACATAAGTTGGTAGTGTAGACCAAGCCTGAGATACAATACAAAGTCCAACCAAAGTGCCAGCTACAGCAGCAGGAACACGACCCATCCAACAATGTCACGGTAAATCAGCCTGAACCAGACACCATCTGTCTAGAAGATGAGTGCCAGACCCAACCAGAGGATAGAGCCAAACAGATCCAATCCAGCCAGAGACAAACGAGGAAGGAAGGAAGCTAGCCAGAATGAACCTGTGATTACCTGCTGGCCCTGGGCCTGGCTCAGAAAATACAAGTCACTGGGAAGTGGATGGAGATCTGGGCAAGGCCTAACACAGCATAACTTCTAGAGGAAATTGCTGGATTCCCAGGAGAGGCAAGTGGGGCTACATTCCTGGGAGGTAAACATCAGTGGCCTTTCAGTTAGTGATGCTTCAAGCAGGCATAGTGTCATAAGATGACAGTGGCTTTTCAAGAGGAGAGAGGCCACTGCACCTGTGACTTGTCAGCTATCTCCTAACTGAGCTTTAATAGAGGGCACTTAGACTATATAAGAGGTACACCCCAAGAACAGAGAGAGTCAGTCAGAAAAAGGGCAGCTGACAGCTACCGGACACAAGGAAACTGCAGGAGATCCTTGAAGGAAGTTGTAGATGGTTCCTGGGGGAACGCTGAAGGCAGGAGAGCAGCAAAGAGTTTTGCTGACTGACCTCCCCAAGCCAGAAAGCGAGATCTGGAGAAGGCTGATGGTCAAAGAGCAGAAGAGAGAGTTGCCTGCTGGCTTCTAAGCCGGATAGCCAAAGCCAAGGGCTGCAGAGAGCTGAAAGGAGGGGAGCAGTGGAGGGTCCTGCTCACTGACACCTCCACACCAGAGAGATGGAGCTAGTAGGTGGCAGAGGACTGAGAGCCAGGTTGGTCCCATAGGGAAGAGTGAGATTGCACTCCAGCTGGAAAGGTTAGGGGGGGTTTTCTGATAAAGGTACAAGAGAGGACCAAAGAAGAGCCCAGATAAGGTGGAAAACACCAGCGTGTTGTATGTGCTGTGCTGATGGACTACACAGGATATTGAATTTTAAGGACTATATACACTGGGTACTAGAAATGGAGTATATTTGGGAGACTTTGTAGACTATTTTGAATTATGTTTTCACAATAAACCAACACCTGTAGAAGTATTATTACATAGGAGAACTGTCATGTAGTTATTGGGGACTCTAAAGGAGGAAAACTGAGACAGGTATACGGGTTATGACTCGGCCTGCTGCAGGAGGGCCCTGAAGATGGGACCACCTTGTGACAATTAACTTGGGCTCAGTGTGGACTGATTTAAATCACTGCATTTTAATAATATTTTAAATCAGCAAGCAGGAAACCTTAATTTAAATCCTGTTTTGTATTAATACTTTTTAGTTATTTTCCTGAGGAAAGATTGATTCTCATTGTTTGGTAATCATTAAAACATGTTATTTATGACTAAATACAGCCTTTACATTAATTTTGATGCTTCTTTTTGCTAACCGGTCAGATACAATATATCTATTCACATTTTCTTACGCAATGATATAGCTTAAGCTACATTTATTCAGCTTCTTAATTTTTACACTTTGTATTAAGTTAGCACATGGTAAATTTACTAAATGATTAAATTTTTATTTGTATTTTGTGTCAAGTGCTACTTGGATGGGAATTCAAATTCAATAAAAAATAAAACGTTTTAATTTTTGTTGTTAAATAAAACTACTTTTAGAGTGCTGGATACATATAAAAAAAGCTTAACAAAAAGTTTATCAAAACACATTTGAATTTAAAACTGATTTATTAAATTAAGTATTTTATGTAGGTAATGAGCTAAACTGATTACTTCCAGTGAGCATGTCTTTCAGTATTTTAGAACTGGTAGATCTTATACTCTCACACCTAGATTTTATTCATAGTTTAGAAAAAGAAAACAAGCTTTTTCAGCTCCCAACTGATTTCCTAACTTTGAATGAACTAGACACTGAATTGAAGTAGCTCAAATACAGAAAATATTCTCTCTATACCTGCAGAAGAGGCTACTTTGTCAAAAGCTGGTTTTCAACAAATAGGCTCCAGTTGCTTCCAGCTGTTCAGGGATTTGACTTTCTTTAAAACTTGACAGCAAATATGTACTACTTAGCATTATTTTTGTATTTAATTTAACTTATAATAAGTTTAGGCCTTGATATAGGATGTTACTTTAATACTAAATAGAATTTAAAATACCAAGTATTTAAATTTAAATTTAAAAAATCCTGAGCTTCATTAACAAACGATACTAACATGTACTGGAGGAAAGAGCTATCTGATACTGGAGCATTAAACATCTCTAGTAAATGTGCTATTTACTGTCTTCTGTCTGCTCAGTAAAATTGTTTGGTAGCTGTTAATTGCCCCTGAAGCATTTTAGTGCATTTTTGGAGCAGATTCTAGAGAAGACACATTGTTTAAGGGGCGTTCAGGCCACCAGTATATAAGCAACTAAAAGAAAAGGTCAGATCTAGTTTACAAAAATATAATGAAGGACAAATTGGGCAGAAAGTGTATGTAAAAATGCCAGTGAAATCCAAAATGTGATCAGTCTAGCTGAACAGAAGCAGTGTCTTGTTCATCTGTAAGATATAGAACTGCAGAGATGAAATTGCTTAACTGGTATTACACAAAAATATTGGTCCTCTCACGAGCTCAGTACTACCAGCAACATAGTGTGCATCTTTCATGTTGCCACATTCCCAGGAACTACTGCACAAACTTAGTATTCAGATAAAGATACGTTGCCTCTGGTATTGGAAAGTCTTCTAATCATGTGCAGGCAGGAAATAGCCAGGATAGCGAGATGAAGGAATGTAAGAGTTTCCTTATGAGCCAAGTCCTGGGACAGTGAACACTGCTCCATAACTGCCAAGTCATGCAATTCATGTGGTGGAGTTGCAAGACTGTGCCAATGCAAATCAATCAAAGGGAACAATTCAAAACTATCATGTTTTACTCCATGGAAAATATTATTGCTGACACCCTTCCTCTTCCTCCACTGCCCCGCCTCCTCTTACTCATACCAAGTGTGAGCAGTTACAATAACTATCACTGAAAGGTAGTTGTCTGCTTCAACAACCCTTTCCAATGTGATCTTTGTTACATTTTTTTATAAAGGCAAATTTCATAAAATTGCTGTGGTCACTTGCACCTTGTGTATGAAAGACACACTACTCCACACAGGCTGAGAAAGCCTCTCCTCCAAGTGGTTCATAGACTTCTGACATATGTTCAAGGTAATCTTTTAAATGGTTGACCTCTGGGACACCACCATCCAATTAGTTCTCCAAGGAGGCTTCTTTTGCTTAGCCCTGCAGAAGGCCAAGGAAACCTGTGACTGCTATATTTTGCTGCAGCAGCCACTGCAGAGAAAGAAAACTTTTGACCTTGAAATGTGCAAATCCAGAAACACTGACTTCCAGTTGTGAATGTGCATCACATTTTGTATGGAGCTCATTATTCTGAAGACAGAACATTGAATCATCCTGAAGTCTAATGAAAGACAGCACAAAACTCCCATTGATTTTAGTGGTGAAAGGACCTTACTTATATTCTTATTACGCAAAACCAGGAGCCAGAATTAATGATAAATTCTATTCACAATGTTATTCAACAATCTGTAGCAGGGGTCTCCAAACTACAGCCCGGGGGCCAGATCCGGCCCACGGCTTCGATTTGTCCGGCCCTCCAGCTGAGCAGGCACACTGAGCATGCACGTGGAGAAGCTGCCTCTGCACCCCCTTCCCTGTGAGCTCCTGCCAGCGGCCCCATGTGCAGAGGGGTGAGTGCCCCACCCCCGGCAGCAGCCGGAGGAGTAAAGGGTGGGGGAGGTGCGGAAGTGGCCAGAAAAGCAAAGGGGGGGATTTTGCGTATATTTGCATATACTGAATTTTTTCACAGTCACTTCGGCCTGAGAAGCCCCTTCAAAAATCTAATATGGCCCTCATCTCATAAAGTTTGCAGACCCCTGATCTATAGTGCTGGACAAGTTGTTCTAACGATAAATGTTTCAAAGACTGGCAGAATCTGCATCAATCAACTTGTGCAGTAAGCTACTCCGTTAGCTTTAGCAGTAGAATGTCTTAAGCTTACTCTCGAACATGTAAAACAGAACTGCAAAAGGTTTTCTGTTACTCCATGTCAGGCAGCTTTCAAAGGAAGTTTTGCCTGGTTTAGCACCAAGGATGAAATCCTGATCCCCTGCATAAAGCCCATGGGATCTCTCACACCATTTATGTATAGTCCTACATTGGCTTATTGTTTTAATTAGCAGTAAAACAGTTGAGACCACTGTCTGGGTAGACACATTTGTATTAGTTATACAATTATTAATGTTAATGTTAATAACCTGAATTCATTTAGGTTTGGAAGAAAACAATGTAACTGGTTTAGCTATTTAAATAATCAGTTGACTAACAATTCACATGCAGTATTCAGTGAAGCTTAACTGCTACATGGTCCATTATACAGTCAACAAACATCAATGACCTTACTAATCAGTTGGTATTTAATTGATATCCATCTTATTAAAGCTAAATAAATACAATAATTAATACTAGATGTGTTTTGAATATATTTAATATATACTGAGCACTCTAAAATCTCCATTCACTTAAATCTATAGTTGAGATGGTTTACAGTGAGGTTTATGAACCATTATAACCTGAAGAAATATATGGACAGCAAACTGATATTAGCACTTTTCATACAAACAGTCTTAAAACTGGAAAAGACATGATCAGTGTGTCATCTGACAGACCAATCAGTAACTAAGCTGTGGATTTACCACTAGCCCTGAGCAAGAGGCTGCATGTAGCTGTGCTGCCACAGGAGCAGGCTGGGGATTGAATTACGATTCAGTTCTGTGCCTGGTTTCTTATCTTGCTCAAGAAATAAAGTAATCCAAGTCTACTCTGTACTTCAAGCAGATTATAACCCCCTCCCTGACAGGCCATGGTGTGGGAAGGAGACTAGCAGTAACAGCCTCTCACACTGTGCAATGAACCATGATGAGGGTAGCCCGTGCCAGGGAGTGTTAGCATTGTCACCAGTCCATAATGAAGCCAGCCTGAAGTAGGTCTATAGATGCTCTTGTGGTTAATTGAAAGTTAGTTTGCCCTAAATGGGTCACCAATTCCATTACAGATTAAACAATTTCTGGGAACATACTAAAGGTCTGTATTGCAGAGGAGGGGCAGGGATGGAATAGGACTTCTAAAAGATTGCCTGTGATGTTATACCTTAAATCATCGACCAATAGCAGAACAAGGGGACCTGAAAAGCTTCTCCAAGAAAGATATGTTTGGAGGCAGAAATGACTTTGTATAAATGGGCTACATCATTAGAGCTCGTTCATAACAAATAATTGACTCAGTTCTTGCAATTCATTACACATTTTGCCTGACAAAGGAACTTTTCAGTTACATGTTTTATGGCTCTGCAAATTAAGGTGTTGTATGGGCTGCAACTGTGAATGGATGCATCAGAAACATTTTGCAAGTCATTTGTCACAGGAGAAATGGGTTTTCTTGGTTCTGTAAAGAGGGTAAAAAAGCAGCCCCATGTTTAAGTTCTGTCTTTATGACTGTTTGCTGGTGTCACAGTCATACACAGATAGTACACAGATGGTACCGGGCCCTGCATCAGTCAGTGTCTTTGTAAACCAGAGCCCTAAGCAGGCTTTGCTCACACGATTGATAAAGAGTTTGTAAAGGTTTAAATGATTAGGAGTTTTAATAAATAGTTAATTGTTATAGGCTGTTAGAGTCCAACACGTCAGCAAGCTACTTATACCCATCTATTAAACTCTCTATTGACGTGCTTATAACCATCAAAAAATACACAATACTCATGTCTGCAATATGTTTATAACACCTGTTTATAAACCCTTTATAAAGAATACAAACTTCTATTTATAAATAAAAATGTGTCCCTGTTTTGAAAAACCATTTTGTCTATCATCTGGTTTGCTCTTTGCCTGGTGTGAAGATATTGGGCTATCCACTAAAGTCAATGGCAAAACTCCCATTGACTTCAAAGGGGGCCAGATTTCACCACCAAGCCTAATTCTCTTCTCACATGCACAAGTTTCATTGAGGTATTAGTCCTGATTTTCAGCACTAAGAAGTGAAATGAGCCTACTTGACTGATTACCATGTAGATTGCATACTGAGAATTTATCCTCTTGACTTAATATCAGATACCTCTCATCTCACTGTCAAGCCTTTACATAATGTCCATTGCCTTCTCCATCACGTGCCTAGTTTGCTGGGGGCTGTAACAACTCATATCCTCTGTGTATCAGGCCCAGAGAGGGGCCTGTAACACACACTCACTGATAGGTTACATATTCCCCCTCCTCAAATGAGGCTCATCCTCAGTCTGTGAGGCCTACAGCTGTTTGAATCCTGGATGAGATCCCACTTATGTGATGACTGCCATCTTGGCTGACATCCTGCAGAGTGAACCAAGGACCTCTACAGCTAGCTGCTACAGTCTATGTGAAACAGCCTAGGCTCTTTAGCTGGGGCTGTAACAGACTCCTATCCTCTGTCGATGGTAACACATTCACCAGTAACTTACACATTCTCACTTCTTACACTTGTGTTCTCATTTTTTCTATTTGCCTTCTTTTTCCTCCCAATTTTCTCTCTCCTCATCGTTCCGCTCCATCTCCTCCTACTTCCGGATTCACATGCTATCATGCTGTTCCCAAAGCTCAGAACGGGTTCCCATTTCCAGTCCTGTTCTTCCTTCAAATCCTTCCTTATAACTGACTGCTTCTAACTCTCACAACAACTTCTGTCCCTCCACCAGCTTCATAACAAATGGATAACTATGAAAATGACTGAGTGTGATGCAATGCCAAAGCAAGAAAGCGCATAACCTTGTGTTGTGTATGCTTTCCTCCCATTCCAACTCTGTTCCCCTGACATCTTCTCATATCATGGTTTATTTAGACTAAGGGCTTGTCTCCACTTACTGGGGGACTGACATGTGGCAATCAACCCACCAGAGGTCGATTTAGTGGGTCTAGTGAAGACCCACTAAGTTGACCGCTGAGCGCTCTCCCGTCAACTCTGGTACTCCACTGGAACGCGAAACATAAGATAAGTCGACAGAAGAGTTTCTTCCATTGACCCACTGTGGTGTAGACACTGCAGTAAGTTGACCTAAGGTACATCGACTCCAGCTATGTTATTCACGTAGCTGGAGTTGCGTAACTTAGATTGACTTAGCCCTGTAGAGTGTAGATCTGTCCTTAATAGCAACTTCCTCAGGTCTCAGGCAGTATCCAACTGTCTGTAAAGTAGCATGGGCACCCACAGAGCTCTAACATAAATAGCTTGCTGATAGTCCAACATTTTGTCTCCCTGTGTTACAATGCAAGCTCTTCAGGGAAGGGACCATTTTTTTATTCTATGGCTTATAAAGTACCAAAAACATTTACCCAGCTATAGCTATAATAATAATAAAACACAAGCCCTACAGTCTGTGACAGTTTTCTATTTTCCAGTGTAATTTAAAATGTAGTTGCTGAATGTACAGTACAATACAGGCCTTGCTCATGAAAATGACTGACACACTTTTCTTAATTTCGTTATATAACATTCTTTCCTGTTATACTTCAGCTGAATGGCATTGTGTTAAGATGTTTACAGTTCGTGTCAAAAGCGCTCTGCTGCTAATTTTAGGTGAAAATAAAAAAGAAATGGGAAAGAAGAAATATGATGCAGTTGGGGTTAGTAATTTTTCAACATATAACGTAGCAGCAATAATCTTGGGCTCTAACAGGAAGATTTGCAAACACAACAAATCCCAACCCACTCAACCAAGCAACTGTAATTGCTTCATCTTTCAAATTCAGCACAGCATGGCAGGCAACAATGGGGACAAACTACTTGTCATTTTACTATACTGTTGCTCCTATCACTGCGTATGTTAATATGTTTGCCCCTGTAGTGGTATTTGCCTACCCAACAACTGCTGCAAATGATGGAACCACAGCATTAGAGTGGTTTTATTTTATATGTAAACATTTATCTCGCACTCCAGAAATACTGATCTGAATAAACCCTCTGCTATATTGTAACAAGGTTTCTCGAAAGATTTTATAGTGCGGTATTTTCAAAGCTGCCTAGGAGATTTTGATACCCAATTCCCATACATTTTAATGCCAATTTCCTTAGACAGCTTTGAAAAACTCATATTAAAATGTTTGTAGAATTTCATAGCAATATCCAAAACTCTAGCAGAGTCTGTTCAAATAAATATAGTGAAGAAAATCAGTCTTAATACTTATGTAACTAGGTTAAATCATTTTAGAAAATGTATCAGCAATAAAGGATGTGTAAGACCCATACATGATCAAGTACAGAGACAAAAGGTGGTTAGACCTGGTGCGGAGGAAGGTGAGGACCCAATCCATGGAAGTGAAAAAAGAGCTCCTTATGCTGTTCCATTCCAACTACTATTATATAGCATATAACTGTCTATTTTCCACTGGTTGGGAATGGGGAAGGCATGGAAATTATTGCAGCCCTAGGGACAACAGATGTAAGTGCAAGATGAGATGGGCAGCAAAAGGGTTGTGAGTGGGGATCACACCAAGGCATGTGCTAGATTTGGTAGAAGACTCTTTTTCCCCCTCCTCTCACATTGGCTAGGGAGCTAGGGGAATTTTCCACCCACTTGGATCCATCCATGCTTCCTGGCTAGCAGATCCATTCTGTAGCTTCAGATCACATCTTCAGGCTGTCACGTATTTATTGTTTCCCTGGTTATCAATGCCCCTACCCTTTGTTATCAGGAAAGTACTCTGTCTGCTTTGATATCTGCCCCAAGACCAGCTGTCACAGACAGCAATCAGGATGGTCAGTCACACAGTCCACAAAGAGGGTTGATGCCTGGGTGGCTACTCTGTAGCACTCCCACTCTGGTAACTGTAGCTTTCATGCATTAATATCCGATTAAAAGAGGAGGGCAGCTGCAATCTACTCCATCTCATTCCAGTTATGTACAGCCAGACTTGGAACATTCTGCCAACTTGGCCTTCACCTGGACAAAACTGGGTGCTCCAAATGCATTCAATAAACATACCACTTTAAAGAGATCTCAGTATTACCTGACTTGGCACAATCAGTGCTCTTACTTGATTAATGGCTGGCCCAGTACTTCTTATGGGAAACAGATGTACTATGATGAATGCCCATCCATTTACAACATCAAATGTCATCCCAAAATGAAGTATGCTACAAAGTACTTCTCAGGAATCCAGTGAGAGACTCGACTGCCCTTGTTCAACGTGATGTGTCTTCTTGGTAAGAAGTACAGACTTGTCAAAATAGATTTCCCAATCTCTCAAGCCTTCTAACTTTATACTAGTAAGGACATTTTACAGATGTTCCACAAGGATGCAGACCAGTAAGAAAAAATGAATAAAGTGAGAGAGAGAACCTTTCCAAGTCAGATTGCTATATCTTTGAATCAATGCAATTACTCATATACTTAAATTTAGGCATGTGCTGAAACACACTCTCAATCAGGGCTGTTAGTATTGCACCAAAAAATTACACTAAACTTAACTACTTCATCGGCTAATAAAATTGGTTCCTTGAACAATATAACCAAACCAGCTCAGTCAGGCACTTAGCAGAGTCCAAAGGCTTTGTCTGCTGCATTGTTTCAAAAAATTGGTTTCCAAATGTTTTGCCTGGCTGCCTTGCAGAGTTCATTTAGGGTTGGGAACCCAGTGGGTCTCAACTTGTTTCAGTCCACGGACCACCAAGCCAATCAAAAAATTTTCATGGATCACTTCCTTTTATTAATTCATTTTTAAAAAGTCACATGAACCATCAGTTGAGAACCACTGCTCTACAAGAAGCCTTATGCTGATTGACCTTTGCCTCAAGTGTGCCAGAGAGACTTTACAGGAATTCTTGTTAATGTGACTGAGTGATACTGGGAGCTGGAGATTAACAATCTAATCTTTCCCATTTTGTTGTTCTCTCTCTTTCATTTTTCTGTATTGAGATAAAAATTATTAGTACTGAATTTAGGATCTTAAATGTTAATGTAGCTTTAAACATAGTAGCCCACTTTGTACCCTGATTTATGACCTGTGCAAACCCAGTGCCTTAGGTGTACTCAGTGCAGAATTTGGTCTAATATATGGACTTGACATTATGTGTTCTATTACTGTAGGTTAAGTACCGGTATGCTAATACTGTGTACACACAATTCTACTTTTTGCTTATATCTATTATAATACAATTGTTCAATGCATATAGCCATTTTCCCTCTAGTGGTTGGCTCCAGACCGTTACTTACGTATAGCTAAAGGAGCTCTGGTAGGAGGCAGCACTTGTCAGAGATCTGGATTTTATTGCAGTAGATCGCATTTTCAGTCTTCTCTGCTGACTAAGATATCTGTATGTATATGGTGGATATTTGTAACACTTACTATATATTAGCATGAAACTGGAACATGACTTATTATGAAACAGAATGAGTTTTGGTTAAGAGCTATAACTCTCCAGTTTACACACAATTACTTCACATTTCACACCTTCAATTAGATATTATAGCACAAAGATTGTAACTGTGAACAACCATACAACTAAACTGTGTAGAAGTTCATTCCTATATTTTGCATACTTTCATCTTTGCCAACTTAAACAGGAATGCCCTAATATGTTTATAACAGAATCATAGAATATCAGGGTTAGAAGGCACCTCAGAAGGCCACCTAGTCCAACGCCTTGCTCAAAACAGGACTAGTTCCCAAATAAATCATCCCAGCCAGGGCTTTGTCAAGCCTGACCTTAAAAACCTTTAAGGAAGAAGTTTTCACCACCTCCCTAGGTAACCCATTCCAGTGCTTCACCACCCTCCTAGTGAAAAAGTTTTTCCTAATATGCAACCTAAACCTCCCGCACTGCAACTTGAGACCATTACTTCTTGATCTGTGTATAACTACAGCTGCCGACTATTCTTTTCTTCATGTGAACAAACATCAAGGCAAACTAAATCCACCACTTTGAGTTTGTTCCCAGAGCTCAGAAGTCATTACTGCTGTGAAACAGCCATGATCTTGAGAAGCATCCTGTGTTTTGACATGCAAATAATATCCCGCTTTGCTTCCACACTTCCTATTAGTCTCTTTAGTAAAGCCTTTTGCATTGACCCACATCTTCCTTGTTATGTTTGAAAAAGTGCACTGCACATTGTGAGCCTTACTGGAAACTATACAATAATAATGTCAGACCTCCAAACCAAGCAGTTTTTACTCATGCCTAGAATGCAGTCATGGACAAGTTTTGCCAGGTTAGGGTTCGTTAGTTTGAAACTAACTTAACAGGTAGAGGTGAAGCTGTAGTAACTGTAATGGAAACTCCAAATGTACTTCAAAGCACGGCTGTAGTGAGAGCTCTGGCAACAGATCACAAGGACCAGGCTGTGATTATATGTACATATTGCTCTCTTGGCACTTCAATTCCATACCGTTTACTGAGCTGGGTTGTGACTAACAACACTGTTACTGTAATAATCTTCTGGGGCTATAAAACATCTCTCTTTATTAAAACCCCACTGGAGGCACCCAAAGGAACAATTCAGAGGCTAAACCTGTACAGATTATTCAGGTCTGTAAAAGAGTTTATTTCAGTTATTGGGGAGGTTGTGTCTTCTACTGGGAAGGCTGATAAATTCTCCATACCCATACTGCAACTGTACATTTGCCTACACTTTCTCTATCTTTTTCTCGCTTCCATACCTTGAGCTCCACGTAATAGCCCTCCTCTTTCTGGTGAAGAGAGTCTGGACATGACTCTCTCTGGAGTGAGTGTGTGCTGCTTCTAAACTGGCTAACGGGTCTCACTTCCATTCAGCGATGAAAACTGCTTCCAAATCAAGAGATGAAAAAGACTTGGGATGCGGGAAAAAAACTAATGAGTCTTGCCATTGGTTTAAATGGGCTTTGGATCAACTTGTTAGAATCACTAATCCACGGGCCAGCCCTCCTTCCCCTCTGTTATACTTCACATTTTTTCCATCAATAAATAACGAAATATTTCACTTACCACCCCGTGAGTAATAAAACATGCACCAACAAGAGAATTAAGAAGCTTATGACTACTGTCACAGTGTAATGCTGACACAGATCCAAAATTAGCACCTTTTTAATTTTGGGATTTTTGATATTACAGAACGTAATCTTTGCACAAAATTCTACATTCTGATCTGCATGGCAGCACTCATCTGGCATTCTGTTTTCTCCCTGCTGTACATAGGAAGGTCTCCTATTCACTTTAATGGACTATTCACCCAGCTACAGAGAACAGAATATCAAAGCTGAGATCCCTTGTCAGTAAATCCTTTCCATTGGTTGGTTTCTAAGACAGGAGGGTTGTTGGCCTCTCTACCCAAAACAAGAAAAGACACATGCTGAAACGTGCAGCTTCTTCCATAAGTGCTTTAGAAGCTGGAGGTGGATATGTTCCAATATAGTTGTTGCAGGGTACTTGGTGTTCCCTAGGAAGGAGGCACACACACAGCTGTTGAATAGAAGTAATGAGTTTACTGAAGGCAAAAGTGACACACCCACAACGGGGGCTTCCTTCGTTGCTGCCACTGAGACAGCGAAAGTCCGACGCACCGGAGCAATGCTTGGGATGAAGCCCACTGCGCGTGGGAACACAGGCAGAGAAATAACAGGAACATTTGCATCTTGTGCATACCTTATGAATAACTAATACCTTATTTTTATCTTGTTAGTATTACATAATGCAAGCAGGTGTCTCATTAATTTTGCACAAGGCAAGCAGGCAATGAGAACCAGTTAACTTCGGCATGTGAAATATGCGATAACAGGGCAGGGACTGATAACAATGGCCGAAAGTACCTTTTCCTTCCCAGGAGTGTGGGGGGGAATGAGCACCCTTTCCTTCCCTGGAGTCGAGGGTGAGAGCGCCCCTAGCACTCTACCGTAACAATGTCTTGCACACCCTTACAACAGTGTATTTTGCAATTTGTATCCCCAGCTGGAGACTTAAGCAACTTTGGTTTCTTGTCAGTTGGCCAACTCGATTAAGAAATCAAACTCCTATCTAAACAAGAAATCAAAATAACAAACCTGTTTAAGGCTATACCCTTAATTCTTGGAGCATATTTAGGGCGGGGGTTCTCAAACCTTCTCCATAGTGTGGACAATGTTTTAGTAGAGAGTTTGTCTCATAGGCTACCTTTCCTCCTAATCACAGTCCCACATCCCTGTGCCAATTACAGCAATTGCTACTGGGAAAAGGAAAGTATTTTTGTATTCTTGTACTCCTAGTATGCAACATCTCAGTGTCCTTCAGAACACAGCACAAATCTATATAGCACATCTTTTAAAACTGGTGTTTAGAAATCTAATTATTTTGTAGAAGAGAATGACAACATTTCTCTTTCACAGATTCAGAACCCATCCAGAAAGTGTATCTGTCTCTCTGGACACCATGTGCTGTCTCCTAAGGTCTTGCCTACCTCTGTTCTTTCTAACCAAGTTACCTCAGTATGGTATGACATTACAAGTGTGACAATATCACTGATGCCAAGCGCTCCATCCAGCCAATTTTTTTGACATCCCAAAGCTTCTCTTTAGGATATACTGCTGTATTTTGCTGAGCCTGGTTAGCTACTACTAGGTGCACAGAGAGTTGATAAATATTCCTCATCACAATTCTCAGCCCACTAAAGCTGTAGTAGCTCTGCTGATTTTTGGATTGGCATGTTCTTGCAAACGGTAAACAGATTCATGCACTAAGGTGGCTTCTTAGACAGCTGAAGTGATTTGAAGAAGTAACCCCACTGCAGAAAGATGTGCAAAGTCTTTTTTTAAAGTGTGCAAAGTATATATTGAGAAACCTTCTTGGCCTTCCTATTAAATGTTATGGTTTAAAGTTTGGCTGACTTCTGACTTTTCTCTGGGCTGATGTTCTAAAGAGTTATTTAATATTTAATGTTAAAGCACAACTCAGGACCACTACTGTCCTACATCTGCATTCTCAACTTGCAAATGCAGCTCTGAAAATATTAAGAGCAAAATTTAGTAGTGCAGAAAAATGAAAAAAAAGCACTAAATTTCTAAAGCAATGCAGTGTTATAAATAATACAGCATGTTTGTATAATTAGACCAGACAAGATGTACAGTTTAATAGGTGTTTTCATAGTTCATTCTATGTTACGTGGCCCTGGATGGTTTAATGGTTATATAACAGGTCTGGCAGTAAACTTTAAGGTCAACATGAAGTAAACCTTTGACAAGGTCTCAGAGATCCATTAGTCTAACCAAATATAACTCTACAAAGATGCACTCGCATCTGGAAAACTTATGGGATGAGTGCCTAGAAAACACAGACTTAATTGCCATGCAGTCATCTTTACATTCTGATTGATAGGACTGGCTTCACCTTTAGTGATGCTCATTGTACAAAAGGTACACAAGCCCATGAATCTTTCAACCTTCCCTGGATCTCGCTCTGTGTGTGCAGCAAGGAGCTCTTTCTAGTACCCTGGACCCGGAGCTCTCTAACTTTTCCTTGTATTTTAAACCATATGTCTTTATGGCGAGACTGATTAAAGGAACATCTTTCACTTGCAAGCACACAGACCCTTTCTCCTCCCATTCATGATTGCATAACATTCCTGTAGCAATCACAACCATTGGTTCACATTCAGCTGTAACACAATAGGTTTTTTGTTCCTTAAAAAATAATTTAATTGTCTCTGTTCACTCTTCAATTTATTTTCTTCATCAATTCTGGAGGACAGCATTTACTCCGTCTACTCCCCTGCATTCTGCCCGCAATCTGTTGTACCTTTGTTTTGATTTACCAAGGGAAAATCACATGTACACTTACTTGAACAGATGAACACAAAACTGTCACTCTGCCTCGGAATTTTATTTTATTTTTTTTAAAGAAAATCAGGATGTGCGTTAGCCCTCTTGATTTCAAGCACACTACAAAAGAAACAGTAATTTTCAAGCAAACTACAAAAGAAACAGGGATTTCTATAGCAGGTTTCATGAAAAAGCAGTGCCCTCAAGGTAGCATGAGAATAAAACTTCACAGGCCAGAACACAAGGAAATCTACCACAAAACACCAGACAGTCAAGCCTTACTCATTCATTTTAAAGTATCTAAGTAATTGAGCACAAGTAATTGATTTGAGGAATTGGCATTCAATATTCCAAATATCATTTCTGCAGTATCTTGTATTGAAAATATATCATAGCCTGTAGCCACAAATTTTCATTGTGTTTTAAAGGGTTTAAAGGATTCTAGAAGATTTTTCATGCAAGTAACTTTGTTTACATAAATTGATCCATTACTTTCAATCCCGAAGTCCCTTGGAGATTCTACACCAAATTCATTTTGGAATCTAACAAAATATTCTATATTTGCACTTTTTTCAGAATTCACTAACCCTGACTTCTTGGGTCCCAAGGAGTCAAAGTGCAAGACTTTAGTCTGACTTGCCAAATATTGGAGAGACAAGGTGGGTGAGGTAATATCTGTCATTGGACCAGAGGCAAACTTTTGAGCCACACAGAGTTCTTCTTCAGGTTCTTGGTCAAATTCTGTCTTCAGTCCACAACTCTAATGTTGTCAGTGAAATGGAATCAGAGAAGCCACATGGGTATTAATGAAGACAGAATGTGGCCTTACAGAATAAATTACAGTATTCCAAGGCTCTCCATCAACAGTCTTCGAGTCTGTCAGCTGAGTGAGTTTGTCAGTGATACAGGTTTAGGATAGGCAAGCAACAGACTTTCTAACAATCTTCTGCTGTCAATCACTTTTTTATTCTGGATATACATGCAATGTTATCTCCATATACCACAAACTGTTCTGTCAGTCAGAAATCTATTTTCTGTGGGGGTATGAATGGAGATCCTTGTTATAGCCATGTTTTGATAGACAGCTGTACAAATGCAGCTTTCAGCAGGTATTATCTTCGGCTCAGTCACTTTACAACTTTCATCTCTTAATCGCGAAACAAAAAATGAATTCACAAAGATAAATATCTATACTTCTATTGTAAATGCCCAATTCAGCTTATAAAATAGTTACATCAGAAAAAAATATGCACATCTTAGCTTTCTCTTAAGAGCATGAAAACACAGTATTGTAAGATATATTAACATGGGGTAGTCAAAAACTCAGAAGGAAACAGATATTAAACACTGTGGGGAACTACTCCACTATGTAATACACAGGTCCCATTTGCTTCAATAGAAGTTGTGCCTTTGTACAGATTTACTCAAATCAAAAAAGTTGGAAAATTGTTTTTTGGGTCAAATGAAACAATGTAATGTTTCAATTTCAGGCACTTTTAATAACAGCAAAGAAAAAAAGGGCTAGATTTGAAAGAGGAGGAGGAGGAGGAAGTGCCCCTGTTATGCCCAACAACTCAGTGGTAAGGGCACTCCCCTAAGATGTAGGAGACATCTTCACACTGCAGTAAGGATCTGAACTCAGGTCAAATCCTCACACTAGAATAAGGATCTAATCTCAGGTCACTTCCCTCCCAGTAGGCTGTTAGCTATTCTGGGTGATTCTTTCTCTTACTCATTCCTGTTAAAGCTGTTCTGCTTTGTGGAAAAAAGAGTGAGTGAGCTAAAAAAGGAGTGAGTGACTCCATATCCCTGTGGTTAGGCCACTCACTCAGGATGTGGGAAGCCCAGATTCCAGTGCCTGTTCTAATGAACATTTAATGATTTATACAAAGTGGATCAGTGCCAACATAAGAGAATGAGATCCATCCTAGAATATCAAATGGCTCCTTTTGATAAATCTATGCCCATCTACAGGCCTTTACACTCACAGCACTATGGGGGGCGGGTGATTTCAGTCAGAGCTGAGGGTGTACAGCGTGCCACAGAAAATGCATAACCTCTTGAAAAATTGATCACAAGCCAGTGGAAAGACATACAGATTGTGAGAAATACAGCAAGTACTGTCTGTTCAGCTCTCCCCTTGTAGCATTTCAGTCTGAGCAGACTTCGTCAACCTAATTTTCAACCAGTGTTCACATTAACTAGAATTTAGAAAAGGATTATTTAATTTCCATACCGTAAAGCAATGATGAGTGCACACAAACCACAAGGGAAAAATCAGTCTAGTTAATTTATTATAACATTGCTTAATGTGCAGTGATAACATTAAGAGATAGTGTCTTCACAGGATCTGCATAGGAGTTAATTAAACTTATTAACAGTATTTAATATTGCATCACCTAAGCAGAAAGATTCAAGGAATTAGGAATTCTAAATAATCCAGTTTGGAGAGAAGGAGGGAGTTCATAAGAAGTATGAACACTGTTACAGTATAACCTGAATATAGTTTGAGTATATTAGCATGATCTAAAAGGTACAGCATAGACATAATTCAAATCCTAAACTAACAAAGCACATGTAGCATCCATCATTGCAGGAGAGAGTCACGACATGCCTGTATAGAATATAAAAGGTGACTCTTTTATACCGGCTGCTGGACATCAACAGACCTTATGTACTTCTCTCTTCAGCTCTAGCTCTCCCACTAACTAAAGGTAGTATGTACTCCCTAGTGTATTACAATATATAGGTAGACACAGGGTATCTTGAAGTCCAGGTCTGGACTATCCAGTAAGGGAAAGGGCTGCTGACTTCACTACAAGTCATCCTTACTGCAAAATGGTCCCTATTACATTTTAAGGTAGGTTGGGTCAGACCCAGCCTTCTGAAAATCCTTGTTCCTGTCCTGCCTTTATTTGTTTAGTTCAGGCTGAAGAGTCTCAGTAGTTGTTCAGGCCACCATTTCAGAAGCTAGCTTTCACAATAGCAAAGCTGAGGACAGAATAATGGAGTTCTCATCCTACTCTAATAAATACCCACTGAATATACTAAAGTAAACCCTCTGCAACACATCCAGATGCCATCTCTACTATCTTAACCACCCTTCTTCAGACATGCAAGGAAAACATTTGGAGTTCTGAACATGCAGTGTGCTTTGCCAGTGGCTGTTTGAGCTTTAAGAAATAAAACAGCGGGCGAGATTCTCAGTTGAGCACATCTGATAGGGATGGAAAGGGGCCACAAGGGAGCCAGTTGAAGTTTGGTGATTTCTGGGCCAATTTTATGTTAGCCCTTACGTAATTAGAGCAGCCTAAGGGCTTACACTATACTCCCTATCCCTTCGCTGGGGAGTAATAACAGGGTGAAGGAGCAGCTTTTCTAGCTCTTGTGCACCAGGGTCCACCCTGCATCAGAGATCTGGTGACTTTCTGCTCCTTTAAACTGCTACTGCAATGCATTACCGAGCAGAGTAAGTGACAGAATCTAGTCCAATATTCTTACTGTTCAAACCAGACATTGGTGGTAGCTGGTTAAATGGTACGAACATTTCCCCATGAGTAACTGATGGGAAAATGCCAATATTTCCAGCCATTGCCAGAGATTATTTTTCAACCCTATATAGAGCAGACAGCAGGAACTGGGAAACACCCATTTGGAGCATCCCAGCATGCAACGTGGTCAGGTTTTTGTGAATTATTCTATCATGCCAGCCAGAATGTACCATGGGCCTTTGGTTTATCCACTGCACCATGCCCTCCTTCTCCTTCACCGTGGACTGACTCAGGACGAGAAAGCCTTAGTCTACAAACTATCACATCATCAAAGAAGGCAACAAAGATGAAATCCCTTATCACATCATCATCTGACTTTGCACAGAAAACCTTCATCAGGCACATCAGCTCTTGGCAATGAGAATGACCATAAGAGAACTACTAGCACAGGATGGGGGAAAAGCTCCTATCTCAATGCCCTTCTGTTCTGGCAATGAAATAGCTGAAGAGGAGAGAAAAATCTGACTCAACCTACCTCGATATCAGGCAACAGAAATGGATGCTTGCAGAGCTATTTTTGTTGATACCTCTGGGAAAAACACTCAAATCTGATGCAGAGTCTCTCCCTCAGTGTGAAAAAGATGACAAAATGTGGTATTTCACTGCAGGGCCTCTGAAAGTAATACACAGAATTCTCCCTTTCAAAGAATGCTACTCACCTTCCTCATACTTGCATTTGGTATTTCCCCAATTAATTTATAAGACCCATTCCTTTCTATTTATTGTGTCCTGTGTGTTTCAGGATTTTTTTTAATCTGGCATGGAAACTTTCTCATTTAAAAATCAATATAAAATGTAGCTTAGAGAAACAACATTTTACCACTGTACTAGAGGCACACAGATGTTCTAGGACAATTAGTGAAGTTTTACTAGTTATTATTTGTACTGCAGCAGAACACAGGTGCCCCAATCATGGACCAAGACCCCAACGTGCTAGGCACTGTACAAAGACAAAGACAGTTCCTGCCCCAAAGTGCTTACGGAAAAGGTCATTTACTAGACCCCACAAGTATCCTGTGATCAGACATACTGCCAAATATTCTCAACAACTCTTACAACATTTGTTTGATCCAACACTTATCTCACAGCTCTACTTAGTGAGTGAAATTTACAGAGTTAGTTCCCAGTGCTGCTGCTTTTGAAGCCAGTGACAAACTCTCATTAATTTCAATAAAACAATGTCAGCACCTAATTCCCTCTGTTTTGTTGTGCTTGTGTTCCTACATAATTTGCTGTTTTCTTAATGCTGAGAATTAAGATACAATTCTACAGGTACTTTGCCAAATATAATATGTTGATTATAATATAGTTTGGAAATAAATTGAGGGCTTTTAAAAGACATTGGTGAATTTGGCAACTCTGCTAAATCTGCAGAGTCCTTCAGTGCTTAGGCATCTTTGGAATGCAGCATTGAGCAATGTGGTTTTGGAGTGACGGTGAATGTGTGCAGAGTGCTTAGATGTTGTACTGTTCTGTTTCTATGCCACGTTCCATAACAAAATCTGCATCATTTCCCTTTAGGACATAAAAAAACCAGGAGCAATTCAATTACATTACATGTTTACCATGGTGTGAAAACACACACAGCTTTGCACTAGAGAAGGCAAATCCTATATCAAGTCTCATACATGCAAGAGATGGTAAGAAGAATGTCTGTATCCCCCTTGGGAATCAGTAAAATCTCACGAGACGGTTCATGCAGTAAATTGGAATAGACATAACTTCATGTATGAATTATAACAGGTCTGTACAATAGAAAGCATAGGTCCTCCCTCACCATCCCCAAGATCACATCTGAACTATAACCTGTCATGACAGCGTGTCTACATTGGAGCTGGAGATGTAACTAGCATGGATAGACATGCCCATGCTAACTTTGATGAAGCCAGAGAGCTAAAAATACCAGTGTAGTTGCAGCTGCACGGGCGGTACAATAGGTTAGCCTCCCCAAGTACAATCCCATCTGAGGCTCCAGGTTAATACTTGTCCCTGTCCCACTACCCAGACAGCTGCAGCCACACTGCTATTTTTAGCATGCTAGTTAAAATAGACCTAGTGCAGGTATATCTACCCAAGCTGGAAATTCAACCTCCAGCTCTAATGTAGATGTGTCATTAGATACTGGAGTGATAAAAGTGCTTCCTGAACTCCATCTAGGGTTGTCAACTTTCTATTCACACAAAACCAAACACCCTTGCCCCTGTCCCGACCCTCTGAGGCCCCGACCCTTCTGTGAGGCCTTGCCCCCGCTCACTCAATCCCTCCGCCCTCTGTTGCTCACTCTCCCCACCCTCACTCACTCATTTTCACTGGGCTGGCTTAGGGGCCTGGGGTGCGGGAGGTTGAGGGCTCTGGCTGTGGGTGCGGATTCTGGGGTGGGGCCAGAAATGAGGAGTTTAGAGCGTGGGATGAGGGTTCAGGCTGAGGCAGTGGACTGGAATGCGAGAAGGGATGAGGGCTCTGGCTGGGGATGCGGACTCTGGGGCGGGACCAGGGATGAGGGATTTGGGGTACAGGAGGGTGCTCTGGGCTGGGACCAAGGAGTTCAGAGTGTGGGAGGGAGCTCCAGACTGGGGAAGAGGGTTGGAGTGCAGTGGAGCCAGTGAGGGCTCCGACTGTGGGCTCTGGGGTGGGGCTGGGGATGAGGGGTTTGAGGTGAAGGATGATACTCTAGGCTCGGACAGAGGGTTTGGAGGACAGGAAGGGATCAGGGCTGAGGCAGGGGCAAGGGGTTAGGGCCTGGGTGGGGGTCAGGGTGCAGGATCCCGGTGGTGCTTACCTCAAGCAGATCCCAAAATCAGTGGTATGTCCACACACACCCCACCCTGGCTCCTATGTGGAGGTACGGCCAGGGGGCTCTGCATGCTGCCCCATCCACAGGCGCCTCCCCCAGAGTTCCCATTGGTTGTAGTTCCTAGCCAGTCAGAGGTACGGGACAGCGCTTGGGGTGGGGCCAGTGTTTGGAGCACCCTGGCTGCCACTATGCTAGGAGCCAGAGGGGGAACATGCTGGCTGCTTTGCAGGAGCCTGCCATCCCCGCTGCACAGCTCCACCAACCGGTCAGTGAATGGCCCCACTCAGTGGCCGCCAAGATCCCTTTTGACGGGTGTTCTGGTTCAAAACCAGACACCAGGTCACCCTAGCTTCACCCAGTCCCCTCTCTTAGTTTGCTTTAGTCATTCCTGCCTCCATGCCTTCTTACACCCTGCTCCTATGCTTGGAAAGGCCTCCCAATCAATAGTTGCCAAGCATCCTCCCTGTCTCTCTTCAAATCACTCTTAGCCCCTCCTCCCCTAACCTGTGAGGTCTAAGCACAAACCCTGTCAAATACAATGTCACTGTCTGTTCCTTGTGTTCATTGCACCACACCTGTGCATGCTATTAGGGTGCAATGATCTCTTCCTGTAGTTCCATGTGTATTTAGTGCTACAGAATATGATTTAAATCTAATTCTGCTAAGTGACTAATAAAGAACTCCCACAGTATGTGACATGCTGACTACACTCAGTGCTCACACACACACCATACTGGGTTCATTTTTCCTGCTCTGTACCTCAGGAACCTGTTTGTTCCTCTTCGTCTGCCACACCTTAGTCATTGTGACACATAATTTAACTACAGTCTCCCTCTCTTTGGCCTCCATGACTTTCACTTTGGCTCCCCTACAATCTATTCAAAGTGTAGCTGCTAACATCCTCTTCAGCTATGTCTCCACTAAGTAATTATTATGGTTGTGATTGTCCACACCACGCTCCTTGGGTCAGTCGTGCGTGTCCTCACCAGGAGCGCTTTCACCGATGTAAAAGGAGCAGTGTTGGGGAGCCGAGAGCCCAGTCTTTCAGCTCTGCCAGCAGCTCCCTGACAGGAGCCTGGCTGCCTCCTCTCTGCCTGGGGCTTCTCGCCTCCCCGTTTCCTGCCAGGAGGTGAGCAGCCGTGTCAATTTCAAGGCTCGGGGGGTGGGGGAGAGCAGGCAGGGGTGCTGCCCTGCCTTCTTACCCCGGCTCCCAGCCTGGAGCGGGGTCCAGCCACCCAGGCTTCTCGCCCTGGCTCCCAGTCACCAAGCAATCCAGGGGCAGCTGGGCTCTAGCTGCCTGGCCAACAGCTGATGTATTTAATGCAATGTCTGCACAGACATTGTGTCACCCTAACCACACTGACATAAGCCTTATGCCTCTCATAGAGGTGGAATTATTATGTCAGTGTAGTAAGGCCTTACACTTACATCAGTGAGAGGAAGGCTGTAGTGTAGATACAGTCATAATTAGGTTGATGTCAGCTGCTTTATGTTGACCTACCCATGTAGTGTACACCAGCCCTTCTTCACTTCCTGCTAAGGGTGGGTCATTCCTACCCTTGAGCCATTTCACTGTCTGAGATTCCTTCCACATCCCACTGGAATGCCTCCTCCTCAGCCATAAGGCTCTTTCCCAATCTGCTCCTGCTGACACCTCAGAACTTGTGAACAGTGCTCACCCTCAAATTCCCTTTGTTTCCTCCACACATCTGACTCCACACTCTCAGGCCTAGACTCCTGGAAGAGGCTACTCTCCTGCAATGCATCAGGGTAACTTGTTCCCCTCCTTCAAATCCCAGTCGGTGCATTGAGCTATTAGTTTGCCATGACCTTTCATGGAGGAGCATGGTAGTGACACACACACATCCAGTCACTCCTACCCTTCTAAAGCAGAAGCAGCAGCAGCAGCAGCAGTGAATGAACCATAAAATGACAACTCAAATGGTCACAACCCACAATGTTCCATGTGCAGAATATTGACTTAAATTTGCACAGGAACACAGAAACTGCCATACTGGATCAGGCCAGAGGCCGATTTAATCTAGCACCCTCTTTCTGACAGTGTCCAGTGTGCTGCAAAGGAAGGTGCACGACGACGGTAGACAGATGTGGCATAATCTGCCCCATAATCTTAATCCCTAAAATTAGAAATTGGTTTGTGCAATGACACCCAAGGTTCTATCTCCCTGCCAACATTATCGTTAGCTAGTTGTCAAATATTTGCTCTCCACACAATATTAAGAATATAAGAAGTAACAGGGACACTTCCGGGTTCCCAAAAAACTGTGTTTATTAACTATGCATAAACCCCAAACTAAATATTCTTATTATCCATATCAACATCCAATCCCTCTTTGCATCTTGTTATCAGCCTCCATAATAGCCAGTAACAATTATTTTCCCAGTCTAATTATGGCTTATGTGACAAAGCATTTGTCCTTTTTATCTGTTTTGAATTTTTCACCTTTCAGTTTCATTGAATGTCCTGTGTTGTTGTGGAATGAAAGGGCTAATCCTTTGAATTTTATTGTTTTTGCCCCCTTGCACTAATGGTGTTTGTTATTAAATCTATATCAACTGATATCTCTAACAATTCATAGAGTTCAAGCCCACAAGAAACCATTTAATCACCATGTCCTCTCCTTTGATCCTTTCTCCTTAGATAAGGCAGGCTTGGATGAATGTAATATAATTGATTTCAGAATGTGATGAAAAGCTAAAAGAACGAGAGACAGGACACAGAAGGAAAGAAGTGGGGACAGAAAGCAACACAACAAGAGGAAAAGAAACAATACAGCATTTTACATACCTTTGTGGTGCAGGTAATTAAATATCCCCACTGACAGACTGAGGATTGGATGTCGTGATAATGTGACAACTTTCAACACTCACAAGTGAAAACAAAGTTCTTTAAATAGTAGCAAGGCCAGATGTCCTTCTTCTTGGGGAGAAAGTCCCTTAACCTAGTCTGCTCCTTCTGAATTGAGGTCAAGGAAGCTGAGATGAGTCAAGATGAGCTGCAATGCTGGCAGGTCAGGGGATGAGCTGCAGCGAAGTGCGGGGGGGAATGATTCTTCTTTTTTTCAGTCTCTTTTTAAGAACCCCAAAGTGGTAAAGTTAGCAGCAAATTTATCCTCATTATTTTGTCCACCAATTAAATCCATTTTCGTAAGGCCAACCTTGACATAGGTAATGTTATGCCCACATTTTCTTGTTTACCAAGTATGATCTCACCACAGTGCATCACTTGTATCCGGTGGCCATTTTTATTTAAACTAATTCAATGTTTCTGTCTGGTTTTCTTGCACTTATTCAGAATGTTTATTTATCTTGTCTGAATCCTGTAAAATTACACCTTTTATTCCATCTGAATTAATACAGTAACCCCTCTGAATAGGCAGATTCCCTACTTCACCCACAGCACACAGACCTCAATTTACCTGTCCAATGCCCCGCCCCGAACTCATGGGGTTCGGTTGTTTGTGAGTTGTCAATACAGCCCAAATAAACCCCAGCCCACATTTACTTCCTGCATTTAGTTGCTAACACCACTTCTCTCCAGAACCAACTCTGCCCCATAAGAAAAGCCCCTCACACCTTTTATAACCAAGTTACAGTTAACTGGACCACCTGCCAGCTTGACTTGGCAGCAATAACTTCTTTATGCAACATTTTAGCACCTAAGCCTATGATGATCAAACAGAAGAGCCCGGCATTCCTATGTACGGGCTTAGTCTGACACCCTGTCACTTCGCCTCTTCAGAGGCAGCTGTCTACTTTAGAGAGGCCCCAGGGTCAGCCATGGCTGCAGGAGTCTTTGACAGGTGGTCCCAATGGATCCATGATGCAAGGAGTAAGGCCAGAATAGGGTTAGAGGCCCACTGCTTTGCACCAACTGCAGAACTTGTGGGCTGGACCCTCATCTTCTTCCACCAGGGAAGGGTTAGGGGGAATATCCTCCTCCTTTCCAGGAAGAAAGGAGGAGGAAACTCTTTGAGGATCTTTCAGAGTACCCAGTACCTAGCTACTACATACAGAGATTAGTCTGCCCAGTGTTAACCAATGCTGCATTTTAGCTACAAGATGATTTCTCTGTGTCAGAAACTAAGATGTAGGCTCATGTGTTCTACTAGTTAGAGCCAGAGTCAGAAACAAAGGTCAGAGCTGGAATCAGAAGCTGGGTAAGGGAGCGGAGCTGGAGCAAGGCTGGGAACAAGGCAGGTATAGACACAATCACAGATCTGGGCACAAGCATTTAGCAGCCAGCTACCTCCTCCTCCTGCTCCTGCTCTTAAGAGCACACCTCCTGATTCCCTTCAGTCAATTAGGAGGATCTACCAACCAGGCAGTTCTGCTGTAGCTTATCTGCATTCATTAGACAGCCTGGAGAGAGAGAACTAGCTAGTCCCAGACTCAGCTGCTGGCCTTCGTTCCTGACACTATGCACTGCAATCCCCTTTGGCAGGCTCTAGCATCTCCCAGGTACCTTCAAAGAATTCAGATCTAGCCTCAGACTAACTCCGGGAGAGAGAGGTGAAGCCGGGGTGGTAGGTGGAGAGTACCTGCTCTTGGTTCTGAATTTGGCTCTCAGCCTCCCAGATGCTGAAATAAGGCCCATCTCTTGCAGATGGGGGAAGGAAGAGCCCATTGTGAGGTTGGTCATGAAGTGATATGTCTCAACAGGAGAAGGAGCCAGTCAGGAAAGTGGAATAGAAGCAGAGTCCAATAGGGATTCCGAAAGGAAAAGCAGTGGAGCCTGGATGCATAAGCACTTCACTTGTAGCTTGTAGTCATATGGTGGTATCCATGATTACTCAGTGCCAAGAAGTGAATACAAGTCTGCTTCATTCCATGTCCCAGTTCTAACAGCTCAGCACTGCTTAACATGGGCCTGCTGTATAATATAACTGGTTCCAACTAGCTCTTACCAAAGCCTCTTAAAAGTAGTTCTGCACAAGTAAACTAAAACTGCTCCCCTTGCTATATTGGCCCAATTTCTTCCCATATTGCCTGTATGCACTCCGAATACAGCCACTTATCCCACATCTAGCAACATTTTCTTTACAAATCACTTTATCTTGTTCTTTTTGCTTATGAAACAATAGTTAGTCTTCCACTGTGGTAGATGAAGTGTTTCAAAATTTATACTGACGAATCAGAGACTTATACAGATCTATAATGAAGTGTTCTTTGGCTTGCAAAGCTCCGAGAACTATAACGGAGTTGCTTCCTATTACTTCACAACTGACTAAGTAGCAAGGCATAACAGGGGATGGGAATTTTAAAGCAGCTCTGACTGGAGAGAGCATATTGGTCAGCTGAAAAGCCAGCTTCCAAAGTCACAGTAAATTCAAACGGTACCTTCAACAACTTCAGAAAAATTGGGGAGTAAAGTTTAGGCAGCTTAACTTTGCAGGTCTTGTACCTGCTACAATGCTTAGACTCCTGAAGTGTTTAAAGCCTGCAATATAAGCCATTGGAGGGTTGGCAGGACTTCAGAGTGCTCCTATAAGATTAGTTTGGAAGACCACAAATCCAACTCATTATGATCCATGCCATGAATATTTCTTGTTGTGTACTTTTAGGTCCTCATACTGTGTTGCCCAAAACAAGTTTGGGCCTGTAAGAACTGTAGCTATGCTACATGTTTATAAGTAGGTCTTTTAACCCACTTTATATGGGGACATCTATGAAGCTACTATGATATATGGAGAATTGGGTCATTTTAGAAAAAGTTGGCTTTTCAGCAACATTCCCCTCACTACCCAACACAAAGTCACATATTTTGGGTGCCTTGAGTGGGCCGGGACTATTCAAAATTCAAGTCTGGGAGCTTATTGCCTTCTGTTTTTCTGCTACTGAATTTAATGTATCACACACACATGAGTTCCGATGCATTTTGTTGGGCCTCCCACTTCCACAGATCAGAATTCTCAACATTCAAACCAGCTGTCTCCATTTTTCCACCAATTTAGGTTCTTGTATGTGGAATTATCCTGCTACTCAAGGAAAGTAGAGAGAACATCAGGTCACAAACTACCATAAAAATGCACATGAAGGGTATGACAAACAGTTCTCTTCACTGTAAGCCTTACTGTAATATTTCACTTGGAAAAAATATATACGATTCAAAAAAATAAAGAAGGAGTAGCAATCATAATTTGCTTTCTTGAAGATAGTGTTTGAAGATGGATAAATTCTGTCCATGCATGATCTTCCCAGAAGAAGGTGAGCCCCTTTTCCTTCTCCTGCATCCACAGTACATATTTCCACCCACTGGTAACCCATCTTCTTTCAGAGACAGGGGAAAATGCCCACTGCACTTCATTCTTTTACATTTTCATTTTTTCACTTGCACACTGTCATTGTCTGCATACTTTTGGCCATACATATTCCAACCACTCCTTCCAGGCAGTACAAACCTCTCCAACAAAAAATGCATTCGCCTATCACACTTCTATGGGCACAAGTCATGAAAAAATACCACTTTAATATATTGTGTCTTTTGTTTTTCCCAGCTGTTTACCCAACCTAATAAACTTGGGAGCGTCTAAATTTTCTTCCACTTTGGAAGTTTTTTGACTTGCATAGTGCTAAAAACATTGTTCCTGAAGCCATTTGTTTATTATGCTTCAGAAAAGATTCAATGTAGTCCCTGTCATAGTTCAGGGAGACTGCCCCTGTATTTCCCTCAGTGGTTCAGCAAGGGCGCACACACTCAGGTTTCTAGATCCCCAGCTGTTGCCTTTCTTGGGTGGAAATCTGTATCTCCCTTCTTCCTGACTGGGGTATTTCCAGGCTGCACAGTTCCCTGCCTTCACTGTGTTATTCCCAGCACAGACAGGCTGCCCAAATATACCCCATTTTCTCTTCAGAGATGATTAACTATGTGACTCTACAGTTTGCACACAGATCTTTTTATGCAAGCCTGCATTGTTCTTCAAATAAAAATGCTACAGAGAAAACATATTACAAACAATAAGAGCACCAACAAGCATGCTACTAACCTACTAGACATCACTCCAACCCTAATATGGGCTCTGGCTGGAGTAGTCCGTCCAAACTCCACCCATAGTTTTCTTTTTTGTGGTATAAATTTCATCACAGCTTCAGCTCAGAACAAACACATTCATAACATGTTCAGGCCACCCTTTATATAGTTCAGGGGTCTTTGATTTGGAGTTTCTCAGAGCAGGTGATTAATAACATCATAAGAATGGCCATAATGGGTCAGAACAATGGTCCATCTAGCTCAGACTCCTATCTTCTGACAGTGACCAATGTGAGGTGCTTCAAAGGGAATGAACAGAACAGGGCAATTTATCAAGTGATCCATCCCCTGTCTTCCAGTCCCAGCTTCTGACAAAAAGAGGTTTAGGACACCCAGAGCATGGGGTTGCATCCCTGACCATCTTGGCTGATAGACATTGACGCACCTATCCTCCATGAACTTATCTTATTTTTTTTTTTGAACCCACTTATACTTTTGGCCTTCAAATCATCACCTGAGAACAAGTTCCATAGGTCGACTATGTGTTGTGTGAAGTAGCACTTCCTTTTGTTTGTTTTAAACATGCTGCCTATTAGTTTCACTGGGTGACCCCTACTCCTTGTGTTGTGTGATGGGGTAAATAACACTCTTATTCACTTTCTCCACACAATTCATGATGTTATAGACCTCCATCATATTCCCTGCTTAGTCATCTCTTTTCCAAGCTGAGGAGGCCCAGTATTTTAATCTCGGTGTGATGCTCTGTGCCTCAGGCTGGCTCCCAGAATCAAGGATTGGAGTGACCTAGCCGATCACCAGTCCAGATAACACCACAGGAACATGACACGTCCCTCATATGGAAGCTGTTCCATCCCTCTAATCATTTTTGTTGCTCTTCTCTTTACCTTTTCCAGTTCTAATATTTCTTTTTTGAGCTGGGGCAATCAGAACTGCACGCAGTATTCACGGTGTGGACATACCCTAGGTTTATATAGACAATGGGTTTTCCTCCTGTGACATTATCTGATTAAAATATGGCCATATAGATCATTGTTGCAACCATGGTTATATAGTTGCAGAAAATATTGTATAAAGGTTGTCAAATGAGATGTCTATGAAAAGATTATGATTTGCTGGTTATGATTATGCCTTCTGTATGCATGTATCATTTTTGTATGTGGAGTTATGAATATTGGTTCTATACTTGGATTTCAAATGTTTGCTTGTGGGGGAACGCCCACAAAGTAATTAGCCAGCACATCTTGGAGGAGCTATTCAAATTGAGTACCCCATCGAAAGAACATTTAACTAGCAATAGACCATGGGAGATGCCTATATACACTTAATGAAATTTCCTGCTATGACTAGGCAAATCTATGGACATATGACTTGCCCATGTTACTCAAGCACCATCTTATTGCTATAATTTTCCACAGTAAGAACAACAGTATGTCCTGCACAGGGAAAAAGCTATTTTTTTTTCCTGTGCAGGGAAAAAAAGTTTTGTCTTCAATCCTGCTTCTTTCCTCCGTAGGAATTTTGCTACAAACTGAAGCTCTGAACAATGGGCTGAATGACGCTTCCAAGCTGTGGATGTACTGCAGAGACTTGACTTATGCCAGCAGTTTATTCCATCACTGCTACAAGCCTGAACAAAGAACTTTGCCATTATGGTATGTAATTGATTCCCTTAACCAGTTTTAACTCTTACCTTTCTTTCTTTCCATTTTATGATTAAACTTTTTGATTTTAGATACCAAAAGATTGGCATCAGCGTGATTTTTGGGTGTGTGGCTGGTCCTTTGGGATCAAAAGAACCTATTATTTGATGAGACTTGTTGTAAAGAATCCAGTGTTTCTGGTAGTGATATTCCTCCGGAATGCCGGAGGAAACTGCCTTTATGTTTTCTTGTTAGCCAGTGTAGTGAAACAGAAGTTTAATTTTGTGGCTGGTTTGGTATATCTTATAAAAGAATAACCACCAGTTTTGGGTTGTGTTTGCCCTACTTCTCAGCAGTTGGTCCTGAATATGGCACTCTCAGTTATGATCCACTAAGACATCTTCCCAGGGCATAGTTTCAAAAGGGCTGATTGGAAGTGGGTCATTTGCATTCCCCTTATCCCCAAGTGATTCCTAGTAAATCCACTTCATACATATTGGTCCCAAAAGCCTTTTGAAGTTCATAATACCTTCCAGAGATTCCATTAACTAGAGAAGTTATGTACACACAATTCCCAATAACACATACACAATTGCATTTTTAATACAATGGACCCCAAAGGTATTAAACCTAATTCAACAAAGTTCAACCTAATCCAGTAAAGTTCATTCAGTATATTGCAGGAAATGATTAGTCTGTCACAGTCCCTTCCAAGTTTCCTTGTGTGCCAAGTACACTCAAAACAGAGCCCGAGGGTCTAATCCAATTCATGTTGAAATTAATGTAAGTAACTTGGAAGGCTCTTAGGGGAAGCTGGGTCAGACCTTCAAGTGCGGGAAAGGAACAACAGAGAACAGCAGCAATCAAGAAAGCCAAGATGGAAGAAGATCCCAAGCATACTTAGCATGTATATTAATTCCCCATAACTCTCTACCCTTAAATCACTGAACAATGCCTGTGGCTTTTCGCTCCAAAATAAATTCCTACAAAACAACAAAAGAAGAGGCAACATTAATTTTGCATGCTCACTTGGCTTCAGCTAATGCAATCAGGTTTATTAAACACTTACGCATGCTGGAGAATTGCAAAAGAGCTGAGGTTAACATTATTGGATGCCCTTCACGCTTACTACACAAAACCTCATTGGTAACTCTTCCGCACAAGTTGTAAATGATCGGATTATTGATGACACAACTGATCTACCTCTCAATACCTCAAATAATCATCATTTGGCCACTTTTTAAAAAACAAAACTGTTCTTATTAAGTGATACCACAACACCTTAATTTTCCCCCTACAGTTTGCCAGGTTTTATTTATTTGGTCTTAGGTGCAGGAATTTCCATGGCACTCATCCCCATAGTATCTGAACTCCCAGACATGCATCAAAACAGGGATCTTTCAAAACTTTTCTTGGCAGGAGGGAGAGAGATAGACACATATGTGCCCCAGCAGTTGGGGCACTCAACTAAGATGTGGGAGACCCAGATTAATGTCTTGCTCTGTATGATTTGAACTAAGGACTTGACTTTAGGTAGCCTACATCCCAGGTGAGTGCCACAACCACCAGGCTATAGAATCTGCCTTTCACCACCATCCTCTGGAACTGTTCTACTTTGTATAAATAATTAGCCAGTGGGCCACAGAAAGAGACTGACCCTATATCCCAATGCTGTGTGCTATGACCACTGGACTATTGCCTACTATGGAGTGGGTCACTTTCTCCCCAGAAATTCAGTCATGGACCTGGAAACATTTTCATTTGGACAAAACAGGATTTTTCTATGGGAAAAAAGAAGCTTGTAAAAAAAGGTTTGATCTGATCTACATTTGACAAATGTGCTTTTATTTTATCTCCAAAGTGCAACAGATCTATTTCAGTTGCTGGCAGGGATGAGATTATCCCCGGAAGGACAGTGCCAGAAGTTGGCCAAAACTGTTTGGCGGAGATCATGGTTACCTTGCCTTAGTTCTATGCATGCTTGGTACTTACAGGGACATCTCAAAGGGCCCTGCTGTGCTTTGCTGTGGGTACTGGAATGTTCAGAGAATCCCCGCTACTGCAGTTTTGGAGCCAACCCCTTCCCTGCCCCATAAGTGAACATGTGCTTTATGCACGTTGAGGCTCCAAAGCAGCTGCTCACACATGGATTCTTCATCTACAAAAGGCTATCCCATTAAATTAACAGTTAAGCGTAGTCCACAGAATTCTTTTTTTTTTTTTACTCCAAATTTGCTAATTTTTCTGATTGGGACAATACTTCAGGTGCCCCAATGTAAATGGATATGCACTGGACCAGATGAAAAATGAATGACTGATATTGGGAAGGGAGAGTCTACAGTTATTTGGCACATTACTCAAATGAAAGTCCAATAACTCTATTCCTATTAAACAGATGGGCCAAAAACTTTGCAGCCTGGTTACCATTTGGCGCTATATATTGCATCATTTCTGATATCACTGACAATGCTAGCATGGTAATAGATTCCTGGGCTGGAAGAGTATATTCTCACAACACCTGCACGTGTGGCCAATTTCTGCCCTTGGATAACACAAGCAGCAGCCATTTGGAATCACATGCAGACAAAATTTGACCCACACTCAGTACTCTGCTAAGCTGCCATTCAGCTGTTAATATTTCATCTTGCTTCTTTTGGAGCTGCATGTATTATTGATGTTATCTTGCTTCTTTTGAAGCTGCAGGAATTATTATTATTGCTATTATATAGTTATATTGCATGAGTGCCCAATGACTCTTGAATGAAACTGGCACTTAGTTTTGTTGGAATAGATTAATTGTTTTGCTGTTACATTACATCTTGGTCTCATTTTTGCACTTTCCTATACTGAGGATTTTTTTTTAATTAAGTCACCTCCCCCCTCAAAATGTTATCTCATTACTGCACTTTTTCCCCAGCTGCATTGTCCATGCTTCAGACACCTTTTGCCCAACATAGCTCAATTTCAGCACCAATTACCCCTGTGAAATCAATTGAACTGTATAAACTGTAAGTCAGTGATGAACTTGCCCTACAACTATCTTTCTGTGTTGAATTTAGCTGCAAACTCTTCAGTGCTTCCCTTCCACTTGCAGAATGAAGAGCCAAATTCTACTCTGAGTTACACTGGTTCAAGCCCAGCCTTGAGCAAAATTTGACCCATCTTATGGAACCATACATCAAAGTATGAAAAATACAATGTACAAATAGTAGCAAAGGTCTAGAAAGCTGTTAAGATCCCTGTCCTCTCCCAGGTGCTAAGGAAACAGTATACAAATTAGAACCCGCAATGAAAATTAACTGAAGTTATTAACAACAAAACGTGATTCTTCTGCAAAATAAAATGATTAAGATCACTAGCTTCTGCCATCAAAAAGATCCAGAATCTTACCCTGGTATTATTAAATATTAAAACAATGTATTTTAGCTGTAAATGGGAAGGAAACAAATTAAGAACTCTAATGATGAAGGGCCTCTGTTACCATTTGATGCTATACATTGCATCAAATTGCACAGGCACATTTTGTCATGTTTTATATGACAAATCATTCCAGCTTTCTGAGCTTAGATGGGCAATCTGTTTAACAGAAACACCTCCAGACTTTCACCCTTCATTCAGTCCTTGTCTCAATATAAATAAAAGGCTGCTATTAGTGTGCCACATTTGTGTTTGTTTTGAGACTAAATGTCCGGATGAATCAACTGTTTTAAGAGCCAGACTCTGACCCATCCTGAAGTGGAGTGAATGCTAAAGCAGGGTTTAGAAAACCCTAAATAGAGAAAGACTTTAAAACACAGAAAAGAAACAGGCAGCGACAGTAAGGTCTGCTTGCTGAACAAGCAAAACCCTGCTAACACTGATTCATAGTGTTTTAAAGTCACCGAAGGATTCTCCAGAGCCTCCTTAACATTTTATTCTCAGCTCCAGCCTAGGTTTTTCTCCTTCTGCTGACATGTGCTACCTAACAGCTTTTCCCCAGCTAACAGGATGCACAAGTGGATTCTTGAGCCATCAATAATGTGACCGGTGGACCAGAAAGGGTATGCTGGAAAATGTATGCCAAATATTTCTTTCCTGACGCCACAGCGCTTGTCTCATCTCCCAATCAAGAGGGAGTAAATCTTGCCTCACACGTGTGACTTTCCATGTCTACAGAGCAACATGTTGCCTCGGTACCACTGGGCTGGTTCTTGGAATAAATCAGAAGAAAGCAACAGAAGAATGTTCTCCCTTCACATTCATTATAAGGTAACAATCTATCACTTCGTTCCTTTTAAGAAAAAATTGCTCTAATATTTTAAGTAGATTTAATTTCAAGGCTCTTTCAGTACAGATTAAGCATTAAAACACTTAATACAGCATGGAAATGTAATTTAGATTCTAAAAAAGGGGGGTTCTATCTAGCAAAGGCTCAATATGAGAAGATCTGGTTTTAAAGTGAACAGGCATCAGGAAAGATTTCCTAAAAGTACACTCAAGTACATTGCGGAATAACCTCCCAAAGGAAGTCGTGGAGGCTTAAATTGCTCAGAGTTATTAAATCTGGATCAAAAAATGTGCTAGAAAATGACAGAATTGGAAACCATCCTACACTGATAACAGGGATGGGCTTGATGACCCAATAGGTCTTTATGTTCATCTCCCCATCTCTAGCTTCTTTCAAATTATATTGCTTCAGAATTGTGATATAAAGATGAATACCTCATAGCTACAAATAAGTTTTTCAAGCAATTTCGCCCTAAAGAACCAGCCTGCCGTGCCCATAACTTCGCATCAATCTCGTTTCTCTTTCTGTGTTCTAGTGTCTCTAAACTTCCCACAGTGTAATTTACATGCATTGTTTCAATAACATTCTAAATGTTGCTTTCAGTCTATTCTTGCTCCTGTGCTCTTCAAGTGCCTATCTGATTTCCTTTGAGAAAACAGGATTTTCTCAGTTCAAGGATAAATTAATTCCTTCATTTTGGGGAGAAACATTACAAGCGGGGCACTTAACAAAGGAAGCATATGGTAAAACATGCAAAAAAGAACACAGCTTCTTACATGCTCTCACAGAACTTTGTAAGAGTGCTAGGCTTTTCCTGGTTGCGTCTTTGTCGAAACCAACGCTGAATACTGCGTACATCCCAGTCCAGCTGCTTAGAGAGGCCTTCCAGTCTCTTCTCGTCTGGATGCTACAGAACAAGAAGTGATAAAATGACTTCAGGTGCATTTTATCTTCAAAACAAATATCAAAATATTGTTTTAAATTGAGACACCCCCCCCCCCCCAAGTCTGGTCATAAAGAACTCAATCCTACTGTACAACTAGTACTCACAGGCTCTACCCTAGCTCTCTGCCAGCCTCATGGACAACTGGAAGTAAGGAAAAGTGTCTTCATACAAACACCTGTTGTTGGATGTATAATCAAATACAGTACTGGCAAGGCAACTACATAGAGGAGTTTTAAAAGTTATTGGGGAAAACAGGAGGTTACAAATCAGCTTGGCAGAATTCAATTTTATATAGCTATATCAGTTTGATGGGTAATATCAATACTTACTTTAAGCTATTTTTTCTATTTTTCATCTCTTTACATTTTGACAGTTGCACAAAATTAAAGGCGAGTCAAACAAGGCAGTGATCAGACAATTATTTAATGACAATAGATATTGAGATTCAAAAAGATAAAGCTTTATATTCGTTAAAAACACAAATAGGCAACACCACATCAGAATATACAAAATAAACAACCTTAAATCAAACTCTATTAGGTTCTGAGGTGGCATTTTTCTTACATTTGATTATCAATGCAAATATATTTCTTCAGCAGTGTGCGTGTGTTTGATTAAATCAACATTTTCTGGCATTTACTTGTAAAAATCTAATTTTTTCATGCCTCGTTATAACTGAAACCTTTTCTGCAACCTCATCTCTAGCACTCCCTGCCTATCAAATGCTATACACTCCTTGAGCAATGGGGACTGCAAAAGCCCTCAGCATGAGCCTTGTCTCTTTCATCCCTCTGTGTATGTGTAACTGATGTAACTGCTGACACAGCCAAAGGGATTGTTCAACTGACACAGAGAAATACATTTTCCTGTTCGTTAATATTCAAAAACTACTTTCTATTTTTAAAGTGACAACTTCAAAGGCTGTCACCTTAGCAACTGAGACAGATGTGCTCAGTAAAAGTAGCTTTAAGTAGTCATTTTCAACAGCAGCAAATGTGACTGTTACTATACTGGAGTAGAGGTTACTCTGCATTCTCTAGCACACATAAAGCGAGGGAAAATTGAAATTTACTGGACTTGAGCACTACGTGGGAAACAGGGGAAGAGGGTATGTTTCAAATTGTCTGTTGATCTCTGTGTATCATATTCCACACTAAGTACATTCCAATGTCCCCTACCACATTTAAAAAAATTATCCTGAGAATTCACTCTGTGCATCTGTTTTCCTGGGGATAAGATTTGTTCCTATAAGCCAATTTGATATGGCGGATGAAGCGCAAATTCTGCTATAGTTATGACTGTGTGAAAGTTTCCATTATATAAACTCCTAAAATTCCATGGATTAATAAATCCCCTCCAGGCAGAAATTTGGTATCTGAGTTCCCAGGGGGAGAAAAGGACATTTTTTTCTCTAAAGCTTAATTTTAATCAGTTCAGCCATTTGTCTTTCTTTTTAAAAAGTCATTTGGAGTGAAGATCAATAGGGCTTGTACAGGCAGAGCAATCACTGTCGCCAGTGAGAGCTTTGCCTGAGTACGACTGTAGTATCTGGCATGTAGCAAAAATGACCAACTTGCTGGCAGTGGTTTCTAGGTGTGGCTGGTCGAACAGCACTACCAGGATGCCGGAGTGGGGCCTGGAAATCAGCCTCCCGCTCTGTGTAGTCATGGCACTTGCCAGATGATCACACAAGTTGTGATTTTCACACCACAGCCATTGGACTAGTGAGCATGAAAATGATCTTCCAGCACCTGCCAGAGGTTCATTAACCAGTTCCTTGCCACAGTGCAAGTATCTACGTTCCTTAGCAGCTCTAAGAGGGCTTCCCATTCTCCATTATATTCTCGATGGAGCTAGTTGTACAACCAACATAACTCAGCAGGAATTAGACTGAGTCTTAACACAGAGAAGCCCTGTATTTTTCTACAGGATCTCTGAGTCTAAGACACCTTCCCTTTCCCCCGGAATCTGAGAGAGAGTAGATATAGTGGGGCTTTCAGACAGATAGGTGTTCCTGATCCACTCTCTGCAAGTATACTGCCAAAATGAACCAATGCAATGGTGCGCTTATTAGAAGGGTAGACTACCAACCCAAGAAGGGGATCAGCTCCCCTGATGCAAGATGCATAGGCAGGAGACCAGCACCTAGAGCTCGCCTGGCATATTTCACCCTCTTCAACACTCTGTATGGTAACTTTTACCTGGACAAAATGCCCTGTAGGAATCCTAATTTTGTTCTTTGCAAAAGAGATTCCTGCAAAGCCAGAGGCCAGCTGAGAGGTGGTGCTGTCTTCAGGTTGGTGTTAATGTAAAATGAGAAGAATGACTTAAGGCACAGGAAAGCTTCCTCTCATGATATCTGTCCAAACAAAGTGGACATGTGCTAAGATCTTTATACGAGGATAACACACCTGATCACCACCGCATTCTCACTGCCTAGCCTGGTCAGGAGGCTCAGACAGTGCCAGGAACTGCTGCTAGGACAATCTGTAAACATTTCACCAACAAAATCCACAAGCATGGCAACCCACAGGCTTTATCTGAAGGGCAAGAAAAAATAGCTGCACAAAGGGGCAAAAATGAGTTTAGTGCTTCCCTAACGTTGTGCTGTACCCTACAGAATTCCACAAGTTCCAAAAATTCATTGTTAAAATTATTTTTCTAGCTTTTTCTGATGCAAAGAATAGCCATCACAATACAAATGGATATCAGCCAATGGATAGTGCCCCGTCCTTCCCAATTCACCTTGCAGCTGTGAAATCCAAATCCAACTTTGGAACACTGACATGCTAACACTGATAAAGAGTAACGTTTTCCCCTTTTTGTCCAACCCTCTTTGCCCCCCACCCCAAATTAAAATACAAAAATGAATGTTAATATAAGCAGCAACATGATATCTATGGAGTGTTTTCTATTACAGTTCTCCTGGTTAAATGTGTAGCTTGGGATGTTGTTGTCATGTTCTAACATGTATGCCATGAAGGGCTTGGCCAAGTTGCAAAGCTAGCATGGATAATAGAATCTTTCCATTTGTATTTTCTGCTTTTAACTGTAAAATCTTAACATTGCATTAATAGATCTTTGGCTTCACTTGAAATTATCTTACTTTACAGAGATCAATGTTAAAGCATCATATCACCTTTTATAAAACAAACATGGTAGGTAAATACTGTACCTTAGTAATTGCAGTGAAAACTTTTTCCAAAATAGCATTAGGTTGGGCTTTCTGTGGTCCATTGGCCTGGACTTTAAGAGCTAACGCACAGGGTTTAGCTATAAACCTGTAACAAAACAAAGAGAAAAGAAAATCAAATGAGATTCTTCAATTATTTATTGCTGGATCTGTTGTTATTGTCAGTGACATGCCTTAAATGTTAAAACATTAAAAAGAAAACATGGTCCCTGTCCTGAAATTTCTACAATGTCAGACAACTGCAATACACAGAATAATAGTTAAAATGCAAGTCTGTTCAGGTGTATGCCCCAATGGAAGAAAACATCACAGAATAAGAGCATTTTAAGGGGGGGATTTGAAGAAGGAAGGGTATGTGAAATGGGGAGCTCTTCAAAGCACTGGCAGAAGGCATGAAAAAAAGACTAGAATTAAGCATGGGAAAAGGATCATCAGAAAAGAAGAGCACACGGAGAGAGCAGAGCATCTCTGGGAGACTGCTGCATGCAAGAGGCATGCAAAACATAATATTTTCTCTCCTGCCTTACTGCCTCTTTAATTAATTAGACTCCACATTAGCTATGAACACAGAATTGCTTTTATGCCCTGGACAGTCAGACACAGCTTTTAACGTCTGCCCTCCTCATACTTGCTTGATCAACACAACTCAGTAAATACCAAGATAATCTACAAACAAACGATTTCATCTAACTCAAAATGGTTTGGGGCCATTTCCTTGACAGTTTCCAATAGAAAAAGTATATCCTAAAAACTCTTCTGCCAGTGCATGGATCTTTGGCACAGATCCACAAAAGGTAAAACCTGAGCTGGCCTGAGGGAAAACAGCACCCTGGGTGCCCTTTCTTTTAGTTTTTGAAAAGCAGCATGGGGTGCAGGGCACAAGGACCAGCTTCTGGCTCTGGAGCCTGGCGGGAGTGCACAGGGAGGAGTCTGGGGACTCCCCCAGAAATAAAGCCCCTTGATCACTTACCAGGAAGAAAGAGGGTATGCAGCCACCACCCATGCCCGTGGGAATGTGGGGGGACCTGGGGCTGGCCTATTGTCTTCGCAGGTGTGAACGCTGCTGCCTGGACCTCCCCGACAGGCTGGCAGCTGAGGGAGGCATTACCCCTGCCCCAACCCGGCTGGCCCGGGTTCCAGTCCCGGGCTTGCCCAAACTCACCCCTGCTCTGACAGCCCAGGACCACCAGCTTGTGGCAGTCGGACGGTTCCCACCTGACCATGTCGCCCACCAGTAAGGCTGGCCCTGGTTAAAACCAATCATAGCTTATAAATAGTTCCTTTTACATAAAACCTATTTGCATAATATAAATAAAGATTAGACCTGTGGCTCCATAGCGAAGGAATGGGAACATTCCATGTATTTAAGATAAAATGTACATATTAAGGAGTTCTACTAAAGGAGTTTCTCCTTGAATACTAAATACAATTTAACTCATCTTTAGCTTGCCCATACATGAATTGTATGGAGATCAACTACATCTTGAAAGCGCACAGTCAACCTGTGGAACTCCTTGCCTGAGGAGGCTGTGAAGGCTAGGACTATAACAGGGTTTAAAATAGAACTGGATAAATTCATGGAGGCTAAGTCCATTAATGGCTATTAGCCAGGCTGGGTAAGGAATGGTGTCCTTAGCCTCTGTTTGTCAGAGGAGGGTGATGGATAGCAGGAGAGAGATCACTTGATCTTTACCTGTTAGGTTCACTCACTCCAGGGCACCTGGCATTGGCCACTGTCGGTAGAAAAGGATACTGGGCTAGATGGACCTTTGATCTGACCCAGTATGGCCCTTCTTATGTTCTTATAATCTTATCTTGTGATGTTACATGACTCAAAGTTCATCTCCCCCTACAAGCTCAAGTCCAATTGTTAACATGCTCAGAAAGACTACTATTATATACACTTTATGATGAGCTCTGCATTTCACCCAATATCATCCTTGAAACTAAAGACGAAAACATTCCTAGAGTTATTCTGTTGCTCACACAAGGCTGCTTTAAGTCATCTAGCTAAAATCCAGGCAATGAAAAATGTATCCCAGTGCAAAAAACTACTTGGATGGATTTCAAGACACTATTTAAATGGTTCAAATGTCAATCACAGATCTTAGCTTGTATGCTTTATGTAGTGGGGTGGTTACCCACTCCCAGCCAGAAAGGGTAAAGTCAGCCCTGGGAGAAGGCTGGGGCTGTAAGTGCAGAGCCCAGGCTGATTAGAAAGCAGGATCGGCTGGGTAGCCACGCCCCAAACAGACCGGCAGGCCCTTATAAAAGGATTGAGGGGCAGGGTCCTGAGAGACACAGTCTCCTCTGGTAATAGAGGCAGACAGGCCTGGCTGCTGGGAAGCTTAGGATACCCAGAGTGGAGCAGGGCTGTGGGGAGCTAGGAGGAGCTGTGGAAGCTCTGGCCTGGAAACCCCCAGGCTGCAGGGCCTAGGAGATGATCCAACAAGGGGTACTGGGGTTGCAGGGGGCTGCCCGTGGGTAGTAGTGGAGGCAGCAGGCCAACCCCCCCCCTTGCCAGTGATGAATGGCAATGATACTGCAGTCTGCCCCAGAGAATGGGGGCAAGTGGGGATGGGCAGTTGCCTAGACTGAGGCAAGGCGGGGAGACCTTGAGACTGTGGGGTACTGCAGGGGTGCAGCACCCCAGGGATGAGGGCACTGGGGTCCTCCTCCCAGGAAGGGGAGACCCTGAGACTGTTGGGTACTGCAGGGGTGCAGCACCCCAGGGATGAGGGCACTGGGGTCAAGGGAGGGACACGGGGCCAGTGGCAAGCGGGACTACAGCCTGCAGAGGGTGCTCTGGATGCTGGAAGAGCTAATTCTCTGGACAACCAGCAGGAGGTGCTGCAGGGGTGAGTTGCCGCTCTGCTACACTTCCCCTTAGATTGTTAACTCTTTGGAGCTGGGATCCGGTTTTTGTTCCATGTTTGTACTGCTCCTAGCACACATGGGGCCTGGTCCATGACTGGGGAGCCTACACATTATAGTGATACAAATAATAATAAATAATTGAGATGATAGCTGTATTGTACTCCCCTCACCAAAACTATCCAGTTCCCCAAGCTTCTAGCTGCTTTATGTTTGAATATACTGAATGATTTTCAGTTTCCCTTTAAAGACTTTCCATAATATCCTAAAAATTCAACAGGGGAACCAAAACCAGCACACTAAATAGGTAAGAAATAGCTTTGTGTTATACCCCTGAATATGATTGCAGTCTCTTGCCAGCAAATGTGGAATTCTTATCTATATTTAAACACCATGCTAAGACTATTTTGAGCAAAAATGGTATTTTCCCAAAGATAACATAGATGATGCACAATAGATCTCGTTGCATTAATTACAGCAATGATGTTGGTTAAAGAAAACTGATTCTAGTTCAACCTGTCATAGGTTCACAAGTTTCCATCCTGTGCCTCTTAAAAAAAATCTAAAGTAAAGAGAGAGTGAGTCAGAAGAAATATGCATTCAAATAGGTTGTTTGCATTTACACTTTCATGGTGCTCTTCAGGAACAGTTCTGTCACAAAAAATTCATATTTTATCATGCAGCATTTGCATCTGAAAGCAAATGCTAGAGCCTGAAGCCATTTTTGGTAGGTATTCATGGACTGAAAAGAAACTCCCTGTGTGATCACTTAATTTCCATAATTTATAATTTGACATGCATTTTCTTATATATTAGTTTGGATAAAATTTGCATCAGTTGTAGGAATCATGTTCTAATCATATTGCCAGTGGCTATAGCATCAACCAGGACAAGGGTGGCCAACCTGTGGTTACAGAGCCATGTGTGGCTCTTCAGAAGTTAATATGTACAGACATATAGACACCAACTCCAGGGCTGGAGCTACAGGTGCTGGGGGGTGCTCACTGCTCAACCCCTGGCTCTACCACAGGCCCTGCCCCTAATCCACCCCTCCCCCCTGCTGTCTGTGTGCCCTCACTCCTCTCCCTGCCACAAAACAGCTGATCAGGAGGTATGGGGAGGCACTGATCAGTGGGGCTGACAGTGGGTGGGAGAAGCTGGGAGCAGGTGAGGGGAGCTTCTGGGAGGCTGCTACATGTTACTGCGATTCTTTGGCAAGGTACATTGGTAAATTCTGGCTCTTTCTCAGGCTCAGGTTGTCCACCCCTGAACAAGGCTACATGTAGTTTAAATATATTGCCTTAGGATCTGATCCTGCAACAGCACTGTCCAAGACAGGATATATGCGCTAGATCAGGAAATTTTCTTTAATCTTTAAAAATAAGAGACTGAAGTAAAGTGAAAAAATACATTTCTACTGTGCTTATTACAGCCACAAACGAAACAGGAACTAAATTAGGAACGTGTTCAGCCCCCATTACTGCAATGTCTGAGTGTCTGACAAACTTTCATAATTACCTTAACAAACACGTAATTTCTATAGACTATATTGGTTTTATGCCTTTTACATTCTATAGAACACTTCCACAATGAACAGCAAGACATTCTGGGAAGTTGTACGGTGTACAGTCTGTTGCTGTCTAAATCACTCAAGGCATAGTTTGCTATTTGACTGCTACAAAAGCAGGTATGGTGAAAAATGAGTTTGTTAAAGCTTAACATTTCATGATGGTCTCTATCCTGACATGCCCTGGTTTTTATTCCCCGGCTCTTGAGAAAGTTGAAGCATGTTTATGCAATTTAATAATGGATTATTAATCTAAAATTAGGGACTAAATTAATGTATTAAAATGGTAACATGAAGGGATTAGTGCAAATCTAACAGTTGTATTTTGCACTGCATTTTTAAATATTTCTGTACCACAATCCACATGTGTGCAGGAAGAGCTGGGTGAATAATTGATTTTTTTATAAAAATACTTGAATAGGCTTTGGGACACATAGAGAAAGTAAGAATCGCTCTACGGCCATGTGGTTAGGGTTAGGGTCTTACTGCAATGAGTATTTAAATTATTACAAAGTAGAACAGCTTCAATAGAAGAGATTAAAAAGCAAGAGCGCCAGAAGCCCCTAGAAGTGTGGGGGAGCACCAGCGCTCAAACCATGGTCCTGCCCTCACTCCGCCTCTTCTCACTGAGGCCCAACCCCCAATCACTCCTTTTCCCCCACTCATCATCCTTTAAGGCACGTAAAAAGTGGGAAGACACATCCCTCCCACGTTTTAAAATGATGGAGCCACGGCGTCCTGTTCTGGCACCGCTGTTAAGAAAGCCCTAACCCAGAATAATCTATAGCCCAGTGGTTGGGATACTTTCCAAGTTCGAATCCCTGCTCAACATGAAGAGGAGCAGGAAAATGAACATAAGTCTCGTACATCCAAATGAGTGCCCTAACTATCAGGCTAAATGTCACAAAATAGACGGTGTTGTCTCCTCCTTCTCCAGGCATTTTGTGAATCTAATCAATAAAAAAAAAAATTGGTTGAAAACGATTTGGCAAATTCATGAAAAGTTTAGAATCAACCAAAACTGTGTTTTCAACAAATACACTATTCATCCAAAGATTTTTGCCCAGCTGTGTGTGCACTTTACTCATGTGCATTTGTAGAAACTAGTGTAATTTAAGAGATTTTTTACTGCAGTGTTTTGCTATGCAAAAAAAGTCAAAGAATTCAAACTGCACCTCTCACTTTTGCGTCCATTGCAGTATTAAGCCCTGTTTTCCAAGGTTAAAATGTTTATAAAGTTTAATCAGTGGTGTCCTAAAATTTGTGTGGTCAGCTGCCTTTTAGGGGGGGAAGCTTTATCAGTGATCTGCGTGTCATCACTATGTTCTTTGCGATAAAGCTTTAACCTGTATACCTAAACCAAACATCAGAGTTCAAGCTTAAAATTCTAATGCCAGTATGAAATGCCAGAGTTTTCCCAAATGAATGTATTCTGCTATGTCACCATTCAGTGAAGAGGATTCTGCCACTTTTACAATTGCTGTTGGCACCTTACTCCAGAAGTACAGTAGAATCTCAGAGCTATGAACACCAGAGTTACGAACTGATCATTCAACCACACACTTTGTTGGAACCAGAAGTATGCAGTTAGGCAGCAGAGACAAAAAAATACAATGAATTCTGTACAGTACAATACTGTGTTAATGTAAACTACTAAAAAAGGGGAAGTTTTAAAAAAGACTTGACAAAGTAAGGAAACTGTTTCTGTGCTTCTTTCATTTAAATTAAGATGGCTAAAAGCAGCATTTTTCTTCTCCATAGTAAAGCTTCAAAGCTGTATTAAGTCAATGTTCAGTTATAAACTTTTGAAAGAACCACCATAATCTTTTGGTCAGAGTCACGAACAACCTCCATTCCCGAAGCGTTTTTATCTCTGAGATTCTACTATAATTCCAGTAAATCAGGGGGACTATTAGAGTCAGTACAATTCATTATGAATAACACCTCAGAATCTAGCCCCCTCACTCCCCTCTTTTAATCCTATGAGTCCAAGGTAAATGATAGCCAACTTCCCAATTCAGTTAATGTCAGTGATGTTGCACTAGGGGAAATGAAAGAAGAATTTGTCCCACTATGAACCAAATTAAGCCTCAGACTAGAATAGAGGTGAAACCACATTTAAACCAAGTCCAGACCATGGATTCTAATCTAGTTTTAAAAGCAGACTGGCTCATTCACAGCTGACCTGTTTTTACTATCAGGTCAGCTAATGCAGACCTGAGCTCAGTGTATGGTGACTGATTGGGCCTTGGCCTCTGCATTCCAAAATTATTTTGCACTTAGTTTAAATATGTCAAGTATTTCACAGGTACCGTATAACACTTGACGGCAGCTCCAGTTTGCACTCTGACTCCTGTATAGGTGACATCTCATAGCTATTTACCATAGTACCCAAAAAGCTTTCCAGAATGCAGGAAATAGAAGGAACATAAAGTGACTTTGACTATGTCACATACTCCTAACTACTGTACACTGAACCCAGTTCTGTTCTTATACACACCCAGAAAACCTGCAGCAAAAGTAGGTTCTTCACTAGATTGTGGGGATGTATTTCCCCAGAAGGAAATAAACAGAACTGTATTTGATTAACTTCATTTTCAATAACTCTCATTTTTTATCTCCTTCTTGCACTTTCAAATTGCTGAGCTAGAGGACTGAAGTTTTGGTTTTGAGAAGGAGGAAAGAAGCAGAAGGAAGGAGGGAAGTGATTGCTTTCTCTTTGTTCTTGTTCATTTTTGCTCTGGAAGGAGCTAAATAAATATCACTTTCCCTTCACAGACTATAACAGCCACAATGCTTTTCAGGTACCCAGGTAACAACTGACAGCAACCCTGCAGTCTGTACTCTGGCAAAGCTCCCTCTGAATTCACTAAAAGCTTTGCCTGAATAAAAATTGGAGAATTGGACCCTTAAAAAACAGATGCCCCATTTTGTATTCTGAAAGCTGCTTTTCCACACTCTTATGATTACAGTGCATGTCACGGTGATAAACATCCCTCCTGGTGAGAGACCTCTAAAAAAGTTATTTTGCAGAAATATGAATGGACCAGTTCCTGTGCGGATGTAAACCAGTATAGCTGCACTAAGTGGTCTACACCACTGAGAATCTCACACAATGTCACTGCACAAAGAACAAGGTTTTGTTTTTAAAAACAAACAGGCATGCCTCACCATAAGGAAATGATTGGTTTATGTGAATCTCTCTCATCTCCTTTCACTGGGTAACAGCCATCCTTATTAGTTGCTCTAACCCAGGAGTAGGCAAACTTTTTGGCCCGAGGGCCACAAAACTGCATGGAGGGCCAGGAAGGGAAGGCTGTGAAGCCTCAAACAGCTTTGCCTCCTTCCCCTCCCCCTCCCCCTCCCTGCTCCCTGACTGCCCCCCCCGAAACACCTGACCCATCCACCCCACCCCATGCTCTTTGTCCACTGACCACCCCTTCCCGGGACCCCTCTCTGGGACACTACCTCCTATCCAACCCCCCTGTCCCCTAAGTGCCCCAACCTCTATCCACACTCCTGCCCTTTGGGATTCCCACACCTATCCCTGACCCCTCACTGCCCCCAGGACTCCCTGCCCCTATCCAACCCACCCACTCCCTGCCCCCTTACCATGCCGCTCAGAACAGCAGGAGCTCACAGCCCAGCCAGAGCCAGCCAAGCCACCACTTTGCCCAGCAGGAGAGGCGGGCCAGAGCGCTTCCCAGGGGAGAAGCCGGGAACTAGCCTCCCCAGGCGGAAGCTCTGGGGCCGGGCAGGACGTAGTTTGCCCACCTCTGCTCTAACCCCTCTTGTCTTAGTGCGATGAATCATCACAAATTACATGATTTGAATCCCAGGGTTAACTAGAAATGTTCGTATTGACCTTCATAATCCTTTGATATTGATGTTCATTAGCAGCAGCGAAATCTGTATTTAACAAATAATGTTATATAATCAAATGGGGGAAAGGCATGGGGAAGAAATGCTCTGACTCTTCCAGTATGAGTCTCTGTAATGTATTAAACTACAGACTCATCTGTTGATGGGGCTTAAAGGTTGTCAAATAAAATGAATCTGACTTTATGGAGCACATGTTCTCCCAATGCTTATACATAATACCCATAAAACTTCTGTTACAAAACATGACTTGTGGCAGAGAGATGTGGGATCACAAAATTTAAGATCCTATCCTGGAGTACAACTTCCATTTCAGACCTTCCAAGAGCTGTAAATCATTTCACCACCTGGCAATCTACTCATCTTTAAACAATTTAGCAAATACAGGGTTATTGATTAAATTGTTTATGCAACATATCTAGGTCAGAGCCCTGCATAAAACATATACTATGTATTGTTAATTGCTCTGCAGTACATACAATTCATCTTCTGCCATGAGAGGTCCAGTTATGCCAGGAATTTCATTCAACAAAGATATATTTTAATGGGATTTTCAGGTACCCAGGAAACACTTTCCTCTACCTTTCTGTACGTGGGACACATGGCCAGTTTTCACCTACAGATCTTTCATTTGACTCCATATGTGGTTTTCCCTGTACTTGCAACTAGTGGATTCCCAGATGGTCCAAGGTACAATTCTTCCAGATCACGTTTAGGGCAAATGTGCTGCCTAACTACACAACAACTCTATTGTTAGACAGCCTGTCAGGTTGGGGTTTTTTTTCAATTCAAAACTCACACTCCAAACTGTCTCTCTAATTAAACTAAATGTAAAGCTCCCTATTATTGTACTTATGGTTCTTGTTGAGAAACATATCCAAGTTCCACAATATTAGGGTTTTGTTTTGTTTTTTTAAGAAGGGAGGTGACAGAAAAGGAAGAAAAAAGTGCTCCAAACCAGGACAAAGAGCTGGGCATATTTCTTGGGTCTCTCTAGTTATGATAAGGAAATGAGGAATTCTTTCATTATCAGTTTATGCACTTTAAACATGAGTGGCATACTGTAAAGCTCTCCTATCGCATTTTGAAATAGTGCTTCTACAATAAAAAAAATTAGTAGCCACCTGTGGTCACTGTTCTGTACACCCTACCTTTTTGGAATTTATCAGCAACATTGGAGACAGAGGTTAGATCAGAAGTAGGCAAACTACGGCCCATGGGCCACACCCAGCCCACGAAACTGCCCTGCCTGGCCCCTGAAATTGTGCCCGGGGAAGCTAGTCCCCGGTCTCTCCCCTGCTGTCACCCCCCTCCCACAGCCTTACCTCATCACCAGCACCTGGCCTACTGCTCCTGCTGGGCAGCACGGTGGCATAGGTTGCTCCGGCAGGGCTACGAGCTTCTGCTGCTCTGAGTGGCATGGTAAGGGGGAGGGGAGTGGATAAGGGGCAGGGAATCCTGGGGGCAATGAGGGGCCAGGGATGGCGTGGGAGTTCCAGGGAGCAGGAGTGCGGATAGGGGTTGGGGCACTCAGGAGACAGAGAGTGGGGGTTTGGAGTTTGCCCACCCCTGGGTTAGATCCTATTACTCCTAAGGTGCTCAGAAATGATCTCTGACTTTTTTAGCAGTGTAGGATCTATGACAATTATTCTGTCTGCATTCTGTCTAGTAGAAGGCAGTGGTACAATATACACTAGCAGAGCTCTGCAAATGTACATTATATAAACATTTTATTCAAAAAAATCCACATATAGTTTATATAAATGGGGGAATAAAGAAAGTATTCAAGTAATTTGAAAAATAAAACAACTTTAAAGAAACTGACACTATTAGTTGACCAACTGTACGTTACCCAGTTTATAACAAGGGATTTTCTTTAAACAGCCCAAAATTATTAATTACTGTACTAATTTGTTCAGGTTATACCTTTTTCACTATACATGGCCTACTCGTATCCTCATCAATTTAATTATAAATTTATTGTTTTTATTCTATGGCACAAGACACCAACCCAAGATTTTTACACAGGAAAGTTGTGATCATCCTTTCTCCATTTTAACTATGGAGTAAACTATACCAAAGACATGCAGGACATTAAGACAAAGACCTAAAAATGGAGGAGCAACCGAGATATGAGATGGAAAGTCTACTGTAAATTAATTAGCACATTACTTTTCAGTGCCCGAATACAACACACTAGCTATGGTCTAGCTCTATTGTATTTCCTGTCACAGATTGCACCAAAAAACATCCTCTGAATTCGTGTTCAATTAATATTACAATGGGTTTGGTACCAGATTATACATGTAAAAAAATCTAACTCCATATTAGATGCTTAACACATGAAAAATCATCTTAAATATATACAATGTTAATCCTATCATTAGTAAGCCTACCATAAGAGTCACAAGCATAATGCAGAAATCTCAAGAGAGAGTAAATAGAGCCAGGAAAACAGTAGCAATTGGCAGCATATACATTTGGATTTTTTTAAAACAGACTGCTCCTAACAAATGATAAAACCATAATTCCATTTACAGACAATGTTTTGTGTGTTGCTCCATATGTCAGGAAGGTTTCTGAATGTTCAATTTTTAATTTAAACTTTTCAATTTAACTAGACTGAGACAAGTGACCTATCTGCTCTGTGACCTTGAGACATCTCCCAGGAGCTCAGAGATGTGAATTATTTTCAGTTTCTGACCTACTAGTGTGATTTCTTAGTCTCACATGAACATTTTTCATCTTTCCTTCCTGTCTTGCTAAAGTAATGACACTTTCTTGTTTGTTTTGTTTTGGTCTAGCTATGCTGCATTTCAATGGCTAACACTTTATTCCTCTAAAAAAAATATTTTTCCATGAAACACAGCCCCACTATATCCATATTGGGAAACACTCTCTGTTACCCCATATGTGTTAAACAGAGAGGGCGTGATTCTCCCATCAATTACACCAGTTTTACATTGGTTACATCAGCAAAAAGACAATCAGACCAGTACACTGCTGATGTTTTTATATAATGCATTTGTTGAACACAGATGGAACCACTGCATCTTGACTCTAGTCTAACTCCTACTAATAAGGGACTCTTTGCTCCTCATTACGGGCCAAATCCTCTAAATAGAGCCCACAGCCCAAAAAAAAGTCTTGTGCTGTCAGGGAAATGTCTGAGCCCAACCTGAAATAGCCAACGTGGAATCACTCCAAGGCTGCTATTGCAGGCTTCGGGCAGGAACAGGGACCCAGCCTACTGCTCCCCCTATGCAGAGTTCGGGGCCAGCGGATCTATTCTATGCATAAATACATGCGGTATGGCCCAGGTTTGCAGCATACACTGCTTACCAAGTCTCAAGCACACACAGAACATGGTATTTCCAAAGTGGTTGGGCCCTTATGCACCCTTAGAAAAGGCTGGTGGATTTTGCCTTCTGCAGATGCATTAGGAGATTTTGTTTGAGTCTTCCCTGAAATGCATTGATCTCCTCCACTGTGTAGTGAACTGTGGCTATACAAGGACCCAAAGACCAGCAAGGACCGAACAAACACCAAATTTACCAGCCTATAACACCTGCACTATAGCAGTAACTCTACTGGTGATTACAACTTAACAGGCTGCAAAAGTTGCTAAGGCTAACCAATAAAGGGAAACATAACATAAATTAAGTCACTGTATTACAACTAAACAACACAGTGTAAAATGGACCTTTGTTAAACCTCTGATTATATTCTATACAGAGTTTGTTTTCCTGAAGAGTAAGGAGAAAAAAAAATACAAATGGGAAGGCCATATCCCCCTCTATTGCTATTTTGAGATAGAGCCCTTTCCAGAGATGGATCAGAGCAGATTTTCTCTCCTCGCTTGCATTCAGCTCTCTAAAGGGCAGACTGCTTTCAGGGATATGTAATTGATGATATTCTGACTTGTCAGGATGTTTTGTTTTATAAAACAATCTGTTCCATGCAACTAACGAGGGCACAGCTATCTAAATGACTCTAGCTTCCCAGATGAGCCAAGAGCAGAGGCGGTTTGATTCTGAACAGATATTCAAGACTGGAAGTTTTTCTAAAAGATCTGCTCTAGGAATTATGTTGAGGAAGTTCTCTGGCCTGTGTTACATAGGGGGTCAGACCAGATGATCACAATGGTCCCTTCTGGCCTTGGAATCTATGAAAGATATCTAAGATCCTACACCTTTTTTTTTTTTTTAGCCAACACATTTAATTCAGTAGGTCCCAATCTGAAAATCTTTCAAAACATGTTGTTTTTTTTAATGTGAACAATAAAACAGATCCATTCACCAGGACACTTCATGAGACAAACATATCCGTAATGCAAGTTCACTGACTTCATTGGAGTTGTGCCTGCTTATCCAGTGTTACATCTGGTGCTTTATGTCTTGATGCTCTCTACTTTCGTATAAAAATCAGATAGTACTTGTACCTCACTGTAGCTCAGGTGTGAACCCTAGCCTAGTTAACTCAGCCTTCACCACTCTCAGAAAGATACACTGAGTTTCCCGCAGTTTACTATGTGTACTGGGAAACAACTTCTGCATGCGACATTTAGAAACTATGGGTCTGTCTGTCTACCCGGGATAAACAATAAGGATCCCAGCACACAATTCATACAGCACAATTCACGATTGTCTCAATGTTCTTGTGCAGAATGTAGTATGTCCATCACTTGCCTGCTGCTAACTTGTGGGATGTCCTGCCCACCCCAGGAATGGCACTAGTTTGCTGAGGCATGAAGTGATTCCTGCGTGCACACATTTTGGGAAGGGCTTTGGGATCCTTCAGAATGAAGAAGCAACGGGGGAAAACCTTTTTCTACCTCCATGGATTCCGAAGGCCCTACCTGCGGCAGAACCAGGGTTGTCCTGTTACGCAGAGGGGAAAGAATCCAAAGATGCACAGAACAAAGATGTAGCCCCCAGAATGAGTGCCAACCACTCTCCCATTTGGGGGCAGGACATGGGGTTAGAGATGAGGGCACTGGGGGTACGGGTAATCAGCAGCTCCAATGGCTACTGCAATCCTGCGAATGTAGCTGTGGCAGTGGAGAAGCTCAGCTGTCACTCTGCCAGGGAAAAGGCTTCCTCTATCCATCTACTGTTGTACCCAGCACACAGCCTGGTTACTTAGGTTCTGCACTAGGCTTTGGCCCTAACAATTTAGATACCATGTGTTTTAAGTTTTAATATTTGGAAAACGTAAATCCTTTTATCTGAAATTAGTCACTGGTTTGGTGCACTACTATGTGATGCAGTCTGCCTTTTTTACACAGAGCATGGCAGTGCGTTGGAGCGGGCTCCCACAAACCCCTGGGGAGAATTCTCCACCAGCACATTGAAGGCAAGCTTGGGCTGATTCCTCTGCCTCTGACTGAGTTTTCCATTCTCTGGTTTCTAAACCATCTCCATCAGAGAGGATGCCTCCCTAAGGTTCTTACTAAGACTTATAGAGAGCAAAATTTGTTTTGACTTTGGAATGGACAAGCTTGCATCAAATGGCAGGTATCTTACATAAGCTTCCCAAACTCCACCGCACCGCAACAAGGTCTTCACCACACATCCTCCCATTCAAATTATGCAAGCTGAACACTCTGGTATTACTCCGTATATACCGTATAAAGTACAGGAACAAAGTTTAAGGATCTTGAGCAAAATGCAGCTTAAGAACTTTGTTTGACGAGTGGCGTTTCCTCCCTTGTTGGTCAAGGTTATAATAGAGCATGTGTGCTTAAATGGAGAAAAGCGGAGTCCTTCTCCACAAGCACTTATACTAGGGCTGATGGTAAAACAACAACTGCTTTTTACAAAATATTTGCAGATTTTTAAATTTGTTTTCATTCTACATAGAAAGAAAAAGGAGGCCTTTCAAAACATGAAATATGAGAGCAAGACTTGTTTCTCTCTCCCATTCTCATCAGAAATGCTATCCTGAACTTCAAAACCATTTCCGACAACACTTCATTGAAATGGATACATTTCCTCTGAACATTTCAATTCTGACTAAATGGGATTTTCCAGTGGAAAAGTGTTCTGTCCAAAAATTTCTGACCAGTTCTAACCTATGCCTCTGCTTATAAAGGCTGGTGGAGGGAGGATATATTTTGTGGGAGTCTTTCAAAATATTAACAGCACAGCACATTCCTGAAAAGATACTTCACTTTTTATTTAGCAAACACAAGTGTAAGACCTTCGAGGGGAGGGGGAGAAATATTCCTTGCTAGTCAATGGGAGTTTGTCTTGAAAAGAAGGAAAGCAGAAGTAGGCGCAATATAAGTCATATGCACCGTAATTAGCATCTGCAACCAAAAAGCTGAATTGTTAGAACTGCCAAAGCTCCTTCCCTGCATGAAGGTTTGCACGATCAAGGGGATCTGGGGCAGTGTGCAGCAGAAACATGAATTTCTTTTCTGTTGTTAATTAAAGCTCAATTTTGTAAGTCATGGGAAAGGAAAAATATGCTCATCTAAAGTTCTGGTGCAAAACTGGCATGATTAATTAAACACAAAAATTTACAAGGAACTAACGATCATTGGACACATTGCCCCAGAAGCTTTTTAGGGCAAAGACCATTGTATTGATAGAAGCATGCAGTCCACTGATACTTGCTAGCAAATAATGGTCTGATTCGTCTTCCTCTTTGATAGACTAAGAAAGGCAGCCTCCTTCTAAAAGATTCCTGAGGAAATCCCTTCAGATTTCCTGACCCCATACACATCAGACCCCCACACACAGCAGCAGCTCATTGCAGTAATTTCTCATCCTCCTCTGTGATGTCATGGTTTTCTCACATGCACTTTTTTGCATTTCACAATAAAGTTTTCAGGTGTTTTTTATAATTCTACATGCAGGTACCATCAACAGACATGTCAGCTGGATTTCAGTGGATGGGCCTGATTTGGTGAGGAGCCAGTCAAGTGGGATGAGTTCTTTATTTGATTTTGATATAGTTTTGGTGGTACCAGGGAAAAAATCCCATGCCAACCTGGCAATTCTCCCACAAGTTCTGCTCAAACAGACTCATGGAAAGCTAAGGAAAACTTCAGTTAAGTGCAAGCACTATTTCTGTTCAGTGTGTCCTGATGAAAATTTCTCTGTGAAGAACTTAAAGCTTTTGAATAGAACATTCACCAGGGAGCAGGAGATATTTAGAAGGACTGATCTCTCTATATATGTCGCCAATGTGTCACTCCTTCACGGTAAGGACATGGAATGAACTTTCCCTTCAAAACTTTTTTTTTTTCCTGCTTTTGCACTAAAACTGAGCCAGTTACTTTTGCCTCCAAAAGGGGAACTTAGAAGCCACAGCCAGATGAAGAGCTCTGGAAAATATTTTGATTGTTCATTTAATAGTGGCATCTGAGCATCGGCTGTCTTTCTGCGGTAGCAAACTTTCTGTCGTGGTCTTTTGCCTACTTCCAGTTTTGCAGCACTAGCCAGGCTAGAATGGAGTTGCTGGTAGGCCATATGCAGAGCCAGCATCTGCTGCTGCTATGATTCATCCTCCCTGTACATCACTTCCTTGCCCTTCCACTGAAGAAAATTTACACCCTCTTTATATACAGTGTGATTTACTTTCTTTTCACTGCACAGGTAATAACTCCCACTAATACTAAAGGAATTATACAAGCACATTAAAAATGAGAATATTTTCCTTGCTTTGAAGGTGGGTTACACTGAAGACCCTGGAGTAGTTCTAATTACAGGAATAAATGCCATTTTTATCAAATATATCTGTATCCAAACTTTTAACAGATAACCACTCGCTATCACAAAGGCTTTGCACAGAAGCCCATTAAACAAATGCAGAATTACCAGATTGCAGTATCTATACAAACAAATGAAAGCATCTCCACACTGGTGCACTAAGGGGCTCATTTGGCCTCCTGTCCATTTCAATAGGCCTTGGATCAGGCCTCAAAGCAGAAATCCTCCTCTTGGATATTCTACACCAGGGGTCTCAAACTCAATTTCCCTTAGAACCAGTGCCAGACCTGAAATCCTCCCCACAGGCCAATAATGTCACTCATGCCGCCCAAAACTCCACCTCCCCAAAAAGTTGTGCAATGCTCCCTTCTACCATTGTTTGGCAGCCGCCTGCTATGTCCACTGCTTACAGGAAGAACAGCCTGTTGCAGCTAGCTGGAGAGGTCTTGGAAGGAGGGTGGCCTGGCAGCCCCCCATCAGCTTCCCCAAGTTCCCTGTGAAGCAGCCACCCAGCAGCCCCCATATCAATTGCTAACAGTTCAGTTGTCCCTCCCCCCACTGCCAAGTGCTGCCCCCCTCTGCCTTTGAGCTGCTCTGAAGAACCTCTTGCTTGCTGTGCAGGGCAGGGGGAAGGAGGGGCTAATGGTCAGGGTGTCTCCCTCCCCACTGCTCCTGCACGCCACCTACCCCTTCTTCTCCATATAGAGCAGGCTGGAGACACGGAGGGAGAGAGACAGAGAGAGTTTGGGGCAGCAGTTGTTGTCTCAACTTCCTGATAGACTTAAAAAGACAATGTACTTAAGAATGTACTTCAGCTTACTTAAAGGGGCAATGTGCATCTCTCTCTCTCTCTCTCTCTCTCTCTGTCCCACACACAAGGTGTGTGTCTGTATCTGTCTGCTATGCTGTCTCCCCTTCCCTCCCTCCATTTGTGCTGCCTTGTAGACTGTGAGAGACTACATTAACAATAATGTGATAACCCTTGAAGGCTCAGCCAAAAGCTAGTTCACCATTTAGCAGTAAGGCATTCCCTGGGAAATAGCCCACCCTCTGACTCCTCCACCTCAGCCAAACTTCACAATCACCATCACTGTGTACCAGTATTAAATTGTATGTTTAAAACTTACACTGTGTGTGTATATATACATATAATATAATATAGTCTTTTGTCTGGGGAAAAAAATGTCCCTGGAACCTAATCCCCTCATTTACATGAATTCTTATGGGGAAACTGGATTTGCTTAACATCGTTTCGCTTAAAGTTGCATTTTTCAGGAACATAACTACAAGTGAGGAGTTCTGTATAGTGTTTTGTCCTGTCAAAACTGTCACTGTTAAGTGCCTTTCACACTTTGAATGCTTGATAATGAAGAATGTTTTCATTAGAGATCAGTTTTTAGGGAATAAAACTTAGTCACAGAAATTTGCTTAGGGGTAAAATGTGACACAGGGCAGGTCTACACTCCAGCAAAGTTGACACTGTGAGATCAATCTATCGGGGGTCGATTTATTGCGTTTAGTCTAAACGCAATAAATCGATCCCCACGCACTCTCCCATTGACTCCTGAATGCCACCGCTGCAGGAGACACAGGCAGAGTTGACGGGGAGCGGCCGTGAAGACGTCGTAGTAAGTTGATCTAAATATGTCAACTTCAGCTATGCTATTCTCATATCTGAAGTTGCGTATCTTAGATTGAAACCCCCCACCCTCCAGCCACACAGTGTAGAACAGGCCCTACAAGTTCCTCAGTCCAGGAGTATTTTCAGAGGGGAAATAAGTCTTTGCCTTTATTAAAGTCTCTGAAAGATACGTAGAGAAAGAGGAGATTTAATAGATACAGCATTTGCAGCCTCACCAGTTTATGTGACAAAGACAAGCATGCAATTTTAAGTCAACCAACCACATTAGGTTTTTCAGTAAGCTGCTCACCCAGCTGTGGTGTTGAAAAACTGTCAATGTTGCAAAGCTCTTGCTTTGGGGAAATCATCGATTTGTCAGGATCAGTGAACAGTTTAACACAACAACAAGACTGATCTATGCTGCTTTACTATTGTAGGTCTGATTGTTGGTACTGGGCTGCTGGGATTTTTTAAAAGAAAATTTAAGATGTGTGCCTTTCACCTTAAGATAGGTGCCTTTCATGTCTTCCTCTGAAAGCAGGTTTGAAAAGATTAGGTTTTTCTCAGAATGTCATTTTCAAGGTACACTCATAAACCACTGAAAACATATTTCCATCGACAATAACTGAAATGTGCAGATAAAGTAAGAAAAATGGTGCTTGAGAATCTAGCAGAGTTTGATTTAAGGATACAGTATTTACTTTTTATATTCTGACATGATGTTGACAATTTATGTTTTAATGATTATAAAGCTTTAACTTTTTTAATCTCAACATCTGTCATTAAATGACTGTTTTCTTTATGCTTCTACTCTCTGACCTCTCCACAATTTCCATAATTGAGAAAATTTAAACTGATAAAAATCAAAAAATGCTTAAAAATAATCACTATTATCCATCAAATTACAAAATAAAAATCAAATGCTCCCACAAAACCAAGTCCCACACTGAGTAGAGTCAAAAATCTGACACCCTCCCTTCCTGAGATTTCTTTCTGTAAGAAAAAACATTAATAGTAACATAAGTTTAGCTCCAAATTTCTCCTCAGGTATGGGATGCTCCTAGGATTTTTTGTCAACCCCGAACCAAGACCCTCTCTATTCAAAGAGGCACTAACAGAGTCCCATCTCCCTTGTATCCACGTGGAGTAGGAAGCCAGCTGCTTCAGTGAGTCAACAGCCCACATAACCTTTTTCCTGCAGAATTAAACACCTGTTAACAAGGTGGAGTTCTTTCAGATTCCTGTCACCATCAGTTCTGAGGCATGTTAGTGTATAGGAACACAACAGAAATCAATGCAAAACACTGCAGGAACTTTGCAAAGAGAAATAAGAAAAAGCAAGAAGGCAGTGTAGGCTTATATCTATTTCAAGAGTGCCTGTTCAATGGTTATTTGACATGCTGCATGTTTTTATCATGTCTGCTGTTATATTTTTCCACAACTTTCTCTTTCCTCGTACAGGAGGGAGCGTAGTGTTTGCAGGTGTTGGGGAAAGCAGGAGTTGGTTTGATTTACTCATAAATATCAATGGTCAGTGTAGTAATGCAGGCTAAAAACTATGCTGCACTATTCAAGCTGGGTGGGGACTCCTAAAGAATTTACCTACATTTTTCGTACTATTTAGTAATGAACCAGAAAATCTTTAGACCTTTATACCCTCGCTCCACCCTATCCCCCAAGCACTGCAGAGGGGAGCACAATTGCAGGGAAGGCTACGGTATTCTTCTGTTTAGCCATCTTACTTCCCCTCCAGAGTTGTGCAGACAATGGGTCTGTTTGAAAAAAAAGGAGCCAGATGCACAAAAAAGCATATTTGCCTCTGACTACTACGCCCGTAATATAGACAACTCTGGCAAGATTCCCCTGTGTGCACTGATTCCCTCCCATCCTCCATCCCCATCTCTCAGAAGGGAAATTGAGCGAATCCATGGAACAGCCACTCATCCCATCTCTCAGAACGGTAATTGAGCAAATCCATGGGACAGCCACTCACCAGAGAGATTAGGAAAGCTGTATCTGTATTCTTTGTGGGGGAGCTCTTTAAAGCGTTTGAGGCAAATGAAGAATTGTGACAGACCCAGAAATAGAGGGCACGAACTTAAATCAACAATTGTGTGGGCACAAATGGAGCTGAGAGAGAATTGTTTTCCCACAGAGATTATTAAGGGAGGCACCAGAAAGACTGTATTGTTTACTGCAGTAGTCGGCAACCTTTCAGAAGTGGTGTGCCGAGTCTTCATTTATTCACTCCAATTTAAGGTTTTGCGTGCCAGTAATACATTGTAACGTTTTTAGAAGGTCTCTTTCTATAAGTGTATAATATTGAACTAAACTATTGTTGTATGTAAAGTAAATAAGGCTTTTAAAATGTGTAAGAAGCTTCATTTAAAATTAAATTAAAATGCAGAGTCCCCCCAGACTGGTGGCCAGGACCCGCACAGTGTGAGTGCCACTGAAAATCAGCTCGAGTGCCACCTTTGGCACACGTGCCATAGGTTACCTACCCCTGGTTTATTGCTTTATTAAATGTGTAAGAAAAGCATGCTCTGTTAAGACAGAGGTGATACTGGGAAAGACACTTATCCTTGGCATTGATAGCCATATATTGGTCTAGTACATGCAATCATATCTTTCTCTAGGGGATTAGGTACCCAACAGCTCCACTATATTGCCTGATACTCAGCTAAGGGAGTTCTCCTTTGTACTACTGTCATCCCTGTCCCTATTTGATACATAATCACAACAAATGTTTCCTTCTCTTTGACTGTTTAGCCTCTCTTTTCTATTCAGTATCATTTTGGCTAGTGTATTTACTGCTATGCATAGGCACTGATTTATAAATAAAGTTACACGCTCTAACAGAGCCAAGAGATAGTTTCTCACCTTTGTGATTTGCTAAGTGGAGTCTATCTAATTAGAGCCGGTTAAGTCAAACACAGGAAAAAATATGTTCTATCAACAAACCTTTTAGCACGGATGGGCTTTTTTCTGCCCCAGACAGGTGTCATTTCATCATCAGAATTTTGTAACATCCTGGTGATATTTACTCCAGATTTAGACCAGAAAAAACAACCTTCCAGCAAATCCATCTCAAGTTTCACCCTGTGCTTAGTTCATCTTAGCACAGGAATTTGGGGGTTCAGCTATAAGTTTATGAATACTCATGCATTGCAGATGTTACCAGTGACGCTCAGAGTTTGTGTATCTTGCTTCTGTGTCTAATTCAAGGAGTTTCCTTAATAAATGGGGACATAAACCTTCTCTATACTATTAAATAGAAAATAAACTACAGTTGCCTGGGCCCCAAGTTTTACATACATTTTTAAATAGCTGTCTGTAAGCTTTTAAAAATAGATCTATAAACACTTATTATTTTCTATATCTTTGTGTAACTGACGAACATATTTTTTGGAGAGGAATCACACTCCATAATTATAACAGAATCATCTCCAGATTAGCACAAAAAGCGTACAGATGTAGAGAAAGGTCAAAAATAAATATTTTTGCAGCCAGCTGTCTGGCATCTTTTGTAATATCTAAAAATAAATGGCTTAGGCATTCTGTAAACTTTCCTCTTTCTCCAGCCTTTACTTGGAAAGGAGGAAGGGAAGGGAATAGAGAAAATGATGAAGAGGCAAATAAGTATAATTACTTTAATTTTATTTATTAATTCTTTTTTAATTAATTTAAAAAAATTAATTAATTAAATTAAATTAGTGCTTTTTGTGAAGTAGATCTCAAAGTGTTTTACCAAAGAAGTCAACATCATTAACCCCATTTTATAGATAGGGAAACTGAGGCACAGATAGGCAAAGCAACTTGGGCAAAGTCACCCAGTAGGTCAGTAGCAGATCCAAGAATAGACTCCAGGTCTCCCAAGTCCCAGTCCAGTGGTCAATAAAAATAGTGCCAGTAAACATCACATTTAGTATAGTTCTGAAGTGAAGGTAAGAGAACTGGCTGGATTCTCTTTTGAGATCTAGCCCCTGGTGCTGTCTCAGTGGTGTAAAGAGACTGGAAACTGGCAAAAATTGGTCAGCAGAAAGTCCCCGTTAGAGGAGAATTCCCTGCTGGTACCAGTGTACTGGATCTGAGCCCTGCACCAGTCCCTTTTCCCCCATATCATAGGGAACATATTAAAGGAAAGGATTGGAGAGGGTGTGCAGGGCTCCGCTATTTTTGTCCTCCACACAGTCCTTGCTACATCAATGCTATAAGCTGGAACTGCTACAAGGCTGGGACTGGTTCTCCTGATGAGGGAGCTGTAATCAGGAGATGTTGACTTAAGATGTTTTACCTTACGACTTAAGGTAAAATGCAGAACTGACATGTACAGGAGTAGAAGGTACATCTCAGGGAGCTGAAGGCAGTCTAGGTGAATAATCCATAGGCCCAGGAGACAGAAGAGAGAAGACATGTAATGTGGATAAGTGAACGTATAAATTGAAGTAGCCACCCATCTCTTCTATTTGAAAAAAGATGGATCTCATGGGATGAAATGGGGAAAAATTGATACAACTCCTCATCTCACTAGGCTGTTGAATTGTAACTCAAGCTGTAGACAAGTCTACTGAATTCCTTTATCTTTTGTAACTGTCACTCTCTCTTAATTCTGATGTCAGAAAACAACTTGTACTACCAATAGATACTTTTATTAAAGTTAGAAACCAATTTGCATCATCTTCTAGGCCCTTAGCATGCATGCTGCATACTCTTCACACTCATCATTGCACAGTGGCCAAGTAGGAGAGGCTCCAAGTACAAAAGAAGTTATTGCAACCTACTCTTAAAACACTGGGGAAAAATGAAAAGCAGCTGAGCCATTCAAAGCAACTATGCAGGGAAGTAAAAGTTTTAGGGTATGTCTACACTTAAAACGCTACAGCCACTGTAGTGCTTCAGTGTTGACACTATGCTAACAGAAGGGGATCTCCATCAGCACCCACCTAGGGTGACCAGACAGCAAGTATGAAAAATCGGAATGGGGAGTAATAGGAGCTTATATAAAAAAAAGACCCAAAATCGGGACTGTCCCTATAAATTCGGGACATCTGGTCACCCTAAACCTGAGAGGCAATAGGTAGGTTGATGGAAGAACAGTGACTTAGGTCAGATTAACAAATGCCATTTGGGGTGTGGATTTTTCATACTCATGACCAATGTAGTCACACCAACCTAATTTTCTAATGTAGACTCGACCCTTGTAATCATTTTGATAAATAATGTGATGCAAGAACAAAGACTGTTGACTAGAAAACCAATGCAACCCAGGCAGACTCCTGCACCGTAGCTTCCTGAACTGTCTACAGTAAATCATGTTTCATCACATCAAAGTCCTCATGAGTTATTTATTTGTTATTTATAAAAATAAATCAGAGAACAAGAGAGTGAAAATGAAGTTTGGAAGGCTATAGCTAAACCCCTACAAATTGATTGTAGGCCACTCTAATACCAATCAGATGGTATGACATTATTGAGAAAGACTATATCAAGTCACAGGTGAGAACAATTGTGTCGGCTCAGCAATATACTCACAGAAAATATTAAGACGTGTGAAGCGTCGAGAAATGAAATTATTCAACTGGAAAAGAAACTCATTAAGCAATGAAAGATTGGTGCAAATTCTTTGAAGGCTGAACAGACAAGATTCTCTGTGTGTACTAGGGAGGGATACAGCACTCTGGAAACCTCTCAGTCATAGAAGACTTCATCCGAGGAAAGGCCAGTCAAATTTCCACCTGAGACAAATGGAGTGTTTGGGCCAGATTACATAAGTTATACTCCTGTGCTGATGGCAGTGTTGTCTCACATCATTTGAGCCGCTGTGCTTCAGCTCAGAGAGGAGCGTTCGCATTAGATCTTTTGGGTGTAGACTGTGCTCCTTGAAGAGAAGAGAGCAGGTCACAGCTACCCTACATTGGTTGGGTCTGTATTCCCCCAGGAGTACTGAGAGTGGGTGTGCTTTGGAGAGAGGTTTCACTTTCATTCTAAGAGAGGGAATGCAAAGCCAGCCAACTTTCAAAAGTAACTTTTTTTTTTGTATTTGTGACAGGATGTACCACGCCCTTTGAAGCCCCCTATTAGAGATCTCGAGGTCCTATGACACCACACCCCAGGAAAGGAGCAGTGAAGGCGGGTCCTCCAGGCCTGCCTAAAAAGGCTGCAGGAAAGCCGCCATTCAGAGTCTAGCAGGCTCAAATAAAAAGCTGAAGGGCCTGAGCAGGTCAGTTCTTGGCTGGGACCGGAAGGACAAGGAAGGAGATGGAGAGACGGAGAAACTCTCTGGACAAGGGGAGCTGAGAGAGACCCTATGCAAGCATGGGAACAAGACAAATAGAACGCAAGGACTGTAACCTAAGGTAATGGTGACGGCAATGGGACTGAGTGAGAAGCAGCCCAAGGAAGAGCAGCAGCAACCAAGTAAAGGAAGCAGTATGTGACTGCTGTCTATAGGATCCCTGGGTGGGACCCGGAGTAGTGAGCAGGCCCATGTCCCCTTCCCACCAGCCACTGGCAAACTGGCCAAAGCCCCAAGAAGGGGAGAAGTTTCATTTAGAAACCCAAGCACAGGGCTGGAATTAAAGGACTCGGGGTTGGGGCTGAAGATCCCGCAGAGGCGCCGACATTTGTTAGACTTTGTTACTTTGGAAGGGGACTGAACGTGAAGGAGTGACCTGGCTGGAGAGCTGGGGCCATAAGAACTGATAAAGGCAAAGAGTCTCCAGGGAGAAAGGCCTGGGGGCACTGCTCTATACCAGGTCAAGAACGGACTTAAAGCTAGCCCAGAATAGGCTGAGAACTGATCCCAGGGATAGGGCTAAAAACATTAACAAGGGCACAGGGAAAGGCCCATTTGGTTCTTTTATCCCAGAGGGAGTTCATCCATCCATTCACCTATTAACTGGGTGACTTAGCTAGAGGGCTGACCCACTGAAGACCCAGTTGATGAGGGCAACAGCCGACAGGGCACAGTGAGCAGAGAGAGCATGCACAGGTTTGCACCCAGCAGACAGGAGGCGCTCACAAGATGTGAGTGCACCCCATCACAGTGGTGGATAGCATTCAGGCATGCAAGATAATCACAAAGCTATTTTTACCCAGAAACACACAATTCAGAAAAAGGTTGTGGTGTCTGTTATCAAAGGGAGAGCTATTATCTCAGATGCACTGAAAAGGAATCAAATGGTTTCCTAGCAAAAATGCTCAGCTTACCCAAGAGGAACTAAAGAATTAATCTCTCATCTGCTAGCAGCTGCTTGGCTATTGAGACCTCTCACTGAGAAAAGAAAAATAGTCCAACTAGAGAGGAATGGTTCAAAAAAAATTGTGAGGTGGTTGTTATGGAAAAATTACCAATTATGTTCCCAGCAAAAGAGACAGAGGATAGACACTTGGATATCTGGTTAGTCAACATGCAGACAACGTACATTTACCTGCTTAAAAATACAGCACAGTGGTCCAGTTCTGTTGAATATTAACATTTGATACACATGCCTGATCTGTTAAATGTGTAATCAGAGATTTCACTCAACTAGAAACATCACTGGTATTGGAATATGGTAACATGCTGCTGAAAAGAGAGATCTGATGGTAAATTCCTCTAATATATCTCTTTTACAAACCTCACTGTTGTAATGAAAATTGTTTTGTTTCTCTTATATACATGTCAAGGATCTGCAAACCTGTAAATAGTTCCCGGACAAACATTTTTTTTAAAAAAGGACTCAAACTTAAATCAGAAGCAGCTAAGCGTCGGCTATTTTAGTCATTTCAGCCAAATTAGAGAAAAATACTTGAACTTCTGACTGTATAGGACCAAACTTGACGGGGAATCTAGAGTATTGTCCTGACTAGTGAACAGCAGGCATTAGAACTTTACTCTTTTCAGTGCTTTTCACAAAACAATCCTACTCCCCATTTTATTTCAGCTACAGTAATTACTCTAAGATCAAAAACCATTCAGATATTCCAAGTGCCCATTCAAAGAAACATACAACACACATACTCAAAATACAGGATAAATCCTTTTGCTTATTTTTTTGTAAATGGACATGGAGAAGAGAATGGGATTATTCCAAAATCCATAGTTGTTTGAATCTCTTCTCTAATTTTTAAAGTTAAAAAAAACCACAATAAATTTAAGTCTTTTGTTTGAAATAATCACATGCAGTTATGTCTTCAAATAAACTGAGCTTTTGTCACTGAGCTTTTTTATTTTTCCTGGTAATTTTCAATATTACTATTACAAAACCTTTACATAATAGCAGACATTTATACTTTACAAACAAAGGCACCTATCCTTAAACAGATGGCTCACAGGCTAAATAAGACAAGAGAAAGACACAGCACAACACTTCAGTAAAATTCCCTCAACCCTCCTTTTTCTAACTCTGAGGAAGAAGAGTGATTGCTTTAAATGGCAGATTTTAAAGGAGATAAGTTTCTATTGTATTCAGGGACAATACAAGCTACCATCTGATGGATAATTTAACAACTATGGAGTCATAGGGCTGCAAGTTAGTTCTATTTGCGTCATCTTTATAACACTTTGAAGCCGCTAAACGTTTATTAACTTGGCTTTTTGTAGACAGAACATGTTTGGATGAACTGCTCTCTGCTGTGTGGCTTTATTTATTCATTTATTTTAAATGTGAATTATCTGGGTCAAGCATTATCATGAGTGGTTGCTTTCCATAAATCACGAAAATTGCTTGGCTGGAACTGAGTTCTCTGTACTGATATTTTATCCATGTGCCTGTGTGATGGACCTGTAACTACTGCTTCAAATGGACACCATGAAAACAGATTATTTCCATTTTTATTGCACAAATTTAGTCTGAACACTGATTACTGCTGCCATAAATGTGTGGTGTATTGCTAAAATACATGCTTTATGGGGCTCCAGTGAGAAGGCTCTTATTTTCAAGAGTTTGCAGATGCCTGTATTATTTGTGGAAGATGAGGTATACTGTGTCATTTCTCTGAAAGTGACTGTATGCAGGCACGATGCTCTCTCACACAACTTGTTTCAAAACAAGTAATGTGGCTCTCACCTTTGACAAGAAACACTGTCGTTCTCAGTAGGGGATGGAGCAGAAGATAGGGCTGATGCTTTTAGGTTTTTTTCCCTCTCCACATTTTCATTTCAGGATTAGTTTCCTTTGCAAGACCCCCTGAAGCATTACTGACATTATAAAAATCACACAATTGTGATTAGCCATAGAAAAGGGTGATGCTATGTGTCTGCCAGAGGAAAGAGTTTCAGTTAAATTGGGTAAAATCCTTTGTTTAAAGCCCAATTTAACTCTCACCAGGTTTTAACCTTTGCTTCTGCAAACCAGTTTCTGCTGCACAGGGTACATTTGCAGCTAAACCATCTTCAGCACCCGTCCAGTTGCACCTACTCATTGCCAAACACCTGTTATTAACATCAGATGACTTTTGTGGTGTAGACTTGGGCCTATGTTGTTTATTGTGCCGAGCAGCAGAGCTGTTCAGAGGGTGGAAGTTCCATTTAGTTAAGGATGCAAGATTTTGGTTTTTCACAGATTTGGAATAAAGCCAAATTTTGGAAGTCTGAAAATTCACCACCAAGAAAAATTCTGGGGGGGGGAAAAAATTGTTTGAGGTCTAAGTGTTGCAACACATTTCATTTCAATTTCATTGCATACTATATCTGCCAAAGTGAATTAAGCTAAACTGGAAAGAGGCACTCTTGTTCCAGAATAAATACCCACACATAGGCTTATACTAAAAGTTGTTCCAAAATATGGTGAATTTCCAAGCGTAGATAACTTCTTATCCTGGAAGAAAAGTATCCACAAAAGGCATTTTTGGGGAATAGACAAACCCTAAGAAACCCACTTCACAGAGTCTCTTCTAGTTACACCATGTGATTATTAAATGCTAGCCACGCTGAGAAAAGTACTCTTTAAAATCAGTTCTCATCAGTTTCCAAATATTCCTTTAGTTCTTCACCTTCCTTTCCTGTTTCATGAGAAACAAGTATGCCATTCCTGCCTGATAACTAACCTAAGGCTAGGGGTTAGGGAGGGTGGGTGAGAAGTGGGCTGAGGGGAAAGGAAGTCTAGAAAACCATTTATGACTTGATTTTCACTAGCACTGAGTACCCAGAATCCCAACTAAACACAATCGGAGCTGCAGAAGAAGCCAAAGTTAAGGCTTCTCAAAAATCTGGCCTTAATTTTCTGTCCACCACTAGTCGGAGTCCCTCCCAGAGCACAATCCACTGGCATGGAGCAACTCTTCCACACAAAATGCACATACACAGCTATCAGGCACCACACTGTACTCCTAACATGAGATAAACAATTGGTGATCAAATAAAGCTATGGAAGAACAAATCCCATTAACAAATAACAGGATCTGTGTGCGGATTTCCCAAACACTACTTTGGAAATTACTATGTTGACTGCTGTAGTCAGTAATGTGGGTCAGAGAGCACTGCAATACATGCGTTAGCTATAGTCAATGCAGGCAACTCCCAGTAAAAAACAACGATAAATCACAGATTTTGATGGGAAATGCTAGCCCCTGAATGTAGAACTTGGACTGAAGAGGAAAAAGGAGGATGTTGTGGTTTCTGGATATTCACAGCCAAACCGTATCACAGTTAGCCCATTACTTTCCACAGCCAACCATCAAGTGGATGGAAGTGTTATCAATGCCGTCTTATACCCACTGCCAAGGCGGTGCATGGTTTTTCCTCTCCTTGAGGTTACCATAAGTATATGGAAGAGAAAAAAAAATCTTGTTATGCCTCTGATGCTGTCAGACAGGTAACACTGCCTACAGACTGAACAGAGAAGATATGGCTCAGTCACTGGCTTGCACTCTCCAACTTAAATTACCCCTCAAAAGCAGCATAGCTGCATCAGAGTAAGTGGACAAGTCTTCTACAGAGCACAAGCAGACAACCACTCTCCTCTACCCCTAAGGAGGCGGTACTAGATGCCAGTAGGTTTTCTGAATGGAACAATGCTGGGAGCAGTACCAGGGATCCTTCCATGCAAGTGAATGCCGATGGAATGCAAGGACTGACATTTTTCTCTTCTTATTAGTTCAGAAATAGAGTGTGACAATGGAGTGGCTGAGCGCAGGGGACCAGTTTACTGATCCAGAAAGCTAGTCAGGGCAGTTAACTGCCCTGTCAAGTAATGAAACACATATGTGTGTCTTTTAAATGCAAGTGTAAGTACAAATTGTAAATATGTTTAGTAGCATCCTTCACCCCTTTCTATATCACTTGTTTCTTTGGGATAAGGACCGTCTTCACCTGTATTTGAACATCAGAATCCTAGGGCAATGGGACCTAATCCCACAAGGGGCGTACAGGCCCTACTTCAATATAAATATGGAAAAAACCTACAAGAATCAAGGTGCCCACCGAATTCAGGTATTTGTTTCAATAACTTTGTCATTATGTAAAACTAATGAGAACTTTTTAAATTTATTTAACAAAACAACAGTACTGTAATGCCACCGATTAAAGAGAGAAACACCACACTTCTGTCTGACAGTCCATATAACAGCGTGACTTGCCTGTGGGTTAGAAGGACTGGCGGCAGTCCTGATTTCAAGATGGGCCTCATCCGAGGGGAATCAAGTGATCTAATATAAGAGACAGCTGGAAGCAACAGGGTGTGTCTGGTTGAGACACAGAGAGAGACAGAGACCAGTCAGCTGAGCTCTTGCCAGAAAGAGCTGGGGAGTGGCAGCTTTGGGTGAAGCAGACTGCCAGAGAAAGAGCCGTGGATGTGACTGAAGAACTGGAGCTAAGTTTGAACGGGTGAATTATGATTTGGGACTCTGTTGTGAGGGCTCATTGAGGATTATTTTGTTTGTAACAGCTCTGAGTGCTGCATGAACTTAATTTGATATTAAACCAGCCCCCCAAAAAGGGTTATGTAGCCACAAGAGAGTGCTTAAGGGGACTGCTAAAACGGAGCTGATGTGGGCAGGATGTTTGTAAAGCAACCCCTAGCCACAAGAATGCACTCAGTAAGTGCGTCTACAGTTCATCACCAATTCTTGCTACCATTAACACCTAAAATTATTATAACTGAAAAATATCAGAGAAAAAAATCTGTCCTTAAAATACTCTATGGCCCTTCAATCCAGGCAAGTTTAGCGTCTTCACTGCAGTATTAGCCCTGCACCTAGGTTAATCTAGCCCACATGTAAGGAGCAACACTGCAAAGCCAAGCTACTGCATCCTCACTGGTACTGTGCTCCTCCATATATGACATTAGGGTTTCTGGAGGCACATCCCAAGGTTCTTTGTGCTGCAGGAAGCAGATCCACTCTGACTTTTTCCTAATGAGTTGTGGGGATTGTGGGAAGGCCTTGCAGGACTATCAGCACTCAAGTGACTCTTAGCTTATGTCCTCACTGCAAAGCTGGGAGGTCACCCATCCCAAGGGAAAATGGCACCTGCGCTCTAACCCAAAGCCCCAAGCAGGCCAGCTAGCTAGATTGAAAGCACCATTGAACTCAGGTGAAAGGGCTATGAGTATGGACAAGAGCTGGTTTAGTGCTAACACCTGTGTAAGAGCCCACGCTATCTCTGCAGCGAACACACACCCAAACGGGCCACTACCCACGCTGAAAAGAATGACTGAAGCATCCCAAGCACACTACCTCATAAGAGTGTTGTGTGTATTCAGAAATTAATAGTTTTACAGTGCTTTGATCATATGAAATCTTGTAAGCATTGAGTGGTGGTGCTATAATTATTAGAGTCAACACAGATTTACACACAAGACTGTTTTTCCTTATTCATTGGTAGTGAGATAACAACAATTATATCTATTTCCAGAATATAAAAAAATAGCATGAAAAGCCCAAGACGGATTTCAATTGGCTGTAGCTCTGTCATGGAGATGGGGAGGAAATGACAGATCAATAGACTATTTTCACAAGCACACACGGATTGATGTCTAGTACTCTCCAATCAATACACATGATCATGTATTTCCTTCAAATACCATTTCAGATGTCAATTACTGCCTCAATACACATTTCACTCAACATCCTTAGACTGGCGGTACTGACACATTCTTGCTCTCTGAACAGTGTGAACAAAGTCTCTGTTAGAGAGCCAAGAACATGAAGGACACTGAAAGAAAATACAAAGTAGACAGAGATGCTGCAAGTCCTATCATAGCTAAGGAACAAGTGCACAATACTTACTTCATGAGAGGCCCCTTTATTATTTATTATGTGCACACTTACATGTAGAACTATCTGCTAACAAAAGTACACAAACAAGAACAAAAATCAGGCTTACTTCAAGCCTTTTATGGAAACAGAAGCGAGATAAACAGTTCTGTTACCCTTCAATGGATTGACTTGATGTTGCTACAACTGGAAACTATCCCTACTGAGCACCAGAGCAGATAAACACTGCTGACCAAGACATTCCTAATAGACAGATGAAGTGACGGACCAAATTCTGAAAGGCTTACATCACTGCTTGCTTCCCTCAAGCCCTTGGACTGCAGGTGGTTCAGACTAGTAAAGGCAATGGCCATTCTCTCAACCCTGCGCCCCTCCCTCCCCCCCAACACATGCGCACTCAAATCCACAGGCTTTGAATGGGCAAAGTTGACATCCATTGGAATAACCTCTCTGATGGCACCAAATTAATCAGTAAGAACATGGGCGGCGGGTATCATAGCTGGGGAAGGCTTCCCAAACAACTGGGCGTGGCCCTGCCCGTGCTCCGCCCCCAGACCCCCTCCAGTTCTCCTGTGCAGTGGCCTTGGCTCAGGCTGGGCTGCACCGCCTACCCGCCCGCCTGGCACGCCAGCGCTGGGAGTACTGGAGCCTCGCCACCCTCCCTCTCAGCACTCCAGTGCAAGGTGGGGGTCGTGCCGCATACCCTCCTAAGCTGGGGAGGTGGGCGTTGGAGCCGCACTGCCCACCCTCCCAGTGCTCAGGGGCTGATGAGGCCGGGGGCATGCTGGCCACCCTCCCAGCACTTGGGGCTAGGGGCACTAGCCTGGGGCAGGGGCGGAGGACCAGCAGCCATGGTGGGGGGCTCTGGGCTGAGGTGCAGGGGTGAGGTGGGCCTTGGCTGAAAGGCTAGCCTCCCCCCAGCCAGCGGTCCACGAGCCACCCATGAGTAAGGGAGAGATACCAGAAGAAGCAGAACAGATGACATTCCACAGCTCAGTGGCTACTCCCCTGGAGCAAATAGGTAAACTCTGCAAACTTGGTGTAGTGCTGGGCTCCAGCTCAGAACTGCATATACCATTGTGAATGAGATTTTGGGGTAGGCTGGGAGAAAGCCAGGGGTGTGTCCACTGAGCATTCAGATATGTGGATTACTGGACACATGGCGCCTCTAGCGTCCCAGGGTCTGGAAGTCAAAGCTAGAAAAATTCAGACTAGAAATAAAGGTGCACATTTTTCTCAGTAAGGATAATTAACCATTGACAAGTTGTTCCAAGGGGTCTGGTAGATCTCCGTCAGTGGCAATTTTTCAAACAACACTGGCTGCTTTTCTAAAAGCTGTGCTCTAGTTCAGTGGCTCTCGAAAATCCACACTCCTGCACCCCTTTCAAGAGTCTGATTTGTCTTGCATACTCCCAGGTTTCACCTCACTTAAAAACTACTTGCTTACAAAATCAGACATACAAATACATAGTGTCACAGCTCACTACTACTGAAAAGAATGCTGACTTTTTCATTTTTACCATATAATTATAAAATAAATCAATTAGAATATTGTGTTCTTACATTTCCGTGTATAGTATTTAGAGCAGTACTGTATAAGCAAGACATCGTATGGAATTTTACTTTGTACTGGCTTTGCCAGTGTTTTTTATGTAGCTTGTTGTAAAACTGAGCAAACAACTAGATGAGCTGATGTACCCTGTGGAAGACCTCTACGTACCGTACCCCTAGTTGAGAACCCCTGGTCTAGTTCAAACAGGAATTATTCTAGGAAGTTCTGTGGCTGTGTCATGGAGGTCGTGAGATTAGAGGATCTCAATGGACCTTTCTGGCCTCAATCTATAAATAGCAGCCACATAATACCTTGACTTGGGGTTGGATTTCCATGTAGCAAATCCATGTGGTACAAACAGTTATTAGACACATCCAAGAGACTAGTCCCCTCAATCAGCTGCTAAAGCACAGGCCTCTGGCACCTGAATCAAAGGAGAGAGTGGGAAATAGTTGCAGAAAGTTTCTTACCCTCTCTGTGAGCAAGCACAAAAAGGCAAACATTACGCACCCGTACACACAGGATACTCCCTCTGTTATATGCAGAGATTATCCTGAGCACCTAGAGCGGTGGTTCTCAAACTTTTTGTTGCGGTGGCCCTTTTTGCCTGCCCCACAGGCCACCGCAACCCATGTGCCTCCGTCGAAATGCTGCTGAATAGAACGCTTCCACTTTCGGCTTTTCAGAGGACTCTCTGAAGCGCACAGCATGTCCACCGAAATGCTGCGGAAAGCGGACATGATCTATTCGGCAGCACTTCAGCGGCACCAGGAGCTCGCGACCCCCCGGGAATCAGCCCGCAATCCCCTGGGGGGTCACGACCCCCAGTTTGAGAACCGCTGACCTAGAGTCAAATCCAACACAACTGGACACCAATCTGTACTGAATTCTCATGCTTCAGACAACAGATAGTTACTAGTTATGTTTGCACTTGCACAGGAGCTGAGTCCTCTCTAGAGCAAAAAAATCTCCTCCCTCCACCCCCACAAAAAAAAAAGAAATATCTTACAGGCCTCTGCCACTTGAGATGGATAAAGGAGCTCTCCCTTAACTAGCAATCACCAATAATTCACTTTTTGGTCTCGCGTTGCTAGCTCAGGGAGAGCTTTTCACACACACATACATACAAAAAGCAGCACATAAAATACATCCCTCTCCATCCTTGTTTAGCTCTCTGCGCAAAGCCCAGTCACTCTGACTCTTGTGCAAGGGATAGAAAATTGGTGCGTTAGCCACCTCCTAATGACCCAGATGGGTGATGAAACAAGTGTGTCATAGTATCAAGCACTTCACACTGCTACTATGCACAGCGGAGGGAGAACAAGCCAGCAAGAATCTAGTCAAAATGAGCTGATATTGTGTAACTTCCTCTGCAGTACATGTAAGTTTTTATATACTCTGGCATAGTAAAAACATTTTAATTTTGACCCATCAAGCATGCACACTCGAAGCAAAACAGCTACTTATGCAGGAAATATAAGCACAATTTTCAGTAAGACACAGATTTACAACTGAATCTGAGGGGTAGCCGTGTTAGTCTGAAATTGCAGAAGTGACAAAGAGTCCTGTGGCACCTTAAAGACTAACTAAAATTTTAGAGCATAAGCTTTCGTGGGCTAATACCCACTTCGTCGGATGCATGCAGTGGAAGTCTCCGGGGGCAGGTATAAATAGGTAGGCAAGAACCAGCTGAACTCAGCTGCTAGAGGAACACCTCACCCTCCCTGATTAGAGATAACAAGCTGGTTCAGCCTCATTGGACTAACCTTGTTATCTCCCACCTGGTTCTTGCCTACCTATTTATACCTGCCCCTGGATACTTCCACTGCATGCATCCGACGAAGTGGGTACTAGCCCACGAAAGCTTATGCTCTAAAATTTTAGTTAGTCTTTAAGGTGCCACAGGACTCTTTGTCACTTCTACAACTGAATCTGTGTGCAAACTGCACAAATTGACAGAATTAGGTCATATCTTTTGCTAGCCAATCTCACCACTATTCCTCATACCCGCCTCAGTTTTTAATAATTTTTCATTTATTTCTTCTACGGCAGTCCAAGAGGAGTCGTCATTCACGACTTATGAATTATGCCAGGTACATATCATGTAAGTCACCTGCACATCTACTTTAGAGGGAAATTTAAATGGTTAGGGTGTTTCCAGTTAGTCATTCTAGAGCATCTGCACTCTCACTTCCATAAGGATCCATTAGCAGACAAGCAATAACATTTATGGGAGTAGGGAGTGCGCAAAAATACAGTAATTGTTGCGCTTTTTGCTTTGCAGTTCTTGCAGTGACAACATTCTGGAATCTGCCATCTTTTTTAAAAAAAAAAACAAAAAATCCATAGCTTTTATTGAAGCTTTGCATATGTCTACACTAGAGACCCTACGGTGGCACAGCTGTATGGATGCAGCTGGGCTGCTGTACGATCTCTCATCCACTCTATGTTGACAGACATAATTAAACCATCCCCAATGAGTGGCAGTAGCTATGTCGCTGGGAGAAGCTCTCCCTCCGACATAGCGCTGTCCACGCCGATGCTTAGGTTGGTGTAACTTATGTCACTTAAGGGGGTGTATCTTCAAAGCCCTGAGCAACATAAGTTATAACAACATAAGTGGTAACGTAGGCATAGCCTCAGTGAATACTTTTAGAAAGACATGAGCACTCATGGGACTTTCAAAAAACAAATAACTGAAACATTCGGCCACACACCTAGATCTCCAACAGTGACTCTGTGCTTTTAAATACACACACACACACACACACACACGTATCTGCATATGAAGGCACCACATGCAACAAGCTGTTTAAGCCATCAGAACAAGAAGGGAGAGAAACAGACTTCTAGGTCCTTACAAAACGTTTCGCAGCAGTGGTCACTGGGTAGGACTGCCCTTGGCCATTTGTTTCCTTTAACCGAACGCTTAGTCTTTGTTAATCTCCAAATCTCTCTGCATAGATGCTTCAGTGACAACTATTTTTGAACTTTCCAAAAGCTTTTCTATTAAAACTCATCCCAGGACCATTCTGTGCCATCTCCCAGCACCAAACTGAATGGGACCCATCACTGAGCTTCCTTATAAACCACTTTCTTCTTCTGTTAGTAACAGCAAAGAAAAGAGGGAAGACCTTCCCTCTCAACCCCCTCCACTTTCCTCTTACTAGCTGTAGATTCCACTTCCCTGGCTAATTTTAAAATACTCTCCTTATCTTGGAATTTCAACTATTTTATTATCACCACTCTTGGTGGTTTGTCAGCAGCGGGGTTTGGTAAAGAGCTGTCATGTGCTCTTTTCAGTTCTAACACAGGTACAGAGTCCTCTATTGCAATGATTTCCTTTAGAAAGCTATTTATAAATGACAAGATATCTCCTCCTCCTTCCCATTCAGGAAGGTCTACAAGCCACTAATTTTGTCTACATCCATCTTCTAGGTCGCCCTGCTTTTCTTGGCTCTTTACAATGGCAGATTGATTTCTTCAACAGTGATCCTGGGCTGTAATTTCTCTGTCTTCTGTGCCCCCATTCCAGCTATCAACCTCAGAAAATCTTTCCTGGAAGATCTCCATGCCAATTTTCATATCATTTCTAGCAGTATGCATAGAAGTAACCTACTCTGTAAGACTATACACCTTGCAACATTTCCTTTAAAACTCTCGGCTCAGCCAGGCCTCCCTGCTCTCTGCCTAGTGGTTGCGTGGGCAACGGGGGCTGATTCTCCATTGAGGCAACATAGGGAATGCAGGTAAAAATTAGTAATTTTACCTTTATTTCTCCTCCAAATCTGCCTTTCTAATTCTTTGGAGGTCACCAGTTAATTGATTTGGAAGGAGTAGTAGGGATTAAAAACCTCCTGGTGGCAGATTTCTGGCTGTGGTCAGCAGAAATGCACAGATATCAGTTTGCTACCATGTGATCCAGCCAGCATCTGTTGTCTTTCTTACCAGTAGTCTGCTCTGATTAGCACAATCACAAAAAGCAGATACTCTGTGGTTTACACACTGGGTTTGTCTACACTGCAATGAAAGTAGGATCACCAGATGGCAAGTGTAAAAAATTGAGACAGGGGATGGGGGATAATAGGTGCCTATATAAGAAAAAGCCCCCAAAATCAGGACTATAAAATCAGGACATCTGGTCACCCTAAATGAAAGACCCGTGGCATGGTCATAGCTGGTCTGGGTCCTGCAGGGCTAAAAATAGCAGCGTAGACATTTGGTCTCTGACTGTAGCCCAGACTCCGAGATCCTTGGGGGGAGAGGGGGGTCTCAGAGCCTGGGCTCCAGCCCAAGCCTATATGTCTACACTACCATTTGTAGTCTTGTAGCCCAAGCCCCTTTGGAGCGCTGGTCTGTGGGCCTGGGCTCTGAGACTCAAAAGTGTAAACATACCCTCTCTCCCTCCTCCTCCCTGTTGCTCTCTCTCTCACGTTTCTCCTGCCTGCATAACAGACTTATATGCATTGCCTCAGCTGTCCAGCAAGCATTCTAACAGCTATCGTACATTCAAGAAAATCTTATACCCACAGAAATCTCCTAAAACACTCAGTCAAACAAACCCACATGTAGTGAAAGCTGCTGTTTTATCATTTAGCCTTGAATTTAGGTGTAGATTTAGTGAGAACTGGTAATGTTCTAGAGATAAATGTTTCACACAAGTCTGTACACCCAGTTGTTCTACATTCCACAGCTCTGTATGAACTTGTGCAAGCTGTTTTTACTTTATATTTTCTTTGTCTTTCATCCATTTGTCTGAAGAGGTGTTAATTAACCATCTTCCCATGGCCTGACCTGCAATATGATTGGGACTAGTTACAGTTTATTGTAACTCATCTTTCACTGCATGCTTGTGAATCTGTTTGCGGAATCAGGGCCTAGATCTGAATAAGTGAGCAACAAGATAGGTTACATTTTAACAAGGCCTGATCACACCACAGATAAAGCCTAAAGGAAGATAACTGACCCCATGGTTAATTATTTGCAAAATATTGCACAAGACTGTCCAAATTTTTGTTATGTATAATCCTATTCTAAAGACCATCTGAGCATTTAAATTGCCATCATTTTGATACCACTTTTTAATAGGTGGCACTACTGAAAATTGCCAAACTGCTTGTGTTGATTGAGCTGACCCCATCCCCTTTGGTAAGCTGCATGTCTCTGGCAATTCTAATTGATGCCCCTCTTTGTATATCACGAGCATAAGCATTTGAGTCGTAGCTGCCTTCTGCACAGAAGTGCTGAAAGTGGCAGGAAATTCTCTCTGCCCTCTTTCCCGCTTGTGGGTGCAGCAACAATATAACCCTACGTAGAGCACTTCACAGTTATTCATGTGACTCAATGCAAAATATTAATTAACTAAGCCTCATAACTTGAGTTTGAGACAGGCATCCATTACCAACCCTATTTTACAGGCAGGGAAAGCAGACAAAAAGCATGTGTGACTTCACCAAGGAACAAAAAAAGTTAGTGACAAAGGGCTTGTCTTCACTAGAGCCGGGAGAGATCGATCGCCAGCGGTGCCCCCATCGACTCTGTAACTCCAGCTCGCCAAAAGGCGAAAGCTGGAGTCTACGGGGGAGCACACCGCCGCCCCGCCACCACCATGAGGACGGCAGGTAAGTCGGCTGTAGATACGCCAATTTCAGCTACGTTATTAACGTAGCTGAAATTGCGTATCTACAGTTGATCCCCCGCCCTAGTGAGGATCAGCCCAAAGTATGATTTCTAGAACTTAGGATATTCCTGGTCCTAGGCTGGTGCTTTAAGGGCAACCTTCCCTATACCGCTTCTAAGTAGTATCATGAAAACCTGTAAGGTGAGCTGGAATTTAAGAAAGTGCTGAAAATTATTTCTGTAGTAAAAACCCAAGCTTCCAGCTAGATATCTCTGCTCAGGGTGCATACAGTGCCACTTCTCAAGGTCTGGATTGTCTGACATTGATCCCTACTGGGGAACCTTCACTTCTGGCACATTTTAGGTTATTTTATTCATGCAGATATTCTCTGGCCAGAAGGACAGAAGAAAAGGAGCTGTAGTTTCATTATAGTACTTTTCTTTGTACAGTACATCATCAGTATCAGTCCATTTCTGAAGTTGAAAAAGCAGCTCAAGTGTGAAGATGACTTTTTATTTGTGTCTCACAATGCACTTTGGGCAGAAGGGCAGGTTCTACCAGAATCCACACACACACAGCTTGTGGAATGCCAAAAGCAGATTTAGGAATCAGTTGGAGTTGCTCAACCTGTAGCCAATCCAGCACATTATACTCATAGGTTTAATCCAAGAACCTCAAAGCACTTTACGAAAGATGGGCACCTGTTCTTCTTATACCCATTTTATAGATGAGAAACTCAGGTGCAGAGGTTAAGTGACTTGCCCAAGTTTGCCCAGCAAGTCATCAGCAGAGAATCTCTGCCTCCTGATTCCCAGTCCACTGCTTTAACCATTGATTTGCAATAGTGCTCAGATTAGATCTTCCTTGGCCAAGAGTCTCCATCTTTTTCTCTGCTGACAGCTGACACATTTCTACTGCCAATTTCTAGCTTTGAATTCTGGGGGTTCTCTGGGGAATGTACTGAACTCTGGAACTCACTCCACCTAGCAGTTCATTCTAATCAATGGCTGCTCATCTGTTGACTGAGTTTCCTGAATTATTTGCCCAAGCATTCTTTGAAGATGGTTTGGATATGAAGGAAATTTTGACAGAGGATTTGAGGCAGACACTTCCTGTTGTAGGTAGTAGCTGTGGTTTAATATGCCTGGGGCTTTCATTATATAATCATTCCCAGAGGATATTTTATGTCTTTCAATACATATAACTAGCTCAGAGCGCTATCAAACAAGCCAAAAGAACACCTTGCTGTGACAAAATGGAAGTTGTTTTAAGTTTATCTTAGGTAGACGTTATCATTCCAGCATAGTTTACACATACTTACACAGAATTATATTCTCCAAACAAGATAATTGCCACAGGTGAACACAGCACAGCATTAAGTGTTCTCTTCAAGTTGGCTTGTTTACAAGCCTATTATGAGTAATGTTCTCCTGAATATAAAATAAAAGAAGCTACACACACACACACACCCCACCAAGCCCTTGTACTCTTGCCCAGTGGCTAGTCACAAACAGAGACCAAAGCCTAAGAACTGCCCTCTGCTAGCACCTAGTAAAACTAGGAGAGGGAAAGGTGAAGCCATAGTCCTCACACGCTAAAGCCACTTAACGACCTAGGACAGTGTTTCTCAAACTTTTGTCTTGGTGACCCCTTTCATACAGCAAGCCTCTGAATGCAATACCCCCACTCCCTCCCGCGTACATTAAAAACACTTCTTTTTATATTTAACACTATTATAAATGCTGGAGGTAAAGCGGGATTTGGGATGGATGCTGACAGCTTGCAACTCCACCACTGCAATAACCTCTCGACCCCGAGAGCGGTCATGACCCCCAGTTTGAGAATATCTGACCTAGGATAATGCAAGATTGACGGCACATCTCATCGCTTCAAAAGGTATAGAAGGGTGACAGGCTTGTGTTGTCATGGTGCTCCCGCTCCCACCCCTCTGCCCCCGACAGAAATCAGGTGCAGTGTTTCTGGGATCTCTTGACAGGGCTGTGCTCTGTGTGAATGTGCACATGGACAATGAGGAGCCACAATTTAGTATTTTTTTTTAAAAAAAGGAAAGGCTAAGGTTGACTAAGGAAGGCAGAGGGTAGGAATCTCCTTGTTTCTGTTAAGCAACTGAGAATAATTCTTAAAAAGATATCCTCTCAGTATAATAAATATACAGGATGATTATCTGTACCCATACAGGGAACATATGATGGGTCTGATTCTTCTCTCTTACACAAGTATCATACTGGTGAATTCCATTAGCTTCTAGGGAGTAACTCTTGATTGAGATTGATGTGAAATCAGATTTAGGTCCTGTATGTATGACCAAGCCATGCTCAGAAGAAATCCAGCATGACAGATCCTCAGCTGCTGTAAATCAGCAGCACTCAATGACTCCAGAGCTGTGATTTATACCAGCTGAGGATGATCTGGCCCAGTATGTAAATAGGAGAAGTAAGACCATGTGATAAAGTACTCTGTGCACATGTTACTATATGGTTTCTCAGAAGTAATATGTTCTTTAAATGGAAAGAAATACAGAAATTCTGCAGTCACTAGTATGCCAGTTACCAAGGGAATCAGATAATCTGATTTATGAACTCTGGGGGTGCTTCATAAGTTTCCAGAACCTTTGTGCAGAAAGTCACTGGGTGAGGAGCAAGAGAGGGCATGGCAGCTGCTACAGTCTGTAATTTTTTACTGTCTGGCCTTGGCCAGATAAAGGGAGATAGGGGATCTGACCTGAACAAGCTCATCAGGAGCCTCAGAGGAAGTCATTAGGAATTTGAAAGAAGGGGATAGACCCAAGCTACAACCTTTGGATCCAAATCCAAACTCTCCCTCCTATGTAAGGGTGATGAGGTTCAGAGCCACAGCTGGAGCTAGTCTTTAGAAGTAACCAAAGCAGGCTGAAGAACGAAGATTGAGGAAGCTGTTGGAGACTACTGGTTTGATTCCCTTTCTCATCAAAGCTGTGCTGAGGCAGAGAGGAGACAGGGAGACAACTGTCTCTTCAGAGCTGCCAAGCTGTTCCACAAGCTGAGACTGCATTTGATATCCTGCTTCCCACACCTGCAGTGGGTTTTCGTGCTTGGTTTTGCACACTTGAGACTGGCAATACGGTTAGTGAGTTATGTTCAGCCTGCAAGGTTAGAAGGGAGAGAGAGTTTGTGATGGAGGAAGTAGAGTCACTCTAACAGCTAAATTCTGTTAGCAGCAAGACCAGTTCAATAGGAGAAGCTGGTATTCCACTGAGGGAAGAAGTTTCTCTTTGAGAGTCTATACAAAGTATTAAACATTGGCAACTGAAACTGGGCTGAGATTTTCCTTGCTATGTGAATCACTAGCAAGGTTACTTAGCCTTGAATATCTTTGCTTTGACTACCACATCCGACTTTCTCCTCACCTTGCTGAGCTCCTGTCTATCTGCTCTAAAATTCACTCTCCTCTTCCGGCTCTCAGAGACATTTTCCTAGTAAGTGTCCTTGGCCATGGTTACACTGGCACTTTATAGCGCTATAAAGCCCCCACGAGCGCTTTAACCTACTCCCCGTCCACACTGGCAAGGCACTAATAGCGCTATAACTGCTGAGTTATAGCGCTATTATTAATCCACCTCCGCATGGGGAATAAGGGCTGTAGCGCAGCTGCTGTAGCGCTACAGCAAGAATGTGGACACCCACTGCGCTACAAGTAATCTCTGGAGATGCCTAGAGCCATTTAAGGCAATTGACGTCTCTTCCCTTTGTTTTGAACTCGGCTGGAGGAATGCGGAAGTACCTCTTTAGAGTTTCTTTCTTAACTCGGCAGATAAGCAATGCAAATGTTTAAGGAGGGAGCCTGTGTGAAAACAAAGTCTTCTGTGAACGGAGGCTCGCTGACAGGCTTTCAGAAAAACGGAAAAACCACTGTCTCTCTCCCTCCGCATACACACAACGCGTCCCCCCTCACCCCCCTCGTTTAAAAAGCACGTTGCACCCAGCTGAATGCTGGGATACCTGCCCTAATGCGCTGCTCTTAATGCCGCATTAAGTGCCCCAAATGTGGCCATGCTATACTGCAGGAGCATCTGAGTGTGGACATACAATAGCGCTATACATATTACTGTATAAGGGGACCACTATAACCTATAGCGCTATAATCTTGTAAGTGTAACCATACCCCTTGTTTCTGCTGAAGTTTTCTTTCAAGTGAAATTTATTGACACTGGGTGCAAAATGTGTAGGAAGGCTAAGCACAAAAATCTCCTCCAGTTTTTTTTTTTTTAATCAATACTTCAGGGCTTCTGCTGCACAGCTAGCTAAAAGCACCAGTTCTTGCTTCCATTGAACTGAAGAAGATTTCAGTGAATGCAGGATCAGCCTCAAAGCCTGTAGTATTATGTTTCCTTCCTCAGATCCCTCTTCTCACATGTCTGCTGCACTCAGCAGGCCTCCTCAGATGGCTGGGCTGCTTTCACATTTAAATGTCACTTCAGAAGCTAAGCTGGGATTTGTAAGGCTCCCACACTGCTTCTTAAGTAAAAGTGCAATATAAAAGCAATCCAGCTGAAGAAGGGCTGCTAGCCACTACGCCAAAACACAAGGGTGTAGCCTCTTTTTCCCTTTGGCATTCAGCTGTCGGCATAGCTGGCTGTTGTTGCTCTAAGGGAAATGGAAAAGGGGAAGAGAAGAACAGAGGTGGGGGAAAACGGAGAGAAAATGAGTAGATAGTTGCAAAACTAAAAATGGGAGTAAAACTGAATTTTAAAATATCAAAGTTACAAACATTTTTGCTCTTGAGAATTGAGAGAATTGAGAAGATAATAAAAAAAAAAAGATAGTTAAAACCCTATTGCATGTTTTATTCATCCATTAATACATGGCTTCCATGAGGAAGTGACTTGATTTCTGGACTACAGCGGGGTAGGAAATGGTTTTCCCATTCCACAAAAATTGAGATTTCAACAAATTTTTCCATTCTGCATCGGGATGAAAAAGACCTTTGGAAGTTTTCAAAGAAAAAAAAAATCCAAAAATACTGAGACACCCAGCTGAGAATAGCCTATAGCCTGATGGTAAGGTCATTCATCTGGGGTATGAGAGACCTGATTTTGTGCTCTAACCACCAAGGTATAGGCTCCTGTGCCACGTTTCTCTCTCTTCCCTCCCAAAAGTCCATCCTGGATGAAACCTCTCCAGATTAAAGTTTCATAAAAACTTGTATGCACCTCTGAAGTTTCAATTTTGATGAATCAGCATTTTCTGACACCCTCCCCACCACAAAATTGTGGAAAAATTCTCAATGAGTTCTATTCAGGGCTTCTAATGCCCCGTTGCTGTACATTTATAAATCAATCAAATGAACCTTATTGTGTCTTAACACTGCACTGGGCATTATGTTTCATGGCATAACTGAAATAAGTGAGAAAACTGAATTTTCCCTATATGAAGGGGGGAGAGAGAGAAAATAAAAGATTTGACTACAGTAAGAGATGAAATAAAAGATGAATGCAAGTACAAATGCCATCAGTCTTAGCTTATTCTCAGCTCTTCATATTTTTAACATCTGTTATTAGAGGAATTTGTTGCTAGAAGTTATAAGGGAAAAAGCTGATGTTATACTTGAGTAGTCCCAAGCAGAAGAGGTACCCAGGCAGTGGAGGATTTGAAGCGTTAGTTTCTCTTTAAATCAATTGGCTTCTGAAGCCTGCTGTAAATGAAAGGTTAGGGCAGAGAAACTACTGTTATTACACTTCCACTGACACATCTGAAAAGTGTACTTGTTGAACATAAACGCCAACCTAGAGATTTGAGCTCTTGCCATAGTTTCCAATAATACATCAGCTTGTGTTGTAAGAATTGACCTGTTAAAAGAAAATACATTCTATGAACTAAAGATTCTATACAGAAATACAGTGAACCCTCTCTAAATCGAAGACCTGTTGCATAAGTAGATGTCTCGGGGAATTGGTAATGCAATACAGAGCCTTCCATCTCTACAACATTATCTTGTAACCAGGCCTGTTCAGTGATGGACAGAAGTCATTACCATCAGAAAGCTGTCTCATGGCTTAGACAGAGGGAACTGGTGATCTCAGCTCAGTTCCTCAGAAGCATATATCCAAGCAATGTATGCTGTCACCATAAACGGCATTCTTGCTGAAAGTCATAGAGAGACAAACAGAGTGGGCAAGGAGTTGGAATTACAGACTCAGAGCTAATCCATTCAGTTGAATGTATCTGCACCTCTCTACAATAGAACTATTTTGTTGCTGAAAAGTGGCCTTTAGTCTCAAGGCATCTCTTGAAGGTGCTAAATGGGCAACAACAACAAAAAAAAGTCATTTGGATAAAACTGACATTGAAACATCTACCAAATAGCAAGAATGCTCACATTGTACCTGTTAAAGACAAATTCATTACATATACTTTATCATTATTCCAGTTATAGGAGCTGGTATCTTTCACCCTGATACCATATAGAATCTGCTGTCACCCCTGGAATGTAATTTCCAAGACTGATTACATTTCCATTTAGTCCATTCCACAACCCCTAACCCCCTACCCCACCATCACCACCAAGACTAAAGGAAAAAAAACTAATGGGACTTGGAAGGCTGACTTTGCTCTGCAGCTCTAACAGCTTTTGGGGATAAAATTGGATTGCTGGAAGAACAAAGTGCAAGAACATAGATACAAGAATCTAATGGCACCTCTCATACTGGAGAAAACTCCACATCTTCATGAGTTAAGATCATGGTAAAGTTTCTACATTCTGTGTATCTGATATTGGTCTGGATTTTTAACATATTGTTTCTATGCTTCCTATTTGTTAACCATTAACAGTTTTGAGAATAAAGGGATAAGAGATCACAAAGCTTAATTTGGTTCACCAATGAGACAAAAAATGGGGGAAGGGAAAAAAGCCATATGATGGAGTTCAGGGAGCCACACACAGCCTCTGAGAAATAAAAGAAGTGAGTTTTGGTGGCATTGTATAATAATAATAAAAAAACTCTCCAGAAATCATGTTTATAGTTACATCTTGTTCTTCAGGAGGCACATGACAGTCAGCTCAAAATATTATTCATAACAAGAGACCTTGTTTAAAATGCAGTGAGTATTTAAAACGACATGCCACTTGCCTTTTGGAGACCACCAAATCATAATGTTCATGTTATACAAAATACTGCAGAAGAGGAGGAGGAGGAGGAAGAGGATGTAATATTAAGATCTATTCTTGAGATCATATCCATCCTACTCTCATGCCAGATTATAAAAAGGGCAGTTAGAAAACCCTTTCAGTGGCACAAAGGGAGCCTATGAGTCCATTGTGCCAACAGACAACAAATGCAGCCCCATGGAGGGTCTTAAGTAAGAGACCTGCACAGAATCTCAGCACCCTGGGTGGATTTCAGCTGTATAGCATTCCACTCAGATTTCCCAGCTTCACATCAATGCAGAATGCCCAGGAGTGTGTATTCCCTGCCTCACAGAAACAAACTGTATGGAATTCCCAGTGTTCGCAAGGCAGTTTGTTACCGGAGCAGGGTGATCCAATTTCTGCTTTCTGTTGCATCCATGCAGCCCTCTGTGAAGTCGCTGCGGTGATAAAGATATTATAGGTAATGGCAGAATTTGGCTTGGAGTCAGGGACTACCAATATTCTAAACCTACAGTATTCTCTTATCACGTCATTTCCTCATCTCTTCCCTCTGCAAGTGATGCCAGCTTAGATACCCGATTTTTCTGCTTCTCACACAACCATCTCCATGCCTTTTTCCATGGTGCTTCCCTTTGCATGGTCTGCCTCCCCAATAATGGTCCAATAACCTACTACTCATTCATTTAAAACTCTCAGCAAGATTCCTATGTGGTGCCCACGAGAAGCGACTTAAATAAACAAAAAACACTTATAGCTCTGTAAAAATGTGCATAAGCCCAGACTCAGCAACTGTATGATCCCACTGCTCTATTCTTGCTGCTGTTCACCCCATCTTCTCTCTACTCTTTGTTACTACATTCATCCTGAGTCATCAACATCTGGACTCCCCCCTCATTACAACCAGAGCAACGGCTTTCTATGTAGAGTATCGAACACACTTTTGCGCACTGCAGAAACAACCACCACCATCGAGTGGTAGAAATATGTTTACCTACCCACAGGAGGAACTGAACTTCTATTGATTTCATTCCTGACAGTCTACTCCTCATTGTGAAAAACAGTTAATGACAAGAAAGCCGAGCACATAAACACAATCCAAAGATCCAAGAGAGCTCCTTTGGGAGCATCTTTTGTGTGGGAAATGCAGAGGAGCCAACAGATGATGTGGATGGTGTTTTGTTCCTATTCGCTAGGCAAAGAGGGAGCCCATGCTGCAGACACTGAAGTTCCACACATAAGACTCCTAAGAGACTGTGATTATACCAACAAAGCAGCTGTTTTTTCTGTTGAATTTTTTTTTTTTTAAGAGTGGACAGATTTCTGATTGTTTTGATCTAAACAATCACCTCCACTATCAAAGGGCTTAATGAGACTTAAAAAGCCTGCCGGGGGTTGATAGTTTTCCCTCAGCCCGTATTTTTTAAACATATTATATTATATGTATATCCAATGAACTGTGACTGGAAGCTTTTACTGCCCTCTCAGCATAACATGGTTCTGAATGGGGTAAAAATTATAAAATCAAATGCCTAGGAGATCAGGGCATGTGGAAGAGTGAAAGCAACAGCTCCATGGGATATGCCCATTAACCTTCCCTCAGAAATGCCCTCTACAAGCATACCTAATGGGCAGGGCCCTGCATATCAGGAGGGGATGTCAGGGGCTGGGAGAAGCCAGTCATGTCCCCTCCTAAACAGAGATGTCCTACAGGAATTCTGTACAGTAGTAAATGCTGTATGTAACTGGGCAGCCATCTCCAGAGTGGCCCCTCATAAACTGGTATTGCATTGCAGCATCTCTGCTTCAGTCTCTCTCCCCTCAGAGCTCTTCAATAATTTTGCAGAGCCAACACTGCTATGGATCATTCTCATAAAAACTTCCAAAATAATATCTTCAAAGTCCAAGTCAACAGTTTGATATATTCGCCCTTCCCCTCTCTTAATCAAGCCACTCCCAAGCCTTCTTACCTGGAGTCTTCTCTGCCTAGGCAGGCCATTCCCAGCCCTATCTAGATGGAGACTTTTCTGTCATGGTGTCTCACGGCTCCCTGCAGGAGCCTTCTTGCGCCATGCAGTCCTCTCATCCCAACTCCCAAGCCTTCCTGCCTTAAGTCTCTGGCCAGACCTCTTCCTTAAATAGCCCAGAGGCCTGATAGGGTGCAATGACCTTCATTTTTCCCACCTGGAGAAGTTGGCTGTGTCACAAGTGGGGCTGAGATCCATCTCCCTTTAAAGAGCTAACCATCCTATGACACTAACATTAACAAACTCAATCTTTCTCTCTTCCTCCCATTTCCATTGGAGAGGGGACAGGATACAGAAGATGCGGTTTGAAGTGGCATGGGGAAGAAAACTACAGATTTCAGCTATGCAGCTCCCAAGAGCACAGTCCTGCATATCCTGGTAAGAAGACCCAGCTACTGCCTCAGGATCCATGAAGACAGAGCTTGGTTTCCACACAAAGCCTGGGGTTTCCAGACTATATGTCCTCTTTCTGCACTAGTCCAGTTCAAGAACGCTTCCCCCTAGACAGGAGGATGCATAATAAATTCATGCTGAATCTTGAGAAGTTTCCATAATTTGTCATTGTGGTTCCTCCTCCCCCTGAACCAAGGGAGGGGACAATCGATAACTTCAAAACAATAAATTCTGGAAGTATCACTCTAGGGGCATATGTGTAAAGACAACTACATAATCCAAACTGTGGGGAAAGGTTGAACAATTTTCAAGGAAATAAAATGAGCATGAGAAAACACAAGGGCTCTTTAACCAGAAGGACATTGCGGTACCCTCTGATGATACAAAGCAGACAATAAGAGTGAACTGTTTCAATAGCTGTACTTGAGATAAACCCTTCACTGCAACTGTCATCAAACCACTGCATTTGCAGAGAGAGCTTTGTCTTATTTTCTGTAGCACTGGCAAAAATTCCTTTTCAAACAGAACTCTGTTGTTAAGAAATCACTTGTTGCCACATCCTTCAGTCCTTATTCCGATACAAATCCCACCTCTAAAGACTTAAATATAGAATCTGTGTCAGAAAACATTTGCACACATAAAGTACGTTTATAAACAGTTCACCGACTAAGATGAATCACAATTTTTAAAATACAAGTCCTTTTATAGTGTAGGAATCTCTAGGACATTGTTACATATGACAGTGTTAATAAATCTGTCTGGACATTCAAATTTTGCAAGCGATTTTCACAGCACTGCATCTGACTGTCAAGTGCTTTGTCTAGATTGAGAAAGAGGATGTACAAATGTTGACGCTGTTTACAACATTTTTTCCTGTAATTATTGAACGATTAAAATTATGTCAATAGTGTTCCTCTGAGCACAAAAGCCATACTGTGATTCAGATGGAACCCTGTCAATGATTTTGAGTAAGAAGTCAGTTCAGGAGGATCTGTGCAAGAATCTTTCAGGACAGAGAGAGCAAAGATACACTACGGTAATTACCACAGTCACTCTTTGAGCCTTTGCGCTTATAGATAGTGATGATATTGACATCTTGCAGTCGTTGTGATAGGATTTCTTGAAACCAAACACGTAAGAAAAATTCAAGAAGCCTGTCAATGAGACTTTCTCCATGTTTGAAAACTTCAGCTGGAATGGCATCTGGTCCAGGAGATTTGTTATTTTTCATTACTTGAACAGCCTTCTATACCTCAGCTCATGTAGGTGGATTGGCAAGTGCATTAGATGTGGGCAATTTGCAGACTATGCCCAATGATTAATCAGAAACAGTAGATAAATGATTACATAGTTGTAGGATAAAAAAATAAAGAAGTAGAGTTAGCTTAAGTTTGGTTAAGAAAATAACATATTTGCTTTATAGTTTGTGGGTAGTAGGGAGAAGGCCCTAATCAGCAAATAAAAGAAGGCCATGAGAACAGTAAGCAGTGTGGGATGTCTAGTTCCAAAAGTAACAAATAAAATAAAGAGCTGCAGTAACAAGGCAAAGAAAAATGTCTTAAAAGAAACAAGCCCAAATCTTCCCACTGTTCTGCTGGTAGCAAGAAGCATGGGAAGAGACAGAGAAAAGGCCTTGGGAAGAAAGGAAGTTATAAATGTTATCTGGATTAAGACTAGAAATAAAGGTGAATTGTCTCAAGTTGTTTTTTAGGTGAAGTCAGTAATTGGCAATGAACGATATCACTTGTTTGCTCAAGGGTATAAAAAGTTAACTCTTAAGGGGTTCGTTGCTAATACCTATTTGACCACATTGGAATCAACCAATATGAGTCTACACACCCCTGTGTATAGCCCATTTGTAAGTATCTTGATTAAATGCTTATAAATGTGTTGTTACTATATTGGAGTTAGTGAATTGCTTATGATTTAAGCTTTTAGGCACGTGAAGAGCAAATATATAAATATCATTTGGCCTTTGGATTTAATAAAGGAATTTATGGTTAAATTAGTGTTTGGTGGTTTCCTGTATCAATAATTTCAAATGTTATTAATAATTCCAACAATAGTTCACTAAAATGTTCATGCCATCAATGGTGGATGATAGTGTGATCTGTGATAAGAGATTTACCATTCAGCTCTTGTAAGCAGTACCAAAGCAAATCAGGTAGAGCCATAAATAGCTTTGACCACATCACAGAAGCCTTTGGAATCATGTTGATCAGCAACGACCTGGAGTTCACCTGCTTTATGATCAAACCACATATTTTGCATTTGGCGGAATTTGCACTGGAGTGTGCTGTGAGCTGCTCTGTCTTTGAAAAGAATCAAGTTGAACAGCTGGAAGCATAGCACCAGTGCAACTTAATTAGCACAAGCAGGCTGTGGCAAAGTGCCTTCTCTGGCTCACTGGCATAAGTCCCCTTTTTCTCTGGTGAGTCAAGGGTTCTTTAGGCAGGCTTTCCCTTCCCCTTCTCGCCCCTTTCTGACTGGGGTTTCCCCCTGTATCCCGGACAAAGCTGTTTCCCTTCTGAGGTGCTCCCTGTCCTGCTGCCCCCAACCTACTGGCAGTCTCACTCCCTCTATCCCCCCCCCCCCCATTTCCTAGCCGGAGTGGGTTTAAAAAGGACTGCGGCAGCCTTTTAATTGGGCTCAGCTGATCCTGCTTGGGCCACTGGCAGCCTTACTCAGCTGAACCCAATTAACCTACAGTTAACTCCTTTACCATCAACCCCTCTGGCAGCAATCTGCTCTGGGTTTACCACAAGGCAAACAGCTCTGTGGCCAGCACAGTAAACATTGTTCTTCCAGAACTGGTCTACAGGATCAGGAGAAGACTCATTAGTACAAACCACGATTGTCAGTGTTGTCCTCCAAACTGAGGCTAGCATTATCGACATCATCATCACTGCCACTTGCAACGGTACAGAAGTAATTCTTTTAAAATGACTATTTCCAATAGTTGATAAATTCATCTGACTTCTTATATTCCAATAATATTGAATTCTCGCAACTCCCAAAATACCTCACCGTTTGCAATGACGCAAATAGTGATATTGTTGCAGGGTTGACTACACACACAAAAGTGTGGGGGTAACATCATATTAGGGGCTGAATCCTTTGGAGAGCGAAACAGCCATAAGAGCTGCCCTAACAGGGCAGATGGGGAGTCCTGTGGTGTAGGCGTAATGCCAGCTCCATGCCACCTGCTCCCAGTTCCCTGGGCACAGAGTACATGCTGGTAATGGAAGGGGACATAGCCAGACCTTGAACTTTATCAATCCACAGCTCCTAGAACGAACGTATAGGCCATAGTACTGCTGCTGTTTCTTTGAGTAAGGCTACTGTAAGTGCTGTCAGTTCCACAACTGGGGAAATGGAAGGGGGCTGGCCTGCATGAAATTTCTAGACAACTAAAACCATAGAGATTGTTGTAAGCCAAGACCAGGGTTTTGTCTACACTATGCAGCTTTTAGCGACATGGCTGTGCTGCTACAGCCATGCCACTAAACGGCACACACTATAGCCACTGTTTGTTGGCAGGAGAAAACTCTCCCGGCAACAAAAAAACTTCTATCCCCAATGAGCAGTGGTAGCTTTGTCAACAGGAGAGCACTCTTGCTGACGACACCAGTGCTTTTCCTTGACAAAACTTGTGTCTTCCGACGATAGGGGTGGGGTTGTTTTTAACACTTCTGAACGACAAAGGTTTTGTCCTTCACTTGCCAATGCAGATAAAGCCTAGAGAGAAAAGTCCATGTAAAATAAAAGTGGTCTGAATAAGGAATCTACTTGAACACACCACATAGATGGTTCTCGTCTAGCGGAGCTCCTGCAGTTACAGAGGAACAGGCAAAATGTTACAGTTCTTGAGAGAACATCTTGTTGTTCAGCTGGTCCTTTTCTCCCTCGCCCTTTCAAGGCAATATGTCAGAGTTTCACAGAAGCTATGTCAGAGCCTTTGTGTCCAGGCTGTGTCTTTCCCCATCCTCTCAGCACTCTTCAGATCACTTTGATGTGCCTGCTACATTATCATTATACATTATTTTGTGTATACCAGATACACAAAAAGGTGGGTATTCAGATGTCTCCCAATTGGGATACTGCAGTCTGTCACTCATGCCTTATCCATTGTACACTTTCCATACTTATTCCCTACCACAATCTCTGCCCTTGAGTAAGGAGGGTTTTTTCCTGTACCACTTTTACAACTATTTCCAAACAAGCATTCATTCTCTCTCTTCAAGCTCTCTCTCACTCACCCTTGTCCCCTCCGCTCCGCATACCCTAAGGCATTCTACTCTTTGTCCTATCCTAACAACCAAGGCTTTGCCATGTTAATTTGCCATTCCCTGAAGGTGACAACCTGAATACAACTTCCTGTCTAGCTTGTATGTTGCATCGGAGTTTAAACCCCCTTTTCACACATCTATTTAGAGCACTGCTGTAGGTTCAGTCAGGCAGAAGTTGATTCTGCTATCACTTTCCCCAACCTTCTTACACTACAACTATAGAACAGTCTTCCTGGGATACAAGCAATGACAGTTCTAGGTGAAGTGTGCACAGTTTTATTAAATTAAAGGGAGTCATCAACAGAATGATAGAGTGGATGAAAAGATCCTGAGTCCAAGAGTGCGATTTTCACCCCCATTTCAATCAGGCCTCCATTGTTTCTGCCTGCAGAACAAATCCTACAGTATGTTGGAGCTGCACAAGGGAGAACAAACCATATGCAACATGCTGAAGCAGCCACTTCTTCACTAGCAACCTGCTTGCTACTGGAAGGGATGCACAAGTAGCTTGCTACTGAGGATAGACAAGGAGGAGTGCTGCATATCCAAGCACAAGGTCAACTTCTTGGCTATACTAGTACAAAAGTTGAGTGTAGAACTATTTTAGTAAGGAGTGTGATTTTTCACCAAAATAGTTGTACAAGTCCAATGCTTTGCATGGATACAATGATACCAGTAGATAGATGCTTTATATCAGTATAGATTAGATTATTCTCATTCCCGGAAATAAAGCTACATAGGCAAAAAGCACCTTTACACTGGTACAACTGCATCCCCACAAAGAGATGTACTGCTTTAACTATACTAGTATGAATAAAATGTTACAACTTTTATGCCTAGACAAGACTTCAGAGTCACCTAAAAATGAATATTAAAAGGTATCATTTATCACATTAGAAATGGGGGTTAGGCTAGCAAACTGAAAGAAATTAAACTGATTTGACGTTGTCTGGAGGATTGCTTAACATTCTGTACCTTCCTATCTGAAAGCAAATTTAGGAAGCTCTGATTCTATACAGATCTTCCACATTATTAGTTGCTGTGTAGATAGCAATTATCTGAAGAGGTATAATTTAATGATGTAATACAATTGACATTTCTATGGCTGTGCAAAGGCAAACATCCTAGGAGTAGAAATGTGCTAATTTTGTCCAATATGAGTCTTATTTACACAAGTTCTTTCTGAAGCACAAAAAGTCACAACTTTGCTTTTCCATGAGAAAAACCAGGGACAATGGAAGTCTGAATCCATTTCAAATCATCTAGAAAGACACTGTAGTGGAGAACAAGGCCCAAAGGGAAGCCAGATTGTCATTGTAGGAGACAGAGGAGAGCCCACCGTGTAAGGTGAGGTGCATGCTAACCCATCAAAAAAAATATTTGCTTGCTTGTTCCAGCATGTGAGCAAAAGCAGAACTTTGATAGATAACAGCTGTATCATCTTAATGTTTTATGCACCATCATTCCAGAGCAAAGCAAATATACTTGATAGCTCTTCATCTGTGGTATACTCCAGAAAGACAACATGAAAATATCTCCTTAACACTGAAACCACACTGAATATTCATCAAGACAATGAAGAGATGGGAGCCAATGTATTCCTTTACAAGTGTCTATTATCACGGACAGATTCAGCACAAGTAGAAACAGTATACATAGCAACAGGCAATTTGCGGCAAATCCTACACTTATAGAAACCAGTGTAAGAAGTGAATGAGAAGTTTCTACTTGTAATTCGAGCATTTACTCAGGCAAAACTCCTTTACTGCGAGTTTGACCTGAATAAAGGTTCTGGTGACTAGCAGAAACTGATCACAAAAATCCTTTTCCTTATCTGAGCTATGGGCTTGACTGTCATACTTCAGTTCCTTAACAGTCTGAACACAAGTCTTAATGAGACACGGTGCTCCTGTAGAGGACATTTCCTAATTAATGGCCAATATAGAGAATGGACTATTAAGCAAGACAATCATAGTTACCTTCCAACAAAACAAAACAGCCTATTTACAAGTGTGACCGAGTGACCCCTGTAATCACATCATCACCCCATTGTAATAATCTTTGTACAACATATGCCTTGTGTGGTATCATTTAAAAACTAATAACTTGCTGGTCAATAATATTATGATGAAATGTGTGTAGCAACATTCTGTATAAAATTATGAACATAAGCTGAAATTATGGCTGAAATGTGTTAAACAGACAAGTCTGGGGAGTGAGTAAATCAGTCTCCCAAAGACAAAGGACAAGCTGATGCCTCTAACCAGGTGTCAAAGTTAACTGGTAACTTTGTCAAGTGGCCATACTTTGGCAGAGCGGCAAAGCGGGGCAGGAACAGACTGATTTGCATTTTAACGAACATGAAACCTCTTTCACCACAAAACTTCATGCTTCCATCCTCACAGCTGGCAGGAACTTCTCCTAGGGGTATGTCTATATGTATAGCGCTGCAGCTGTACTGAGCCAGGTGTGCCGCTGCAATGCGTCTGGTGAAGATGTTCTATGTTGACAGGAGAGTGCTCTCCCATCAGCAAAAAAAAGGGCGGGGGGAAGCTCCCCCACCAACAGAGCTGTGTACATGAATGCTTATATCAGTGTCACTTATGTTGCTCAAGGGGGTGAAATATTCCCATCCCTTAGTGACACACGTTTTGCTGACATAGGCTGAATGGTAGACATAGCCCAGGGGCAACCCTCAGGAACGTGCATTTCAAAGGGTGACTGGACTATGAAAGGAAGGGCAAAACCATGCCAGGTAAACTCTCTAGTTCTCACTCACTCACCTACGATGACTAGTCCTTTGGACTTTGAGGAGACATACTGAGTTGAGAATTTGGTCAGCCCTATTGCTGGGAACATGTGGCAAGAATTTTCCCTTGATCCAAGCCTAGTTTGTTAAGTTTTAAAATTACTAGAAAGCATTATATCTTTTTTTCTCTTGTAACCATTTCTGATTTTAATGCCTTATACTTGTATTCCCTTAAAACCTCTCTTTGTAGTTAAATAAAATTATTTTATACTTTAATCAAAACTAATCTAGTATTGCGTATTTAAACTGAATTGTTTGGTAATACCAATTATAGCAAACTGTTGTACATTGACCTCTTACAGGGACAATGGACCTTTAATATTTGAACAGTTCAGGAGAGGGCTGGGCAGTGCACAACACAGATTTCTGGGAAAATCCGGGACTGGGAGTGTGTTGGAGTCACCCTGCAAGCGGTAACCAAGTCTGCTGGAAGCCAGAGCATGGCTAGTGTGTGGACATGCTGCTGGGCCAGGCCTGTAGCTATATGCAGACACTCAGGGTGTGACCTGCATGCCATTCGGGTGTTTGTAAGAGGCCCAGATTGAGAGCTAAAACAGCAAAGCATTGTGAGGCACCCAAAGTTGCAGGGCACGTGGTAACATAACCCCTCCCTGGTCTGGACTGCATCTCAGAATGTGACAAAGAGATAGTGCTGGCTTAAATTTGGCCAAGCATTTAAATGTAATAAAAATAAGACTGCTTAAAACAAAAAACAAATAGAGACGTTTCCATGCCTCAAAACAAACAAACACACAACCCAGTTGTTTTTGAACAACAAGACATGGGACTGTAGTGGCTGATACTCAGTTACTGAAGCATGATAACCAAACTGATTATAAACAAAGGGGAAACTAACAATTTATTTCACTGTCCGAAAGAAATGGAAAAGATAAACGGTATAATCTATGAAAAATGAATTTGATTTTTCTTTACATCTATTCCAGGGGTGGGCAAACTTTTGGAACTGAGGGCCACATCAGGCAATAGAAATTGTACGGCAGGCCATGAATGCTCACAAAATCAGGGTTGGGAGCAGGTGCGGGCTCTGGGGTGGGGTCAGGAATGAGGAGTTTAGGGTGTAGGAGGGTGCTCTGGGCTGGAACCGAGAGGTTCAGAGGGAGGGAGGAAGGGGGATCAGGGCTGGAACAGGGGCAGGGGTGTGGGAAGGAGTGCAGGTTCCAGCTGGGGGGTGCAGGCTTTGGGAGGGGCTAGGGAATGAGAGGTTTGGAGTGCAGGAGGGTGCTCCAGGCTGGGATCGAAGGGCTTGGGGAGCAGGAGGGGGAGCAGGGCTGGGGCAAGGGATCGGGTTACGGGGAGAGGCTCAGGGGTGCAGGGTCCGATCAGAGTTTGCCTCAAGTAGCTCCCGGAAGCAATGGCATGTCCCTTCTCCAGCTCCAACACGGAGGCACAGCCAAGCAGCTCTGCATGCTGCCCCATCTGCAGGCATTGCCCCTGCCATTCCTACTAGAGCACCAGCGGGGGCCATTGGAGCATGTGGGAGCTGGAGCGGGAACATGCCACGGCTTCCAGGAGATGCATGGTGCGGCCCCAACCCTGCGCCCTGGCCAGAGTGGGGCCAAACCATGTGGTGCGGACCGCAACCCAGCACCTTGGCTGTGTGGTGTGGCCCCAACCCAGTGCCCAGGCCAGAGCGGGGACAAGCTGCTGGCGTGGTCCCCAACCCAGCGTCATGGCCGGAGTGCCAGAGCGGGGCCATGCTACGAGATGCGGACCCCAATCTAGCACCGCACCCGGAGCACCAGAGCAGGGCCGAGCCACCCGGTGCAGCTCAAAATGGCTTGCAGGACTTAGTTTGCCTCCCTCTGATCTATTGACTATTAATTCTCGGGGGGTAGGAGGCTGTTGTTTGGTTGTTTTTTTTGTTAGTTCACTTTGTGAAGAGTTGCCAGTTTTGGTTGGACGCATTCCTGGAGGTTTCATCACACGACAATCTTTAATTAAAGATTAATCGTTAATTCCTGGAGATTCCAGGTCAACCCTGGAGGGACATCAACCCTATAAAATTGTAAACAAGTTTATTTACAACATAGAAGTTTTACATTAATAGTGTCCCTTTGAAAGAATGCTATATAAAAGAAAACAATTGTCAGATTAAATATCAGTAGCACTAAGTATGTGTGCCTGAAATCCTATTCAAGTGTCTAAAATATCAAACAGGTTTTATAAAAGTGAAAAGTTACTTACAGTTGGAAAGTTATGTTTAAATCCATATTCACATCTACTTAGGGGCAATTCAGCTATCCCCACACAAAGCCCAAACGATCATGCATTTTGCATGGAACTAAGCATGGAAAAAGGGAATGAAATTTGCACACACCGCAACCTATGAACTGCTCAGGAGACTACAACAAAGCCCCTCTAGAGTTGCTATGTCACCACAGACGGGAATAATGGTTGCTGCCTCATCTCACTTCCTTTCTCTACAGAAGTTTTGGGTCATTGGATAATAGAATAATGATAGAAGTATGGACCATTCCCCTGTCCCCAAGCTTTCCTTCTTCAGTTGCCCACCTAGTGTCAGCACACCATTGCACTAATGGTGCATGGGAACAGGGAAGAGCATGTGTGTATGCAGAGACTACACACAGACAGATACACATTGCAAGGCTTAAGCGAGTTTCACCCTGAATGTACATGCACAAAAAATCAGACATCTATTGTAATATAAACCCCACACATGTTCCATTAGGAATGACAGTGTATTACATAAACACAAAGTCAACCTTCAAATTTCATTATCAGAATAAAGCCAGGCTCAAAAAATTCATGACAATCTGTGAATTAAACAGGTTACACTCTGGTCAGTCTCATCTTAAACTAGGCTGGTCCCTGGCCTTAAGTCAGAGTGTCTTGAAGGCTGCCATACTTACTATATACCCAATTGTCCATGAACACAAGAAGCCAATGTAACAGCTCCCTTTTTCTTCAGGGAATTCTCTCTACACTCAGGGCCAACTGAAGACATAGGTACATAGGAATCTAAGTGTTTGGGGCATTTTTTAAAGTGTCTTGCCCTCATCGTTGTGAAGAAATGCCTGGAAATGTGACTCAAGTGTAATCAGAAAGGTGAATTGTGCCACAGAGTGCTAAGAGGGAGACGTACTTCTCGAGGGGGCAAAGCACTGACAACTGCATCCCAACTGAGGACTGGGAAGCATGGGAAGAAACAAGCAGCAGACTCAGTTCATCCACCCCAGCAAATACATTCTGGCTGCTGCCCTGCCTCTCCACAGTAAGAGAAGGACCCTGCTGCCATTTCTGGGCAGGAAAAGGAGGCAGCCACAGCTACTCCATGTGAGTGCAGAGTCATAGTGCAGGAGCAGGGTCATGGCAGGGCTCCCATGTGGTGGTACCTAGGACACTAGATTAATCCAGCCCACTCATCACTGAGGGATGCAGGGGCAGCGGCAAGTCAGGGAGAAAACTGGGAAGAATCATGTGAGTCACTATTCTGTCTCTACACAAAAAACCTCAAGGATTTCTCTTATACAATGGGCATCTTAGAGTGCAAAGATATACTCATTTATGGCACACACAAAGCAGCTAGATGGCAACAGAGATTCATGCCCCAAAATTCCTGTTGCAACATTAGTCCTGGTCTACACTTACAATTTTGGGTGATCTAGCTCATTCACTAAGGGGTCGAAAAGATTCACAGCTCTGAGCACCATAGTTAAGCTGACCTAACTCCCAGTGCAGACGCAGCTTGGTTGATGGAGGAATTCTTCTGTCAACCCAGCTACCCCTACTCAGAGAGGTGGATTAGCCACATCAAAGGAGGAAAAATCCTTCCATCAATGTAGGAAGTATCTAAAGTACAGTGCTCCAGTTGCAGCAGAGCCGCTGTAGTGCCCGTAGCGTAGATATGCCCTCAAAAATAGGTAATCCTCCAAAGTGGTAAGACCATAGTCTTAGTACACAGATGCTGAGTTAGTGGGATTTTTTTGTTTTGTTTTTAAGAGAGGTAAGAGAGGAAAAAGAAAAAAAGTGCAAATATGGTGGTGTAGCATCTCATCCAGAACCAACGTGGCCTCAACAGCGGGATCCTAAACACCCTATGCTTATGAATGACAAAGCAAAATTTTAGGTTTTTTCCTCTAGCACTCCCCCCCACAGCATCCAAGTGCTGAAGAGATTCAGTGCATACATTAGTCCTAAACTACATTTGTTTTAGCTTACCCTGAAGAGTTTTAATGTGTATGGGCAAACATGTAATCTTTAAACATTCCTAGCTCAGAGATACTTGTGTGTTTAGTCATTTCCATTCGAAACTGTAAAACAATCTAAGTTTGACACACTTAACATTAGCCACGTTTTATCCACGTAGGCCAACAATTTCAAGTTCAATGTAGGGGTGGGGAAGAAAAAAATAAAAGTATCCCTAAGAACTACAACCCATGTACCCACATTGCTTAAAATATCTGGGCCAGTTTTGCTACCAAAAAAACCCAAAACAAAACAAAACAAAACAAGTATAAACAAAATCACCTCTTGGCCTTACATCCAAGCATGCCAAGTTTCACCCCAAATGAGCTTTCAGGAAGTTATAAGCAAATGAAAAAATCAGTTAGGATGGAAATCAACCTTTACTATATTTCTTGCTACTGTGAATGCTCACAGTTGGTTACACTTTCTATTAACGGTAAGACCATACAGTTTTAGCAGTCTAGCTATCAACCTGGTGTACTGTCAGTAAAATAGAAAATGTAATTAAATAGTTTGTATCAATTAATTTAAAGTTCAGCACTCCAGGTTTGCTGATTTACAATATTAAGAAGTACAATACCATCATCACAAGTACTTTGAAAGACGGTATTGCTCATACGTTCATAGCCCCAAGATAACAGTATAGCAATACATTTAAAAGCCCATAACTTCTTATGTATTACAGCAGCAACTTTTTTTCCCCAAGTGTTTCCATTACAAACTCCTCCCTTCCAGAGGTTTATAACATATCTGTAATGATTTACACTGAGATGCAACTTGGCTACTGTCAGCCATCCATAAACTAATTTTAATGCATTTCTAAGAGGCAGATATAGCCATTTTAAGTTAAAGAAGAAAATCATCATCTGTTTGGCAGCCCTTTTTCCTTGTCCCTTCCAGCTCTCATTTCACTTTGTTAACTGAAATTAAATTATGCAACCCTTAATCTGTAACATGGATCAAGCAGTTGTGTTGTTCAAAACAAATGAGGCACAAGACCATGCAGGTTTAAATGCAAACAAAGAAAACTTTTATACCAGGGATCTTACGGGCACCCCCTCTTTAGGTTTCTCCACAACCCACCATGGCCTCTCCTCTTCCCCATCTGGGTTTCACTTCTTGGTTTCTTAAAGGAGCCACACCTCATAAGCAGCCACTCCCAAATACTATATTTTCCCTCTCCAAGCACTTTCTTGGGTACAACCATACAAGAAGTTATACAATTTAAACCTTCAGAATTCCAGTAATTCCTTTGGATGTTACACTGTAAAGTCCTTCAGCCAATGTGGGGACCCACACAACCATAAAGGTCTATGCATCACCCTTGGGACACCAGCAGCCAGTGGAGGTTGGGGTTAGAAACTAAATCTGAGCCTCTACCAGAACAGGCAAACCCTCCACTGGGGCAGGCAGTACAATTTCAGCTGCTGATGGTGCAGTGGGAATTTCCAGACCTGCTTCACCTGTGATGGGCTCCCATATTTGGACTTAAGTACTGATATGCCAATGGGACCCATCATGCAATTTGCACATTACCACTCCTGGAGGTCGTATAACCTGCATTGGCACTGAAAGCTGTGACCTAACCCTGCATGGTCTGCGTACATGTACCAATTGCCCCACTGCCACGGTCATCATCCCAGCCCTCTGTTTGTCATCGGTGTCACCTTTGGAGTGTGCTTGATAGTTCTATACAGAGTTGTGAACCTCCCACAGACCTATATTCCTGGGATCCTTAAGAAAGGGGCATTATAAGTCTAATGATAAAGACAATTCTCACCCCAGTACCAGTGAAGCAGGGACTGACCTGTAGCTCCACAGGGAAAAGCCTGGTAATGCTGTAATACTAAATGAAAAGCTTGTGGAAAAGGCAAACCATGAGACAGATGAGCCTGAAGCCCGTTCTTCAATGTGAGATTAAATCTCTCTACACCTGTGTTAGCCTGAGGGTGGTATCTGGGAGTACAGACATGCTAGAACCCTTAATCTGCCAGGAACTGGGTGAAACAAGCAGAAACAAACTACAGTCCATTATCAGTAATTATTATGCAGAGAGAACCCCACCTAGAGAATCATTCCTCCAGCCAATCACAGACGACTTGTGCTGCTGCTCCTAAGTGCTACCTCCGGCCATTTGGAAAAAGATTGTAGGCTACTGTCAGAAACCACTGATGCTATTTGACAGGGGTTATTTTTCCACCTATGTCTAATTGTATGGACTGCCATGGTCCAGACAGCAGCAGGGTCAAGATCAAAGGTTCACTGGTTATCTTATAGAATTCACCACTAAGTAAACATGGTTCACAATTTTGGACCAACTCTTTAATGTGACTATCCTGACCACCATACACTGTGTGACACCTCAGTTTCAAACATACCACTCCAGCATGGCCTCTGGTACTCTGGGAGCTCCAGAATAGACCATGATCACCTGTAATGACAATTCATATGTCACAAGAAATTAAGACACCAGATAATCTGGAACAATTTTTGGCCAACCTTGACAAATACATCTGAGAACTTCCTGTAACACTACATCCTGGGGCAGTGCCTCCAACAGTAATTTGTGACTGATCAGAGAGGGGTCAGTCAGGATGTTATTATCCTCCTCCTGGCTCATAACTCCCTTTATTGTGGACAGGTAAAGCTCAAGCCCAGCAATCAGCCACCTGATCAAGTTTATCCAGATGGTACTGTACTGAGAAGTTGTACTGACGTAGGCAATCAGCCCACTGATGAATATGAAGGGATCTGTGCTCTGACCTTGACAGTGTTAACAGTGTGGTTAATGCCTGGCGGTCAGTGCGCAGTGTGAAAGTTCAGCCATGCAAATAATGATACCACCTTTCACATTCCCACATGCGAGCTAGGGCCTCCTGCTCCCCTGCTGAGTATTTCTGACTAGCTAAGGAAAGTGCTCAGGAGGTGACTGCAACTGTGTATTCCACCGCTTCGTGGAGCAACAGCAGAGGCATCACACGAGACAGATGTAGGGCCTCCTAAAGCAAAGTGTGTCAGTGCTGTAGCTGAAGTAATACATTGTCTGAGCTGGCCCATGCCTGTGAACACTCTGGAGTCCAGTTCTAGACTTCGTTACTGTGTAACAGGGCCCATAAGGGGACAGAATATCTGAGCATAATCTGGCACAAAACACAGGTAATAGTTAGCTAACCCAAGAAACACTAGGCGTCCCCTCGTCTGTGGGGTCTGCAGTCAAACAACAGCAACCACATTGGACCACAACAAGGTGATTCCACTCACCAACAGGTCATGGCTCACAAAATCCAGTGGATTTCTATGAAAAACACACTCCTCCCCAATCAGGGTCAGATGATGGTCCTTAAACTGGGTTAATTCTGTATGAAGGGGAGCATCATGGTCAGAACAAGGTGATCCATAAACCAGGATGCCATGACCACCCCAAGAAGGCCTGCCTCTTTGGAAACAGCTGTGGCCTAGAGACAGACCCAAAGGAATCCTTTTAAACTGAAAGAGGGCCATATGAGTGAGAAAAGCTGTGAGGATCCACAACTAAGGAGAAAATGGTATCTGGAGATATCTCTGGTATAGATCCAATTCAGTGAACATAGCTGAACCCTGACATTGCACTGCCAATTCCTCCACTGGTGGTGGAGGACAGCAGTCAGGTACGATTGCCTTGTTCACTTGGCGCAAATCCACACATAAGCATAGTCCCACTTCTTGTTGAAGAAAAAAAAAAAGTGTGGCTACAGTATCTTTTAACAGCAGGTGAGGTCTGCAGAATTGTTGTATAATTGTGCTGGCTAGTGGATACAGTTATAGATGATCCACAGCCAAGGCCAGAAGAGACCTCCAATGGTCTCTCCAATCATTCCCCCAACATTGATTTCTATGTTCTGTGAGTCTAACACTTTAGAGCGCAGTGCCTGGAAAAAAATCCAGCCTGAGAAGGTTGGCCCCAGAGTGGGTCATGTAAAATGGGAACACTCCCACTTCTCATTGATATTACATCACAGGGAGATTCACCATCTCTAGCAAAGCGATTTTTCAATTGCCATATTTGGATAGTATGGACTACACTGGCTGCAGGGTAAAACAGGCAAAATATCTCTGGTGTGTGGTAGTGTTTATTAGCGAAACCTGTGTTCCAGCGTCCACCAGCAGCAGTATCTCCACACTCGCTAAATGGCAGAGGCAGATTTTAAGACACTCTCAGTCCCGTGTAACCAAGTTGATTTCCTCAGGCATGGAATCTTCCTCCATCTCCTGGTCATCCATATAGGTGATAGCTGGGGGAGAGCAACATCTTCTAGCAAAATGGTTAAATTTTCCACATCAGCAGCATGTTTGTCCCTGGGCTGGACACCCCCACTGCTCTGACAATGACAGGAGTTATTGCAGCGAGAACCCATGCTGGCACTCTGCTCCTGAGTCCACCAACAATAGGGGCACTGCCCTATAACTCCCACATCGTTACCTGAACCTCTGTTAATACATTATACCAAGGCTACAGCACTGGATGGTGTGAATAATGCCCCAGAAGAAGAAGAACCTAGAGTGGTTGGGGTCCAGGCTGCAAGTTTAAATTGACAGCCAATCTCCACCACCCTGTGGAGAGTCAGGGAATCTGGTCCCATCAGGAGGCACTTCCACAACATGGGGATAAAATCCAGTCCTTAAATTGATCCTGAATCATCTCATCAGTTACAGATGCAAATTTGCACAAAACTGTCAGTTCCAGACCAATGTCCTGTGGAGCTGAGCTCTCTGATTAAACTTAATGTATTTGAGCATAGCACTGGGTGCGGGGTGACAGCGTACCACCAGTGCCCTTACCACTTCCTGATACCATGTGCTGGTCTCCAGAGTGCAAACAATCTGAAAGTCTCTCCGGTACCTAGTGCGTGGAGTAGGCGTGTATGCCAGCAGCAAGTTTCTGGTGCCATTTCCAGACCAGCTGCCATCAAGCATACACTGACTGCTGCGATCCATTTGGTACATGGCAAGGGTGAGTCCCCTGATAGCATCAGGTACAAGGCTTGTGCAGTCACAGAAACAGGGAATTGCACAGTAGCTGGAGGCACACTTGGGTTGAACATCGTCATTACCACTGTGATATTCCAAAATCTTGAAGACCACTCAAGTTTAAATACAAACAAGAACAAAGTTTTATTTCAGGAGTCTTATGGGCACCCCTCTCTAGGTTTCTCCAGGACCCTCTGGCGGCCTTTTCTTTGACCTTTGGGGCTCTATTTCCCGGTTTCTTAAAGAAGCCATGCCTCATAAGTAGCTGTTCCCAAATACTATCTTTCACAAAAATAAATTACTACATAACAATTAATAAAAATTATTATTATGACTTGATGCTGTTCCCACTGAAGTCAATGACAGACCTCCCATTTAGTTCAATGACAGTAGGACCAAGATGAGTGTTGGCGTGTTTTAATGAGTATCTCCATTTTAATATTACACTTGCTCCATACTACACTGATTAATGCCACACTAAGGGCCTAAACCTGCACTCATGAATATCACTGGGAGCTTTGCAATTGGCTTCAAAGAGAGAAGCACTGAAACACAAATATATTTTCCAATCCTAGCTAACAGCAGCTCTGCAGGAAGCTGTTATGTTCCATCTGGCTAACAGCATATATTTCAGAAGTTGGATTATTGGACCTACCTACAATGGAGGATTATGAAAAGTAGTTGCTTTTCTGACCTGAGAAACTATGTATTTATAAAATATTAGATTTTTTTTTAATTACTTTTAACTACTTGAGAAAGGAAAAAAAACTATGAAAATAACTATTAAAGGATGCATTATAACCGACAAAAAAACATGGCAATTCAAAGCTCAAGCTTAAATTCTCTGGTTAGTTAACTTTTCTTCCAGCCTGAACTAGCCCTGCTGTGCTTACATATTGCAGCTCATATGGCACCATACACAACATTATGCTCTTATCTCAAGTCCCTTCAGTACAACCGGGTAACTGTAAGGATGGAGAGGCAAGACCAGAGGCCAGTTCTTGGACATTACTGAGAGAGTATAGAGTACTTTGTTTTACTTCATTTATTATATGCTTGTTCCACATCTAAATCAAAACTGGGGAGTCTTTGACTTCCAGATACACCTTCACTTGTCATAAAAGAACATCAAGCAGCACTAAAGAATTATTCTAAAGACAACAGTCCAACAAAGGCTATGGCCATTTTTCAAAACAAACATTTCTTCTCAGCTGGGTAGTGAAAATAGCCGAATATTTCACAAACCACAAATCCAGGCAACAAATGCTAACACCTTTGTTCAGACTGGGAAAATGAAATGCTTGTGAGAGGTGATATGAGTTTTGTAGGTCTCAGCTTTCTACGGTGACCAAATATTTTATTAACCTATAAAGCATACAGATATTCCCCGTGTGGAATGTAATAATTGCTACTCTTTTGAATATCTTGTAATCATTACAGAGGAAGATTCTGTCAAGAATATGTAGGTGTTTGCAAATGGAACCATTCTTTTGTTCTTCACAGATAAAGTGAACATCATCTTTCTTGACATGGCATAGTAATTTACCCAGAAATGAGCACACCTGAGCAACCTGCTTTACTCAATGATCTCTTTATCCACTCAAGGACAGCTATGTCAAATAGAATTAACTGAATGTCCATAGCAAGTAAATATTTACTTTGGAATAACATGACCCTTTGATATACATGTTTTCATATTAACTTTTTTTATATATAATCTGTGTGGACTGATGCAATCCAGGACACAGCCTTAAATGAAAACAGTGAGTTTCAGTTTTATTCTTAATAGTATATTACTTTCTTCACCTGAATCCTAATTTCAGATTACATTTTGAATATTATTGCTTAGATTTATGATTTCATACATTGCTACATCAATAGGCATGTATGAAATTAGAACAGAAATTAGTAAAATATATGGTAAATTATAGCCCCTTATTTTTAAGCACTTTACAAACATGTATTAATTGATCTTGACTAGTGTTCAGATGTTATATACACATTGAAAACCATAACATGCAGATATCAAAAGGTGCATTGTACAGTGAAATACAAAGCTTCAGCACCGTCAAGGGCTCCAGCAATAGATTACAAGAACCAATCCTGCCACCCAGTGTAATCTATATACAATTATATAGATAGCATAGGTAGAGCAATTTACATTAGCCTTTTTTTAAATCAAATTGTTCCACTAAGAAAACCCTATGAGGTTTACACTGAATTTTAGTTCAAGATAGACAACTCCACATTACGGCAGTTTGTTTCCTGGCACATGGAGGGAAAACACAATGTAACTCAGTTTTCTCCCATTATTATTAAGAACTTTTTAAGATTTAATATCAAAGGCTTAAGATGCCAGAATGGGAGAGGTTCCGAGTATGTTAGGAATGAACAGACAGGGAATTACAAAGAGCTCCTTGAGAATATAAAAAACCCTTGCATTTGGGCTCAGAAGTTAAAGGTTAAAATTGAGTATTTACTAAACTGGCTAAAGATCTACTACATTAATCCCTGCCTAATTTATTCTTTTCTACAAGCACATTCCAGGACTTGACACATTTCATTCAGAGCTGACGGTCTCCCATCAGACTTGCGATCGGTCCCCATGACAGTTTAGAAGCAGGGTACGGCCGGGACTAGGCAGCAAAGGGGGGAAAGAGGTGGTTTACATTTCCAACACACTTAAGTCTCAAACGGTGCCCACCGCCAGCCCTGCACAACCGAGTGGAGGGCTGCTGATCATGCCCGATGAAATTTCGCCTCCTAGTGCCAACGCGGAGGTTTGTTGCTGGGCTGCCCACCAGCTAGCCAGTCTGCATTGATGGCATGCGCTGGAGGGCCAGTGAGACGAGCGGGCAGGGAGAGGAAATCAACTCCAAAGCGCCCCCACCTTTGGTGTCTGCCCTGGCCGGGCGAGCCAGGAGAGAGCAGGGGAGCCCAACCATCTCCCCGTGGCAAGCAGGACGCGACCCTCCTCTCTCCCCTCCCCATGCCCGCCAGGCTGCCTGGCTGGCCAGCGGCAGCCCCTCCTCGTCCTGCCCCACGCGCGCTCCAGCAGCAGCCCCCTGGCTGCCGGGGGCGAGAGCCGGCGGCTGCCCGGCGCGGAGCGCAGCGGAGGCTGCGGTCGGGTGGCGCCGCTTGCCCAGCGTTACCTTTCGAAGACCAGCCGGATCATGAAGATGCAGAAGGCCAGCGGGAAGGCGAGGTACAGATCCTCCGCCTGGGGGAAGGAGGCTTCCTCCGTGTTCTTCAGATCCGCCCAGGTGACATTGTGCGGCAGCCAGAACCGCTCGTTCCAGAACCAGGCGAGGATCCCTGCCATCTTTGCTTTGTCTCGCTCCGAGCCCCCCTCGCTCTGGTGCTGCCGGGGTGAGGGGGGGGGCGGCTGCTCAGGAAGAGGATGCGCGTCTGTGTGCGAGTCCCGCTGCGGAGCCGCCGCCGTGAGCCCTCCCTCGCTTCACTCGCAGCAGCTGCGCTCTGCGCCCGGGCTCCCGGCTCCCCAGCCTGGGCTGCGCGGCGCTGCCCGGGGCCGCCTCGCCTGTCACAAGGCAGCTCGGGCCTCGCGCCCTGATTGGCTCCCGCCGGCGGCTGGATGCAGCCAAGGTGCCGCCGCCGCTGCTGCTGCTGCTGTCAAGGGGGGAGAGAGAGACCAGCCCCCTCTCCTGCCCGCTCCGCCCGGCCAGGGTTCCTGCGTGGCGGGGGCTCGGCAGCATCTGCCCGCCTCAGCTCGTCCCCAGTGCGCACGGGCTGGCCCGGGTCCAGCAGCCGCAGCCATGCAGCTGCTCCTCCCGCTTACTCATTGCCAGGCTGCAAATTGCAGAGGCAACGTGGCTCTTTCCTTCCCCGCCGCGGCTGGACCCGGCCGAAACTTTCCGCGCGGCGCCCGCGGCGGGGGCGCCCCGGTGGTAGCTTTGGATGCAGGCGGGACACACGAGCTGAGTCTACTGAAAGGGCCACGAACCTCCCAGCAGATCCCCGACCAGGCTCGGAGGGAGCCCAGGCTGCCTGGGAGCCCCGTATTATGCGGACTCAGCACATCCCGGGACCCGGCCTCAGCAACTTCCATCGGGGGGCGCTTGTACTAATAGCAAGGGTGTCAAAGCTAGCAGGGCGGGTCAGCATTGATTTGAGGTACCCACCCTTAGCCACTCGGGCTAAATAGGCACGTGAGCCTTGCATGTAGGCAGCCAAGTAAATCCCAGCTTTGGTTCTGCTGAAATCCACAAAACTCCCGCCAAACCTTGTAGGCGTCTAAACTCGCTTAGTGCCTGAGTTTTCAGGATAAAAGTTCCCTCGGCAACCAGACTTCGGCCTCTGGGCACACACACTGCTGCCTCCCTCTAGGTATCTGCGTGTCTAGCTCCTGCTTCACTCACATAGGGGCACGACAGGAGTTCAGGGGCATTGCCCGATCCAGTGGGCATGCTCAGAGGCCGCCTGCGGGATCGGGTCCCGTTCAAAGTCTCTCTCTCTCTCTGGCCCACTGTTACACTCTGGAGAAATACTTCAGGAATCATTGGGTTAGGAAGAGGGAGACAAGAATGGCACCCAGCTGGAACATGGGAGACCACAGGTCCAGTCCCCCTGTTTCAATCATTTTTTCATTATTTATCCCAGTGGAACAGCTTCAACAGCAGAGTCGAGGAAACCCCACATTAGAATAGGTTATAGCTGGTGGTTAGAGCACTCACTGGGAGAGAGGAGACCTTGTTTTGGGAGGGGGGAATTGAACCTCTGTCTCCCATCTCCCAGGTGAATGCTGTAGTGGGTTAAAAGTTACAAGGGGGGCAGTGGCAGTAGCACCTCCACAGTCCATTTTGGGTGTAGCAAAGCAGATGCCTAACTCATTCCCACAAGAAACACCATAGGTGCCTAAGCTTCCTGGCTCCAAAAGACATGTGTTTATTTGTGGATCATAGAGTCATAGATTCCAAGGCCCTAAGGGATCATTGTGATCATCTAGTTTGAACTCCTGTACATCACAGACCATAAAACTTTCCCAAAATAATTCCTAGAGAATATCTTTTAGAGAAACATCCAACCTCGATTTAAAAATTGTCTGTGATGGAGAATTCAACACAACCCTTGGCAAATTGTTTCAGTGCTTAATTATTCTCATCCCTAAGAATTTTTGCCTTATTTCCAGTCTGAATTTGTCTAGCTTCATTATCCAGCCATTGGATGGTGTAATACCTTTCTCTGCTAGACTGATGAGCTCATTATTAAATGTTTGTTCCCCATATAGACACATATAGAATGCAATCAAGTCACCCCTTAACCTTCTCTTTGTTAAACTAAATAGATTGAGCTCCTAAACTCTTTCACTAGAAGACGTTTTCTAGTCCTTTCACCATTCTTGTGACTCTTCTCTGAACCCCCTTCAATTTATCAACATCTTTCTTGATAAAGGCACCAGCACTAGACACAATATTCCAGCAGCTGTTGTACCAGTGCCAAATACAGAAGTAAAATAATTTCTGTACTCCTACTCAAGATGCTCCTGTTTATACATCTCAGGGCCACATTAGCTCTTTTGGCTGCAGCGCCGCACTGGCAGCTCATGTTCAGCTGATTATTCACCATGATTCCCAAATCTTTTTGAAGTCACTGCTTCCTGGCATAGAGACTCCCATCCTGTAAATACTGTCACTGTTCTTTGGTCCCAGATGTATACATTTACCCATTTTAAAATGCATATTTCTGCTTGCACCCAGTTTACCAAGTAATCCAGATTACTCCGAGTCAGTGACCGGTCCTCTTCATTATGTATCACTCCCCCAATTTTTGTGTCATCTGCAAATTTTATCACTAAGCAGAGAGAGATAGGCAGTGCAGATCTCTGTGGAAGGGGAGGGGCTTAGGAACACCACTGTCCTCAGCATTTCCCATTGATTATCTTAGGTGGCTCCCCACCTAGTGTGCTGGCTTTTGTGGATCTCATTCTAAGGCCCTCATCTCTCCACATTCATTGTATAGGGAACCTAGGCACCTATCTCAGGCTTTGTGGATCGCGTGTTGTTCCTGTGAGTTTCTAGGTGCATAAATTTAGATACCACAATTTTCCATGTTGCAATGTCTACATCACTTTGTGGATCCAGACCCTGGGCCTGTTTTTCAGCATTGCTGAACACTTGTTGGCCTCAGTAATACAAACCCAACATCGGAAGTACCCTCCCTGCTGCTGCATAAACATACCCATACACATACACACCCGCTGGAACCTTCCACCCACATGGTCCTGTTTTGGGTGAGGCCCTTTAGCTGCCTCGTACATCAATCTTAAATGAAGGGCGAGTTCACACTGTATTAATTTAGATGAAATAAAGTGGCCCAACAAATTAAATGTGTTACCATGACCCAGTTACTGGTCAACATTATACAGTGCTAAACGAGGTATACAGAGACGTTAGTTTGCTTAGTACCATGGCAAACATACCATTAAATACCATTTTAACCTTTTATTAAAGACACAGAAGAGAAAGAAAAACAGTTAATAGTTTACATTTCACATGCTTTAAGTGAGGCTTTGATTGTAACAACATCCCTTGTTCCCTTTCCCTTTAGCTGTAGAGAGCTCTTTGAAGGAAATCCCCATCAGATGGTGTTTTTAGATGGTATTAAAGATAGTAGTAATACCTGTTATTTTGGGGGAAACGACAGGAAGGAAATTGAAATGGGCTGGAGCTGTTGTTGCTAAAGTCCGATTTTGTTTCCTAGAAGACAAAACAAGACTACTGATACTTGCAACCCGATTATTGGAGAAACACAAGCACAGCATACAGGCATAGTCACCACTTTGATGACCTGGTGAACTTGGATCAGGTTTAGACTGTTTAGGGCATTGCATTTAACTGCCTTGTGTTTGTGACAGACTTACAGCACTACTGAAAAATCTACAGTTGTGGCTGGTTACCCCAGACTTTTATTAGACAGAAAGAAAAAGGAGAGGGGTAGGAAAGAGAAGAAATAAGATGCGGAAGGAAAAGAATACACAACAGGCATAGGGAGGGGGCAGGGTCATCTGACAAAATCTTGCTTTGCAACTGGTATTTGGGAGGAAGCTGAAGCTGGAGGAGGTAACAATGTCATTTGCCCCCTCTCTTTGGCTTGGTCAGGTCAGAACATCTTTCACGATTTGGACGAAGGAGACAGTGAAGGTGACGGCTGTGACACAGAGGTGTATCTACACTACACCTGATACACCACTTTCATGGTATTTATCCACAAACGTAGCATGTCCAGTCTCTACTCAAAGCTTGTAACTTTCCACTCCCTGGCTAGCTAATTATGTAAGATATTGCTCAATTGTCTACCCTTGTACCAACCCAGAAAAGTTAATGGAAATTGATCAACATAACATCAACAGAATCATCAAAACCACTTGGAAGTGAAAAGGAGCAATGAGACAGTGAAGGGATCACCCTGTCTGTGAATAACGGTGAAAGACTGACTCAGGTAACTATTAATATGTGTAGGCCATAGTTCACATTTTATGATTTTATTTTGTATGGGAGGCCACACCTACACTACAGACCTATATCTGTGTAAAAACATCATTGAGGGATGTGAAAAATCCACATCCCTGAGCAACGTAGTTATACTGACTTAACCCCGCATGTGGTCAACGAAGCAACTGTCTCTTGGAGGTGGATTAAATATGCCATTGGGAAAAGTTCTCCTGTCAGACACAGTAGCATCTTCACTAAAGCGCTACAACAGCACCAGGGCAGCTGCGCTGCTATAGCACTGTATGTGAAGACAAACCCTAACCATTTGTTTCCATCACTCACACTTGTTTTATTGAAATCTCTAGCCTTTCTTAAATAAATTACCTTTTCTTTTACTGTAATTGAACTCAAAGGCTCTGTGTTATCCAGGAGCAGTGGTATAAGACAAAACTGGTAAACTGTGGTGCACTGTTCCTTTGGGAATGGAGGATCTGGAATTTCTGATCAGTGATCAGAGACTAGCCACTGCACGGGGACACTTTGAAGGGACTAGAGGGATAAGGTGCATCTATGGTCAATCTGCAGGGGAAAGGCAGGGCTGGTAGGAGAAGCAGAGTGCTTGAGTGGCTGACAGGCTGGTGGTGTCATGGAGCAGACATCCAACTGGCACAGATAGACTCCCTTCAGCTGGAGGCAAGTGGTACTCCAGGTGATTCACAGGCCTGGGTGCCCCAAGAAGCATCACAGCCTCCATGCTGATGAAGCTCACTCTCCCACAAGTCTCTTTCTTGAAAGACACCACAAAGAGAGGGATGGGTGGACTAGCTCATCCCCTCATTATGTGGTGTCCTAATTAGGACTAATTTTTGACATGCCAGTGTTGTTTCACTGATTTCCAGTTTTACACTATTCTGGTTTGCCAGGCATGATTTTAGAACAGACCTTGAGTTACAACAGTAGGCCTTTCTGCTGGAAGAAGTCGAATTTGTTTGTTTATTTGTTTTGCTTTTCCCCATCAGCATTTGTTGTTTTAGGTTACTGGGACATTTTATGACCATTTACTTACTTTTTACAGTTGAGATAACAATTACGGTACATGTGTAGGCCCCTGTATCACAACAGCAGCCATGTTTTAATTCAACCCATAACAAGGTTTAACTCAGCGCATAGCAATATAAAGACACCTTTTTGAAAGTACCTGCTACACTGAACAGATTCTGCCCATTCTAGGCTCCAGCATTTCCTCCCACAATTAGCCCATGTTTGTGAAGAGACTGGATATGCCAGTGGCTGCCTCACACTACACATCTGCTTCAAAATGGGCTAGTCCTGAAGTATCTCACTCCCATTGGTAGTTGGAAAATATGCCACTAGATTTAATGAAGCAGATGAAAGAAACACATCTTGACTTTTTACAAGCTATCACATAAACAGCTGGAATAACTTGCACAGCAGTGGCCATATTAATAATAATTCATAAAACTACTGTAAAACATTGCACTCAAACACCTCAAAAACAGTCTTACGGAAGTGCCTCAATGGGAGTTGGGCTCTTTTGAAAATCAGGCCTGAACTGTGGGTGCAGAGCTTAGAGCTTATCTACACAGCACTGCAATGCGCACAACAGGGCGTGATTTCTAAAGCTCACAAATGCATTGCGCACTAATTGGTCCACATGGATCCTACTGGTGCACACTAAACAATCCCCAGTGGTGAAACAGTACTACATTAATGTGTAATATGGAACTTTTACTGTGCACTGGCAGGGTCTATATGGACCAAATAGCACACATGTTAGTGTGCTTTAGAAATCACACCCTGTCATGCATATTGCTGTGCTGTGAAGACAAGACCAAAGCGATTAAACCTCTCATATCAATGCTGAATATTATCCCTAGTTTAAATAATTGGGAGGCATGGAGATATATGTAAATGAAAGAAGTTCCTTCCTAAGTTATGTAACAACAATGATCATAAATGAGTTTTTAATTTCTCCTATATAATCAGTATAATTTACTTTTGTGTCAAAACAAAATTACTTTTAGGATAGCAGACATATAAATGTATTTGGATGAGAAGGACATTTGGGAGGAAGATAAATTAAATCTTTCTAATTGAATTGGAGCAACTATATTTAAAAATCAGTTGAAGGAAGAACAAGGAATGAGAATGTCTGCGTCTTGTAGGGTTTACAGACTGATGTCATCAGGAAAGTTAAAGGTTGGAAGAAATCTTCCTTTTTCCTCCAAACTAGTTGTACCCATGAAGTTCAGCCCAGTGCACATCAAACAATGTCTTCTAATGTAGTAATCTCATGTCCTAAAGGAATTTATCACCAGGATATTACCAGCAATTGGCCAAAAGCAGATGGTGTACAATTAATGTAATGAAAGTGGCTCTGTTTCCCATAATCACTGGTGTCAACCCTCTGCAGAGATACAAAAGTTAAAAATAATAGTTACACAAAAATACCAGTCATTCATATGACAGAAGAAGATGCTTAACTCTTTACCCCCAAATCCTATTCAGCACCCACCCAGGAAAAACAGATGAGACATTACAGCATGACTTGAAGGTCATCAATTCTGGGCTTTGGTGGACCAATATAGGGGGAGAGGAAACAAGTTCCATAGTCAAGAGTGTGAGGATGTGTGTACTGTTTCTTTAAAATAGAAGCAAGAATCCTGGCAGGAGATGTCTGAGGAATATACAATGAAACAGGCAAAGACAGCGTAGCTTTAGGGATAATCCTGTTTTCTTTAGTTCAGACTCCTTAACTGATAATAACTGCCGCAGGACCACATAAGGGTGATATGATGCTGGCAGACCAGGTGCCAGCTCATGCAAGGTCCCTAGGCCTCAACTGACAACTACCTAGCTGGAAGCCAGTCTGGATCAGCTGTGCGTTAGCATTGTTAAAATAGATGTTAAGTTTATACAAACGGGTTGAATCTTTCTGAAATGCCGCATGTAATCATCTCACTTATCACATCGATCTGTACCCTACCTTATAAAGTTATATTGAGTGCTTACATTGTAAACATCTGTCATTGTGTAAGTCATCAAATGAGAAAGGAGCATTAATTAATGTAAAAAGCTGGCTTCCTAGCGATGGGGTTAGGTCCTGCCTCCCAAGTAGACCCATTGAACCCAAATAAATTCCTTGCAGTAAGTCCCAACTTAAAGAAGAAGGGTGGTTCGGTGGTCACAGTGCTAGCTAGAGACCTGCCTACTCTGCCCAAGACTTCCTGTGTGGCCTTGGAACACTTAGTCTCTGTGTGCCCCCATCTGTAAAACGGGGATAACAGCACTTCTCTCCCTCATGGGGGAGATGGGGGGTGGGAGCTGCAGATGAATATATTCAAAATTCTGAGGACCTCAGACGTGCTGGTATTTGGGGCCATATAAATACCAAACATAGATAATCCAGCCCCAGTGTTTGAAAAGCATGGATGATCAGGGCAAAGTCTACTTTCAAAAGAAATTATCACAATGATCAGAAGTGACAGAAATCCTCTTAGCATCGGCTGTTCCCTGTCCACTCAGCAGCATCTGGATCCAACAAGATACAGTCTGCACATTTCCATAACAAATGTCAGGTATATTCCCACAACAGGAGCACTGATACAATCTCTACCGTTCTCCCACACCGTAGGCATAACTTCAATCTGTGTGAGCTACTATGAGTATGTCTACACTGCAATGGAAGTCCAAACTCAGAGTCAGGCTCAAGCCCAACTCCTACTTCCCACTACACACAAAGCTATCCTATTTAGGCCAGTAAGCCCTCCAGGCCTGGGCCCTAGAATCCAGCAAGAGCGGGGGTCTGAAGTGCATTGCTTTGTAGTGTGGACACAGCTCAAGTCCAGCTCCACCCAGACCTGTGTCATGAGAGTCTACCAACACTATCCCCCACTCTGATGGGCCAGGATTCCTTGTCCTGTCTCTCCCAAGACTAGCCAATCAACTTCCAGGAAATGGAACCACTCCTTGGTTCAGGTACAGCTGCTCAACATTTAACCCCTGAACTACAAACAGAATGATGTCTTGTGGGAGCTGTGGCTGCTGACAAGAAGCCATTTGCCAAGCATGCTGCTAGCTCCTCACAAGACCACAGTCAGATTTTGGCAAATGTCTGGTGTGAGGCGAGCAAGACATCTGATTTCAGTAAAAGGACCAGAATTCACCATGCATACCAGGAAATTGTGAACAAGCTTCCGGCCTTGGGGATTCACCAGACTGGTAACCAGTGCCGGGAGCTGGAATAAACAGCTCAAGGGTGACTATCGGGAAGCCAGGAGTGAGAAGCACAGTTCTGGGAACTCCCAGACTTCCTGCCCGTTTTATTAAGGTCTTGACTGGGTGCTGGGTACCACACTAAGCAAACAACAATTCACAAGAGCCTGATTGGTTGGGATAACCACCCTCTGACCCTGAATCTAGTATAGCACTGGAGAAGATAGGAGCCAAATTATATGAGATCAGGCTAGTGAAGTGACTCTGGTGCTCACACCCGTCCCTGGGGAAGCTCTGATACTACAGCTCAGTCTGGATCCATACTTGAAGGGATGGCCAGCTCCAGGCACTAGCCTGGGAAGCACGTGCTTGGGGTGGCTCTTTGTAAGGGGCAGCACTCAGGCCAATATTAGGGCGGCACTTTCTGCTCTGGCCACATTTTTTTTTTTTTTGCTTAGCTGGTGCTCCAGCATTTTTTTGTTTGTTTGTTTGTTTGTTCTGTTTTGTGTTTTTCTTGAGGTGGAAAAAATTCTGGAGCAGGCCCTGCTTGAAGGACTGTTTGATGACCCTCCACCACAGAGAAACAACAATAACAGAAGAGACAGAAGTGGCTCAAACCTGCCGTTCACTCAGCTAACCTCATCACTGGCCAGCATGGGGAAAGGGAGAACAATCCCTGCAATCTCTGCTGATCCACCTAGGGGGTCGGGGGTTGGGTGACCAGACAGCAAGTGTGAAAAATCAGGACAGGAGGTATATAGCAGCCTATATAAGAAAACCCCCCAAATGTCTGGACTGTTCCTATAAAATCAGGACATCTAGTCACCCTAGTCGGGGGACAGGCCAGGGACCTTCCCCTCTGGTGGGACCCACAGTCCAGGTCAACTCCTCTTGTATCCAATAGGGAGTTGAGGGAATGGGAGGAACCCGGGCCCACCCTCTACTCCGGGTTCCAGCCCAGGGCCCTGTGGATTGCAGCTGTCTACAGTGTTTCCTGTAATAGCTGTGGGACAGCTAAAACTCCCTGGGCTACTTCCCCATGGCCTCCTCCCAACACCTTCTTTATCCTTACCGCAGGACCTTCCTCCTGATGACACTTGTACTCCTCAGTCCTCCAGCAGTATGTCTACTCATTCTCAGCTCCTTGTGTGCCTATTGCTCCTAGCTCCTCACACGCACCTCACTAACTGAAGTGAGGTCCTTTTTAAACCAGGTGCCCTGAATACTCTGCCTGATTCTAGCAGCTTCTTAATTAGCTCCAGGTGTCCTAATTAGCCTGCCTGCCATAATTGGTTCCAGCAACTTCCTGACTGTTCTGGAACAGCCCATTATCTTGTTCAGGGAAAAGGGGCCTGCTTAATCTGGGGCTAATATATCTACCTTATATCACTCTCCTGTAGCCCTCTGGCCTGACCCTGTCACAATATTTACAAATAGTTTATTAATACATTTAGCACAGTCACAAACTCATAATACCCAATCAGGTAGATAGAGATACTACAGAATGTACATCTGCACATCCATTTAGTCACACCAGCTCCTATAGAACAACCTGAAATGTTAGCCATCATCACCTTCCCCATCATCACCAGTGGTCAACATTTTGGCATCTCCCAGGGACTACTCTTTCTCCTACTGCTCCTAGGCTGGGATGCCACTTTTATAATATGTTACACTGACACCACTTTGTTTGATGCATATTCAGTAGGGGATTTTCCCCCTTATCCTTATTTGTATTTCCTTACCTTACCAATGTTGGAGTGTCTTTTTCCTACAGGTTAGTACATCAGTGATCTCAACTTATACATCAATTCATTACCATAGCCCTTTTATGATTAGGTATCACATTTGTCATTTCTGTCCTAATTAGTTATTTTGGTTCTCTCCAAGTTCCAAGCTGAGGCGTACCTGTTACCCTTTTAAACTTACGAACTTAGGAAAGCCCCTTATGCTAACCTACTTCAACACATCCCCTATGTTAAAGGTCACAGCCATACATGGACCTTATGCTTTAGCTCATCACCATCTTTCTAGGTGAAAGGTATCAGACATATGTAAGGTCCCAAACATATGTATGCTAATTTTGCCTTCGCTCAACATACAGGATGTGGCCTGCAGGTCCCTTGTGTTGCAGCACAAATATATGCTAATATGAACTTATTCTAATAAAATAATCAAACCCATAAGAAAATAAGAAACTTATAAGAAAAGATATATAGGCAAGCAAGCAGGCTAGCTTTAGATGTATCTCATGTACATACATCAGTTCGTTGCCAGGACAGTTCTGTGGCTGATTCATACCTGTGGTCAGAACTTCCCCATAAACTCTATTTTCAGCTCCCCAGATAGTTGGGGTTTTCCACTGGGCCATTTATCTGTACAAAGCTTATCTGTTCTCAGTTTATATGCTAACTTGCTGAAGCTAAGTCTTACAGGATACAGGCCTGTAGGTTTCTTGCATTACTGCAGAACATAATGCAAAGCACTAAATATAATACAGGCAAGCTAGCCCACAAAGCTACAACACACTGGCCGGCCTGCCAGTGCTTTAATGTTTGGAGGGTTTTTTGTAATACAATCATGTTGACAAACAAAGGCTTCTATTTACTGAGAAAGTTTATTTCTATTACTATATCACATTGTATAATGTATATTTCAAATAATAAAGATAAACACGAGACAGCTGGGAAATTGTATCCAAAATTTTTTTCAATACATCAATTTACATCAATCCATAATGAAAATCCACAGTTCCTCCCACACGGTGCACCTCTCCACTCCATTTTATAGAGTCATTTCATTCATAATTAAAATTCATGACAAGCAATTCCTCCCCATTCATTGGGTACAGTGACAGTACTCTATTGTTAACATTGCTGTAAAAGCACATTCATAAACTTACTGTTCTCCCTCTTCCATTGGTCCATGCAAATCCACAATGTGGGAGCACAGAGCATCCCTGATTTCTGTTGCAAGTGTGTATTCTGCTCCACCTGTCACAAGTACACTGTCTGGCTGAGTGTACCAGTTCAGCAATCTTAGGGCCATTCAGGGACCAGTGGCTCATCTTTGGCTTCAAAAGATCATGTTTTGTGGCTTGCTGGGCTCTTCAGAGACAGCATCGAGGACACAGGAATCCAAACAGGTCTGTGAACAGTGCCAGAGGGATTTCAATCTGCCAAACACACATTCAACTACCATTCAACACCTACTGAGTGTGTAATTAAACCTTTCCCCCCTCTAAGATCAGGATACAGTTTCATAAGCCAAGGCAGAAGAAGCATGTGGGTCCCCTAGAACAGTGGGGACAGTTACTCCATTGATGATAATGTCATGTAATGCGGATAGTGTCCAAGTCTGTCCATGAATGTAGACTCCTGATCATTGGAAAACTTTAGCATCATGAACTTTTCCAATAGAGTCCACTTCAGTGGGACAGAAAATGTCATTGAAATGTTAATCAGCATCTCCTGGAGGCTCTGCCTGTTTCCAGAAACAGGAGTGAAAGCCCAGTCAAGACAAGTTCTTCAAATGGTGAAGCCACCAAGTTGCTGGCTTGGTTGACAGGAGCACAGCAGGATGTACTGATGGGTTGTGACAACTTCCTGTAACCTGTTGGGCGGACAGTCATGTTTTACCCCCTCAGTCTACCACAAAGGGCTAGAATGGCTACAGCTGGGGAGAGCGTTAGGAAGCCTAGGAGAGGCAGATTTAACTTGGGTTGGCATCAGACGCAGGTGTGAGACCTAGGTTCAGAAAACCTAGGATTAACATTCAGTGTGGATGCTCAAGCCCAGGCTTACTAACATGAGCCTTTGGGCTCAAGTCCTACTGACTCTTGGCTTAGATTCTAGCACTGACATACCAAGAATTAGTCCTCATTAGCCTAGCCTGGGTGGAGCATCCCACTGAAAAGCCTTACCCAAATCAGGCCTAAGTAACTGCCCACAAAGGTGCTCTACTAGACTATATGCTGGGATATCCCTTGGTTCTCAGCAGGGTAATGAACTGGGCTGCTCTAGGAATTCATTCATGGGGTGCTCTCTCTTTCCCTCCTAGCACGGAACTGCTGTCTGTAGCCCTACCAGGAGAATACTTTGTGTAAAGAACGTACAAAGGGAATTACTCAATATGGATGTAGACAGCTCTCAAGGTGACAAACAGCCTTTGGCAGTTAGCACTTTAATGAGAATGTCATTAAGAAACTCAAAGTGATTTGTAGCACACCCACCCAACTGACTGCTCTTGCATTTAGAGGACTGGAAAGAAATGAAAAGGTAGAAATTTCAGGTACATTTGCCCAAATTATGAGCCTTCCTGATGTCACACTACAGCTTTTCTAGAAAGCTGATGTTAGTTTCTAGCCAACTGGCAGCACAAGAGGAGGATTTCTTGGATAGTATCTCTGTACATATGCTGTGGAAGAGCAGGCAAATGTGCAGTTAAAATGCTGAACAAGTGGAGGTGACTTGCAGTGCAGAAGAGAGGATGCAGCAGCTCTGGTGGAATTGTGGGCTAGCACTGCAGGCCAAATAGTGCCTGTGCTTGATTAGCCTGTGTCTTCACTTCAAAGTAGATGGGTTGCCAGCCTGGGCTGAAGCAGAACTGGAGCTCAATCTTGTACCCTCAGCAGTGCCTGCTACCCCAAGTTTAAAGCCCCCTCCAACCTGGGTTAGAAGTTTTTCCTGTGTGGATGGCGAGGGTGGGATTATGGTCCACACCCAGACTAGAGACCTGTCTAACTCTGCAGTGCAGACATTCCCCCAGAGTCTATGGGTGAAACACCCAGCCACATCAGTTGCTATAGGTCCCAGATGTTCTTAATCTTAGTTCTCAAAGTTTTTTAAAAAATGAAAAAAGCATGTAACGATAAAAATAAAAGCTGCCAATATTTGGCCATGAGTTCAGGCCAATAGAGGGTGCTTTAGGAACTGGGATACACTTTCTGTTAGGTGACCAGAGCAGTGTTCCCAAGAGTTGCTACATACATTATTTTTTTAAAATGAGAACACGGGCACCCAATAGATTTTAGAAGACATCAAAAAACTGATGCTTGCAACTGAAGACATCAACAATGACTTCAGCTGCAAGCTTCTAACAATGCTTTGGAAGTTTTTTTGTGACAAGTTTACAAAGATCTTTTCTAGTAGCAGGCTCAGAAGGAAGTAGACTAATAGTAGTTAATAAGCCCTCAAAATTAATTCTTTGTTTCCTGTGGTGGTTTAGTTGTCCATCTATTGGAATATTTGAGTCTTTAAATAGCTTAGAGTGAGCTTGAAGAGGTGTATGTTGGAGACATTTTGGAAGTACAATTCTGCCAGCTACCTGAAAGTCACAGACAGCAACCAATTCACGTCAGCTTCCCGGCTGTAAATGACTTCATAAGATGATGAAGAAATTGAAAACAAAAGGGCCAAAACCTAAACTCACTGATGATGGTATAAATCCAGACTAGTACTACTTACTCCCATTTACACAGGGGGAGCAGTGATCAGAATCTGGGTGAATCCATTTAAGGGCCCGGATAATATAGGAATTGGTAACAGGATACTGTGAGATTTACTTTTTGATTATTTGAATCTGAACCAGGCAGCTAGTAACTGAAAGCTGATGCCACCTCATGATTGTTGGTGACCTGTGTAAAATTGGTGGTGTCAATCCAGTTCTGAAAAGACAGCTATCCCATCTCAACTCATAGTAATTAACAACCTTCATAGCAGAGAGTTCCAGGGCTGGCTGGATGCTGTTTGATTCCCTCACTCCTCTCCAAAGGGGGTCAGCAGTTGATTTACACTTGGCATCATGCTGCAAGGCAGCTGTCTACACTGTTCTCATGCTATAGACAAGGAAGATTGCAAGCTTCAGGTACTATCAGTTTTGGGACCTTTCACAAACACCAAATTAACTTTAAAAATCCCCACACAAGCAAAGGAGACTCCTTTCCAGCACTGAGAGCTTCAGTGGTGCTGCAGCAGAGCAGTCCTGGCATATCTACGCCATAGGACTATCACAAATCTGAACAGACTGGCCACCTCTCATAACTCCCAAGTGACTTGTACTGTTTCTCAATGAATAGTAGAACTTTGCTTAATTGTGCTTTTAACAGATTGTTAAAACAGATGTGACCAAGTGGCTATGTTTTTTTGCTTAACATAAAAGCCAAGTTTTGACTCTTGGGAAGATGTGCTATGTTGTTAGTTTGAGGTTATGCAAGATTCTGTGCAGGAGAAGGGAATTGCACAAGCAGCAAGAGAGTTTGTACCCTGCCTTGAACTCTGATTGAAGCAGAATTGCTCCCTGGGAAACTGGGCACTGGTGTGGTGTTGAGATTCTCAAAAGAAGGGATTGCCCTGAATGCTGAAATGTCCATCTCATTTCATGACTGGTTTGTGTGTGTAAATAAAACAAGAGACACTTAGCCCTGGTCTACAATGGGAAAGGGGTCAACCTAAGATACGCAACTTCAGCTACGAGAACAGTGTAGCTGAAGTCAACGTATCTTAGGTCAACTTACCTCGCATCCTCACGGTGCGGGGTTGACTGCTGCTGGTCCCACATCGACTCCACTTCTGCCTCTAGTCTTGGTGGATTACAGGAGTCAAAGGCAGAGCGATCGGGGATTGATTTATCGTGTCTACACTAGAGGTGATAAATGGATCCCTGATAGATCGATCACTACGCGCCTATCCGGCGGGTAGTGAAGACGTACCCTTAGAATACAACATGGACTTTCTAGGAATTGTAGTCTACTTAGGTCAGTTTTTCACAAACTTACATAGGTATAACGACATCGCTCAGGGCTGTGGAAAATACTCATCTCTGAGTAACGCAGTTATACCGACCTAACTCTTGGTATAAACAGCACTGTCTAGAGGGAAGGCTTCTCCCATTGACACTGCTATTGCCTCTTGTGAAAGTGGATTAACTACACTGACAGGAGAAACTGTCGTGTTGGCATAGTCGCATCTTCACTGAAGCACTGCAGCTGTGCCAAGCAGCCTTTTAAGTGTAGCTCTGCCCTTACAGATATATTGCCATAACTTGGCCCAGGATTTACTTTAATGGTAGTTCCAGTTTCCTGGCCAAATTCTAACTTGGGTCACTATATTAATAGCTTCTGAGTCCAGAAGGGACCATTATGATCATGTAGCCTGACCTCCAGTATCACACAGGCCATAGAACTTCTGCCCATATGAATAATTCCCCCAACCAGATACAGTAACTATCTTTACTGCCTCTTCTACACTGAGGTAGTGTTGGAGTTGCACTGTTAATCTGTTAACATTTTTCATTTAGGAGTTGATGAACCAATTTCTACATAGAATTTATAAAGTTCTTTGGGATCTTTCTGGATTAAAGACTCTGTGTAAATATAAATCATTATCATTGTTTTAAAATGATTGACATGAAGTTACCTAACACTCGCTTTCTAGTTCATACTCCTACGTCTCCAGTTGAGGTTTCTCTGTACTAGAGCTCTGAGAGTCTTTAATTGCTTCCACCATACTGCTTGCCTTCCTCCACTCTTAGCTACGAACTGGATACTTCTTACCCTGACTAAACTGCAGCTGCCCTTTTACCTCCATTGGTATCCACCGACTCCACTTGTTGTGAAACTCAGCGTTTATGCTCCTTTAATTTTCATAAAAAGTAACTTTGTTTTTTAACTCTTGTCATAAGTGTGAAGTAGCCTAGAATTAGTGTTTACCTGTAAGGGGTTAAGCTAAAGGTAACCTGAGAGGTGGACAACTGACCAATGAGAAATTCCTCAGGAGACAAAGGATTTTAAGTTTCAGTTTCTCTCTGGGTCTCTCTCTGTTCACCTCGGCTATGGGGGGAACACAGCTATGTCTTTCACTGTAACTATAAGATTCTATTAAGTATTGTAGTCAGTAAGTTTACCTTCTCTTTATCACTTGGAGAGTTCTCAGTGGTGAGTGTTGGCTGGGTGCTTCTTGATATTGTAAGCTTCAGCAGAGATATCAACTGTGGGAGAAAATTGCCTCGGGGGAGAGGTTTGGTTTCTGAATCCTTTTGTTGATTATGGTAGGTGCTGTTCTATTGATGGTTATAAGGGATTTATTCCTTTCTTTTTTCTTTTATTAAAATCTTTCTTTTAAGAAGCTGACTGCTTGTTTTTCATTGTGTAAGATCCTGGTTTTGGATCGGGCACGTCTCGCAGGATCAGGCGAGGTTTGGTTTTTTTTTTTTCTCTCAAGCTTCTCAGGGAAGGAAGAAGTTTGGGGGGTTAGTGGAAAGGGAAAGAAGGGTCCCCAAACTACCCTAGACCTAGTTTGGTGGTGGCAGTGTACCAGGTCCAGATACAGAAGAATTTGTGTTCTGGGGAAAAACATTTTAACCCAAGCTGGTAAAATAAGCTTGTGGGGGTTATTTCTTTTTTCATGCGGGTCCCCACATCTGTACCCTAGAGTTCAGAGTGGGGAGGCAATCCTGACAACTCTTCATTAATTACTTACCCCTGTTCGTTCCTGAAGTCATATGACTTATTTGCTCTGTCCTCAACTCCCACTCAGATAAAACTCATTTGCAGTTACCCCACCCTATTGGCATCCCTCTGTTTCTGGCCTCTAAGCATATATAGCCAAATAGGATTTTCAGGAGTTAGTGAAATTATTTCTGGGGGAGTCCTCCACTGCAAGATGTAACTGACTTGGTTTAGATTACAAAGAAAGCCTCCTAGAAAGGACAGAATTTGCTCCGTCATCACTAGCTGCCTCCTGGGCTGCAGAAGGCGTGGAGCCCAGCCGTTTGTGATGTGGTCCATGAATGTTGCCAGCATTTGCAAGTTGTTGTCAATGGAGATTCTGCAAAAGCTGGCAGCTGGGGACCTCTAGAGGGTTGCTTTGCATGTAACCAATTTTAGGTTCCCTCCACTCCAGCCCCCCTACTTATTTAACTAGTTGCCAACCATATTAATGTAAGTGGCCATTCCATCCTTTCCCCTGCCATGACAGAAGCTGCGATGACTGCCAGCAATACAAAGCAAAAGCCCCCAAATTCACTTAAAACAATGACACTCCTAAAAGATGCTTCTATTTGCTTTTTTGCCCTCTATTTCTTTATTCCCCCACTTTTTAACTTCCAAGTGCTTCTGTCCAATCCTGGAGCATGTTCTCTTTCCCCCTCATTTCTGCTATGGTCACATTTGGGGTAGTTATAGAAAAAGTGGCGTAACTTCTCCAAGTTCCACTCTCAAAATTAGATCCACCCATCTGTAGCACCAACATGAGATGACTCACTCTACTGTGCAGATGTTCAAAATATGTTCAGATGTCCTCTCTGATATCCACTGGGCTCCTGGAGCTTTTTCTTGATGAGGAATGGGTGGGGTGGAAATAAGCCATGATATTTCCCAAACACCCCACCTGCTTGCAGCACCAAAATGAGAAATCACTCTCAGTAAATTGTGCAAGTCCGTGACTCTTCCACTCCTTTCTGATCTATGTGGTCAACAACATTCACATTAAAATCATTATCACTGGGCACCTGAGCCTTAATTAAATATGTGTCGGGTCCATTAAAGACAAGCTGGATCTCTGAAATTCAGGCAAATGAAATTCAGTGAAAGAGGAGAAACAAGACCATTTAGTGAAATGTTACCCGAAATGAAATTCTGGCACCTTCCTCAGTTTCACAGGTCACTAGAAATGTAATCTCTTCTTTTAGTTGAAGAGAAGTATCACTCACACTGAAGGGAAGCAAAAGGGGAGGGGTGGATAGGTCTGAGCGCTTTGCATTTCTCAAGTATCAAAACAACTTTGTTTACTGTAAGACACCAACACACAAGATACTTAATTTCTGATACCCTCTATACAGCATAGACTGGGTCAAATTCTATGCCAGAGTAACTCCATTGACAGTTCATGGTTCACTAACAAAACAACATATTAAAACAAAGTAAACTGGATCAGTTTAATGGAATATAAATTGAAAGAGCTGATAAAAATTGGCCAATTCATAAAAAACTGCATAATCCAGTATCATTTAAAGATACAGATACAAAGTATTTATGTAACTCAGGTTACAGAAAGTTTTATTTCTGTATTTTTCTAAATTAAGCTAAAAGGTCCCAAGAGCTGAAGTGAAGTGGGCAAAGTTTTCTTCTGGCATAACTCCAACACAGTTTGCATTTACACTGAATGTGGCAATTTGTTCAATAATGTAAAAACCTAATTTGAATGAACTTTGAAAATATAAAACTTCTGAAATATAAAATTAACATAGCACACTTTAAATTGATTAAAAACTGGCTAACTGATAGCTCTCAAAATGTAATTGTAGACAGGGAACCACCATTGAGTGGATGTGTTTTCTAGTTGGGTGCCACAGAAATGGACTCTTGGCCTAATGCTATTTAACATTTTTGTCAATGACCTGGAAAAAAACAAAATCATCATTTAAATGTTTGCATAAAAAACTTGGGGGAATAGTAAATAATGAAGAGGTCTGGTCACTGATACAGAGCGATTTGGGGATTGTTTGGTAAACTGAGAGCAAGCAAACAATATGTATTTTAATATGACTAAGTGTAAATGGATACATTGGGAACAAAGAAGGCAGCCATACTTATAGGGTACTATCTGGAAAGCAGTGACTCTGAAAAAGATTTGGGAGTCATGGCAGATAATCAGTTGAACATGCACTCCCAGGGCAACTCTGTGGTCAAAAGGGCTAATGCAATCCTGGGATGTGTAAACAGGGGAATCTCAAGTAGGAGTAGAGAGATTATTTTACGTCTGTATTTGGTACTGGTGTGACCACTGCTGGAATGTTTTGCCCAATGCTGGTGCCCACAATTCAAGAAAGATGATGATAAATTGGAGAGGGTTCAGAAAAGAGCCACAAGAATGATTAAAGGATTAAAAACATGCCTTCTAGTGACTGAGCTCCTTGAGTCTATCTATTCATCTTAACAAAGAGAAGGTTAAGGGGTGACACGATTACAGTCTCTAAGTACCTACGTGGAGAATAAATATTTAATAATAGGCTCTTCAATCTAACAGAAAGGTGTAACCTGATCCAGTGGCTGGAGGCTGAAGCTAGACTAATTCAAACTAGAAATAAGGCATACATTTTTAAACAGTGAGAGTAATTAAACATTGGAACAATATATCAGGGTTTCTGGTATGGATTCTCCATCACTAGCAATTTTTAAATCAAGACTGGATGTTTTTCTAAAAGATAAGCCCTAGGAATTATTTTGAGGAAGTACTATGACCTGGATTACACAAGAGGTCAGACTATCTGATCGCAACTGACCCTTCTGGCCTTGGAATCTATGAATTGATGTGTAGTCTCAGCTCACCTCTCTGTAACTGGAGCACAGCTATTACAGGCCCTAAATTGCTTTAGCAGATGCCTGAAGTTAGGCACATACTTACATATCTTTCTGAATGGGGCCATGATGTTATGTTTCTGTCAGAGCTTCAAGAAGAGAATTCTTATTTCCTAGGGTAACAGTAAAACTCAAATCATTTCTGCACATAGACACTGGGGGGCTCCAAGCAACAGAAAATAACTGGATTTCCTTTCTACTGCACACTGAGAAACACACATAAGGGTACATAAAAGGGAGGAGATTGTTCTAAAAGCCCCACCCCCTCAGACAGTTCAGCTCTTGAACAACATCTACAGCTTTTGTCTGTCAGGGAACATATGAGTAAAAAATCAATGACATCAGCAATATAAATTGAAGCACTTAACTACTATCTTTAACTACTATTGAATGATCCAATCTCTCCCCCCCCCGGCACGGCTCCTCCTCTCCAGCAAAACAGTTCTGAATACAGTTGATTTGTACATAAATCTAATCCAAATCTGGGACCAAATTAATCTGTATCTCCATCACCTCTGCCCAATTCCAGCAATGCAAAGTGGCCTATATATCACCAGAGCAGCATGAGTATACCCATGAATGTTGTCACAGTGATTTATAAAATCCTCTAATACATTCTCATGCACTCCCAAATAAGAATCTGCATCCATCCACATCCTCCAGTTTATATAACAATTGTCTTGGATTCAAAATAAGTGATTTATAAATCTGAGTTTGACAGAGGAGTCAGCACAAACTGAAAGATCTGTGTCACCCAGATTTGCTCTCTGCTCATATACGCACACATACTGGATATTTGAGTTAAATCTATTTTTAGCCAACTGTACAATGACAGTAATATTCATATGGGAAAGACTATCCTAATGCTTATGATAAATCAATGAGTGTGGTCATTATGAAACAGACGTTTCTGGTATCCAGATGGACTTGTACTGAATAAAATAGTAGAAGTGCTGTGATTTCTCTACTGCTAACCTGAATTCTGTGAGCTCAACCAAACAATGCAGATGGGGCTTTCAGAGTGCTCATCATTTACCTAATGTTACTTCCATGGAAGTAATGGGTAAAACTCTCACTGACTTCAACAGTTTGGTCAAATCTACAGTCTTGAAAATCCCATCTACAGCTCCTACTTCACTATTAAATTAACAACCTGGAAATGTGGTAACTAATGACCTATATCAGGGGTTCCCAAACTTGAAGAGCTAGAAAGGCAATTTGTCACTGACTTGCAAAGAACCACAAACAAGTTATAATGTTTGTGCATCATTACCACTCAACACTAATCACGTCTCGAAAGCACAATGAAAATAACATAATGCAATTTTGGGACATGGCTAAGTACAGCCAGTTAAAGTATTGGCCAATAATGTTGTGAAAAACATTGAAACTGTTTCCATTATATGGGATTCAAAATGGACCACTTTCTCATTTTTAAATTAGTTACTGAAAATTTTCATTTTCAAACCAAAAATTGGGTTTTCCTATAGGCTAAGTGACTTAATAATCATTTTTAAAGTTGCAGAAAAGTGAACAACGATCTTTAACTAAAACCCATGTGTTTTGAAAAAGCCCATTTTCCCCCTCAAAGTAAAAATAACTTTGTGTGGAAAACCTTCAGAACCGCTCTACTGTTTTAGTGATTGTTTTATAGATTTGTCACTGTGTTTCACGCCAGGCTGAAGACTGATGCTGGCAACTTCATTTTGCTTATTTACTTCCGCCTTGCATGTGGGAGAATGCTCAGATTACAGCACTTTTCATAGTCTGGGTATGTCTACACTGCAGGTTTGGTGCATATGTTGTTGACCAGATTCCCCTTCCATCCATACTCAATATCCTTAAATACGTGTTCATGTGCGTTGAACCTGCGTTCATATACTCCACTGGAAGTAAGGGGTAAAGCATGCTTTGTACTTCAAGTCATGCTTCTATCCATCTACTCTTCAATGGGGGGCAGTAAAAGTCTTCAGTACCTCTGCACATGCTATTCCCGCAATTTCCTATGCCTGTGTTTTCCAGCCCTTCTACTTACTTGCTTCCCACTTGCTCTGAATGCTCTGGAAGCTGCCCACCTATTATACACATGGAATCAGCAGTTAATCCTTCAGTTCCACACAGCGTATTCCATTTTCTGCACAGCTCAGCCCAGCTCTGTTTAACACCAAAACTTCTATCACGCACCATGCTCCTGGCTGACTAGAGGAGCACTCCAGGGTTCTCGTTAACCTCTGGTGTGAGCACATCAAGGAGCATGATTTTGGGAGAAGCACCTAAGATCTGCATTTATGAGACCATCTCAAAGAGGCTGCTGGCGGTGAGCAGCCACCAGTCTGGTATGCTGTGATGGGAGTGCTGTGCAGGGCGTATGGATGGCAATGGAAGGTCCTGCAAATCCCCATCTACATGCCCCAATTAAGAGTTCAACCAGATGCTTACCACTGCCCCAGATGCAGAGACTGTCCTGCATGACAGGTTTCTGAGCAGGGAAGGTTTAATGCTCATGCTGTCGGGAGATGGGGGAGCATGGCAGAAGATGGGGTGGAGCCTCAGGCCCAGGAGCATGGTGCTGTCAGCCGAGGATCAGCCCATGTGGCTGGATGGCCTAGAAGGTGTCCTGGATTCATTCTCTGAGGAACTGCTGTTGACTGGGTTCTGGGAACAGCCTGGAAAGTGAGCGGTGCAGGACCAGGAACTATATCCACAGCCAGGTAAACGTCACCCACTGTCTTTATTAATGTCATCATAGGGGAAATTGTAGCATCAGTGGGAGGAATTTCCAGTTTATGGCCAATACATTATGGAGGGTATTACAGACAAAGGAATGGGTTTAGATTCATTGAGAGCAGAAGTCACCCCATTTCCTTAGCTCCTCCTTCTTTCCCCACTACATTTGATCCAAGATGTGGTCTTAAATAGTGGTTAATTTTTATTGACTTTGCACGTATTAGTTTTCTTTTAAAGTTCAGGATGATAGGCTTAGCAAGTGTGAGTGCACTGGTCGGCCTTTGCAGTTATTCTTTGTAGCAGTCATAGCAGTAGAATGATAGTTTTAGCATTAAAGCATTGTCCCAGACAGTATGGATTATAAATCTCACTGGCTGTATTAAGTGGCAAAATACCCTGTGGACCTTAGCACTTAGCCTTCTTGTCCTGTCTGCTTGCAACAGGCTGAGGAGAAGAGGGAAAACAAAACAGCTCTGCTGTTGGCAAGCCTACTTCAGCATTCTGTTAATGTTCACCCACATTCTTCTCCACTCCTGGCAGAGGATGCTTGAAAGTTTTCATGGAGGAGAAACTGAAGATGTTTGGCAAGATTCTTCCAACAGCCATGCTGATAGTTTACCAGCCCTCCACTCCTTCATGTGCTGTTCAGTCACCAGGAGATGAAAAAAAAATCTCCTTTGCATAGTTGGAATTCCACTGGTATCCTGGAAAGTTTGACCCCTCTTCCACTGTGGGATTTCCAGAATAGTTATATCCTCCAAACACTTCCCCAACCTGAAATCATATTGAAACCCATATTTATAGCAGGTCCCTGGCCAAATTGCTCTAATCACTCAACCAGCTCCTCCCAAATATATTTTTTTTTCAAAAAAATACTATGTTGTATTGTATTACTATTGTAATACAATGTAATACAATTGTATTGCAATACAATGTAATATTGTATTGTATTACTATGTTGTATCTTTGATCTGTTTGCTTCTGCTCATGATGGTGTATAAAGATGGAATAAAGGCACTGCAGGTTGATAAAAGTCTCAAACTGAGGATCTGCCTTGATGCATAATATGAACTATATGTGTGGGAGGGTTCTTTGCACCTGTGAAAGGTGTCTCAGTCTGCCATGACTGAACTCCTCTGTGTGTCCTGCTGCTGGTTCAGCCACAAGCAGGAGCAGCTCATCCAACAGTGCTGGATCCATGGCTTGTCCCCACCTAGAACAGACAGAACCGAGGAACTCGCAGATGTGGAGTTCCCCCAACTAAATGCATTGGCAGACTAAAACCACCTCCATTCCGGGTGCTGGGGAGAAGAGCCATGATAACCCAGAAAACACCAAGAAACAATTTGTGAAGAGTGTCAAGGTAGTGAGGTGCTAAGAACTCTCTCCTCCATAAATCTGACTGCCAAATCCATATAACTGCAGCACCAGTGTGGATATGGGTCTGGTTGTGTCCAGCTCTACGATGGAAATGCTCAGAGAGGGATTTGACTAGCAAGTGACTGTGAGCCAGGACTCAGGTACAGTACAGTATAGACATGCTCTGCCTGATTTCACACACAGAGAGAGGTGTCTAGAAGAAAAGCAGTCACAAACTACCACAACGAAGAATGCAATATTGATTGATCAGCATTGTTAATTCCACAAGAGATGGCTGTGAAGGCCACATGACTCAAAAGCCATAGGTTGTGCGTCTAGAGACCCAATGACTCTACAGATGCTCCTAACAAGTGGTATTATAAACAAGTTGTGCTAGAAAAAAAATCATCTTATACTAGTGTCGAGAGAGTTTATTTGGAAAGGATCCCAAACTTGTAAAACCTTCATCTCTTTTGATATACCAGCCAGAGGTCATAGAAGCATATAAGTGCAGAGACAACAAGAGCAGTTTTGAAGTTTCATATAAATTAAGGCATGATCTCTTTGTAGTTGAAGTCAATGGGAGTTTTACCGCTCTCTTCAAAGGGAAGCGGATCAGACTTTTATATTGTAGAGGCAATTGGTTGAGCTCATTATTTTCTGTCTGACAATCATCTGGAGGTTATCTTGTATTAAACAGAATACCTTTGAACAAAAAGCCATCTAGAAGAAGTTACTTCTAATTATTCAAAATAGTCTGTGTCAGAAAAGTTTTGACCAGACCACCATATTTGAGCACATCAAGTGTGCCAATGAATCAACTTTATTGGATTTATTTGGAAAGGAATATTATTTCAAAAGAATCAAAATATATTTGGTATTGCACTTGCCTCTGAGCTAACGAGAAGTGTTGCTGAGGTTGGTGGTCTCCATCTCTCTGAAGCCACTGAATTCAAATATTGAACTACATGCTGATAATTGCTGCTGCACAGGAACTTTCTGTTCAAGCTGCTGATTGGCTTTTACCACCTCCTTTGCACTGATTTTTGTTGTAATTCTGAGAAATGCTTGATTTCTACACAGTGAAGAGGCAAGGCTATAATTTGGAAACTTTGCAAGGAGGAATTATATAAATCCAAAACAACTTCTTGCTAGCTAAAACAAAATACAGCTGCAAGAGCTTGGAAATTTCCCTGGTGGGCAAGCTATAAGCCTAAAGAGCAAAAATAAATAGGAAATGAACTTTAAACCAGGAAAATGAGGGTAGCTGAATAATACAAATGAGCACTGCTTGACATTTTATTGCACAAGGAGTTTTCTTCATCAAAAATGTCCTTTTCCTGAAAATGCAGCTTTTCACGGATGATTGTTGACATGCTGTAACATTTTATAGCTAACATTTGAAAGATTTCTCATTTCCCAAAAGATGCATTTTTCCTACTGAAAACACTATTTTTGGGACATAGAACATTTCAGAAAAAGCTTTAATGAAAAAAGAGTCTATCTGAAACCATGCAAAATGGAAACAGCGTGGCCATCTTGTGAATTTATTTTCCTGTTCTTCCACTAATTCCAGCACAAAGCTGCGATCTTAAACCAGTGATGTGCAGGAGGTGATCTGTCTGTGACTCATGGAATCCTCTATTAAAGTTTTGCCACCAGGATTAGAAATCCAACAGCTGTCCTGCATTGGGGCTATCAGCAGGAGACACTCAGGGCATTTCTAACCAGTAGCTGAGACTGAACTTCCTAGCCTACATAAATGGCCTCATGCCAGGTAGACACAAGCTAGTGTACTACAAATAGCAATGCAGACATTCCAACTAGGGCAGAAGCTCAGGGTCTCAAGCCCATCCAACCCCTAGGCCTGAGAGCCTGAGCTCCAGCCTGAGCTAGAACATCCACACAGCTATTTTTAGCACTCTAGTTTTAGCCCTTCTAGTGGTATCTTGAGCCCCAGTAGCACCAGTCTCTTTACCTGGACTGGAACGCTTACCTGTCCTTTCAAGGAGTCATGCCATAGAACAGGGTTGACTGGGTCTAAGACCCCACATTCCTTAAAAGGGGCCAGAAAACCCTTCTACATAAAGTAACCGCTTTGGTAACAATATTTGAGTTGCTAACTTCAGATACCTTAGGCCTGACTTCAGAGGTGATAGTTCAATGGGAGCTATGGGTACTCAACACCCTTGAAAAATCAGATCTCAAGTTTGCCATGCAAAAACTGAGGGATCAAAATTTAGTGAGCTCTTAAAGATTTAGGCTCATGCTTCCTGATCACTAACTGCAGGAAGAGAAGGGAAGAATGGGCAAAATTCTGCAGCTCTAACCTTCAACAGGACTGATGCTTTAAGCAAGGACTGAGTGGGGACTTCTTTGGGACTCTTGCTTAAGTATAAACTAATTACAAGCTGCAATATTTGGCTTTATGGTTGCCATCTAATGCTGCAAGGAGAAACAGACTGGTAGTACCTGCTCAGCAACATGGTAAAATGATGAAATGTATGTGTGACTGTGAAACTTAGCTCAAAGGTGCTTCCCCCTCTTAGGGGGGGAATTGTAACCTTGGGGTATGAGAGAAAGAACACAGATGGGAAGAGCAAAGGAGAGTGTGTCCTGACAGTGGTATAGAGGTGTGGTGTGAATGTGGAGATGGTGCAGAAAGCCCATGGGGACTGTGATATGAGGATGGTGGAGCAATCTATTGGGACACAGTAGGAGCAATCTGCAAGGACTGTGTATGCAGGGAAGACAAGGAGTAGTGTGTTTGTCTCCAGAGACAGTGGTTGGAGATGGCAGGTATACCTGAGAGAGAGATGCTCAAAGAACAGTATAAATACAGAGGAGAAATTATGCAATCAACATGATGGAAAGGTTAACACAGAGGCATTTTCTACTCTAGGGTCTGAAATATGAAGGGAAGTTTCAGGATTATCTACACCTTCAACTTCCCCTCTTCATCTCTTCTCTAAGGTACCCACTTAAAGGTTTCAGGCTCCCAGCCATCACCTCTCTCAAGCAGAAACCTGCATCTCTTTCGCTCCAGACAGAGAGTTTAGGCATCTGCACTTCATTGTGATTTCCCCAGCAGGTCTGACCAAGGTCCAGGGCCACAAGAGTGTACACCAGTTATCAATCAGCTTTCACAAAACCAAGTACATTTATTCTTAGAGTAAGAGCATTACAGAGAAATATAAAAAATAATAAATGTTCCTATACTCACACTAAAAGCTTACCAGAGGTCACCAAACACTCTTATGGAGCCCTACTCAACTCATGTCTTTCCAAGCCTTCCGCAAGTGTTGGGCCTCCCCACTCTTTGGACAAAAGGTCTTCTCCTTTGCTGAATCAGAAAGAAGGTCATGTGTCAGTTTAAACAGCCTTTTTATAACAAAAGCCCTTTCATTGTCTGTTGGTCTCTGAAAACCCAGTCTGAACAGCATACACAAGTTTCCCCTAGGGATAATACCTCACCGGAGGGGTTTACCCTTTCAGCCACTAGCCTTAGTCACGCCCCCCTATTTTTTGATTAACCATCTCCCCTGGAGTTGCATACAATCCCTGGCCCACATAAATCATTAACTTATTACAATATGGTCTCCCAAAGATAATGCAAGTGGTTGCAATATCTGTCACATCTCCTCCATTAAGAAGCCAATATTAGCAAGGGTGGCTGTTTGGTACCTTAAGGGAAACCACTGATTTATTTCCTGCACAAAGCATCAGCAGCCAAGTTAGCATTCAATCTGACACGAATCTTCTGTACCATAAGAGGCTCCATCTCAGAAACTTGGCATTAGTCCCTTTTATTTCATGCAGCCAGGTAAGTGTGACTATACACAGTGAAATGTCATAAAAATGATAAGGCTGATGGTCCACGCCGTGGCCATACTATCTATTTCAATGGTAGCATAGTTTTTCCTCTCAGGGAAGTAATTTCTTGCTCAGGTACACTACAGGGAGCATCTCCCCGTTTTCATCATTTTGTATCAACATCAGCAGGACTCCACTCAGCCCAAGGACATGTATTCACACTGCCAGGCAACAGCTCAGAGCTGCCTCTCTGCTGTCAGCTTGCAGCCCAGGGTCAGAACCACAGGCTGCTGCTTGCTGCTTCTGGCTCCAAGTAACCACACAAGTGGCCTGGGGCTAGGATTCTACGGGTGTGTCTACACTATCTGCTGGATCGCCAGGTAGCGATTGATCTATCGGGGGTTGATATATCACATCTAGTCTAGACATGATAAATCAATCCCTGGGTGCTCTCCCATTGACTCCTGTACCCCACCGCCATGAGATGCGCAGGCGGAGTCGACGGGGGAGTGGCAGCAGTCGACTCACTGCCGTGAAGATGCCGTGGTAAGTCGATCTAAGTTCGTCGTCTTCAGCTAAGCTATTCTCGTAGCCGAAGTTGCATATCTTAAGTTGATGCCTCCCCTAGAGTAGACCAGGGCTTAGTAATTCCCCAGAAGGTAGCTGGAAGTGTAATCAAACATCCTTAGGCCCCTGATAGCAGTGGCACCAACTGGGGGGGCTGTGAACCGACTGGCCCTCCATATGGGTGGAGCGGTAGCTGGGCCTGATCTCAGGGACCGGCATTGTGATCTGGTGCACGGGGTTGCAGCTCCACTCAAATTTGGCTGAGCCGTCCCTCCAGCCAGAGTAAGGTGGCCAGGCCAAATGATGTTGCAACCTGCCACATGGGGAGTTTGTTCCTGTATGGCAAAGTGGAGAGGAGTCTACCAAGAACTCAGTTCCTGGGGGTATTGGCTCATGCACTGAGCTGGTAAGAGAGGGGTGACTCCCCAGCTGAAGGAGACCCAAGAAGGGGGGGATCAATCAGGACCTGGGGTGTGAGTGGAGACCAGAATTTGCACCCCCAAAATATCTGAATTGGTGCCACTGCCTGATTGTCACCTCATTTCAGAAGGATCTGAGCCACTGGGATTTGGAAAAGGGGGTCCCATTATTCCTTGAGTGGTCAGGAGTCTATTGGGGATGATTCATAGAATATCAGTGTTGGAAGGGACCTCATAGGTCGTCTAGACCAACCCCTGCTCAAAGCAGGACTAATCCCCAACTAAATCATCCCAGCCAGGGCTTTGTCAAGCCTGACCTTAAAAACCTCTAAAGAAGGAGATTCCATCACCTCCCTAGGTAACCGATTCCAGTGCTTAACCACGTTCCTAGTGAAAAAGTTTTTCCTAATATCCAACCTAAATCTCCCCCTCTCCAACCTGAGGCCATTAGTTCTTGTTCTGTCATCTGCTACCACTGAGAACAGCCTAGATCCATCCTCTATGGAACCCCTTTTCAGGTAGTTGAAAGTAGCATTCAAATCCCCCTTCATTCTTCTCTTCTGCAGACTAAATAATCCCAGTTCCCTCAGCCTCTCCTCATAAGTCATGTGTGCCAGTCCCCTAACCATTTTTGTTGCCCTCCGCTAAACTCTTTCCAATTTATCCACATCCTTCTTGTAGTGTGGGGCCCAAAACTGGACACTGTACTCCAGATGAGGCCTCACCAATGCTGAATAGAGGGGAATGATCACGTCCCTTGATCTGCTGGAAATGCCCCTACTTATACAACCCAAAATGCCGCTAGCCTTCTTGGCAACAAGGCACACTGTTGACTCATATCCAACTTCTGGTCCACTGTAACCTCTAGGTCCCTTTCTGCAGAACTGCTTCCTAGCCATTCAGTCTGTAGCAGATTCTTAGGGGCCCACCACATATGGGTGCACCAGAGTTACTCCATCTGTGGGCCTTTTTCCTGTCCCCCTCCAGCAGGAAATCATGCTTTGTCACTTCCCTTTTTGGGTGTGAAATGGTCAGATTACTGATTAGACCATCTGGTTCTGCTGTTGGTAACGTCACTGCCACCTGGACCTGCTGCAGGTTACCACTAGCCCCCGATTTCCCCAGCACCCAGACACTGCATTCTTGTTTCACTAAAAGCATTTCAGATCGTTGGGTTCCTTTTAGTGGGTTTGCTTCTGCCACAGGTCTAGATTTAGCAAATTCTTCCTGCTGGGGAGGTTCTGGTTGGTGGAGTCAGCTTTGTGCCACTCACCCTTGAATTTTGTATCAAACCCAGGCCAGCTATCTGCATACTGGTAAGCTCATTTCTCAGGTAATGTTAGATCTCTTGGGTCTTTGTTGAGTAACCATGATTTTAGATTGGAGGGAGGGGGCAGAGTTTATAGAATTGTTCTAAACACATTAAACGGGTGAAGCACAGTTACTGCCTGTCATCGTCTTCCCTGTTTCCCTGTTTCCCTCCAGGGAGCTGGCTCTAAGATTTCCCTCACCTGCTAGTCTCTCTGCCAGTGGGCTGGGTTTTCCCTGAAATCCTGGACCATCATTTCTTGACTGGTCCTCAGACTATAGCAGGTTGACTAGCTATGCCTTTGTCCACTCCTCGGTGCTAAGCTGCCTTTCTCTGCATATCTCAACCAGTTAATTTTTTTTCAGCTGTTTATAATTCATTTTTTCCAGTCTCCCTTTTTGTTGTTCCTTTCCTGAAAAGATTGAGACTTTCCTCTGGGTTTTTCTCTTCTACAGCACTGCTGTTGACACCTTTCTAGCAATTCTCCACTGTCACAGACCACACACGCTGATACCAGAAAGAGAGGGAAAGGAAGATTTCCTTATGCTACTGGGAATCATAAGAAACTTTAAATAAAAAAAGTGATGAAGAAAACTTTGCCTGACCCTAAGAAGGAGATAGATGGTACCTTGCTTCATAGCAACTTTCGAATGGATCGTGAATGGACATTAGGAATAGAATCCCTGAGAGAGTGTGAAAAGTTGTCCTGGGCAGAAACTGGAAGAAATACCAAGTTGATGATCCTCAACTGCTGATTTCCAAATTAAAATCCAAAACAACTTGGTTTTTTTGAAGTCATAAATGAAAAACGTTTAGACACTTTAAATAATTTGCTTAATATTTCTCAAATCCTCTATAGCAATCCTAGTTTTCTATACCACTTTCATATCACAATAGTAATTTATATTATAATAGTTTCCACCAGGAGGGTGAAAAAAATTTCTCACTGTAAGTTAGTCATAATGTGTCTTCTGATTTCCAGTTGAGTCAATTTGTGAATATATCACAAAGCCAGACTATAACTATTACATCCTGGTTTTAGTTGCACTGGCATATAAAAAGGAAGAACCTTTGTTTTTTTATTAAACACAGTAATTAAATATTTTCCAACTTGCTCCAGAAATAATCTGATAAAAGTGGTGTACTGATAACTACCAATTTTTTGACAGATTCTTTAGCTTTCACACATACAAATTCCCATTTGACACATGTTTGAAAGCACTACTGGATTAGATCATTCAGACACAAAAAATCTTGACTCCTGGAGTATTGTTGTAGAAAACCAGCAAGCACTTCATAAAAATTAAAATTGCATTATGACTAGAATTAGTTAGTATTATATACATATGAATTTTAATGCCTTTAACTAAAATTAGAAAAGTACTTTCTAGCTTTCCCTTTGATGAATGTAACCTATTGTAGCAAGATCATACTCAGGAATTAAAAGCTAGTAACACAGGGCATTACATAAAATGTTTATATGTTGATAAAGATGGGTGTTGTTAACAAGAAGTATGTAGAATCCCCATATAGGGGGGATCTTAGTTTCAATTTGTCACCTCTTCTTAATTGCAGTTGGCAGTAACAATTTTCTTCTGTTTCTCCATCACTAATCCATATGTACAGAAGAATCAAACATTGAACATCTGGCGGGTGCTCTTTTAGAAGATGAAAATATTAATTAGGGATCCGAATCACTAATTACTATTTGTGTCCTTGAGTTTCTGCATCAGTGGGTTATTTTAAGCTTTTCTCTTTCAAACTTTTCAGTGCCTTTGAAGTCATTTTTCTTTTTTGCTTGACTGTGTTTTCATCCTTTCCTTTGTATGTGGTCAGTTTTTTTATTGTAAACTGTTACACACTTTCAGCATTCACAAAATACAAGAGTTTTAAATCTGAATATTTTGACTATCACTATCTGAGATGGGTAATAACAGCCTGTGTCTACTTACTGGTATGTTCCTAGAATTAATAGATTCTCTTTGCCTTCATGTTGATCTGAAGGCATCATAATATAAATAAGACAAAAGAGTGAAGAAAATATAAGCAGAATCTATCTAAGACAGGAATTAGAAGGGTACTCAAAACACGTTACAAGAAGATATTGACTCACAACCACTGATGATAGTCAATATATTTATCAAGACTTACTTGACACACTTAGTCAAGAAACATCTGTGATTTGTGTGAACGTAAGCTCTCTTTGACTGTCTCAGGGACTACATTGACTAGTTCTGAAGGGAGCTGCACCTGGCTTTGGGCTCCTGAGGGACTGTTACTAGTAGCCATCACTTATGAGCTACCTGAAAATAGCTGAGATCAGCTTCTGGCCCACAGCATTAAACACTGTCATGGCTGAAGCACTTCTCTGTTGCTAGAAACTTATATCCAGGTGCTGCAGAGTGGATAAAACCACCTCTACTCCCACCCCCACCTCTTGTGTTGTGTCAAATACTGCACAGACATAGCTCAATCTCAGGCCCATTATGTCCATAGGAAAGTATGGTCATGAAAAAGAAGGTTTGCTTTAAGTTCACCCCTGAGTGGTATAGTGCACTGGTGTACAAGCTAACATTTTACAGTTGATGATCCAAGGCACTAAGACGTGTTCTCTTTTCATTTACTTCTATGTTAATGTTTAATCAAAAGAGATTCCTGATTGTTATCGCTTGGAGTAGGTTGTCTTCCAATCAACACTCAGAATTCTTTAGAAAGAGGCGCTTAGCAATCTCTAGCTTTCCAGGTTAGTTGCAGATGGCTTTTCGTGACAATACTTTTCTAACTCCAAAAGGTTACTCAGATAAAACATTCATTTCTGTATAGCCCTCAAATCCCATATTTACACCAGTTATCCATCATCATTCCTTTCTCTCCTCCAGTAATAAACAATATGCCAGAGAAGATCACATTGCTGCCCTGACTTTTCAGCGTAATTGCTATTTTTCTAAACTTAATGAAATCTAATCCTTAAATCCTTTGACCTTCTATTTTTAATGTCATTTTGTCTTTAAACAGATGGCTACAATCAGCTTCTTATCAGCATCTCAGCAATTCTATCAATTTTGTCCATTAAGTCTCTTAATGCATTTCCCTAGGTAAACTGACTACAGTTTTCTTTTCTGGATGACTCCTACGGACTCTGCTGCTGCTGTGACTCATCAGCTTCTCTTCTCAACACACTGGCTCCTGCCTTCTCTATTATTGCACTGAGAATCAGGTTGCCCATTATTCTCAGTTGCAGATGTTGTTGTGTAAGAGTGGCAAATACTTAGGATCTTAAGGCCCATTCCACCTAACAAATCAGACACATTCAAACAATGGCCAGTTGAAGGAGTATAACATTCTGAATCTCTCCACAGATGAGTTGAGATTTCCAATTCAGAACAGAATCCAGCCTTCATACACTACACATACTAGTGCAGGCATTGTGCTACTGTTTGTCAAGTAACCTGCCCTTTACATCACTGAATCACCACCTCCTATTATCCATAGCCCCTAATTTTGCTACCCTGTAAATGTCAAGAATAATAGCACTCTTTGTTTCAAATGTAAGCTATGTCTCTAGTCCTTTTCTTTGGGAAGCTAGTCTTCAAAATAAGATCCAAGCTCTGGGGCTGAGAGGATGCTGCACTGATCTGTCTCCCGTAGAACCCTGGGTAATTCACGGTCCTCACCAAAGCCACGTTTACTGGTCATGGGATCCGCCAGTCTTGGAGGTTAGTTTGAATGAGTTGTGTCTAGGGCAGAAGCCGTCCATGTTGCTACCAATGACACGATAATATATTACAGTAATCCCTTTAAATTAAGGCTCTGAAGAAGAGCACTATGTAAGCCCGGAAGCTTGTCTCTTTCATCAACAGAATTTGGTCCAAGAAAATATATTACTTCACCTACCCTGTCTCTAAACTTAGTCATGCATAATCACGAGAGGGCCTCCCAGCATAAGGCGTCTCTCACATGATACAAACACACCAATGGTCTGCAGAGCCACCTTGTTCTGTATCTAATGAAGAAAGCTGGGGTTTAAATTCCATATTCTTGGTCTCATTCTGGTTCCTGAAGTACAGAGGCTGCAACATACTCACAAGGAAGACATTCTCGGATGCCTGACTCTGCTAGAAAGCATGATGGGGTCAGAAGTGCTCATATTCTGCATGAAGCAAAAAGTGTCTGTTTTTGTCAGAAGCACAGTGGATCGGTAAACAGTGCAAATTGCTACATGCTAACAAGAAAGTGCAGTGTACAGACCAGAATGAACCAACAGAAGGTACAGGGCACTAAGACACAATGAGTGCGCAAATATGAAACCAAAGGAAAACAGTTATACTAGACAACCATAAAATCATAGAAAAGTAGGGCTGGAAGTGACCTTAAGAGGTCACCTAGTCCCTCTCCCACACTGAGACAGGACCACACATACCTAAACCTTCCATTACAGGTACACCGGACCCTCACTAGAACATGGGGTTCAGGAGCCAGGCATGGTACCGTGTTAATGCGGGGACCATGTCACCATGGATCCCACTTTAAATAATTAAATTTGGCATCCATCGCACGACCATGAGAATCCGCGCTATAGCGATGCACGCTCTAATGAGGGTCCTCTGTATTTGTCAAGCCTGCTCTTTAAAACCTCTAGTGGCAGGGACTCCACAATCTCCCTTGGAAGCCTATTCCAGAACTTAACTAACTGTAGAGTTAGAAAGATTTTCCTCATATTTTACCTAAATCTCCCCTGCCTCAGATTAAGCCCATTACTTCTTATCCTACCACCAGTGAACATGGAGAATAACAGTATTATTAGATTACATTTGCCTAGCTGGTTTATGAGACTGTCATGTGGAACTGTGTCAAAAACCTTACTAAAATCAAGATATATCATCATGTCGACTGCTTCTGTTCTACCCGCTAGGTCAGTAATCCTGTCAAAGAAGAAAATGAGGTAGGTTTGACATGATTTCTTCTTGATAAATCCATGATGGCTATTCCTTATGACTCTATTATCCTCTAGGTCAATAGTGCTCAAATTTTTTCAGTGATGCCCCCTCCCTTTGAGTCATGGAATCTCTCCGTGCCTACTGCCCCCACCCGCCCCCCATTATTGCACAGCCAAGGCTTCCTCAGCAGTGGAGCTTGGGCTGAAGGCAAAACTGTGAATGGAACTGAAGATGGAGGAGGAGCTGGGGCTAGAGGCAGACCTGGTCTGAGGATGAAGAGGGAGCGAGGGCAGAGTCGGGCTCGGGGCAGAGCAATTCTGGGGAGGAAGGCATAGTGCTCCCTGTGCACCCCTCCTTGGGGGCTAGCCCTGGTCTGGCTGTGTGCCTCCCAAATGTTTCTCCACCCTCCTCTTGGGGGGGGGGGGGGTGCCCCACGGTTTGGGAATCACTGCTGTATATACTTACAAATTGATTGTTTACTAATTTGTTCCAGTATCTTTCCAGATATCAAAAATAGGCTGAGTGGTCTATAATTCCCCAGGTCCTCTTTGTTCCCCTTTTGAAAGATGGGTACTATGTTTTCCCTTCTCCAGTCCTCTAAGATCTCATGCATCTGCCACAAGTTCTCAGACATGCAAATAGTTCCAAGAGTGCTTCTATTAGTTCCTTAAGTACCGCAGGGTGCCTTTCATCAAGTCCTGCTAACTTGAATTCAATCTAAATGTTCTTTAATCTGTACTTTCCTTATTCTGGCTTGCATTCCTTCCCCCTTGTTTTTAATAGTAATGGTGTCTTGTGTAGGTGTTGAGTGTCTAGTCACCATTAACTATTTTAGTGAAGACTGAAGCAAAATAGATATGATGTTTTCTTGATATCATCAGTTATTAGCTCTTCTTTCCCACTAAGTAGAGGACCTACACTTTCCTTTGTGTTTCTGTTGCTCCTAATGTATTTAAAAGAACCTTCTCCTATAGCCTTTTATGTCCCTTGCTAGGTGGATCTCATTATGTGCCTTTCTGATTTTGTGCTTACATGCTTGTGCTATTCTTTTGTACTTCTCCTTAGCAATTTGTCCATGTTTCCACTTTTTGTAGAACCGCTTTTTGATTTTCAGGTCATTAAAGAGCTCCTGGTGAAGCAATAATGGCCTCTTCCTATTCTTTCTATCTTTTCTTCACATTGGGATAGTTTGCAGTTGCGCCTTTAGTATTGTCTCCTTGAGAAAGTCCCAGCTCTTCTGAATTCCTTTTTCCCCCTTAAATTCTCTTCCCATGTGGTATTACCTACCAATTCACAGTTTGTTAAAGTCTGCTTTTTTGAAGTCAATTATCCTTATTCTGCTGCTCTCACTCCTTACTTTCCTTAGATTTATTTCACGATCCCTTTCAACCAAAGTGTCTTTCACCTTCAGACTCACAACCAATGTCTTCCTGTTGACCAGAATCATGGTTCTTTCTCCACTTCCTGACTAAAGAAGTTGTCTCCAATACATTCCAAGAACTTACTTGAAATGTTTTGTTTTGCCACATTACTTTTCTCTCACATATCTGGGTAGTTAAAGTCCTCCATTACTGGCAGGATACTATGAAAAAAAATCAAAACCAGGATTACAAATCACCTCTTTACTTGGTAACCTTGCTGAGAATTGGAGGAGATAGGAACAATGCTTCTGCATTTATAGGAAAGCCTCAGACTGAGTCAATGATAAAGATCGACAAAACAGTAGATGTGTATAAACTACAATGCTGCTCCCATCACTTTAACTCTCCTGCTGTACCAACAAAATAAAACAACCTCAATGAGAGGCCTAGAGTTTTTTGTGACATCTCCTCCATTTTGTGTGGAGTCACATTGGTGCCGAAATCACTGCAGCAAGAATTGCCTTAGGCACCTACCCAACTAACTCCAGGCAGTCAGTTCCCATTCATGGATTGCTAAGCAGAGATAAGCACTCCCTGCAGCCCAGACATAGATACCTATATCCATGAGAGAGGCAGAGCTTAGCACATACCCCTCTGGCCACATCTTCCATTGGCTAACTTATGCAGCTTTCTGTGTAGCCTACTGATTTTGTGGATCATGTTCTCAGGTACCCATCTCTCCCTGTTCATTGTAGAGGGAGCCTAGGTACCTAACTCAGGCTTTGTGGATCACAGTGTTGTTCCTGTGGTTTTCTAGGCACTTAAAATTAGCAGCCCTGATGCTCAGCATAGCAATGCCTAAGTCCCATTATGGATCCCACTCTTAATACCTACCTCAGATGCATGTTGTGAGGGTTGAGTGGTATTTGGAGAGTGATTTGAAGCAGTCTAATAATAAAAGTTAAGGACTGTTATAATTTAGTTGAGAGAATTAATAAAACAGAACCAGCATTTTCTATTCTAATTTGCTATCTTTTTCTTAGCATTTTGGGTTGTCTTAAATAACTTCAGTAACACTTCTAAAAATTCCTCTTTCCAAGAGATGGAAAAGAATAGGAAAGGAACCAATAAAGGTCAACAATAGTAGAGGAAAAGTAATATTTGCATTTCAACCCTACAGATTCAGAAGTGAGTCAGACCCCCAAAATCATGAGATTGGCTTGAAAACCAGGACATTTTTTAAAATAACATTTGGATGCTTTCTATTTGTTGGCTGATGTCATAAGACATTAGAAGTCACATTTTCAAGCTTTTCTCTCCAACCACAACTGCTATATGGGGATGTTTTTATTTCTTTATTTTTTAAAATTAAAGCAGAAATTCTTGTATAATCACTTGAATTCAGGAGCTACGGCTTTAAGGAACTCCCCAAATACTTTGAGATTCATGATAAAAATTGAGAGAGTTGGCAATACTGATTTTAATCTCTTAAATCTGATAGAGATTTTTAGCTTCAGGTAAACAAAAGATTAAGGGTGTGGGGCAGTTTCTTTTCTTTATTATTTTTTTCTTTCTGTTTACAACTTTTCCATGTAAAGCTTATTTAAGATCAATATTATCAAGTTAATGATCTCTCAAATGTGTTACCAATTTGTCCTGGCATTTCTCTGGACAACACTTACTACAATATTGACTTCAAATTTCTGCTGTAAGTCTGCAGAGAAACACTCTAAAACCATGAATGATGGAGAGCAGCTGTCTCCCAACACGTGCTCCCAAGATGGAGGGAGAATGAGCCTGTTATACATATTTGTTTCTTCTAAACTGTAAAACTGTCCTTTCATACAACAGCTCATATAACTGGACAACCAGCTCCAGTCTAGCTAACCCTATTAAACTTTGGGCACATATAGCAGTTGTGGTTGGAGACAAAAGTTTATGTAGGGGAGGTCTGCCGCCTGCTGGAATGCTCAAATACTGCATCAGTTTATTAATGTTCAAAATCTCTACTTCACTATTGTTTAGCTGTTGACACATTTCTCACTCAAGGTGCTATCTGTGATAATTACAGTCAGCTAAATGTTGCTTTTTTGCTTCGTTAAGAGCATAAGCAAAGAATTGCTATCATTAGTGATTTACTTATATTCATGGGGAAAGGTAGTAAACAAATCAAAATCCAAACTGTGGAGAACCCAGCAGACCCCTGATGATGGGACTAGAGAAGGAAGGTAACATCCCTGAGACACTGGCTGTCCTTTCCACCCAAATCTGTGGCAGGTCCTTTGGGGAACCGTAGCTTGAGGAATTGGCCCTGTCTGCACATTGTCCTTTGCTCACCAAGCTTTGGGTAAATATCTGCCTAAGTTGGTACCACAGAAGGGGACGAGGGGAGGGAGAAGAGAACATTTCCCCACCCTAAGAATGGACCTGGCAGTGTTTTCTCATGAACAGAGCAATGGGATAGGAGGCAAGAAACCCAAGTTCTATTCCCTGCCACTGGCCTGCTGAGTGGCTATTAGTGCTTCAATTCTCTGTGCCTCAGTTTCCCTAGTGTAAAATGGGGATAATAATACTGACCTTTGTAAAGTGCATTGAGATCTATCGATTAAAGACACTATGTAAGAGATCAGTATTATTATAGTGTTTATTTTCAAGTTTATATTGAATGGTTAGATTGTAAGTACTCTGGGACAATCTCGTTATTTGTATTTGTTAAGTGCTTGGTTCCATGGAACCCCTAACCTGATTTGGGCTTTAAGCCATTACTGTAATATAAATTTTAATAATAAAATGGTCACAAACAGCCTTAGGGCACTGGATTCTGCCTGTCCCCACTGAAGTCAATGGGAGTTTGTCATTACTGCAGTGGGAGCAGAGTAGGCCACTCTGATTTCCACATCACAGTGCATGATTCATGCCAGTTATGAAAGTCCCTTATGAAAGCTGAATGATGATGATGCCCTTCCAAAATATTTCCCAGCTAACATAGTTCTGGTACATAATGCTTTAACTTAGGCAACACAGGATGATGCAAGTAAGATAATCAACAGCCACTCACCAGTAAGCAGACTATGAATTTAAACCTTTCTACATGAATGACAACACACTTCTGAGAAATGTTGTAATTCCATCGATCTGCCACTACTGCGTCCTCTCTCCAGATTCCTGGAAGACACACCTGTGAAAACAGCAAAAGGTCTCATGTCCATTGAATTGTGCTGTGTTTCAGAGGGGGTCATGCTATCCACTGTGCCACAGCTTTCTCTATTGTTCTGTCATCTGAACTGTTCCGTTCTACTGCACCTCCTTGGGGTGCATTCACTACCTGAGAGACTAGATCCTGCCATGCAACATTCAGGCAGTCTTAGTTCAGCTTTCTGATTTTCTAAGGTAGGGAGTGATCTGCACCATGTAGCCTAGATTAAAGCTGAGCTCAGGACCAGATTTTCAAGTGCTCTGTCTGCACCCACAATCGGGGCCAGACTCTCAAAAGTACTCAGTACTCAGCAGCTGTCACAGATGTATGGCCAGATTTTTCAAGAGAACTGAGCAGGTTTGGTGCTGAAATCTCAAAAGTTGGCCCCTTATTCAAGTGCCTAAATGGAAGCTGAGCTTTCTTGATCACTCGGCCACAGCTGTGATGCTGAACTCTTGAATATCTGACCTCTTGTGCAGACAATGTGCTGAAATCCTTAGTCAGAGGTGCTCACATATTCACGTGAAAATTCCAGACAATGGACTACTCTGAAGGCCAGACCCCATTTGATCAGGTTGTGCACTTGAAGAGGGGGGCTGTCAGTGTGAAAGACATCTTTCCCCTGGCCACTTTGCAACTACTACCCCTCACAGTCCCTGGGGCCTTGTTTAATCCTCTTAGACTACACCAGCAGAAAAAAAGTATTTTTAACATGTGTCATTAGCTATCACATGTTAAAATTCTAGTGTAGACAAATTAACGTGAGTTGGACACCAGCCTACTCAGGAAGCAAGCTGGTTTTCGATCGCACAGAAGTTGCTAAGGCCAGATCCTGGCCCTCACTACAAACATCGAGGCTGGATTCCAACGAAAAATCACTTTAATCAATCTGTCAATGACATATGACACAGCCTGGAAGGATGGTCCGCTAGTGAAACTGGCCAAAGTGATTTCTGGTGTGGAGATTCTCAGGCTGCTGAACACTATGCTTAGTGGCTGAAGGATGTGCATATACCTTGGAGGTCAAACCAGTAAGCCATACACTTTGAATAATGGGCTCCCACAGGCTCTGTGCTTGCTCTGACACTCTTCAATGTTTACATGAGCGATGTGCCTGAAACAATGGCACAGAAGTTTGCATAGGCTGATGATTTGGCACTCACAACTTATAAGAACTTGAAGTAACCCTTGCATCTGATCTTAAGATTTGGAATTAGAAGAGGTTCAAAAAAGGGCAACAAAAATGTTTAGGGGTATGGAACAGCTTCCATATGAGGAAAGAGTAATAAGATTGAGACTTTTCAGCTTGGAAAGAAGACAACTAAGGAGGGATATGGTAGAGGTCTATAAAATCATGACTGGTGTGGAGAAAGTAAATAGGGAAGTGTTATTTACTCCTTCACATAACACAAGAACTAGAGGTCACCATATGAAATTAATGGGCAGCAGGTTTAAAACAGACAAAAGGAAATACTTCTTCACACAACACACAGTCAATCTGTGGAACTCTTTGCCACAGGATGTTGTGAAGGCCAAGATTATAACAGGGTTAAAAAAAGAACTAGATAAATTCAAGAAGAATAGGTCTTTCAATGGCTATTAGCCGGGATGGGCCTCTGTTTGCCAGGAGCTGGGAATCGGCAACAGGGGCTGGATCACTTGTTGATTACTCGTTCTGTTCACTCCCTCTGGGACACCTTGCATTGGCCACTGTCGGTAGACAGGATGCTGGGCTAGATGGACCTTTGGCCCAGTATGGCCATTCTTATGTTCGAAGATCCTGGAGGAATACTTCCGAAAGTGGCAGCTGAGACCATATCTGAGCAAATCTGTAGTCTCTGCTTTCCATCTTGACAACAGAATCTCACAAAACACTAACCATCAAGTTTTGTGGTGACCTGATGCTAACATATCTTGGTGTCATTCTTGACCACACACTGACCTTTCATGACTACCTCAAGAAAGTAGCCTGTAAAGTGGAGACTCACCTCCAGAGTATTCAAAAGTTAACGAGAGCAAACTGGGAATCAACAGCCTGGGTGCTATGAACATCATTCCTGGCCCTGGTGTACCCCATTGCAGAGTGCTGTGTTCTGGCATAGACAAGAAGCTCCCATACCCAATTTGTGGATCGGGAACTGAATCAGAGCAGGCAAGTCATCATGAGAATTTTCAAATCAACACCTCTACCAGGGCTTTCTGTATTAGCAAACATCGAACCTCCAGCTATCCGCCAAGATACAGCCACAGCACAAGAACTTAAATGCTCCAAAGACTACCCAGAACTTCCCATCCAGCAGGTTATAGATAACATACCCTAAGAATGCCTGAAATTGTGCAAACCACTAAAGACTGCACGTGACCACCTCATGTCTCTGGATCTGACCAAGGAATGGCAAAGTGTCTGGACCTCATCCACCACTCCAGACAAGCACATTATAACTGTCCCAAAAAGCCTTTGTCCTCCTGATTTCAACCTCCTCACACACAAATTGATTAGCCTCCGAACAAATCAAGGAGGATGTGGCTGCTTGATGCACAAGCAATTTAAATGTTCCCCTCCAATTTGCATGACTTTGTATTTATCAACACTGAATATCATGTGCCATTGTGTTGTCTATTCACTAGCTTGTTTCAGTCTCTCTGAAGTTCCTCACATAAGAGGAAAGTTTTAAACTATTCCTATTTATGATACTGTGCCCTTTTGCCCCTTTTAGTAGCTGTTTGTGTCCCCACACACCTACCTCCAACCACATACCCAGCCATTTCAACTCCCTTCCTACTGTAAAAATGGTATTTGGACAGTGAAAAATAGACATGTCAGTTTCATTTCTCTACATAATCTGTTTCTGATACATTTCCCTTGTCCACACTCAAGCTGTAAATTTAGGTTGTAAGATGCTGCATGAGAATGCATGTGGTTGGTTGATGTTTGTTTGTTTGTTTTTAAACCTGTTTCTAATGGAATTTAAAAAGAGAGGAAACATCCCTACTGGCCTTAGGTTTTCAAAACTTATTTTTCTAAAAATCAAATTTTGGAACAAATTTGGTCTGATGCAGTTTCTTTAAACTAGGGTATTTCAACTTTACTTTCATAGTGTATAGTTGCCAATCTTCTGTTAGCTTTCTAAGTTAATACTAATGATACTGCATAATTTTATCTTAGCTAAAAAATATTTTTATTTCAGTTCTCCCAGAGATCTCTTTTATATATTCTGCTTGTCTGATATTCTTTTTTCCTGAAATACTCTCCATCATGACAAATGAACTTTACTAAAGCTCATGCTAGTAAGCAATCACACAGATTTCTGTAGAAGCTTGTGGGGCTAGAATAAGTCTTTAAAGAAAATATTTAGCTATTTTGCTCTGTGCAGCAGTCAGAGAATTCAGAAGCACTTCTCATCAGGAATAAAGTGTGAAATGTATTTGTAAAACAATTTTATAAGGACTCTGCCAGTCAATTTTAAGAATCACTTTTAGGTTTCTTAAGTAAATATTTTCAAAATACTTGTATTTGGTGACTGGGTTCATTTTCTTTAATTACATTTTTGGTTTCTGTTTTATTTTCAGCACATCATACTGGTGTTTGTAACCAAATATCAGTAGGAAACAGGTTTCCATGCACCCACTCATCCCCATTTTGGGGGCAATGGGAATACTAAAGCAGGAGCGAGGATGGTCATGTGATTAAGACATTCAGGATATATGGGTTCAAAATCCCTGATTCTACTACAGGCTCACTTGGGTAAATTACTCTCTCTATCCCCTTTAGTTCCCCATCTGTAAAAGGAGGATAAACCTAGACTAGAGGAAGACGAGGCACCGGGATGTTGTAGGAATAACTTCTTTAATGTTTGAGAGAGAAGGTGGGTGAGGTAATATTTTGTATTACACCATCCAGATAGCATGGTGATGGGTGCTGTTACACACCTGGCTGAGTCTCCTTAGTGGATGGGCACTGTCTATTGTAATTGGACCCAACTTTTGGATCCCACACACTTCCAAGTCAGCTAGGCATGGGCAGCGTCCAGTCATTGTTTCTAGCTCTGGGCCTCTAAGGAACACATACGTGCTGACTCCCTCTCTGGCACCATTGCTTGGGATATGGGACTCCACAGTCCAACTTCCTGAAGCCCTGAAGCCAGAGCTGAGAATTCCCAAGCTTCCCCGATTGCTTATGCACACTTCCTCAGAGTCCCTCTTTGGCATGGGTACCTTGGTTGATAGTTTAACCCATCTAGGCTCATGTGGCATATATTGCAAGGAACAGAGACATTACACAAGAGTTTCTTAACCACAGTGTCCCTTACTCTTAAGGTAAATCAACACAAGCCTGTATCTTTTCTCCCCTAAATCTATGCCCAACCCTTTTGTGGAGCCTTAGGCCTGGTCAGTGTGCAGGTGGGTAGGGTCTTCTGCCTTCAGTTGTCCAGTGACAGATGACTGTTGAGAGAGAGCAAGCTTAGAGAAAACCCTGCCCTTAAATAAGTCTTCTGTCCTCTTCTGTTGTGAGACTGAGACACTCAAAATGAGAGGCCACTTTTAAAAATGTTGCTCTAGAGATCTCCATCTGGTCACCTAAAATTAGAAGATTCTTTTGACAGGTTTGGTCCTAACCTTTTTGTGCCTCAGGTTTCCTCTCTGTAAAATGATACTACTAATTATTATTTGAATATATCAGTAGCACGAGGAGCCCTAGTTATTGAGCAGGACCATGTTGTGCAAGGCACTGTACAAACATAACAAGACAGTTTCTGCCCCAAATTGCTTAGTGCATTGCTTCCATATTTGTAAAAGTATCTCCAAGTCCTTTTATTATTTATTTTTAGATTTATAAAATGCACCCTTTCACAAAGTGGAGCATCCATCACCTAAACCCAAAAAGATCTAAGGTACTTTCCTTTTACCAGATAGTAGCTATGATCTAGGTGATAGATTTCTGAATTTATTAGACAGGGCTATATTGAATTTCAGGTGAACAGGAAGCACAATGTGATCATTAATAATGAAATGTCTATTAAAAATTTAACTTAAAGAGAACCTCCTAGCCTCATTTTCTTACTTTTAATCTTCTCATCTCAGATATGTCTCCCAAATATGTCAGCTGTCAGCAACATTCTTCTCCCCAAAGCTTCTGCCATATATATATGTTCTATTCAAACAAGCAGAAATAGGTATATGTGTGAGGAATGGGAAAAGAGTGGTGGTCTGATTCTGCTCCCATTGAATTCAATAGCCAAACTGCTTTTACTGGATATGTTCTTCTTTCTAGAGAATTCAGCTTCAGTTGAGACTCAGAACCATTTCCAATTTGGACATTAACTGCATGTGCTTTGTACATGCTACTTTATTTACTGTGTAAGTTATGCACTTTTAAGACTTAGGATGAGATGTAAACCATATGAAATTCCTGTCTACTTGCTTAAACACTGGAGGCTTCCTCACTTATCAAGATGTGTTTCTTTAATTCTGCCTTTAAAGCGGCATTAACTTTGAAATCTGCCTCTCACACTACATTCAAGTTTATTGCCAATTACTGACAGCTCTATACCATGAACAGATGAAACTGTCATTGTGATAGTTGCCATGACAGTTCTTTATTAACAATGCATGGCTCTATTATAGTTGTATGTACTTTTCACTATAGAAACATCTTGCCAACAAGCTAGTCAACCTCCATCTGCAGGCCATTAAAATGAAAAGTCCATTGTAGTTAACATTTTCCTTCTTCATAGGTTGCAGAACAAATATACTTCAATTGATTTCTGATGTTCTTTTCAGCCTGGTTTTCCACGTGACGAGGCACTACACCGTAGATTGAGGCTTGCTCACCACATGTAAAAGGCAAGCACTCCAGGAGGTACAATACAGGTCTCAGATGCATTTCCTGATCTTCAATAATTAAAAACAAACTATGCTTTTGAAACTGCTACAAAAAGCCAGTATTTGACAGAGATTGATATGCATCAGAGAATTAAAACTGCAACTCAGCCCATTATTGACTGTGTTGTGCCCATGTATTGCTGTACAGAGAATATATATGATAATTCACAAATGAAAGTTTGGAGGCCATACGGGCAACAATAACTTGCAATTATATAGTGCTTTCCACTCAAAGTAGTGTGCTGCAAAACCTCACAACACCCTTATGGTGTGGGCCAATATTATAATACCAATTCCACTGAGTAGAAAAGAGATGTCTTAGGGCTTATCTCTACGAACATTTCATCTGCAGCAAGCTGGAATGTCAGTCTATTTTGAACTAGCTTGTCACACCCTGAGTGTCCACATGGACCTTGCTGCCATGTACTAAAAATTCCCTTTAATCTACCCTCTTTTCAAAGCTGAGTAGATCAAAGAGCACTAGAGAAATTTTTGCATATGGAAACATGCTCCACATGGTCACTTGGTGCACGGTAAACTAAAGTTTACACACCAGATTACAATAAACAAAGTGTTAACCATAGAGACAAGCCATTTGTAAGTGTCAGAGCAAGGAACAGAACCCAGGATTCTAATCCCTGAATTTAGGGGCCAGACAACACTACCTCTTAGCTACATTTTTGGCTGCAGCTTTCTGTATCAATAAATTAACCAGGGGAAAAGAGACCTTTAAGACAAAATTAATCCTCAGAATTCTTCTAATGTGTGAATTTCTCTTCTTTAATGGCAGAGGTTTAAGAATGCCTCTTTTTGGCTGGGTGGATTGTAATGACTACACTCTGTATTCAGGGAATTTTAGCAATTCATATTATTAACCCAATCTACCTGTGGAAAGAATGGATATTCACCCAATAGGATGTAATTGTTCATTGGGAGCTGATGAAGGTTCTTTTATTTGCAAGCTCTTAGGGATGCTGTATTACCATATTATTCACACCCATCCAAACAGGTCCATTAATGACCACTATATTATTGCCATGAGTCCAGTAACAGCCTGATCCTGTTTGCCCTGAGGACAAAAGTTCCAGTGCCTTCAATGGAAGCAGTACTGGATCCAGGTTGTTGATGCTTCTTATAACTTTTGTTGAATACATTTCTGCAGTTAGGGGTTGGTCCTCCTCCCATTCACATCAACAGAAAAATTTCCATTGATGTGAATGGTGCAGGACCAACCCCTGGTAATTTTGTTCAGATAACAATTTACTATCTTATTTTCTAACATAAAAGAAGGCAACTGATTGCACAATAGCAAATGGCCTGAAAATCTGTCAATTGATAAACAAAGACATATACCAAATAAATAAATAAAATCCTCTCTCTTCTGTAACTGTAATGTTGCAATTTTCAATCTATTTTTTAATAGACAATGTCAGTTTTGGCTACAAATTCACATGTTTTTTGTTAGGAAGTTCATCAAATGCTGATCCCTTTTAACCATAGGGTTAGTGAGAATGACCTGAAGAGGGTGAGTACTTGACTCCACACAGAAAAAAAATTCTCAGTGTGTGGATAGGACCCATATTGAAGATGCAGATCCAAGACTTCACAAGCTTACTAACCAGATATATCCCACCAGGTGTCAGACAAACACATCTTATGCAGACTGGTTCCTTTATGTAGATTAACTCCAATTCCAATGACGAAGCATTGAAATGGACCTTGCAGTTCTTAATGTACACCACCTTCCATAGCTGATGTCCTCAGGGACACTGCAAACTCTGCCTGAATGAACTCATCCTTTTCCTGCCATATTCATGATGTTATATAAACAAAAGAAAGCACGTGAAGCACTAACCAACTGCAGACAGTTACTTTGAGGCAGACAGAGGCAGCATAGTCTAATGGTTTGTGCAAGGTGAGACCTTATGAGAACCAAGTTCTAATCTCTGATCTGAAAGAAATTCACTTTGTGATTTTTTAAAATGTTACTTTTAAGTCACATACATGACTCCCATTACGAAAGTATCTGAGCATGCCACCATCTTCAATGTATTTATCCTCACAACACCGATGAGGTGGGAAATGCTATTACCTCAATTTTACAGATGGAGAACAAGGCCCTAACTGATTTGCCTAAGATAATATAAGAGATATGTAGCAGAGGAAAGAATCAAGTGCATATCTCCTGAATCCCAGGCTAATACCTTAAGCATGGGACCATCTTTCCTGCTTATGTGACTTTGTGTAGGGCATTTAGACATAGTGTACTTCAGTTTCCCTGGCTGTAAAAACCAGGGATGATACTGACCCAGTTTATACATAGTAATGCATAATGAAATGGGACATGCTGTTGGGAGGAGCTAATAGAAAATCAGAAATGTCAACAGCAACTGTTTTTTTTTGCGGGGGCAGGGATGGCGAGTGAATTCCCCTTGAGCCCACCTCCTTTCTGATGAACTCTCATACTGGGCAGCTCCTGCAAGGTTCTGACAAAACCCAGTGCCTGTTTTACTTTGCAGGAACTGCTGAGTGTATGGCAGGAGTAAGCCCCTCCTGTTTGTCAGGTGTTTTGAGTGTCTTGGATGGAAATGGATCAATAAGTGCGAAGCCTAACTACTACTGATGATTTATTACAGCAGCATGCTGTGTTTGAAATTGGGTCTACCCTATTTAAAATAAAGAGGGGGAGGACATTTCCATTTTTTTCATGTTCAAAGAGTCTGAATTTCTTCTTGCTTGGTGCAACCTTTCAGGAATACAACTGATGCCAATTCCATTACTTGTATTCAGCCATCCTCATGATGAATCCTTGTTTGCTCTCATCAGTTTTTAACCATTAAATAAGCTTTTTGTAAAGTAATAATAATATTTTACATCAGCTCTCACTGTCCTTCTCCCTAACAAATGAAACAATTCTCAGCTACACACTTAAACTGAGAAAACTATGATGCAAAGGGCAAGAAAGGGGAGGCTGCCCTAACAAATCCTTGGAGCCATAACAGTGCTTCTATTGAGCATGCCCACAAAAAGATACTAAGTTCAAAAGCAAATTAATTCCTATGATCTGGAGATATTGCTTTCATGAATATTAACCTTAGAAGAGGCCATACATTTTATATGAATAAATGATTTTGCAAGTGTGTGCACTGGGAGAGGGATGGCCTTATTACACCCGCCCACACCGTTCTTTCTCGCCTATCTCCTTATGCTCAGAATCTTTACATGGCTGGAACACTTTGAGAACAATTATGAATGGAACTCAAGTATTGGCTAAATAGGTCCTTTTTAAGTAAAAAGTTTGAGTGGCATTTAAATCATAATCTATTGTTCATAGATAGAGTTTCAGCTAGAATGCACAATATCCTCTGTCTGGGTAGGATTATAATTTAGATAATCCATTGCCAGTCATTACAAATTCATTTCATAGTGATTAATTGTAACCACATTAATGATGAGGCACTTCTCAGGAATAGACTGGCAGCTTGCAGTTTGCCATAAGAAAGGGGCAGCACAGGGACCAAATTGTGCCTCAGGCCATGCCTACACTACAAAGCCTCTGATTTAACCAAGCTGATCTTGTATGTTCACCCCTACGTTCATTGTGCTGGTGGAATGCACCCTCACTAGCAGAGCTTGCTTCGACGCATGGAGCACTGCACTGTGGGTAGCTATCCTACAGTGTGTGTAGGTGAGTGGAATTTTGGGTTGGGTTTGCAGTGCTTTATGGGACCAAAACATTGGCTTGGTGATTATGAGAACATGGCATTAGCCTCCCATGATGCACTTACAGACAACAAACCAATCAAGCCTTTTTTGTAAGCTTGGGTTACCTGAATGGATGCCATAGCACAGTAAACATGGACCCTGGTCAGCTGTACACTGTTGTTGTGAGCATTACAAACATTATCTTGTGCCTTATCCTGTAGTATTTACACAGTCAATACAGTAGTCGCTGTGAGAAACAATGTGATGCCATGCAAGCAGCCCCGCTGAAAGACAGAGCAGAGCAATTTGCAGTTGCTGCCAATAGCCATGCATCATCTTGACAAGATTTTGCACCATTTCTGGGCCTGGGAAACAAGAACTGTCTGGTGGGACTGCATCATTATGCAGCTATGGAATGATGAGCAGAGGCTGCAGAACTTTTGAATGCATAAGGCCACTTTTCAGGAACTATGTTTAGAGCTTTCCCCGGCCTTGAAGCACAGCAGTACTAAAATGAGAGCTGCAAGCAAGTGGCGATCACCCTGTGGAATCTTGCAATGCCAGACTGCTACTGGTTAGTGAAGCATCAATTTGGCGTGGGTAAATCTGCTGTGGGATCTGTTGTGATCCAAGTTTGCAGGGCCATTAACAGACTTCTGCTAAGAAGGGTAGTGACTCTGGGCAACATGCAGGACACTAAAGCACTACCACGTGGCTTGTGTGGTCGCAGCAAAGTACTGGGAGAGAGCTCTTCCAGTGCTCTTAACCTCCTCCTCCCCACATCCACATGAGGTAGGTAATTAAACAGTGTACCAGTGCCAGTATACTGGTGCTTTACAGCCCTGAAACCTTCTGCGTTCAGGGGGGTGTTTTTTCACACCCTGAGCAAAAAAGTTGCAGTGCTGTAAATTGCCAGTATAGACAAGCCCGAAGACAGCTCATGGGGCTACTGGGAACAGCTCAACATGCTGGCTGCCATATAAAGAGGAAGATGTTCCTCTGTGAGTTTTAGATTTGGTCTTTTTAAAAGACTGTTTTGTTTCTCCTCTGGAGCAAGGAGAGATTTAGAGTCAGAAGCCTAAATTTTCAAAAGTAACTATTGGTTTTGGATGCCTCAACTTTTAGGTGAGCCATTTGAGACATCTTAAAGGAGCCTGATTTTCAGAGGGATGGTACTCAGCACTATCCATTGATAACCAATCAGTTTTGAGACTTTAGGCCTGTATTTTGTCTCTCCCTTGGAACAAAAAATAAGCCTTAAGACTCTGCTTGTTTGTTAAATCTGTCCAAAAGCTTATACACTGCTGGAAACTCTTCTTTATCCTGGAGTCACCCACAGGAAACAGGGAAGGCAGTTGGGGAAAAAGGATGTAGCTGTGGATGGTGAGTTTGGGAAGGCAATGCAGACAGATGCCCTGATAAAGGGCCTGAGATCAGAACTATAAAGTGCAGGGTGGGTGGAGTTTCCCTCTTTCCTTAGTACCAGCAGACAGAGACAACCCTATTAGAAATGCACACCTCCGGAGTGGGAAGAGTAACCCCACACCCACCCGCATACAACTCCAGCTTCTCTTTCACATACTGAAAAAATCAGGAACAAACCACCTCCCCTCCCCATTTCTATAACCTTAGAGATTTATATTACATGGTCAGCTGCAGTAAGGGTTCCTGACAAAGAAGTTCTTAGGTCCATTTGAAACATTAAAAACAAAAACACAAAGTAACCATAATTCATCCTGCTTTTAATGAAACCTACCTAATGTAAACTCAATCCTCAACTATATTTTTGGAACAAGGTTGATTCTCCAGTTCCATCAAAATACCATTCTAAGAATCCTCAGCAAATTTGCATTCAAACACCGAGCCCAAGGTAAAAGCGAGTAAGTCAGATAAATCCATTCCTGCATGCTGACCAGGCGTCCATCCAAATTGTTAATCTTTGCATTCACTGACTCATTTTGTGTCTAGTCTGGAGGACAGCATTTTTTGCAGTCTCTGTCTTTGCATGGAGATTAGCCAACATCTCTTGAACTGAGCTGACTTTTTCCATCGGTGAGGTGCATATACAGGGGATCATCATAGCAATGGGAGACAGACGGTCTGTTTAATGGCCAAGTCCACTCCTCTGTAAGGATAAGTGATAGCTCCCAACAGTTGATGTATCAGATTCAATTGTCACTACAATTGATTTTGGCAAAGAGACATTAGCAAAAATTTCTTCCCTGAATAACAGAGTGCCTGAGGTGTGGTCTCTATGGTTCAAACTTCTAAGAAAAAATCAGTTGGCTCTAAATTGCTCTGTCTTGTGGATATTTTAATTTATCCTGAGGAACACTCAATAATGGCCTGATTACAGTAGGAGCTGCAGGTGCTCAGCACTTCTGTACACCCAACCATTACTGTCCTTTGGAAGAGGCAGAAGAGACTAAAGAGGAAGGCTAATTGGGCGACAAAGAACTAGGTGCTCAGCAGCACCACGCATGATTGAAACTACACTGACTCTAGTGATAGGTTGGTTGATCAAAGTCTCTGGGATGAGGAGAGTTCAATTCTCACCTTCTTCACTTACAGTAAGTTTAATATGAAAAGCAGAAAAGCACAGTCATAGCAGAGTTTCCTCCCGGAAGCATCCAAACTGATCAAGACAGATTTAGGCTACAGCAGAGCAGCAGCAATACCAAGCTGTCACTTTAGCATATTAGTGTGTAGCAGTCAGAATCCTGTTCAGCTACAAGCAACATGAACAAAGGATTGACTTAAGAGAACGTTGCGGTTAGCTGAATGAGCACAATCATCTTAGAGACAACGTTATCACCTGGATGCATCAGGTATCACAAGCCTTAAACACAGGGCCATAGGGTTTCTAAGCAGGAGCTTTATTCTTTGTGCAATGTTGCACAGCTCGACAGGGAAGCTGCAGATGATACTGTGCAAACAGAGGCCAAACCTACTGACTCAGCAGGATTAGCTGACTAGCAGCCAAATGTTGATTGATCATCTTCTAGCACAGAGGTAGGCAACTTATGGCACTTTGGCACACGAGCTGATTTTCAGTGGCACTCACACTGCCTGGTCTGGGGAATCTCTGCATTTTAATTTAATATATAACTAAACTATTGTTGTATATAAAGTAAATAAGATTTTTAAAATGTTTAAGAAACTTCATTTAAAATTATAGTCTTATAGAAAGAGACCTTCTAAAAACATTAAAATGTATTACTGGCATGCGAAACCTTAAATTAGAGTGAATAAATGAAGACTCGGCACGCCACTTTTGAAATGTTGCTGATCCCTGTTCTAGCAGATAGATTCCTGTTCCTACCAGACTATTTGTCTGAGCAGCTACTTGCTTCTGACCAGACCCCTATGTCCAAGTTCCTGCTGCCTCACCCTGACCACAGTTTTTACCCCTGGTGCAATTTCTGGCTCCAACTGCAGTTTGACCTTTTTCATGGCTTTTACCTCTGATTCCAGCTGTGACTTTTGGTCCGACTTCTGACCATGGCCACAACTAGAGCTGCCAACTTTCTAATTGCCCAAAACCAAATGCCCTAGCCCTGCCCCTTCCCTGAGGCCCTACCTCTGCCCCACCCCTTCTCCAAGGCCCCATCTCTGCTCATTCCAGCCCCCT
>ML677340.1:25633987-25806688 GCA_007922305.1 Dermatemys mawii
CTCTGTCTGCAGCATTATTAAGAACTTCAGCACCTGCGATTGCTCCTCCATGACTTTAATCATCCACTCAATAGCATCCTTAACAAACTCCTGATTTTCTTTTCAGCCCTGCCTTTCAACTCCCCTCATTCCTCGCATTCCCTTTTCCCTGCATTGGAGAAGCACAGTACCTCCAGGATCCTGTCGTCTTTGCTGCATTTTGGGCACTTTCATATTTCGCATAGATGCTTGGTCAGTGTGTATGTGGGCGGGGGTAGGGTGTTCCCGAAGGCCACATCTGCCGAAGCAGAATGAACCCTGCACAGAAGTGTGATTATTAAGTTCAGGCACAGCACTGAAACATTTCAGTAAAATACAGCTTTTATAACATAAAAATCACTTTTTCACTGATCCTTGGCAAGCACACCTCTCTGCTAACACCCAACGCATGATGAGTGTTGGTGTCTCCTGAACTGCTTCTTGATCACTGGAGAGAAACTGCCTAGACTGGCTAGACACCTCCAGAGTGTTGAACAGTTCCTGGCTGCCTACCCAACCTGGTACTCCATATTGCCATCTAACTCCACCTCTTCATCAATGACTTTGTCCTCTGGGTTAAATCCTCTTTCCATTGCCTCCAGGCCCACCAAAGTATCCACAGGGTTCTTGGCGGTGGAGGTGGGGTCGCCACTGATGGTAACATCCAACTCCCTATCGAACCGGCAGCTTTTAGGTGCAGCACTGGAGCAACGGTTTGCCTCCCTTGCCTTATGTATGTCAGCTTCAGCTTTTTTATCTTCACTGCAGTGTGTCCCTATCACAGCCCTTTTCGCACAAGCCTCGAGAAATATGCCCGTCGGTATCAAAATTCATACAGTTGAAGAGCAGCTGGGACTTCACAGCCTCTTCTCCCCCATGTAATGAGGAGCTCCAACAGCTCCACAGTAGTCCACGCAGAAGAGTGTTTGCTGTGATAATCTGCCATGGTCACCTGGGAAGATGCGATGAGATCTCTCCATGCTGAGCAAACAGGAAATGGAATTTCAGAAATTCCCAGGGCTTGTCAAGGGGAGGGGCAGATGGTTGTTCACCTGGCTGCAGGGCAGTAGAATTCAAACTGATGATCAGAGGGGTCAGGATGGGCATTTTGGGACACGTCCTGGAGGCCAATTGAAGCAATAAAATCAAGCGTGGTGTTTAGACTGGACTTTGTTGACAAAAATTTGGCACAAAAAGCCTTATGTCTCTCATTAGGGTGGTTTATTTTGTCGCCAAAAGAGGGCACTTTTGCTACCTAAAGTTGCAATGTAGTGTGTATGCATCCACTGTTTTGTTGACAAAGTCTGTCTTTTGTCGACAAAACTTTGCAGTATAGACAAGGCCTTACTCACTCAGCTTCATAGTATTAACGAAGTTTTTCAATCACGTGAAACTAACTCGCGTGAGCTAACGTAATTGAAACACAGGGCCTAAGGATGGGAAAGTTGGTCTTTTCTGAACCACCTCATCAACTATAATGCTCAGTTAAGATAAAATGTAAATGGCATCCCAAAATGGAAGAATCTGTAGAAGCAAATACTACTCCATTGTTTTAAATCAAATATAAATCAAACAATATATAATTCTAACAAAATTCATGCTAAGTCAGTATTTAAAGTCCAAATAACTCATGACTAAAGCTCTATCAGTATGTAACAGCAGAAACTGTCAACTAAAGTCCAAAATAGAAACAGCTATAATAGAAACAAAATACTCTCAGCTCTGGTCTATACTACAAACTTTTATCAGTATGACTGTGTCACTCAGGGGTGTGGAAAACGCACATCCTGTAATTATACTGACCTAACCCTCGGTGTAAACAGTGCTATGTCAAAGGAAGGAGCAGCTCTCCCATCAGCACAGCTAGTGTCTTCACTAATCATTAAAGCAGCATAGCTGCACCGTGTACCCAGTGTAGCACTATAACAAAAAAAAGGTATATTTGAACTTTTGGGATCAGTTCCAGAAGTAGAAGAAATGGTAGAAACAAGTGTGTCTAGTAGTGCAGAATGACAGTCAGAGACACTCTTTGCAAAACTACAGCTTAAGGCAGTGTGAAAAGCATTGAATGGCAGAATAAAGGCTTTGAAATATAATGACAATCAACAGGTGTATCAGTGACTATTTTCTTTTTTTGTGTGTCTTTTAGTCATAGATAATATGCCTGACATTTCAGCCAAACACATTGTCATCTTTTCTTTTTACATTTTAATGTTAATGAACTAATAAACATTTTCACTACAAATGCTTCAACAGCACTACTGCAAATATACTGCCCTGTTCTGCAGTGTTGTTGTAGCCATACTGATCCCAGGATATTAGAGAGATATGGCGGGACAGGTAATATCCTCCATTGGACCAGCTTCTGTTGCTGAGACAGACAGACTTTTGAGCTTACAAAGAGCTTTTCTTCAGGTCTGGGTACTATATCCAGTATGCTCAGACCTGAAGAAGAGCACTGTATATGCTCAAAAGCATATATTTCTCATCAATAGAAGTTGGTCCAATATATTACCTCACTCACCTCCTCTCTTTGAGCACTATATTTTTTTAAAAAAACTCCTACCACAAATACTTTCTTTGCATTGTAATTGCAAAGAGACACTATTGTATAATATTTTCCCTTGCCAGCTGTAATTTTACACTTTGTTTGTTTCATTCTTTTACAAGGCATATTTTAAGGATGTAATTTTACAGTCCACATTTTCACCTTTATAGTGGAAATTTAAGGACTGTTATTTTACTCTCTCTACTGTTTACAAATAACAGTGTCATTGTTAACTGCTGGTAATGGGTTGAAAAAAAGTTGCTAGCTTGTATTTTGTTGGTTTTCTTTTTAAAAAAAACTGTAAATTCATAGACATTTCTAAGAGCACATGTATTTCCCTGCGCACTCTGGTTGAAATTCTTTTCAAAGCAGAGGCCCTCTGAACCACTTAAGACCCTTTTAAGCTGTTAAAATGTATTGGCCCCTCCTTCCTGTTATTTTTCCAATGTGGTCCAGTGTCTATTTCCAAAATTTTGGAGTTTTTTGAAGTCATTTGCATTCTTGCTTTTTTATTGTATTATAAAGTTTTTAGAATATCTAAAATATGTTTTGGTGTAAAGTTACCCATGCACAGTGGCAGAGAATGGGGAGCCAGATTTATACAAATATTATATTATTTTATATAACATTGCACAGGAGGCTCTATTCTGACATTGGGTGTGCACATTCCAATTTAAACCAGTCTCCTATAATCTCCCCTCTTTGTTCTATTCTTTTTCTTTGTATCAACCTATGTAGCATATCTTCTGGTTCTCAGTACTTCTAATACCATCTTCTAAGAAGAAGAGGCCTGTTGTTGCCATGTGTGCACTAGTACTCAGGGGGAAGGGATCTGAGGAGATGTTTCCCCATTGTTCAAACATCAGGGGAGGATCCCTCTATAGCAGTGGTGGGCAGCCTGCAGCCCGTCAGGGTAATCTGCTGGCAGGCCACCAGTGGGAGTGGTTTGCCATTCCCGGCCAATGGTTGCCCACCACTGCCCTATAGCACTTGAGAGGAAAAGAGGAAAGGGCATGCTGCCCAACAGACAGGGAGCCTATTGTCCCCACAGCTGATTAGTCCAGCAAAGCCCATGCTAAAGTCTAGGGCATGATCTAAAGTCCACTGAAGGAAAATTTCCTTTTGACTAGAGTGGTTTTTGGATCAGGCTCCAAAGTAGTAAGAGTGGGAATTTCAAAAGCACAGTCACTTGGTTGATTTTCAAAAAATCATTCCTCAAGTACATACTTAATTTGACTGACTTCAGTGGGACTTAAGCACATCCTTAAAGTTAAACACCTGCTGTGGCAAAGCTCTGGCTTTGTCCCTGTGGGTCCTGCATTTCCAGGCGGTTTGTGCTAGCCTCAGAGGCTCACTGTGACCCTCCACGTAGCCCTTCTCTTTCTAGGCCAGGGTTACAATCTACTGAGCCCTTTTCATCATCAGCCAGCAAAGCTGTTGGTGAGAGAACTCCCACAGTCTCTATTGTCTCTTTGGCCTTATTTCAGGACAGTATAACCTCCTGTCCTGCTAGGGGCCTGCCTTCCCCTTCCACGACGTGTTTCAGTAGTAGCAGGTTCTGGGGAACCCAGGCCCGCCCTCTACTCCAGGTTCCAGCCCAGGGACCCTAATGGTAGTAGCTACTGGCAGCCAACCTTTCACTGACAGAGTTGCTACTTTTCCCTGGGCTACTTCCCCGGAGCTCTCCCACTTCTCCCTTACCTCAGGGTATCGCAGAGCTTCCTCTCCTACAACTCCTTTCTCCATGGCTCTCCCACCTGACTAACTGGGAGGTTTTTAACTGGTTTCAGCCAGCCCCTAATTGGCTTCAGATGTCCCAATCAGGCTAGCTATTTCTGCTGCTTTCTAGAAACTTCTTGATTGGCCTGGAGTAGCCTTTGTTTGGCTATCCAGGGAACAGGGACCTGCACATCCTGAGGCTGATATACCTGCCTTCCAGCACTCTCCTATACCCTTCTGATCTGACTCCATCACACTGCATAAGTGCTGAATTGGGGCCAGCCTGAAGAGGGGAGAAGCACTAGTCAGAGCACACACTTCCCTTTTCAGATCATCGGTAAAGTGTATTCATCAATGTGTCTCTCAGCCTCAAGATCCAGTGTGTGAAATTTGGGTATGGTCAGCAGGATTCTTGCAGCAAGTGACTCATTTGGCAGTAAGAAAGACAAGGTGGGTGAGGTAATATCTTTTACTGAACAAACTTCTGTTGGTTGAAGGGACAAGTTTTTGCCTTACACAGAGCTCTTCTTCGGGTCTGGAGAAGGAAACCAGAGTATCCAAGCTAAATATAAGGTGGGACAGATTGTTAAGCATGTAGAAGACCTCTTAAAATGAGGTGTGGTATGAACACCTCTGCAATATTAGGACAGTGGAGAGCTAGTAGCTCTACTACTGCAGAGCTGTTAACTGCTCACTTCATTTTAAGTGATCATGTACAACTTGCGTCAGATCCCTCATACAAGTCTGTCCAATAAAAAATATTACCTCACTCGCCTGTGTCTCTCAGATCTTGGGAACAAGATGGCTATAGCAACACTCTAAAGAATCATTTTCCAATATCTTTTTACTCTTTTTCTCTTTCTTTACTTTTTCTCTCTCAGAAGATGTTAGAGTAGGATTTGACCCACAAATAATAGTTTCACATTCTCTTAGATACCTATCTTAATATACAAGTTTATCTGGGCTAAGCCAATTCTCTCAGGCATGCTATTTCTTTATCTCTCCATCATCACACACTCAATGACCTATTCTATGAAAGCTTTTTTTAAGAAGCTCATTTTACAGTATTGCTACCTGTGAAAACTAATACAACTGCATGTCATCACATTTTTTCTCATTTTAAAACCATAAGCGTTTGCTTAATTCAAAAAATATGCCTGATACTTCCAGAAAGAATAATAGAGACGTTCTGCAACAGATTATTATTATTAATGAGAATTTTAAAAAGAAGAGCATTATGGATTTTAAGTGTACACATACACAATGGATGGGAAATATGTATGATGAGCTAAAACTTAAATAGAATTATGGTAAACGTGAGCCAGTGGGCATATCTGGGATGATTCTCAAAACTGAAATGAATAGGATGATTCTCACACCTGAAAAGTCAGTTATGGTATATAACATCTTTTGAGAGCTCCATGTAAATAGCAGCACACAGGAACCATTTGAAGGGCACAAATGTTATTAGTTCCACAAAGCCCTGGAACTATGCTTCATAATCCTGAGCACCATATCTATTAACTAACTACCATTATCTGTAGACATAGAGCATTCCTGTAACAAGATCCATACTAGAGAGAGAGAGAGATGGAGAGAGGATGAAGGGTGTCATGGTTGTTTTTATTATTTAAGTGCTAACCATACACTCAGTTCTTTATAAGACATAATAAGGTATGATTTTTATCCATAGGATATTATAAACTAAACAGAAAACACAGAGAAGGTGATCCTTCTTTCAAACATTTGCTTTCTGAATGGGTGTGTGTCAGCATTAATACTGGCTAGTTTTTGAGGGCTTTGCAGAAGAAACGAGTTTTAAAATTTTGTGACAGGCTAAGGCAACTCCCTTGCTGTGCAGTGAAGCGATGAGCGGGGATGATGGGCTGGATTTGTGGTAATGTCAATAACAGGAAGAGAAGAGGAATTAGGGGGAAAGGTGAGGAGCTCAGTTTTTCTGAGTGAAGTTTGAGGTAATGATGGGATCTCCATGATGGCCATTAAGTACTGTAAGAGGTTTGGTGGTTTTTTTTTTTTTCAAATGGAGTGGAACCTCCAAAGGGAACAGTGGAAGGGAAGGATAAAATGAAGAAGCCAGACAATATGGAGATCAAGAGAATGAGAATAGAGGGGAGGGCCAACATGGGTTGAGAGCAATATTGCCAGAGATAAAGAGGAGTTAGCAGAGGAAAAGGCCAAGTTGAGGTAAGTACAGTGGGACCCCGGAATACTGCGCCCCGCTATAGCGCGAATTCGCTTATAGCGCGGTGCGTGGCTGGCTCCCGATGGCGGCGGCGGCGGCCACTGCTTTGATGCGCGGAACCCTGCAATACTGCGACCCCACCATTATCGCGATCGGGTTTTTTTGGATCCCGATCGTCGCGGTATTGCGGGGTCCCACTGTATATATGTAGGTAGGTAGAAGTGGGGCCAAAGGGGGCAAAAAGAAACAAGTTTCTACTAGAGCTCATGCTTGCAGAAGGGAGTATGCAGCTGAGAGAAGAAGCATAGCTGATTCATAGTATGAGTAGCAATGTCAAGGTGAAAAACAGAGGGAGAAGTGGAAAAGATAAAATTTAAGAAGTTAGAGGTGCTAATAAGGACGGGGAAATGGGAGTTTGAAGAATGACTGATTGATAATAAGGAAGGCAAGTGCAGAACAGCAAATTGGTATAAGTGCAAGTAACCACTTAATGCTAAAAATTAATATGGTGGTAACTAACCAGTCAATAATTAATATGATGGTAACTAACTAGTCAAAAATAGCAAGCCATGGGGCAGTCTGTGGTGTGATGGGGTGTATATCTTCCACCCATTCTCAACTGAACTAATAAACAACAAACCCCTTCACTGAGTGGAGAACAACCCATTCTATTGTCACTACTTCAGGTGTCAGACCTAGAGAGAAGGGCTGACAGCTGTGTCCCATTAAGCAGCTGAAGTGTGGAGCTGACAGCTCAGACTCATGAAAAAGTTAACCATAAAAAGGTAGGGATTACAATGAGATGAAGAGGAGCTCTTTGGACGGAGTAGTACAGAATGGAGAAGAGTGGGGGAAGAGATCAGGGTCTCGTCTTTATTCCTTCTATCCCTCAACAGCAAGGACTGAGATTATTTGGCCACTCTGCCAAGAGGGAAATCTTTCTTTTATGGTTGGTTGTTGTAGCTAGGCCAAGCTAGTCAAAAGGGATCTTTGAAAGACTAATTGTCCCCTAGAAAGAAGAAAGGTCATAGTTTGATTTTCTACTCTTCTTTTAAAGGCTTGGTGACCTAAATCCAGCTTGGGCAGAGACCCTAATATCCGCTCTATGTTGTGATATATACAAATGCATAGTATTTACTTGTGACAAATAATTAAACAATAAAGAAAGCTATAGCAAAATATTTTGGGTAAGGCTCCAAGTGATGAAAACCAATGGAGAAACTGTAAGAGGTAGTTGCCAAGAAACCCATGTCCACAGAAAGTAGAGAATGAAAAGTTTGTGAGTTAACTATTCAGAAATGTAAAATTGATGTATACTATAGTCCAAAAAAGTTTTAACTACCCAGACAACTGCTGGATGGCAAATACAGCAAAACAAAGGTCCAAATGATTCTTAAGTTTTGTAGGAAAGAAAATCCTCATGTAGACAGGACAGAATGAAATGAGAGAATCCATCCTGATAGACTTCTGATCAGTGAGAAGGAATTGTTTCAAAACAAGCAAAAACTGTGAAACAAATTCTTAGAAGTTGGAAGTAACCTGATGACACCCAAAGGTCCACTTCTCTTCCTCCATGTTATAAGTAACTCCTATTATGTGTTACCAATAACATGCAAAAGGAGAATAGAGCCTCTGTTGTGTGCATCTATAACCAGAACATCCTTACATGGGCTTTTATAATTTATGCCAGGCATGCCAATCTCTGGCTCCATAAATTCCTTCTAAAGATGACTTGTTCAGGAGACATAAGTGGTTTATACTTATTAAAATATTTAATGTATCATTTAACTAATATAATGCTAGTGCATTTGGAAGATTAAAATACGTGAGTAAGAGACAAACAATGCTATAATTAAAGTGTATTTTTTATAAAATGTTTGAGGTAAAAAATATACTGTATTTGACAAATGATAAATAATTTAATTCTGCCCTAATCATGTGCTGATGCATTTTCCTAGGAATTTACTAAATTTAAAGCAGATTTTGGAAATGACAAAACCCTCCAATAATCTACTTCTGCAGAGATTGTCTACTTCTGTGGTGTACATGAAACCATATAGGATTTCTATATGCTATATGCTTAGGATATTGCAGGTGGGAAACAGAGTGTCAAGGAAAAGAAGTCGCAGATTTTATTTGTTCATATCATGCATTCCAAAAAATGAAAAAAAAAACCACTAGTAAGCAAAATTATTCAAATATTTTTTAAGATTGTGATTGTAAGATTTGTTCACAAAAAGTCTAAATGGGTTTCAGAACTTGGATTTTTGGGCTATTTTTAGTTTACTGCCATAGAAAAAATAAAAAAATTGCACTTTTTATCATCGTGCTACAAATAGAAGCACTCAGATTTACTGTGAAAATGACTGCTATAACACATATCTATGCTTTTAATGCATTAATAGAATGTGGTATTCTTTCTAGAAGCAGAGCAAGCAATATACTTTAGAAATTCACAATCCATAAAATATGTAACTCATTTCAAGATATTTTTGTCCTGTGTGTCATTAAGAACTCTTGAGGTTATGAACATCTTTATATAGCTTGGCTCTTTTTCTATCAATGGAAAATCCCTTACTTTCTTTATATGTGAACAAAAGCATATAAGAATGGGTTAGAATTTGAAATGAATTGTTATATCTTAGTTGCTAAAACCTTATGACCAAATTTAAGTCATCTAGCAAATCATGCAAAATGGAGAGAGTATGACTCAAATCTATTTGTATTTTAAGTGCTTGCCACTTTTACTCATGATGACCATATTTCACCAGCACTCAGTGCCCCCTGACAGACCACTGGTTAACTCTTTCATGTTATAATCTAGTATGAAGTAAGTTGATCAAAGTCTAAAGAGGCATTTTCTGCCAAGTTTGGATGAAAATGGTTTTTGAGTTCCATTTTATTAAAATGTTACTCTAATATTAAATTTGACTTGTCTAATATTTTTTGTCCCTCTACCTCAAAATCTGATTGTTACAACTCTTACCCAATTTTTCACACAATTTACTCCCCCTGAAAACTCATGCAGGAGCTATATTTGATGACAAAAGATTTAAATAAAGCAAAATTATCATCGATCACGATAGCTACTCAAAATGGTTACAAAATGTGTATGAGCAATTTGAATTCAGATAGAGTTAACATAAGAACCCTTCTGTACTTTGGCCTGAGTTCAGGAATGTAACCCTATCTGGGACAGTACTAAGACTGTGCTTAAGATCTATTGGGTGGACTTAAGCTCATGCCTAAGTGCTTTTCTAAATTGGAACTTTTATCATTATAAGAGGTTTTCCTATAGATCTAGGGCTAGAGCCCTGTCTTTGCAGGATGATATGTTGTTTACATAGTAATCAGGTTGCTTGTTTTTGTTGAAGAATGGCCTGCAAATAGTGTCACCAACTTTCTAATTTCACAAAACTGAACAACCTTGCCCTGCCCCTCTATCCTGCCCATTCCCCGAGACCTGTCCCCAACCTGGCTTCTTCTCTGAGGCCCCATTCCCACTCACTCCAGCCCCCCACATTGCTCGCTCTCCCCACTCTCACTCACTTTCACTGGGCTGGGTCAGGAGGTTGAGGTGCAGGAGGGACTGAGGGCTCCAGCTGGGGGGTCGGGCTCCAGCGTGCGATCAGGAATGAGGGGTTCTGGGTGCAGAAGGGGACTCCAGGCTAGAGCAGGGAGTTGAGGTATGGGAGGGGGTTTGGACTCTGGGCTGAAGCAGGGGATGAGCTGTTTGAAGTGCAAGAGGGGGCTCCGGGCTGGGGCTGAGGGGTTAGGAGTGGGCTCAGGGCTCGGGCCAGCGGGAGTTTGCGTGCAGGATGAGGTTCCGACCTGCAGCAGCAGGTTGGGGTGCAGGGTCTGGGAGGGAGTTTGGGTATGGGAGGAGGTTTGACCTGGGACAGCAGATTGGGGTACAGGGTTGGAGGGAAGTTAAGGTGTAGGAGGGGGTTCCGACCTGGGACAGTAAGTTTGGGGTGTGGGCTCCGTCTGGATGGCGCTTACCTCAGGTGGCTCCCAGTCGTAAGTGCAACGGGGCTCCTGGAAGCTGCCAGCAGGTCTGGCCTCTAGGCAGAGGTGCAGCCAGGCGGATCTGTGTGGTACACACTACCTGCACCCTCAGATGCCAAATCCGCAGCTCCCATTGGCCAGAGTTCCTGGCCAATGGGAGCTGCAGAGCCAGTGGTCAGGGTGGGGGCATTGCGCGGAGCTTCCCAGCCCTCAGGGACATGCCGGCCACTTTCGGGAAGCAATGCGAGCCAGGGCTGGAAGGGAGGTTGCTGTAGCTCTGCTGTGTCACCAGCCAGATTTTTAACAGCCCAGCCAGTGGTGCTGAATGGAGCCGCCAGTGTCCATGTTTAACCAGGCGATCCAGTCGAAAACTAGATGCCTGGCAACCCTACATCCAAAAGTTATCTTTTTCTGCAAATTTAGCCAATTGATCAAGTTGTTTTTAAGTTTATGTATGGAATGATTCAGCTGTAAGACAATAGTTAAGATTATAACAGATTTCACAAGCAGTCCTGTATTTGAAACTTTGCACACAAAAAGGATTTTTCTTTGTTTTATTGGGTTTTTTATGACTTTCAGAGTATCTAGAAGCTGTTTTTCAAAATGTGAAAGTAATTGGTGAAATCATTTTTAATATGTGAATACTTGAAACTCACTCTGCAATGTTACTACAGGAGCTGCACTATGGCTTTTACCTACAGCCCTGTGTTGCAGACAGCATAGATGTCATCAGTCAAGTGAAAGCACCTGGAGGCATTGTGCAATCTCTACAGTGCAACAGGAGCTAGCAGCCCTGTGAATCTCCAAAGCTCCACATAGCCAGGAAAGACAATTTTATGAAGTATGAATTATTTTGAATATTTATGTACCTTCCCCTTACTTTTTATTTCCAAACTTATAAATACCTAAGTGTTTTCTTTCATTATAGGGTTCCTCAGTATGTTTACACACCATCAATCTTAATTTAAAGTTCATGGGCAAATCCTCAGCATTTCCAGCTCTGGAGAAACACTGATTTAAACCAGCTGAGCATCTGGCCTAAAGTTATAAGTCAGTTAAATGCTATGTACAAAGTGTATCTTGAACTGAATGCATTATACATAATTAACTGTAATCACATTTTATTAAATGGAGCAGACCGTCTATCTTTGATTATGGCAAGTAAAAATAATTTGAATGGAACAATTACATGGGAGATCAAAATTAAAATTCTCAACTAAAAAACATTAGCTGTGGTTAAGGCTCAGAGTGCATATCAGTATAAGTGTAAACTTTCAAGGGTTTTATAGTTAATTTTTAAAAAGCAGTATTAGAAACCCAAGACAATCAGATATAAGTTTAAGTTTAAAAGAAAGCCAAACATTTGAAAATATGGGCCTGATTCTCTCCTCACAGCTACATTTATCAGGCAAAAACATCATTGAAGCTAACAGAGCTAAACTAGTGAAAAAGTAATTTTATAATACAATCAGGCCCAGACTTCAATGGAGTACTTCTGATTTATATCAGTATTACCAATATTTAGAGTTGGGTCCTTTGTTCAAAAAAAGTAAAAGAGATTCCTATGGTACCATAAAAAAAATCACATGCTCTTACTCAATTTCAACTGTATCTTCCCAGGTAACATCCTGTATTCAGCCATTTAGAGAAGCAGCAAACACTTTACCTGTGAATCCTCCTTTCTTTGAACACCCTAACTACTTTGCATATTCCACTTCTGCTTTGATAACACAACACAGTTTACCTTTTACAAGGCAATGCCTTGTCAGCTACTCTGCCACCTGTGACAAAGTTCCAAGTTTCTACTTGTGGGTCCTGCACTTCTTGGCAGATTTAGGGGCCTCAGAAACTCATCTAGGCCTCAGAGTGACCTCTCTTTCTCAGTATAATTGGCAAGAGTCACCACCTAGTGAGTTACCTTCACCATAGGCCAGTATGGAAGGTGGAAAAAGCGGGGCAGCCTGGGCCCGCCCTCTACTCTGGGCTCCAGCCCAGGGACCCTAATAGTATCAGCTAAGATGGCTGACCTTTTATCCACAAAACACAATACAATTCCCAGGGCTACTTCCCCACAGCAGTCTCCGCTTCTTCAAACTCCACTTCACCCTTACCTCAGGGCCTCCTTCCTTCTGGATGATATGTTGTCCACCACTCAGTCTCACCAACAGCACAAGTTCCTCTCACAGCTCCTGACACCCACAGCCCACCTGACTAACTGGGAGGTTTTTATCTGGATTCAGCCAGTCCCTGATTGGCTTCAGGTGTCCCAATTAGGCTAGCTGTTTCTACTCCTTTCTAGAAGGTTCTTAATTGGCCCCAGGTGTCTTGATTGGTCTGGAGTAGCCTTTGTTTGCCTATCCAGGGAACTGGGACCTGCACATCCTGAGACTAATATACCTGCCTTGCAGCACTCTCCTATATCCTTCTGGTCTGACTCCATCACACACCATTCAATAAAAAAGCAATATAGCTTATACACATAAGTGACATTAACGTAATAAAGAGAAGAGGTCTTCAGAAACATATTTCTCATCATTAGCTTTTTAAGTAATTTACTCATATTTATTTTAATAAAACAAAACTAAAGGCAGAGAGTAAGAGGGAGATCTTCAAGAAATGATATATTCTCCAAATTATAATACCATTTTAGGGGTTCTTTCAATATTATGCCTCCTGCCCACAGAAAAGTCCTTTCAGTATTATTAAACATATTCCAGAGTAAGTTGTTTTCCTCATGACACTATTATTGCTGCTATCTATTTATGTGGCAGTGCCCACTGTATGCTAGGCACTTTTCACTCACAGTGCAAAACATGATCTCTACCCTAATTACACTGCTCTACAACCAAAATGCTTCTGAAATAAATGTAGTCAAACTTTACTAATTCTGGGTCACTGAGAATGAAACTGATGCTTAAAATTGTTGATTGGCTCTAGTTTTCAAGATATGTTATTGGGTCAGTATATACGACCCTTGACATGGGAATGGCGGAGGATAAGTGAGTTATAAAGGGAAGGGATCTCAATTTAAACCAGAAATGACTGAAATACATCTTTGACTGGATCTATGAATAAATCTATGACTGGGTTTGGACAGTACTTGCTTTTTAGGCAAAACAATGAATGATGCAATCTGAAGCTGGTATTGCGTCATACATGATATGAATTGCGTCATGTTATTCCTAGAAGTCATGGATGATGCAATCATAACGAAGCTTACATCACTCTGCTGAACAAATTGCCCTATATCAGCTCTAGAAATCATACGGTGTCATGCTCTCTTATTTTTCAGTGTTTGATTTTGCAAAGGGACACATTTCTGTTTAGCCAAAGTGAGCAGAGATGCCTTGTCCTTGTGCGAGCAGTGCAGATAACTTCTGCTATGTTTGTGGTGAAGTGACTTTTGCATCACAAAAGCGCAGTATAACCACTATGGTTAAGAAAGCCTATCACCTTATTTTGGCTGCAAAATTGGAGATCAGGACAAAAGGTGGGCCCCACACATATGCTGCAACACTTGTGCAACAAATCTTCGCCAGTGGTTGAACAGGAAAAGGAAATCTATGCCTTTTGCAGTGCCAATGATTTGGAGAGAGCCAACAGATCATACCAGCAATTGTTACTTCTGCATGGTGCCTCCAGTTGGGAAAGGTGTGTCAAAGAAGAAAAAGTGGACTGTGCATTATCCAAACATTCCATCAGCTATACGCCCAATACCCCATGGAGAAGGACTGCCGGTTCCTGATGCACCAGAATTATTCTCACTTGAGTCAGACGAGGAAGAGGAGGAAACTTCTGGTCCTGAACCATCAATGTCACAGGGCCCACATTTTCTCCAGTCTTCCTCCTCTGAACCACACCTCAAAACACACGCTGAACTGAATGACCTTGTCAGGGATTTGGAACTACCCAAGAGCAAGGCAGAGCTGTTGGGCTCCAGACTACAGCAGTGGAATCTCCTGGCAGGTGATGTTAGGGTTTCCATGCTCCGTGACCGTCGAAAAGATCTTGTCCCATTCTTCTTCATGGAAGGTGATCTTGTAGCCTGCAACAACATCGATGGTGTGATGGCAGCCCTCAACATCGTTCACGATCCAGATGAGTGGAGACTCTTCATTGATTCATCGAAGACGAGTCTTAAAACTGTTTTGCTGCATAATGGCAATGTTTTGCCATCAATTCCAGTTGGTCATGCAGTCCATATGAAGGTAACCGATGACAACATGAAACAGCTTTTGAGGTGCATAAACTATGACCAACCTCAGTGGCAGCTTTGTGGCGATTTGAAGGTTGTTGCTCTCTTGCTTGGTCTGCAGACTGGATACACCAAGTACTGCTGTTTTCTCTGCGAATGGGATAGTCGTGCAAGAGATTCCCACTACATCGAGAAAGATTGGCCACTCCGACAGTCATTGGAGCTGGGAGGAAAAGTGTTCAGCATCCACCACTTGTTGAATCAAGGAAGATTTTGTTACCACCCTTACACATCAAGCTGGGTCTGATGAAGAACTTTGTCAAGGCCATTGACAAAACACAAGCAGCTTTCAAGTACCTGCGTGGAAAATTTCCAAGGTCAAGAGAAGCTAAGATAACGGAGGTGTCTTTGTTGGTCCTCAGATTCGTGAACTTCTTCGAGATGATGCAGTCATCAGTGAGAATTTGTTGGAAAGAAAAGACTGACAAGAAGTTGGCTTGTTATTGGGCTGAATTTTCATCTCCAAATTCACGGAGCATGGAAACCCTAACATCACCTGCCAGGAGATTCCACTGCTGTAGTCTGGAGCCCAACAGCTCTGCCTTGCTCTTGGGTAGTTCCAAATCCCTGACAAGATCATTCAGTTCAGCTTGTGTTATGAGGTGTGGTTCAGAGGAGGAGGATGGGAGAAAATGTGGGTCCTGTGACACTGATGGTTCAGGACCAGAAGTTTCATCCTCTTCCTCTTCCTCGTCTGACTCAAGTGAGAATGATTCTGGTTCATCAGGAACCGGCAGTCCTTCTCCGTGGGTTATTGGGCGTATAGCTGATGGAATGTTTGGATAATGCACAGTCCACTTTTTCTTCTTTGACACACCTTTCCCAACTGGAGGCACCATGCAGAAGTAACAATTGCTGGTATGATCTGTTGGCTCTCTCCAAATCATTGGCACTGCAAAAGGCATAGATTTCCTTTTCCTGTTCAACCACTGGCGAAGATTTGTTGCACAAGTGTTGCAGCATATGTGTGGGGCCCACCTTTTGTCCTGATCTCCAATTTTGCAGCCAAAATAAGGTGATAGGCTTTCTTAACCATAGTGGTTATACTGCGCTTTTGTGATGCAAAAGTCACTTCACCACAAACATAGCAGAAGTTATCTGCACTGTTCGCACAAGTACGAGGCATCTCTGCTCACTTTGGCTAAACAGAAATGTGTCCCTTTGCAAAATCAAACACTGAAAAATAAGAGAGCATGACACCGTATGATTTCTAGAGCTGATATAGGGCAATTTGTTCAGCAGAGTGATGTAAGCTTCGTTATGATTGCATCATCCATGACTTCTAGGAATAACATGATGCAATTCATATCATGTATGACGCAATACCAGCTTCAGATTGCATCATTCATTGTTTTGCCTAAAAAGCAAGTACTGTCCAAACCCAGTCATAGATTTATTCATAGATCCAGTCAAAGATGTATTTCAGTCATTTCTGGTTTAAATTGAGATCCCTTCCCTTTATAACTCACTTATCCTCCGCCATTCCCATGTCAAGGGTCGTATATACTGATACAATAACATATCTTGAAAACTAGAGCCAATCAACAATTTTAAGCATCAGTTTCATTCTCAGTGACCCAGAATTAGTAAAGTTTGACTACATTTATTTCAGAAGCATTTTGGTTGTAGAGCAGTGTAATTAAGCAAGCTACAGCATTTACATTTAACAACACTATGGGCAACTTCTGATGGTCTAAAGCAGATGAATAGATGAACAGCTAAAGAATTATTAGGCCAAACACTGTGTTTAACTGTCATCCTCTAATTCGTACTCATTAGCAAGCAGGGACTTGACAAAGACAGGCAAAAGGTAGTGGTACCTTGTATCAAACCCAAAACCAGCTTCACACTTTAGTTTCCACCAGACTGAGCCAAGAAGTTTGGCCGCCAGAGGAGTCCAGACCAGGACCACGCTATCCTGAGTTGAAACCATATTCAAGATGTATCTCTCAACAACTATCAAGGGAAAGAGGTGCCAGTACTTGGGGCTAAAGTGGATGGGGGGTGAGGGTTGAACTGTTGGTTTGTTGCATGAGTTAGATTGCTCTAGCTAGGCATTGTGTTTAACACCACAATAATACTCTGTGATTGGCCATCTTTCTATAAGCATATATACAGACTCCCTCGGTGGTTAACTATGAATATGTGGCATACATAGTTATCATTCGGTGTTCTCTTCACTCATCCTTATTAGGTGTAAGACATTTGCCTGCCTGACTACTGGAGGCTAGAGCTATGAGAAAAATTTCATAGAGAGAAAAGAGAGAAAACAGAGTGTCTATCTCCTGATTATTTGTTTTTTTTTGTTTCCCTTACACTAAAATAAATATATGTTTTGCCCTTTGTGTACAGAAAAAGGACAAACATCATCTCCCTACTTGTTGTCATGTACCTGTCATTTGCAGGACTAGTGTATTTCACTCCTCACTAGAACCAGCCAGTAGGAGGATTGTTCTTGCCTTTAGAAAGCAGATCAGACTTAATGAGCTATTTGGAACTTGTGTAGCACATTTAAGACAGGCATTGTGCTATCCACACAGTGCAGGGAATCACCCATTACCTACAGAAATGAAGTGTAGCATGTCTCTGGTTCTCTTGGGAAACTGAAGTGCTCTTTTGAAATGTCAGCCATGTAGGGACTGGGAAAGCCAACAGCAACGTGAAATTCTTGAGGGAAGTGTTTGCTGATCTAGTGAGTTTCATGCTTCTGACAGCTACAGCACTATTAGTGATCTGAGTCTTTCCCTTTGCAACTGTTGGTGCCAAAGAATAACTGGGAAAGCAGGGAAGAAAATGGGAGAGAAGCAGGAAAAAAAGGATGGAGAGTAACGCTGGTCAAAACTTTTTAAAACTTTGACTGGCTTTGACAGTCCAAATGTTGAGTTTTATTTTATTTATTTATTTCCCAACTATGCTTCCTGGCAACTTGCAAGTGTGTCAGGTGGTAGTTTGATCATTATATTCTGTTTCTTTGAAAGGAATCATTTTTTACAGCTCTCTTGTGCTTACCTCTGCCCATAGTACTTTTAAAAAAAAAAACTGTTCAGGCTTTGTGTGAACAACTTTAAAAATATTTCAGAAGTGCCGAGAACCCACAAAAATGCTCCCACACTCAAGCTCATGTTTTCTTTGAAAGTGAGAGCAAATCATTACTTTTTAAAGACACTATCTAAGTTGTAGGCCTTTAAAATACTTTTTTCACTTTACTAAGATACCTGACAGACTAGGCCCAAGACTTTCATAAATGACTGGTGATTATGAGACCCCAACTTGAGACACCTTAAATGATCTGATTTTCAAAGAGTGGACGTTGAGTATTTTCTGAAAAAATTAAGCTATTTCAAGTTGGCTATCCCAAAACTGAGGAACCCAAAATCGCTCTTAAAAATCTTGGCCTGAAGCAACATTATGATGATGTATAGGAACTACAACTAACCAACTGTAGAACTTCTATTAGGATAATTTCTGCAGGATAACTAACCACAACTGAGGAAATCAGAACAGGAAGAGACATTTTGTGCTGTTTGTTTTCCCTGGTGATTTGCAACCTGATGGCAAGGCTTGAAAGTTGCATCAATCAGTAAAGATGGGTAGATGCTGGAGCAGGCACATGAAATTTTGATCATTAGCCTGAGTATGCCGACCTAATTTATTTCCCTCTGCCTTCCATTGTTAGCATCTTTGCCTCTTTCACCCCTGTTTAGTTCACAGATCTGCCCTGCCCCTCCCACTCTGGTGCTTTCAAATCCCAGACCTATTTCCTTCCTATTCAATTTTCCTTTTCTTCATACAATACAAGAATATATTTCCATTTCACTGCTGATTACACACTCTTGCCTGAGTAATGGACTTAACCTCCTGCCATCTTCCCACTTCACTACCCTGCTCTGCAAGAATTGCATCTAGATCTCCTGGGCTGGTCTACTGTGCCAAACACCAGCCCTGCAAACACTTGTGGAGAGATAAGACAATGCCTATTTTTCCACCTACCAATTAAATGACTTAATTTTAAATAATCAGAAAAACTTGTCAACCAAATACATGATGTTGTTAACTTTACCAATTACATTCACGCAAAACTTCCTCCCAGTACCCCCAACACAAACAAGAGAACATAACAACATGAATGAGAAAGTACTTGGAAAATAATGCTTTTATTCCTTTCAGTCACAAGTGCCAAAATGTCATAGAAAGAAATATTTCAGATGTGGAGTATGCTGAAAATTAAAGTTAAATTAAATTGGCACTTGTGTTAAAGCTGTCTATGTTACAAGTAAAAACTTAGAATATTTTCAAAATCTAATTTACTTTTCACTGAGCTTGGACAATGAAAATGACATGATTTTTTAATAACCATTTTAGTCAGTTTCACATACAGGTCACCATGCCCTAGTGCAGTGGTACAATGGGTTGGAAACACTACCGGGTAGATGTTTAACAATAGGCTCCATTAAAACAAGATATTCAGTTCCACACAGTAGATAATGGTGAAGAGTAACAGGAACTCTCAGGATCCATGGTTCCTTCTATGGGGAGCTAACCCTGCCCTGTGATGGAGTAATATTGTGGAAATGCCTCAAAAAGGATCTCAGTGAGAATTCTTCCCACTTAGTCCCCTCCCATGAGAGAGGATGTTATTCTGACTCAGTTTTTAGTACTACTGATTGCATACTTTAAAATCTAAATATCCTGGATTTTTCTTTTTGTTTTACATTACTTATATCAGGTTTTGCAGAAGCATGCTTTTACAAGAACTAACTTCTCTGCTGTCTCTGACTGGCAATGGCATTTCATGCTCTGAAAGGAGAGGAGCTAAGTGACTAGGAACCTGACTCAGAATCACTGAGACACATCTCCTTTCTTAGCTGTGTGTCATCTCAGACCAGTTTGATAGCATGCAGTCTGATTGGGGAATGCACAGCATCAGCTCCAGATCTCAGTCAAGAAGACATTCTTCATATCCAGAAGCCCTTCTGGAAGGTCATGCAAAATAGTTAATACAACAGAGGTCAGCCTGTTACAACTGTGGACTCCAAAGAAGAGAATTTCTGCTGGATCAGATCTTAAATCAAGTACTAAAAATATCTGACCAGAATAAAATTAGTGGATAAAATAAATAAAATAAATCCATAAATTTTATGGATAAATAAATAATTTGGTTTTTTTATGGATAAAATAATCCATAAAATTAGTGGATTTACACAAAAAATTGTGGGTTGGTTTTTTTTTTTAAAAAAAAGAGAGAAAAAAATGTCAGCTTCCTGGAAAAGCCTGTCTCCTTCTGCAACCACAGCAGCTTCCAACACTCTCTCATCAGTAAAAATGCAACAGCAAAAAGAAACAAAATCATATTTACCTCCTATATTTGTGTGTCTTTTATGGAGGTATGGCTATGGTTAAGCAGCTTAAAACTATGGAGCCATAAAGAGTCATAGGCATGGCCCATAAATTGCCATCAGTCATTTCAGTTACTTTCCTAGTCTATAGCATTTATACAGCTCGGGGAGCGGGGAGGAGGTGTTATTACTTCCCTCAATACACTATGCTAAAGTACAGGGAGATTTATAGTAAAAACTAGATTACTGGCATTTTTTTAAAAAAAAATTTTGTTCCTTTAACAATTTATTTTTAGATGGTTCTATATTTTCTCTCTTCCTCACCACATTTTCTTCCATTTCCTGAAAAGGTCAAGGGTCCAGTGAGAATCAATCTTCTGGGAATTTGGATACCAGAAAAAGAATATAGGTGGTGCCCCATTGCTGGGCAGAGGCTCTACAGCCAGGCAGGAGAAGGAGAAGGGAGGGACAAAAGCCATCTAATTTTGTTTAGGTGTTTAGGTACTCAGTGGGATTCTTGAATGTGCACTGGGAGAGCAGTAGGGCCACTTTTTTAAACTAGCAGGGAGCTAGGGAAAGCCTTTAAGTCTCTGGCCTGGGACAACTGCCAAAAGCTGGTGACTATCCACAGAGGCAGATGGAACATGCTCCTTGGCTTGCTCTTATTTTATAGCTGCCATTGTATTGAGGACAGGGAAGTCACCAGTGGAAAAGGAAGGTGAGAAAAAAATAATATATGGAGACAATTCCCAACTCTCAATGGTGCTGTTGTCGTTTACAGTCCAAATGGAAATAGGGCTGCAGTGTTTTGTGGGCACAAAAGTTTCCCATGCATTTTTGTGGGAGAATCTATTGTGTCCTGTTTTGAAAACAGTATTTTTTGTTAGCAGATTACTCTGCATCTGGACATGCTTCCATCTCTAGTATTGGAAGTTTCTCACAATTTTTCAGGTAGTCTGGCTATTATTTTATTAGTGTCTAGAATCCCAAAATCCAAAGGGGTGTACACTCCAGGATGGGGTAAATGGTGGCAGTTTAAATGCCTTTTAAATAAATTTCATTTATTATGGTATATTATATTTGTTAATTTTTTTTCAACAGCACCCTGTGGATTTAAATTATTAGTGACATTTAATCTTAGACTATTATACCCCATTTAAGTTGAGAAGTAAAGCTGTATTAACTCTAATTTTGGATATATATTATTTAAAATAGGTATTTGAGTTAGACCCATGTTACAGGTTATCAGAAAAGTTTATTCCTGAAGGTTCTCAAAGCACATCATTGAGTGTGTACAGAGGCCAGCCAGATGGCAGCACCCCCAATTTTAAATTACTTTAGGAGAAAAGAGACTGCAGCACAAGGGATGGATAAAGGATTTCCCCCTATCCAATATCACCACTGGATACTCAAAATCTCCTTTAACGTAAATAACATCAGATGCCCGGGCACACAGGTAAGTGTTGCCTGCCCCCTAGTAACCCAGAGAGAAAAGGTGGGGTTACATACAGAACCAGAGACATGCAATGTGTTCAGGTAGGATGCAAAAACATGCATTCATGCTTAATTAATGACCTGTTTTGACCCATCCCAATGAGTTTAAAAAGTGACACACATTTTCACACAAATATAACTTTCACAGAGAAATAGTACATACAAATATACCTGCCCAGAGAAGGTCATGTACATGAAAATGTCAGATAAGAACAGTTAAACTTCATTAAAGCATATTTATTACAGTAGAAATGACTATAATGGCTCATTCTTACTTCACTATTGCCTCTAGGACAGATATAGCAAACGTCCTGCCCCTGAGCCAAACACAGTTCATGGCACAAGTTTACTCATCTGAAACACCACAGCACAGACAGGAAAGTAAACTGGGGGCACTCTGCTTTTTTTAAAGTCTGGTGAGGTTGCTAGTGACACTGGAACAATGTGGGGGGTGGAGGGGAAGGGCGCCGTGCTGCTAAGGAGAGGGTTGGGCCTGGGAATCCTGTATATTGCGAGTACCACCGTTTTCCACTTCCCTTTGCCAGAAACTACCCACTCTCCTTTAGGTAGGCTTGTCAGTGATATCTGCTGTTCATTCCGCCCAGGGAGTAGCAGGGATATGAATCTTGTGTCTAGCAGAGATTAGAGTGGTGATGGAAACATGATTTTGCAGAGCCTAGGGTAGAAGCAATAGTTCACTTCAAAAGGAGAGGGAGAGGTCACTGTGTAGGACATGAGGGCAGAAAACATGTTGGGAAAAAGCTGGCACCTAAAGGCAGCCATTTAAACTATACTTGACCTCAGTGCAATTTGAGGACAAATATAGCAATCCTCAGGTCAAGCCACCTCATCTGTTAGACAAAATTCAAAGTTGGACTGTGCACTCAGTGAATCTTGATGTGTAGTAAGGGAAATCTGGAAAGGCAGCAGGAGCCAGGCAAAATTTTAAGCAGAAAGCTTCATTTAGGGGTCCTCAAACTTGGGGGTTGTGACCTCTCAGGGGGCTGCGAGGCTATTACCTGGAGGGTCACAAGCTATCAGCCTCCACCCCAAACCCTGCTTCACCTCCAGCAGTTATAATAGTGTTAAATATAAAAAAGTGTTTTTAATTTATAAGAGGGGGTTGCGCTTGAAAGCTTGCTATGTGAAAATGGTCACTACTACAAAAGTTTGAGAACCACTGGCTTAAATGAACAAAATATCAGTTTAAAGGTGACATCCTAAAGAGAGCTTAGTTGATTTTGTATGATTTTCCTATTGCTATCTATCTTCATGATAATAATATTAACAGAGTCTGCTCAAAAATATTTCACATGTAAATAAGGGTAAAAACAAATTTCACTTTTCACAGTGACACAGAGTTTCATTTTTCAAACTGCTTTGCAGTTCTTTTTACTAAATGAACAAACTTCCACCATTATCATAATAATCTGGACAATAGATGCTCCTTGAGGTATAAATCTCATTTTTCATGAGCATGGATAACTGAGACTCCATTCTTTAAAAACATAAGGTGATATTTTATTGAAACTTATTCCCTCTGCCACAGACATCTCCACATCAGGAAAGCAGAAAATAACATATCTGAATTGCATGCTCATTTTGAGTGGAATAATAAGAAAGTTGTCTCTGTTATCTCTAAACGTAACTAAACAATACAAAACTAAACAAGCTCCAAATTATTTGGAAAATGTTCACTTATTTTGAATGAACAGAGCGACGTATGGGAAGGAATGAGGAAATTGAATTAGGAAGGCCATAATGAGGAGTAATATTGGAAATGATGAGTTGTCATTAAATTTGTATCATTTGTGGCAAGTTCACATTCAGTTCCACAGAACACTATGAAGAACTGGTACACACTTTTCACAAATAACTATAATCTCTATTTATAAATATATATGAATGTTTGTTTCAAAAATAACAGCATGAACTATTAAAACAAACAAGACATGGGAAACAGACGTTACAGAATAACCATTGAGTACAACTGATATATTTGTATTACTCAATAAACATTGGTAGAAGAGGTGAGGGGGAAAGAAGAGTAATTGTTGACAGTAATTGAGGTACACGAAAAATAAATATGCAAATATAAATAAATCTGCTGCCATGGCAAGTATGAAGATCTGGCACAATTTTGAGTGAAGGAATTTTGAAAACCCCCCACTAGACAGAAGGAGATTTCAGATAGACTGGGGAAAAATAAAGATTATGGGGCAGACTTCAATGAAACTATGACAATATGCAGCAGATGACAATCAGTCCCATCACTTTTTAAAGAGAATGAAAGGTTGTAAACATCACACAAACTAGCACATCATATCTGGTCCGATAGCTCAGCTATTTAGTGCCTCATTCTACATCGTGACAGGGCAGAACACTACAAAGATGAATTAAATAAGAATAAGCAAAACGGACATGTATTTTTTAGGTGATTTTTGTTATTTCAAGTTGTATGTAATTATCTAGTACATTTACCATGAAGTTACAAGCACAGAACAGAAGTACTCCCATTAAGAGAAAAATTAACACTAAATTTAATAAAAGCTACTCTTCAGAAGCTAAAACTGAAGTAACATAGATAATTGGGCATTTCCTTGTAAAGGACCTTTTTAGCTTCCGGAGGAAAATTATGGAAACCAAAGGAAGACAATGAAAAGCGTTGCAATATAAATTACACACAGAGACAATAAATGTTTATACCAAAATTCAAAGTTGGACTGTACAGAGTCTCCTCGAGATCAGCCTTTTTGCTGGGGGAATCATTTTGTTTGGGTTAATGTGAATAGCACACACACACTTGATTGCTTAATAATTATGTACCCTTCCTTCATTCCTAACAGAAATACAAAACATAAATGATACAGGTGCTAAAGGGCTATGAAACTGACTTACAGTGGTGGGCTTCCCTCTCCGCGCCCCCGCCCACCCCACAAATCACACGGCTTTGTTAAATTAATATAAGCATTTCTCAGAAGTGTTAGGAGAGAAAAGTTGCTGGTTGTTTAAACAATTCTAATGGTCTAACCTTTTTACATTAAACATCTGTTCACTTCATTTACTTTCTGGCAGCAGTTCATAAATTTTCTGCAGCAGACACAGCTTAATGAATATATACCAGATTATTTAAATGAATGGTGTTGTTAATGAGTTCTTTGAATAGGTTTCTCTAAAAAGCAAGCATAAAATTACTTTCCCAATTGGGATGCTTTAATATATTAAGAAAAACATACATAATCACTGTCACACAAGCCTTAGCTGTCTTGAAATTCAAACATTTTTAAAAGCTAGTATAATTTATAGTCATAATTTAAATAGTAGGAATGTAATGTCAGCATAGTGGATTGATTCCTGACCCTTCCCCACCTCCCCCCGAATGTACTATCAGTTTATCACAAGTAATTCTTTTCCATATAGGAAAGGGTCAGTTGTGCTGCTCTTCAGCTGGGAGGAAGGAAGGGCTATAAATAATAATACCAGATATTCAAATCGCCCTTAACACCTTTTTTTCAAAGGATCCCAAAAAGCTTATCAAATATATAATTAAGCCACTCATTCCCTTTTGAGGTAGGAATTTAAATCCATTTTAAAGTTGGGTAAAATGAGACAGGATAAGTGACTTGCCAAATATGATTCGGTATCAAAAGCTCACTATAGGATTATGAATCTTTCATCACAGTCCCCTGTTCTAACCACTCAATTATACATATAACTTTATTTCTAACTGTGATAAGGGTGCTGATTCTATTAAGAGGTAAACTTGCTGCAGGAATGTTATGCTTTAGAAGTCACTGTCTATATTTTTTAATTTAATAGCTCTTATTTCTCCCCATGTATTGGTTCCAATATAGATAACAGCACATTCTGCACTAGTCTATACAAATCCTATGTGAAGTAGTATTAATCTAGAACTTATACTCAGTTTATTATCTAGCACTGAGCATGTTACTTATAAAAATACAACAATGGAAGGATTTTTTTTATGTTTTAAATCTAAACATAGGCCCCAATTCTGCAAACACTAATGTATGTGCTTAAATTTAAGCTCAGGAGCAGATCTTTGCAGGATAAAATAATTAAACTAAAATAAATAATAAAATAATTGCCACTGGGAATTCTACAGTCTTTATTATTTGTAACCATTTTAACTTTGTTCTTTGCAAAATCTCTTGTTCTGTCTGAAGGCTCCACAGAGATGCAAGATAGTATTGAATTGCATTATAGTATTAGCAGGCTGTAATATCCGTGATTACTGTTGTTTTAACATATAAATTATCAATCAAAATACAGCTCTGATCCAAAAATGTTATTTCTGGTGTACAAGCTAAGTATAAGATTCCAAATTGTGTGTCTCTCTTCTTCAACCACATTTAGAGTGATTTGCCTGGGTAAAGATATGGTTTAATTAAATGTGGTTTACCACAACTGGCAGTCTCATTTTGAGGGAAAAGGCTAAAGCCATAATAATACGTGTGCTCATTTATATGAGGAAACTCAGCAACACGCTGGAGTTGGCTTTCCAAGGCTTACAGGAGTCTCTTGATAAAAATCTGGCTCCAAAGTGAAGAATGAGTGCAGATGATCTTCCTTGCTCTGTTGGTGTTTCCCCCTCACTCCTGAAGGCTGCTAAATCATCCCTAATGGAAATGACTTACTCCTGCAGCTCTTAAAATTACTTCTGGTGTTTCATTTACCACATGCTGGCTAATAGGATGACAGAACTCAATGCTTGGAAAACAAAACTTACTTTTATTCAAAGAACTATTTACAGAGAACTGCAGCCAGCATTCTAGACATGTGAATTCCTGGTGCCTCCTCCAAACTTTTCCCTGTGCTCCTTCCTCTGAGTCCCATGCAGGTTGCTACATGTTTCTTTTAACTATTTTTGTTGTTGTGGCTTTTGTACAAGCAGTTGCTTACTTGCTCGGGCCAGAGACCAATAGTACATACCCCATCCTGAGGAAACGGCATTTACTGCCACACCATTGTGGACTCATAGGACTCAAAGTCCTTCAAGCGTGCTGGCCTTCAAACCAGTATCCCAATTCTTGTTGTTGCTGTTGGTGGGGGACTTGTTTCCACCCTGTCACTGCCTTCACTCTGTTATGTGGTATCTTGTTGCTTGCTCTGTACTGGTCGTATACTCACATGACTCTCCTATATCAGGTCACCTGATAACTAAGATTCTTTTTGTGTCTTCTGGTCTGAGGCATGTCTGCTGTCTGCCACTACTCCACAGCTTTTGTCTCCACTGCTGTCCTGAGTCTGTAGTTACCTCATATGACCTGTGTCCCACTAAAGCTTGGAGTGCTGCCTTTTGCCATTGCTTTGTGTGGTTATTTGTTGACTGAACCCAGATCTTCTCACCTGTGTGTAGTGACTTCATGTCCTTACCTTCTTTCTTATAGTGAGCTGCCTATTAAGTTTGACGTCTTTTAACTGCTTCTGTATCCTGTCCATCACTGCTCTGCTGGATTACAGCAGACTATTTTTCATGGGAAGCAGAGTCTTGGTTCTCCAATGTATCACTCCCTGTGCTGGGCTTTTATCTAGTCCCTGGAAGGCTGTATAGTGATGGTCTAATATTCCTAGGTAAGGACCCCTTCCTGTCTGATTTGCCTTTAGCATTTGCCTCTTGGTTGTCTTTTCTGACAGCTCCACCATCCCATTGCTTTGCTGTTACCCTGGGGAAGACATCTATTGCTCAAATTTCCATTTGATGCTGAATGATTTGAATTCCACTGCAGTGTATTGTGAACCATTGTCTGAGCAGTGAGTGTCAGGCATGCCAGACCTTGCAAAATTTGAGGTCAGTTTCCTGATCACAGTTCTTGCCTGAGCATCCTCCAGATAATTCCCCCTCCCAGAAATTTGAGTAGTAATCTACTGTGACCATTTAGTTCCTGTCACTAAAAATGAATTCAACTTTTTTTTACCTTTTCACAGGGTTGGGTTATGATTTCATAATGCCATAAAGTCTCCTACTATCAATCACTATATTCTTTGCACACCTCGCACTGTTCTACGCATGTTCTCAATTGGGTCTGGTAAGTAGATATGGCCCTGGCTTGTTTCAGTCTTATAAATCACTAGACTCCCTTCACATCCTTTGCTCTGTGCATTTCCTTAAAGACTCTCTTTCTGGCCAAAGTCCTTCAGCAGTTAACACACCTTTGATGAAGGGGACCTCAGATCTCCTCAGCGTCAGCTAGTCTGCATTCAGCCTAATATTCCACTCCTGACGTGTTTAGGAGTTACAACAGCTTGGTATCATGGTTCCAGATTTCCTCTTTCTTGGCATCTCCTCCTGCAATAAGAATGTCATCAGGTACAATCTTGATCCTTTGATGTCCCTCTAGTGCCTGGTTTACATTGGAGCACCTCTGGCGCCATCCATAGACATTTGTGATAGAGTGGGAGTAACCTAGAGCTCGCTTACCACTCTGTGCACATTGTAAGCATCCCCATATATAACAAATTGGAAGACAATTGATTCTGACTAGGTGATTAAACAGTTAACAAAAGGATTCAGCTCGTCAGCTGGAATGGTTTTATGGGAGACAGGAAGGGAGGTGAGAAGGCTTGAAGGAAAGGCAAAGAAGCTCAGGATCTTCCCCACCTCTCACCCTGTGTCAAGGGGATATGCTGAAGCTTGGAAAAAGCCATATGGTGATGGGACATGGAGTTGCACATTGTAAATAAAGTAGGTGAACTTGCATAAGAGAGTGCGAGGACTCCTTGCAAAGAGAACTCCAGGCTGGGGAGTATGCCCTGTGACATATTTATACCCAGGAGTACCTGCCAAAAGGTGTGACAAAAGTTGTCAGTTGGCTGAATGGCTCATTTTGCTCGATATGCCAAAACCCATTCTTGACATCATAAATAGTGAATACTAAACCGGGTAGGTTGTCCTCATACACTGCTAATGTATACTGACTTGTTTTCAATGCCTTAAATGGTTTTCGGCCAATGCAGATCCTCAGTCTACTTGCAGGTTGTCTCACAACTGTTAGGCTGCTGATCCATTCTGGGTAGTTTCAACGGATGTAGTAATGCCTCCTCTCTGCAGGTTTGCCATTTCCTCCTTCAGTGTCTCCACCAGGGCTAATGGAAAGCTACATTTCAGTAGTCTCACAGACTGCATGCGGAAGTCCATTTATACCTTAAAGTTGCTCTTCAAGTGTTCATCTCCTTTAAATATGTCTTTATATTACATTGGGATGCTGGGCAGATCATGTTGAGAATGTTCTGCTGTTGTCCTTTGGTCAAAACCAAAGCTTGCCCTGCCCTGCTGCCCAACATCTGTGGCACTCCTCACTGTCAACTGCTATAAACTACAAGCAATAATGTCTCTTGTTTTGTGGGTATAGTATCGATAGCCTGCATTTGCCCACTGGCTTTGCATGGTTTTATTTAGACTTAGAAGGATTAGATTTTTATCAGCAAATGTTGATTTCACCATATACGCACAAACTGAAAAAAAAATCCATTGATAGTCAAAATTAACACATCAGCAAGGTAAAAAAATGCTGCTTATTAGTGCTTGATTAAAGGATATTCACTTTGTTTATTTTGACATGGAAGGTTGACAATTTGTGCTTTAACCGTTATAAATCTTTTTAACTTTTTGGATCTCAATGTCTACTGTCATTAAATTCTTGTCTGACCCCCATCCACATCTTTCTCTGACACTCTTATAATTTCCCACAACTGAGAATTAAAATTAATTTTTAAAAAAGAGCTTAAACTCATAATTTTGTGCAACTATGAAAATTAATTTGATACAAATTAGACTACACGTAGCATTGGGACATAAAGTCATTATGTTTCCTCCTTGAACCACGGTGCATTTTTCTTTCTGCCTTCCATGTTGCTTTCTACACTATATGCTCTGAACATAATTTCTGCATTCTCTGTCCTGGGTCCTGAGTTGCTTTATCTTGAGCCTCTGTATCTGTTCTGCACTAATGTTGCCATTGTTTAGATCCTTTTCCCTGGACAGTTCAGCTGCCCTTGCATGAGGAGGCATTTCTCTAGGGTTAGATCTGTTTCTCTCAATAATCTCGCCAGTAAACTGAAATCACATGTCCCACAAATAATCCTGTCTGTAATTAGGTAATCTTTAATCAAATGTATCCAAAATTACATGTGGACGCTAGAGTCCTCAGTTCTGAAATGTAAGCATCTATTCCCTCTTCTGCTTCTTGCTTTCAGGTTAAAAAAAACGAACAAACAGTCTCTCTGTAGTTCCATTCTGCTTGTGATCCTAGAATTCAGACACTATTATCAGACGATGCAATGTTTTGGGCATTATTCCTGATAATTGTCTCATTCACTTCTCATTCTTTCCCTCCAGTGAGGAGATAACAAAAGTGTTGTCTTCATTTTCTCATTTTTATCCCCTATGGTCAGATGTGTATACAGACTCCACTCTTGTTTCCACTGCTTCCAAGTTTGTGCAAAGTTTTTTTGTCTGGAAATCCAACATTCCTGGTGGTCTGAATCCCTCAGTGTTGCCTGTTTACTCTGTTTCTAAGTGCCGCTTTATTTGCCTGCTAATCTTGTACTCTACCTTGCTGTGGGTCTCACTAGACTGACCAGAGCCACCCTGTTTTATATATCGCGTGCTAGGTAATAACAGGAAAGGACTTCCTGCTTGTAAAACTAAACTGATTGTTTATAAAGAGAATTATTTACAAAGATGCCACAACTGCAGCTAGCCATCTACTCGTGCACATGAACTGATTTCCTGGTGCCTCTTCCAAACTTTTCCCTTCCTGCAACCTGTACTCTTCACTCTCAGGACCAATTTTTTACATTAGGAGTGGACCAGATAACTTTACATTTAGTGCTATTTTAAGGTCTTCTCCAAATTCTTCTCCCTGTCTCCAGTCTGTATTATACCTTCAGTATGATTTTCAGAAACAATTTTTATAAACATTTCCAAAAATATTCACTTCATATAAGCCTGTTTGCCAAGTGGCATTGTCTCCTTCCTTGACTATGGATCTGAAAAAATATTTTAATTTAAACAAGAAAACAAATAAATTGATTCCCCTTCCTGCCTGCAAGCCCATGGGGTTTATCACAGATGAAGGAAGACATCCTTTATGATCACTTCTAAAAATACTGGTATCACATCACAAAAGAAAATGAGAAGGTAGAATGGAGGAAACTTTCCCTGCAGGTCAGAAAAGTTGCATCAGAATTAGTCTGCTACTGTACATGCATAATTAGCCAATATCTACTGTATTGATTAGTTTCATGATTATTTTTGAACAGATACTAAAAAAAGTCTGTGAAAGTGTCAAATATGATCAGGTGTATCCATTTTAGCCTCTCTAATGAATGCAACTAATTCAGATTTTGCTATTTCCAAAATTCATTGATCCTGTGGTCACTACTAGATGCCTTAGATCTTGGATTCTCTTTGTAAAGTATGTTATATACTATGCCTTTCTTTCCAACTACTTGTTTAGGGAGAATTTTAGGTTTTCTCTACACTACCCAGCTTTTAGAAAAGCTTTTTAAAAGTTGGGCAATGTAGCTGCTGTTTGTAAGTTCTTTTGCCGACAAAATACTTCCACCCGCAACAAGCGGCATTTGCGTTGTTGGCAGGAGCACTCTCCTGCCAACAGTGTGGTGTTCACACCGGCGGTTGCTGGGGCAAAACTTTTGTATTTCATGGTTTGGGGGGTTTTAAACACCTCTGAACAATATTGCCAGTGTACACATAGCCTTAGATTGCCTGTGGGTAAAGGAGAAGGAAAAAGACAATAGTCTTGAGGATGGTGTTCTTTAAACTGTTCATGTGACCTAACACTACATGCAGATAAAACCCTCATTAATGACAATGGAACTAAACATTGAAGCAGGATCATAATAATTAGCTATTATATAACCCATAGTCAGCAATTTAGACAGTTCTTAGAAAGCTCATAAGAGTTACTCATTGCAAATTTTTTTCCATTTAAGTTTTTAGAAATGTAAGTACTATATATTAGATTATATGGATAAGAAAACTGACACCAAACTCTACATTCTGAAATCTACTGGAACCTAATCCCAAAGTTGCTAGTGCTCCAGAAGTGTTGAGGGGGGGGCTTTATTTGGCAAAATTTAAGTGGGTTGTTGTTTTTTTTTTCATGGAACAAAGTAAGAAATTGTGTATCGTGAATTGTTCTACTTTGCTTTTATGCTGGAGGTTATCTTATTTATAAAAATAAGACCAAATACAACTCTTTCCTGATGAGAAATAAACGTAAAGATTATTTATTTTTTCTTTTATCCAATTATGTTTTTGACATTTAGTAAATTCTCCCAACAATTTACTCCCATTTTTCTAAATGGAATCATGTTTTCTCAGTTTGACTAGGTCATTTTTGTTTTTAATGGACTCTCTTGGTATTACAAAGAAAATTATAGGAACGTGTCCTTTCCAGTAGATGTTTAACCCTTTAGCCTGATGCTCTTTAATCCACTAATGTATATTTCAGACTCTGAGAGGCAGGCTGGGTTTCAAAACCTCTGCTATCTATGCTTAGCAAGATAAAAGGAGAGGTTAGAGAAAATATTTCAACAATATATTTTCATAGCGGTAAAAGTTCTCTATCCAAAGCATATATTTGGTTCTTTAAAGGGGATTTGTTTCCACACTACTAAGCAACTTTTAGACTACTTCTCATTTCCCATCTCTAAAAAAAGGGAAACATTTCAAGAGGGCATCTCTGGCAGACTTCTCTCTCTCACACTTCTCCCTCCCTACCACAAGTGCACACGCATTCGCTGCTGTTTGAAAAGGAATCTTGGTCAGTCAATCCCATCACTCTCTGCTCAAAGACGTTTTAAGGTATAGGACATTTCTGAAATGGAATAGCTCGTAGCTCTGGGCATGTTATGCTACTTTGGCTCCTTTCTTCAAAACTTCCAAAGGAGGCAACCATGGTAGCTCAGAGAACACCCCCAAAAATCACATTTTTTTGTATAAAAGTTGTTAGGATAAATTGCCAATAATTCTCTCTATCGAGATAGAGGGTGACCCAAAAGGCTGCAGAACTGCTGCAGATCTACTCTGCAGATAAGGGCATGTTGCAGCAATTTTTGTCAGATCCCAGTTTATGGTGGCATGGAGGATTCTGGGCTTGGCTGTGGAGGCACAGTCAATTGATGCATACCTATATTGATATACTGGCCACATACAACAAATGATTTAAGCCTAAAAACTTGAGAGTTATTTAAGCAACCGATTTGACTTGCTGAACTTCAGTTAAGCGAGCAGGGACGGTGCAACCCGCTAGGCTAACTAGGCAGCCGCCTAGGGCGCCAAAAAGCAGTGCCCCCCATTTTTTTTTAAAGTGTTCCTGGGCTGGGCTGAGGAGCGGCACAGTTTTGCCTGCGCTGGGAGAAGGAGTCTGAGAGCCGCAGGCGGAGCTCTGCCCAGACACTGGTGCCGCCGATGGCAATGTCAGTTTCAGCCTGGAGTCCTCAGACTCCCTCTCCCAGAGTAGGGGAAGCGCCTCCGGGCTGAAACTGACATTGCCAGCGGGGAGGGAGGGTGAGGAGCTTGCACCCGCAGGGCTCCCCGCATGGGGAGCTGCCGCGGGGAGCTGCTGCAGGGCTTCCCGAGTGTGTGGGGGCGGGGGGACAGAGGGGAGGCGCAAGGTGGAAGTTTCACCTAGGGCGCAAAATATCCTTGCACCAGCCCTGTAAGTGAGATGAAGATTTGGGGCTTTGTTCTGCTGTTATAGGGTGTAAATCCATGCTAACACCATTTGCACCAGCTAATTTTATCTGTGATGCCAATAAAAATATTTATTTGATTTCCCAAGTTAAACAAGCAATGGTTAGGGCTAACAAGGTCCCACATCAAAGTGCAGATTGGGAAACCAAAATCTTCATAAATACATCTTTTAATCTTTAAACCTTTTAACCTTTAAACAGCTAATCCTTATATCAGTGGTTCTCAACTAGGGGTACATGTATCCCTGGGGGTACACAGAGGTTTGATATTTGCCTACTTTTACAACAGGCAACATTAAAAGCACTAGCAAAGTCAGTACAAACTAAAATTTCATACAGTGACTTGTTTATACTGATCTGTATACTATACACTGAAATGAAAGTACAATATTTATATTCAGATTACTTTATTTTATAATTATATGGTAAAATGAGAAAGTCTGCAAGTTTTCAGTAAGAGTGTGCTGAAACACTTCTTTGTATTTTTATGTTTGATTTTGTAAGCAAGTAGTTTTTAAGTGAGGTGAAACTTGAGGTATATGAGACAAATCAGATTCCTGAAAGGATTACAGTAGTCTGGAAAGGTTGAGAGCCACTATCTTATGTGACTGAATTCTTGTTTTTCTAATTTAGTGATTTACATGTGAAGTGTTTGCTATCAGAAATCACTACTTCCTTTGATTCCTGAGAAAACTGGTAAGAATTTAATGTATACTTGCACTGATGAAAGAGATTAATAGAAATTTTAATAAAAGTCCAACCTTGTCAGTATTAGATTTTTAGACATATGAAACGACATAGACCTTCATCAATAGGCTGCATAGTTTTGGAATGCTATCCATTGAAACGTAGACAGTAGTGTTAAGTTAGTCACAAGAGGACTACGCTGATGTTCCATGACCCTGTCTCAGTCAAATGAACTGTTTAAAAATAGGAAGGTGCAATAAACCAAACAGAGTGTGTTTGTGTATGTATCTATATCTATTGAACATTAAATTTTGTTTTACCTCAATTCTTGAGAAAGTCAGAAAATAACCTGTTCTAAACTAAGTGGCACTGAAAGCAAGAAAAATGCTAACAGCAAATAATGCATACAGGTTTTTAATTTGATATTAAATTTTAATTTAGGAATTTTTCAAAGACTAGCAGTAATATAGCAAAAATTGCTTATAGCATAATACACTTATTTTCAAACTACAAATCAGTTGAAAAAATGTTTAATACAATTTATTATTCCTTAGTTCCCTGTAATTATGCTTCTGCTAACTAGGGCTGTAATAGTTTTGGTTTCCTATCAAGCTCATCCTACTCTCCATCAATATATTTAACGGTGAGCTGTCAGAACTAACAACTCTACCCTCATTTAGCTTTATATAAAAGAGCATCAACTGATCCCCAAATCTCACAACAATTAAATATAGTAATGGGAAAGCTAGATATTATAATATGAAGCAAATTAGTTTTTGCTTCAGTGACATGTACTTGTGAATTCTGTACAGATTTTTCAAACTGCAAAACAATCACTGAGAATTCCTTCGCAAATGTGGGACGTACACAGTTTCAAGTCTGAAGCATCTGGACTTTACCAGTGGTGGTTTGTTTGTATCTCCAGTAAGGTCAATCAATGAGAATAAAATAATAGTTTTATTAGTACACCAGTATGCATATCATTAAGCATCACTTCACTCTGATGGAATTTCCTTTAATTCCTAGATACGGAAGCTGTTATTCCCTTTCTGCATTTAATAAGATAGCAACTTCAAAAGGGTAAAAAGGACAGTCTGGAGATGTAATCATTAGGGATTTTTGTATGTGCTTATTTTTGAAATCCAAATTTCAATCCAGAAAAAGCAATTTTATTACTATGAAGTTAACAAAGGAGCTATAGGCAGAAATCTCAGTCATATCACCAGTTAGCTTTAAGAATAAATGTGGTACAAAGCAAAGTAAAGCAGCAGCAACATTTCTAGAGGAGTTGAAAGGAGTCATGTTGTCCTTATATGTATTGTATGCAGTATAAATAATTCTTGATATGCTGAAATGTAATTTATTTTTTGACTAAGGACTTGTATCTATTCTAGTGAAAAGAGCATTTCTAATAAAACAATATTTCATGCACTGAATTATTCTTACGTGCTCAGTAGTCAAAGAGTATATAACTAGTTTCAAAAACACTCTGTATTATAAAGGCAGAATATTACCGACCCAGTTCTGCTCTCAGAAGACAATAGAGTTGTGCAGCTTAGTCTAAGAGCTTATTATTCTATTTTGATCTTTTTGGCATTATCTGAGTATACAGGAATCTTGAACAGGCAACATACCTATTCCCCTGCTCATACTTATTCCCTTTTTTTACAGAGAAATAATATATATATAGTTTTGTATATACAGGAATGTATATGTATTATCATGCAAATACCTATCTATTATCAAGGATTGCAGGATCTAATAAAAAAAATTAATGTTAACATTATTAAAACTAGCACTAACACCCTAAGAGCTACAATTAATCTGGTGGGGACTTACAAGTATTACCTGCCCAGAGATCCCCAAAGCAGCATAACACTGCAAGACAAAATGAAAGACGTTGCCAAATGTTTGCTTTAAAGAACAACGCCTGGTATTTTCTTAGCCCTGATTTATAAAAAGGCACGAGAGAATTTCATAGCTTAAGCCAATGAAACAGACTCAACCTGGGATGAATCTGAGATAGCATAGCTAGAGGCTGGAGAACAGGAGTCCAAAGAAATAGGCTGCAAGAAAAGTCATCCAAGAGTGACAAGAGAAGGAGTGGAAGGACTCAGAATGTGCACGCAGGAGTGACTGAAAAGACTGGGTAGCAGAAATGCAACAGGAAAATCCTCCTCTCTCTGCTTCTCTGAAGGTATCTTGTTTCAATTAATAAGACCTAATGAGGAGGGTATTTCCAAAATGAAAGAGATTCTAAGCCTCTAGAGAGAATATTTAAGAGGGAAATGAGGTCATGGGGTAAAATGACTGTTATTTAGAAAAACAAAAATGTAACTAGAATGGGATTAGTTAAACTTGGAACAGGCAATAGAAGGCAACATTCATGACCTCCAGGTTTGATTACTGCAACTCATTATATCTGGGAATAAAGCCAAACAGACTCAGAGAGCTCCAACAGAAAGCAAAGTGCACCAGGCCACTTGCTCAGTAATACAGTCCCCTGCAAACTGATTCAGGGGGTGCTCCACTATCTCTGCTGCCCCCCTCCCTCCTTTCGAACACAGGTCCCAGTTCGTGGTCTGTCCAGAAATACAAAACTCTTATTGGGATTAGTCCTAGCTGCCTGAGAGATTCCCTGTGTCTTAGTGACATTATTCTCCCAAGGCAGCTACATTCAATGAGGAGTTCAGGAGACAGAACCTCTAGAAGAGCTGCATATACATTAGGTAATGTACTCTTGCACTACGTAAGAATGACCAAGGCCCTCACAGCATTTAGAATTTCATTCCAACACCTCTCTTTGATCTAACTTTACCATACTAGCTCTGTTCATAGTTTTCACACACATAAAAGGGACCTGGGGACAGAGAGAGCAAAATTCTGCCACCTTTCAGGAGAAGAGTTTTGTTTGTTAGTGTTCTTTTATTAATTTGGAGGGCGCTCAGAGGCTACAAATACAAAGGCTACATACATAGATAAACAAATTCACTCCTATCTAAAGAGTCATTTTAAATGTGATCTAATTGTGTTGTTAAATGGCCCAAGCCTGCAATACATACCCAGTCCTGGGCTGTCTTAGGCAACGCTTCTATTGGTGTCAGTGTCAATGAGAGTGGAACTGTTGCCTGAGAAATGGTTAGGTATAGACTAGTGATGTGACAAGTGGCAGAGGCCCAACTCTGTTCTGGTGAGCAACTCAGACTCACACAGGTGCTATAAGTTCAGCACATAAAAGCAGGTCCTCCCAGGAAATGAAGGGGGAGAGAATGTCTTGAGGAGGACTGTTCTCTGAGTTAGGTTGTGAGTCTCAGTAAGAAACCCCAAACTGAGACTATTATTATGTTACATTTTTTTGTATTTTTTGTCTCTCTGTGATCAACAGAAACTCTTTTTCCTGGGAAAGTGGCTTGCTCTGTTGTGTTGGGTTTTTGTTGGTTGGTTGGGTTTTTTTAGTATTTTATGTCCTATTTTATTACAAATGAATACTGGTAAGCATTTAACAGGTTTGTCCTTCTCAGTTAATATTTTACACGTGCTTGTGGTGTTTTAGACAAAGTTGGAGCTTTTTAGACAAGGTTAAAGAACTTTGACAAGTCTAAATGGTTTACATGGACATTAATGTACTTTATGGATGAATAATCCTATTTGCTAAAAAGATTACAAAAGGTTACTATTACCAGCTATTGCGTATGTGGTCTGCTTGTTTATTTGTGAGAGTTCACACTCTCAATGTACAGGTTAAAAGATTTTAATTATAGAGGCTCATGTGAACTGAAGCCATTTCTTGCAGAAATATGCTAGAGTGGATAATATTAATGGCATTTATCAAAATACTATGTTTTTATTTTGTCATTATAATAAAATGTCAACTGAATAAAAATACACAATAAATATCTGTTTAAATATGTAAGTGTTTTTTGGGGATATAATTCTTATAGCTAACATGTATGCAACCTGGTTTTATCACAAGAACAATGCAAATACTCCTGTGATGGACCTATTCCATAGGAATGCTGAATCAAGTCCTGTGTAATTTGTCTATCTTGGTTATAGTCACTGGCCCACCAATATAGCTGCTCTGGCATTGTACTGATGGAAATCCCTACTGTAGACCCATTTCATCAAAGTTCAAAGAAACTTGCATCACTGCCACTTACCCAAATTTGAAACCAGAGCAAGCAGAGCCAGGAAAAGTCACTTTTTGTAGTGTCCCTACAGTAAAAAATACAAGTCAACCAAAGCCTGGTTTGTTAACTTTTTCAGTGATTAAACTAACTATGTTTATTCCATGTTGCTTATCTTTAATTTATAAAGTAGCCAAATACACTGTAAGTTTACATAATATACAGAAGACCTGTTTACGCACGAATCCACTTAATGCATGGTAGCACCCAGTGTTACCTATTTAATACGCGAGAATCATTAACACGCGGTACAGGAACTTGCTATGTAGTGCTACAGCTTTGCTCACTAACTTACTGACATAGAAATCGACAGGAAGTGAAGAGTGGAAACATGTTGTAGGCCCACTGGCGTTTCCTCTTCCTTTTGATTGCTAATATTGGTAGACGTATCCTGCACGCTTAGTCATTGTCACGCTAGAGAGAGAGATTTAGTCAGGAAAGGCTGAAAGGAATGCTGCTAAGTGGGCCAATTCTTCAAGCCCAAGCAACAAAATTTGGAAATTTAACAGGGCATGAATCATTCCAAGCCAGAAAAAGGTTTATAAGTCATTTTAAAAAGCATCATGGCATAGTGCAGGTACAGACTTCTGGAGAAAGCCGATCAGCCAATGAATTGGCCGCAAATGCATTTCCTGCCAAGTTAAAATCCTTTAGTATTTGGGATGCTGTGAATACATATGTAATCCTAGATAAATTATACATGTACTGTAGATATAGATATCTTAAGATACTTCAGCATGGCCCTCTTAACCCATGGTCCGTTAATACGAGGTTGTGACAGCTTGACTCCCGACAGCCACGCATAAATGCGTCTGTACTGTAACTGGAATTGAATGTGATAGCCACAGACTTCCCACTCTTGAATGCCTGGGAGAAAAGGAAACTGAACTCTGACCTCCGTTCAGCTTAAGTCACAAGTACAGGGAGTAGCTAAGGACAACAGATGTTGGAATCCCCTCTCTAAATAGTGCTGTCTGGAAGATGGACCCATTTGAAATGAGTCCCTCCAGGTCTGAGATGTTTTCAGTTTTATGCAGCATATGTTTTTTAACTACCAAAATACTAATTGCACATTTCAATAGCTGGATGATGCTTTGCAGGCAATTTTCAGATTAAAATTTTGCCATCTATTACATTTGGTGCTGCTATCATTGCCATTTGATAGACAACTGGGTAGACTACCCAGTTTTAAATAATGCAGTGTTGTTGACCCATGTTAGTCCCAGGATATTAGAGAAACAAAGTGAGGTGAGGTAACATTTTCTATTGGACCAGCTTCTGTTGGTGAGAGAGACAAAATTCTGTGTAAACTCGAAAATGTGTCTCGCAAAAGAAGTTGGTCTAATAAAAGATATTACTTCACCCACCTTGTCTCAGTTTTGAATCCTTTGAATAATATATTAGATTAATATTCTGCATAGAGTGCAGGTCACATATAAAGTCTGAAAACATCATGGATCAAACTCAGCTTACATACTTTTTAAAAATGTTTTTCCATGTATTCTTGCTTTTCCCAAAGATAGAATTTGTAACTTTTTTTTTTCTTGGTTTGTTTTGTTTCTGTTTGGTTTGGCTTTTTGGGTTTTCACAAGGTCTAACCCAGGGGCGGGCAACATACGGCATGCGTGCCAAAGGCAGAGCACAAGCTAATTTTCAGTGGCACTTGCACTGCCCAGGTCCTGGCCACTGGTCCGGGGGGCGGAAGGGCTCTGCATTTTAATTTAATTTTAAATGAAGCTTCTTAAACATTTTTAAAACCTTATTTAGTTACATATAGCAATAGTTTATTTATATATTAAAGACTTATAGAAAGAGTCCTTCTAAAAATGTTAAAATGTATTACTGGTGTGCAAAACCCTTAATTAGATTAAATAAATGAAGACTTGGCACACCACTTCTGAAAGGTTGCCTGGTCTAACCTCTTTCACTGAAAAAGATCTTTTCCAACAAAATGGAAATCCCCTGAGAAACACAGGATTTTTTTGAAGACACACTCTCCATATCAGATGCATTCTGAGTCCACTGTTGATTAAGATCTTTGTTGAAAGAGCAGGGTACCAGCATCCCTCTGAGAGGCAGATTTCTAGAACCTTGTTTTAGATGTTACCTGTGCTGCAAGCATTACTGTCATCACTCTGCCTCTCGCAATCTTGTTTTGGGTGATATTACTTCTAAAGTTGTTTTTGAGGCAGCTTCCATGTCATTTGGAGTTTGTAGACTATCTGGAGCCCTTGTGGTCTAGCTTTTGGCATATGTATGGCTCAGAGATTATGCTAATTTTGTGGGTGGATGAGCTCATTCTGATAATGGACACAATTTAAGTGTCCATGCTGACTTTTTCTGCTCTAGCAGAAGCCTTTGATACTGTCGGCTGTAAGTTTTTATTGACTGACTTGCTGACATGTCTTGTTCTTTCCTAACTGAAATCCAAGAAGGGGCCTTGGACAATTGTTCATACATCCCAATGATTCTCTTATGGAGGATTCTATTCTGCCACCCTTTCTGTTCAATGTGCATGCTAGGGCACTAGCGCTTTCAGAACCCTGGGGAAGTAAATTCCAGTGTGTCACTTCAAGGCTACAACATAAGCCTATTTTCTACAACATTTTCCTGAGTGGGATAATTGTGGATAGAATATTTCAGGAAATGCTGGAAGAGCCTTCTTTGAAATGAAAGTAAACGGCAGGTCCACATGGACAATTAGACTGTGGCAGGCTAGTGTTGGAGATTTACATCCCAGCTTGCCACAAACTACACATTTGTATAGACAAGCCCTAAGCAGTGTGGTGGGTGGTAAAGCAACTTCATATCACTTTTTTCTGACTTTTTTTTTTTGTTTTCTCCAACAATTTCACTTTGACTTTTTGCATTAAATTACTTTTTTTTCATTATTTAGTGCTACAGATAGATACCAGTACCAAGGCTATAATTTAAACAAAATCTACAGATATGAAAGTAGTTTTTAAAAGGTGGGAACATAAACTAATGGGCTTATTTGACATTTTTTATGAAAGAGCAATCTTTCATGAGAGCTCTGCCTATTTTCCATTATTTTTGATATCCACTGATCCCATGGCAGATGTTGAGAAACATAAGAGACAAATCCTCCAAAGCAACAAAAGAGAATTTGTGGGCTCAATCTTACCCTCATTGAGGTCACAGTTTTTTTGATGTCCACTTCAGTAACTCAGTGCTGGAAGTCCCAGCTTGCATGTAAAAAAATAAATGAATATAATTACTGAAAAGAAGGAGAATTATTCTGTGGGATCTATGGCTCTGGAATGGCATGCTCCAAACTTTGCATTACAGGTTAATGGAGAGACTTGCAGAATAGGCAGTGGATGTGCCCTAGCTATTATACAGTCACTGAGGATCTGTGTGAAGAACAGGGGCATTTCCTGCATTTCTTGTCATCTGCAAAACTGCTATTTCCCACGCTGACTTTGGCTATTTTCCAGTTCTTGTGCACTCTTTGCCTTCTAAGATTCTGTGCGAGCTGCAGAAAGCAAGTGGTTACGACTCAGGAAAAGTGGCAGTCTCCTTGCAGTTATTAAATGAGTTTCATTGGTTTAGCAAATGGCTGTGTAGAGAATATGCTCTCCACCTCACATTGTCCAGACAAAATATTTTTTTTTTAGCTATCAGCTGGGCTTACATGGAGTTAGCATGGAGGGGCTGCTGGAAAACAAACAGCAGGGGATAGGGAGGGGTTGTGTAGTGGATAATGCTACATAGTTGTGTGTTCCCTCTACAATGCCTCCCCAGCTATGTTTTCACAACTTTGCTATGCTTTTGCTCCCATCTATACCATACTACAGAGGATGAGATACTCAATTCTGAGAACATCTAGGACAGAGGCATACACCCACAGTGTGAAATCATAACACTTAGGGCCAGATTCTACAGGCTCCAAGTGAAGTCAGTGCATTAACAGGCAGCTGAGCACAGAATCTGGCACTACAACAAACAAAATTCACTATATATTTTTACTGACAGAGCAAAGGAGACCAACTGCCCCACCTCCTCACCCCTGAAAAAGGCATGAGACCTGAGTTCTAGTCCCATCCCTGAAAATGACTTACAGCATGACCTTGGTAATCATGCATTGAGATCTATGGAAGAGGAGTGCTGTATAAGTGCTGAGAATTATTATTTCCCACTTTAAAAGAAGCTCTCCATTCCAAATAGAGAAACAGTTTATTCCTGCAAGAACTGTAGTGCTTGCAATACTAAGTTTTATTGCCTTACAGAAACCAAACCTTTTTCCTGTTCCTACTAAAAGTGATTGGCTGCTAGGGCTACTACTGATAACCAAAAAAACCTCCACCTTAAAATAACTTGAGAATATCAGTTATAAAATATCCCATAGACTATGTCTGTGTTCTTTAAAGTGCTAAATAACCCCATCAAGTTTTACACCTTATTTTACTGATATTTGCTACTTAATACATTAAGTATCTAGTGCCAATGAAAGAGTTTTATTCAGATGGATTTTCACTTTAGTATGCATATAAAAAGACTTTTTAGCATTTTTGACTATAAGGAACTGGTGTATAAATTATGTGGGGATCAGCATATATTATTTTGAATTCTAGTTTCTGGGACAGAAAATTGTGTCTTTAAGTCACTGTGGGTGCTGCATATTAGACCTGTCATCTCAAATAAGATATCAAACTGGCATCTCTTCTTCTGTCTTCTGCAAGGGAATACTGAGGTATAAACTAAAGTTTAAAGTTTTAAAAAATGTCTGGCTAGTAAACAGCACATTAGAGCACACTTACCTTTTAACTATGAGAAAAGGAGACAAGTCAAAGCTGATCCCAAATCTAAATGCTACCAGATTCTGAGGGCTCTCAAGCTTGAGCATAAGACTCTAACTGCTCCAGGTATTTTTGAATCCAACCTTGATTCAATATTTTGAGGAAGGTGAGCCTTTCCTCTCTCAGGATGCTCTTCCCTCTGGGATGGATGTCAACAACAGCCAATGCCAGTAGGCCCCCTGACCCACTGCATAAATCTTTCCTCAGAATAGCTATCCTTTTCTGCCCCATCTCTTCCATTGGCTGTTCTTTAGCACCTCCTTCATTCTTCCCCTAGGCTCTAGGAATAGAAGATTGGCTGATGGGGGGAGAAGGAGGCAAGTGCATTGATGCACTGGTGGGTGAAACAAAGTGACCGCATGTCCTGGTTTTGCATATGATGGCACAGTGTCCCAGGAACTTCTTTCAGAATGCCTGAAATGTCCTGGTTTTTCATTTCATCAATCCAAATTTTAAGGGGGGAGGGATTAAATTACAAAATGTTGGTTTAAGACGTGCTAAAACCAAGCAAATTTGCTGTGTTTATCAAGAACAAACAGTGCAGTGGAAAGAGTGTTCAGCGTGATGGTGTTTGGAGTAAAGAGAAAAGTTGGATGAGTTGTCAAAGCTGCTGTTTTGCTCAAACTTGATGTTAGACCTCGTTCGCGTTTCCTGATAAACTCATTCAGAACACTAAGTACTGGGAAAAAAATCCTCCACCCTGAGAAATATGCACTTCACTGTTGAGTCAGTAACTGGCAGTAATGAGACAAGCATACGTTTGCTCGGAAAAAATTGTATGAATATTGCACAACTTTAAAAAATGGTGCCATAAATTTTTCCAAGTTCTTGGCTTTGAAAATATGATGAGTGGGGGTAGGGAGGATGTGTAGACTGAGGGGTCTCTGTTGGTAGCCAATACATAATAGATGTGTGCAGGCAGTGGAGACAAACTATCTGAAGAAAATAGAAGTAATGAGGGGGAAAAGAAAAGGATGAGTACTTTTAGAAAAGAGAACAAGTGAGAAATTGGGGATGAGGAAAGAGGGGGAAACTCTTAGGGATGGGTAAGGTGAGAGAGAAGAAAGCAAAGACTGACAGAGGGATTCTTGTGAAAGAACTTGGAACAAGGAAGGGAGAACACAACACAAGAAAAAAAGGGGGAGATAGGAGGAGGAAAAGTTGGACTGAATGCAAATTCACTGGAATCTGCAACCAAAACCAAAAGGAAGTTTTTGTTATGTGACTGGAAAGGCAAAACATAATGAATGAGTCTTTCCCAAAACATAGCTACCCAAACCCACTTCTAGAAATCATCTCAGAATTTTCTACCTCTCTTCTTGGAAGGCATTTTTATATGAATAGTAAAGTGAAAGTCCACCTGAATAACACTCTCTCATTGCTATTAAATAGTTTGTATTAAGCAGTAGATACTAATAAAAGAAGGCAGTTGGGAAACTAACTCATAGCCTCTTGCCAATAAAAATGGATAACAATGTCCATGTGTGAGTGATCATAAAATGCAAGTGCTGTTTGCCTATCTTGTGTCTGAATTACCAAAATGTAATTTTTTACTTTACTGCATCACAAAGTAACTTACTCTATTGGAAAACTGGGTTTGGGGAATGATTGTGGCACTTTACTTTCCAGTTAGGTATATTACATTGGGAAAGCACAGAGGCCAGTGGCCTGATTTCCAGAAATGGGGCCAACACATGGAATAGGAGGAAGAAATCACAGTAAGATGCTCCCAGATGTGAACAGCTATGCTCTGTCTATGACTACTTTTCTGCTACTACCCACTGCCACACAGATGTAGAGCACCGGGATTACTCCTCTATGTCTCTCCCACCACTTGTACAGCATAACCACTCTGGTTCTGCTGCCGGGGGACCTCCTTGGACACAAAGATGGGGTCTGGGTTTGTTTCTAAGTGCAGATAGGTAAATTATGTAGTCTCTGTGAATTAGGTAGTTTCATGTAGAACAACATTCTAAACCAAAAATGGAGAAATCTATAAATTTAGGAATAAATCAAACACACTTACTGCAAAACATCCACTAGACAAAAACAGCTTAGGCCACCCAAACACACAGAGGAAAATGTTCATTTTCATTATCCACAACAATCCAGACAGAAATCTCCATTATAATATAAGAGAATCCTGCTCTCTCTCTTTATTGCCTTTATTTACACCACAAATAAGAACCTTAAAATTGTTAAAGGAAACCTTTGGTGAGTGTGGACCCTACAAGCATCCCAAGTGCCAGAGGGAAAGGGGCTCGTCGAAATTTCAGCTGCCCTGTTCAGTGTATCCCAATTCACTTATTTTATAATCTGTATCTAACAGGTGTTTGGTAAAGTATGGCAAGGTGTACAACCCCACCCTGGAACTGAAGCAGTTAAGAGCAATTCTGGGCCCAAGTGACCCCACCCAGCCACATCTGCAGAGCATGAGGTAGAGCAGGAGTGAATGTTCCAGGAGAGAGTTGGACATTTCAGGGCAGATGGTTTGGAGACATTCAGGACTGGAAGTTTGGTGGGGTCACTTGACTAGTAGTAACCATCGCTGGTGCAGACCACAGTGAGGATGTGATATATAACATGCAGGTTGCTGGAGTCAGAGTTGCTGAACCAGGGTGATCACCAAACTCAGTGCATGACAGTATGCTGGCTGGGAGCATCCAGAAAGGGAGCTAGAGCATCAGAGCATGTTAAGGTAGTCAGAGTCACAGGACAAGCAGTGACACAACCTCTTTCTTGTCTGTATTGCACCCGCAAAATGTGACAGTAGGACTGTGACAGCTGCATTTTAGTTCGTTAGTAGAATTCTTTGACTGCTCCATTCTTGGAATTATGAGGCAGAACACTAGACAGTTGCTGTTACCCCAATACCTGGAGCTAGATTCATATCTCCTGCTAACTCAATTTACACCAGCTGAGACTCTGGCCCTTGGTCCTTTCTGACTCCTCACAAGAAAGGAGCAGACATGTAGCCTGAGTACTGTGCTGCATTCAGTTACAGAAATGGATAACCTGAATTTGTGTGCAGTGGTTGTGCTTTAAATCTAATAACTTCCACTGATCCACTAAATACTTAAGAAACAGACATTATTTGATCTTCATTTGATTTGAACCATAGTATAACATAGCAACAATAGTTATATATTATTATAGAGAAGTTTCTAAATTAACATGTAAAAAAGATCTAAATTCTTTTAATCAAAATAAATCTTTCAATATGTAAACTGAGCTTTACTGTTTTTGTTTGGTTACTTGTAGCTTGGAAATAGATCTGCTTTTTAAAAACCAGTGCAATCCCAGGAATACTTTTAGTATTTTTACATTGGAATTGTTCATTTCTGATGTAAGTGTATCTATTGTTAAAAAATTCACTTATTTCAAACAGTTGCATGGGTTGGGACTCTAAAAGTATTCCTCTGAAATCCATGCAGCATTGGCAATTAATCTCTCAAGGTGCTCAGCTGAGAAATCCAGTTGGGATATAATGTTATGGAAAATGGCTTGCAGTAAGTAGTCTTTAATCACATAGTTCTCATTTCCTTTAAACCTCTTGGGTGCCCCTTGGAAAACGCTGAAAAGCCTTCTATTTGGAAGCCATTCTCTTTAGATACCATATTTTCTATACCAGTCTCCCCTCATTCGTTATTATTAATAGCATATTTTTGGTGTCCTTTTTTTTGTTTATCTGATCTGCTTATTCCTCACTTGAAGACAACAGTCTTAAAAATATCAAAAAACTTCTTGTGATGTCACAAACAGAATTAAGAGTTAACGTGGAAAGTAACAGGGGCTGATAAATGAACAAAGAATGCATAAATGTACAAATTTTACTGCTGGGGGAATTCTGTGCCAAAAAAAATTGAAAATTCTGCATACAATCTTTTAAAATTCTGCAAAATTCTACATATTTTATTTGTCAAAGTAACACAATATAATCACACTGGTTTCAATTATTTTAGTAATTTATTTAAACTACAATACAGTAGATTAAAAATGGGAGTGGGGAGCATTGGAAGAAATCTTTAAACCCCTTTGCCTAAAAGTAATGTAGTTAGGTTTGACCCTTTATTTCTAGTTATTAGTCAACAAATATATGCAACCATATGCTCAGTGTTGCATCATGGGTAAAGCTACATTTTAGTCATGGATATTTACAGTATTTACAAAAGTCATAGGTCATGGACAGTAAACACAAATTCTCGACCCACGCCTTTTACTATATCTCCTGACTAAAACGTTGGGAGGGGCTCGGAGGGTGGATGAGGGGGGCACCAAGGGTGCTAGAGGGTGCTTGGAGGGTGAGGGGGGGCTGGGGCAGACTTCGGCTCCTGGGAAGCAGGGACTTACAGCTTCTAGCTCCAGGTGCTGCCTCTGCTCCACCTCAAGCCGTAGTTCGACCATCCACAATGGGCTGCTGCAGAAGTCAGGGAGATGATGGAACATCACGGAATCTGTGACTTCAGTGACCTCCATGACAAACATGGAGCCTTAATCATAGGCAACTGAAAAGCAAGTGAAGGCTGGGGAATCAAATTCACAATTTATATTGGATACCGACCATCTCCAGAAAGGTCAGAAGCAAACAGTCCATGGAGCACATTTTGATAGGAAGTTTTCTTCAGTTCAAAAATTTAGACCAGTTCTAATCACTAAAGGACCATAAGAATTTATAAGGTCGTGGTGTCCTTTATACCAGTCTGGCAACGTAAAGGAGCCATAAAACTTGATTTATACTCCTGGGGGAATTCACAAAAACAATGGAAACAATTCACTAAGCAGGCAGGCTGCTACATTCTGCTCTGCTTGAGAGGACAGAGCCTGCCCCATGAATATCTTCTCAGAAACACCCTGAAGCTCTTCCCCTCCACACCAAGCATGCCACATTAGAGTGTGAGAGGGACAGAATTTCTTCCCCACCATCCCTGGCGGTGATTTATGTCTCTACAGGCTGCCCTGGGTGCCTGAACCAACCTGTCTGCGCTACCAGGGAGGGGCGCATGACTGGTTATGCGGCTTCCCTTTGCTTCCCCATCAGAAGTCATTTTTCTGCAGGGAGGCAAAGAAATCTGAGTGGGACATGAATTGTGTGTGTGTGCAGTGATGCAGAATTCCCCCAGGAGTAAAATTTCCTTGGAGATTAAGGAAGTTACAGAATAGCATAAATTACATGATATGTCAGCAGAAATGCTTCTGAAAATATTGTCCATGGGACACAGTCTATTAATTTAAAGAGTCATTGTCAGCCTCCTGAAGGTGTCTTTTGTTACCTGTGTTAAGTACAAAAAGAAGTTTTGAAAAGTAATTTGAGAGTAGTCTACTGCTAACTGTTTAAATCTTGCCTGTCTGCTGGTTGTTGTAAATATTCAGGAAAAGATAAGAACATCCACAATATAGTGATCACTTCTAAAGAGCAGTTTCTGGTTTACATATATAAGGTGGGGAAAAGTTGGGGGGAATTACAGTGAATTCTCTTTTTGGACTGACACGTATAACATGAACTATAAAAACCTGTACATATTTCAGATGGAATGTCAGACAGCCTTAGTTATACAGCTTGTTGTAAGAGATATTACGTTTTCTTCTTATTGCCTTTGCCAGTGTGAAAGTGCTCACACATACCTAGATTTGGTGCAGAGTAGGCATTTGATTAAATTACACTCACACTTGCATTCTTGAACTGTTTTTTACCTCCTCAAAGATATGCATGATACATTGCCCCACTTCACAGCAATTTATCTCATGACATACCCTAAATGACTTACATTGACATAAAACAAGTTAGCACACTATTAAGTATCATAAATCATTGATATTCAGTAACTTCCAGAGAGAAGAAACATTTATGGGAGTTTGAATGAGTTTCAGGTGTCTGAAACCCAGTGAGCTCTATCCATTAAACATGAAAAAAGGACTATGTAGGAGAATCCTTTAGTTTAAGTAAAAAAAAGTTATTGGCCATTTACATATTTTAAAGGTATTGTATTAGGACAAACAAATATCAATAGGGCCATAATAACAGAAAGTTAAGATTAGATGTCCATAAAGGTTCTTTCTGCCCTTAAAATCCATGAATCACTACTGCACAAATATTTAGGCATATATTTCCCCTTTGATGCAAGTACCTAACTGTGATGGGTGTTCATTGAAAGGTGATAGATCCACTCTTTTTTTGTTGTTGTTTTTTGACCTTTTTTTAACTTAGGATGTGACACTTTAAATCTGTGCACAAATGGAGCTACAGTATTTGATATTTTCTGAAGAAACTTGCATCTTCGTAAAGTATTTTAAATAAATCCTGACTTTTCTCAATATGTTCACACCTAGTCCATGAATGGAAATGGGGAGGAAATGCGCTTGCAAAGAAAGTTTGATTTGCCCCAGCCTGTCTTGTTATGTCAGTGAAAGCCAATGCATGGATTGACAGCAGTTTTCTCAGCTGAAAGAGAGTCAGTATTGCTTTATATCTTTGTCGGGTGGCTGGCATTTAATTTCAGATTCTTGTACATCAATGTGACGTGCCTGAATTAGATGGGATTGCAGTTGCCTTTCAAAGTTTTAAAGAGTATGTAAATATTTTTGCTTGGGAATTCTGCCATCAGTTCATAATGTCTTGTTCAACAAAATAAAGCACTAGACAGAAACTCTTCCAAATTAGACTATATAACAGAGTTGTCAGGCTGGCAAATGGTGCCACATATTCACCACTCAAATTAGAGGTCTGCTCGGGCCTAATTTTAGAGCCCGATCTGGATGCAAACCCAACCTGGGCACAGGTGACCCAAGAATGTCAAGACCTTTTCAGATCCAGACATGATGCTTCCCTCTAAAACTTTGTGACACTGCCGCCATCTCATCCTTGGGGTTCTACCTATTAGAGGTTTCCCACTCTCTGTGCCTGCGGGACTGGTGCAGTGGTGGCTGCGTGCTGCACTCCTGCCAGCCGCAAGCACCTCTCTTCACTGTGCGTGCAGCAGAACAAAAGGCTGTATAACTCGCTGGCACACTCTCTATGCAATACACACACTGCACAGCAATGTGGGTACAACTAGCACCAGTTGGGCACACAGCCACACCTAATCCAACGAGGAGGAGGAGCTACAACTACTTTACCTGAGCCCAGGAGGGTCAGATTCTTTTCTGACTTGACCAAAGCAGCCACTTGTAGTTTGGGTCCCACTGAGTTCAGGTCAGGCTGCAGGGCTCTAATTAAAAATAATCCAAACTCAAATAACTCTGACAGAAAAAATTAAGGTATATAAAATATATCTTGAAGATATTGGTCAAAATTTTCTGCCTCAGTGCACCATCTAAGCACTTCCCAAGTCGATTAGGTCTGCTTAGTGAGGTCCCTAGCGGACTTCATGAGTCTTCTGTTCTTCTCCCTTCCCTAGCAGATGACTATTCTTAGGCCCTAAGTGTATGTGGGTCTTTTTTCTCTTTTGCCCTTCCCCCATTATTTTGTCTATGGTAGAAAAGTTTTGTCAAAGAAGGAGAGTTTTGCGGTATTCCCAGAAAGTGGTCAAACTCCAAATTAGTCTGACATCCTCTGGAAGTACATTTCAAAGACTAACACCCTTGGCCAAAAAACAATTTGTCTCCAGCTCTTATGCACTTCGCTCTGACTTTTGATGGCTGGCTGTATTGTCCTAGAGGAGCATAGCATCTTGCTGGCTCATGAATGGAGATATGGTTGCTGATGTCATTGGGTGGTGACCAAGTGATGGCCTTGGAAAAGTACAATGCCCAAAGTTAGGAACCTACATCCAGATTTAGGTACCTAATTTGATGTGGTCTGATTTTCAGACTATCTAATTACTTGCCACTCCTTCTGAAATCTGTAAGAGTTGTGAGTGGTCACAAAACAGACTAATCTGGTCTACACGCCACAATTTTGATCTAGGTACCTAACTTCAAGCAATCATGTTTCAAAATTTTTCCATTAATGTGACCAAATATTCCTTCTTTTACCAGATCAGTTCCTTCCCTCTTCCTTAACATTGTGACTGCTGCTTTTCGTAAATCTTTACCTGCAACAATGCATCAACTTTCATTTTTTATTATTTTAGAAAATTAAAATACTCAACCCAGCTTTTTTCAAGACACTCTGAATAAACCACTGTCACTATGCAAGTCATTTGAGCAAACACTTCACTTTCCTAGATATTTTTGCTGATCTTCTTTACATATAGATTTCACAGTGCTTTTATATTTCCTTTAAGTGACTGATGTTTAGTTGACCATTCAAACAGCATAAAATCTGTGCATGGATTTGTTCTTAAGTGGCATTGGTGTCCCCTACCCCCTTTTAATGTAAGCCATTTACACCTTTGCTTGTGGAAAAGGAAATAAATGAACTTTGTACAGTAAGCTCATATCTGCTGGTTTAAGGACCCTAACTAGAAACTGATTTGTGTAAAAGCCAAATCCTCCAGCCATTAATCAGGGCTTCCCATTCACACACAGAAGTGTACATAAGAAAAACACATGCCCTCTAAGATGCACAGTGCATCAAGAACTACTAATTTATTATATCTTCCCATCATGAATGGCTTGACATCAGAGAGGCTCTCTGGTATCAGCCTGCGATCAGGGAAACAAACAAGGAAGACCAAGCAAATCTCAAACCAAACAAATACTCTCCCCAACACTCCATACATCTGCACCTTCCAGCCCATTCTCTTTCATCAGCAATAGTAGGATAATTTATAGCATATAGTCCCATTGGCATATCAGACCTGTACCACCCATCTCGCCATGGTTTCTGAAAACCCTAGGGTAGTTATTACTGTTTGGCTCAGCATTCTAAGAAGAAGAGCATGCTATCAGCAGAGACTGTTTGTTTCTGGTTCCTTCCCCTTTGGACAAATCTTCCTCTGCCAAGTGAAGGAGAGGGCTTGTCTACACTGACATTTTATAGCGCTCTAACTTGCTGACTCACGAGGGTGAAAAATCCCCTCCTCCTCCTCCCAGAAGCATAGCAAGTCTGAGCACTTTAAAGTGCTAGTGTGGACAGACTCCGAGCACTGGGTGCCGCACTCAGAGCTAATCTCCTCGTGGAGGACCATACTCGCACTTCAAAGTGCTGCCACAGGAGTGTTCCCACAACAGTGCTTTGAAGTTTCAAGGGTAGCCACGTCCAAAGTATCACTTTCTTGCAGTAGAGGGAACATATATTAGCCATCTTTCTCCTCCTTGGTTGTCCAACCGTGGTAAACGGCCTTTCTGATCCTTTCTACTCTGTGATAATTGAAGGAAGTATATGCTTTCACAGACAAAACTTCCACTGACTTCAGCAATAACAAAAGTATTCCCTATTCTAATAAATTATTAAATATAAGTAAACATAACTATTTGGAAAATCTAGTTTTTATGCCTAATTAGAGGCTGGCTTATAATATGTGCTCTACAATATGCTAACTCTATAGATTTACTCTTCCTTTGGGTGAAACTTACCACAAAAGAGAGACATAAGAGTTTCTGCACTTGTCTAGGCACAGTCTGGTTAAAAAGGTGTCACTGGAGTACAAGCAGGGATGGACGTCAGACCAGCCCAGCCATCATGTTTTATGTAGACCTAACACCACAGGGGCTGCAGCATATATTCCACCTAAGATCCATATAGGCTGACGCATAGTTATGGGATGGATTTTACCCCCAGCCCCAAACACCTGCACACTTAATTTCCACAAAGCCTGGTTGCTTAGACTTGATGTCTAAGTACCATATGACACATCAAGAAAGCAACTAACCAGGATGGGCAGGAATGGTGAATGGTCTGACCCAGTATAGTCATTCTTATGTTCTTAACTAAACTTATTCATTTTTCATGTTTTGTATTTTAACACTGATATATGAAATCTCTATGGAAAGGAAACTATGATACATTTTTGCCATATGCTGGACCATTTTCATTAATAGTTCTGTTAAGTAACCTTTATTTCATGTCTGTAGTGATGGTAACCACCAATATATGGCACATGCTTTCTCCAACTTTCCAAACACAGACCCAACCTCTCCCCAAGTCTTTCTTTTAATGTAACTTTGTTAAAACACATTCTCTCTAACACAGAGTGACTTGATTTGTTTTCTGTTCTGGTTAGAAAAGCTGAAAATCTTTCTCTGATTCCAGATTCTTAATTTGTCCATAACTTTGGGAAAATCACTTCACTTCTCTGTTAAATGAGACTAATGATACTGACCTTTGTAAATCGCTTTGAGATCTACAGATGAGAGCTAGGTATTACTAAAAGAATTCATGGTTGGCAAGGTGGGAAGTAATGATCTCATGGATCTACTTGAAAAAACCCTTCTTAAACAGCCCCTATTCTTTCATTTAGTAAAAGTCTTTAAAGAGCCAGGTCGTATGTGAACTATTGTTGAATGCACAGTGCCTACCTTATTTGCTACACAGTCCCTGTACTGCCTATCTAACTTATTACTATAAAGCACCAAAGGACACCTAGAGTAGCAAAGGAGCTAATTAAGACAAATTTTATTCTATAAATAAAATTGCCAAGTTAACAATGTAACTGAGCATCCTTAGTAACTTTTTCCCCATAAGTTTTCATATCTGTGCTGTAGATGATAGCATTAAAATTTCTTCACACAATGAATTCACATAATACATCAGAAATCCTAACAATGTACCCTATCAATGTACTCATTGATCTTACTTTCATTTAATAAAATGTTTCATGTTATATCACTTCATTTTTCCCCCTTTCCCTGGCTGAGCTTTTGGTCATTGCTCCATCCCCCTCTGCCACAAAGACAACACTAATGTTCAGGTTTGAACTTAACAGGGCAGAACCAATTAGAGTTAGATCTCTTCCTCTACCCCTGTGCTGTGCATAGAGGCAAGGCAGAGGTCTGAGGCCTTAGGTACCTACAGCCACAGGGGGGAAGGTCACAGGGGGCCAGGTCACAGGCAGAAGGGAAGAAGAACCGCCTCTGTGAATTCCTTTACTCTAGCCCCGGGGCCCAGGTCCTCAGCGGTGTTTAGTCAGCGCCCTCAGGCCTGGGTGGCTGCCTCCTTCCATTATTTGGACCATGGGCCAATCAAGCAGCTGGGACGAAGCAGGCTCGGACTAGTGTGTGCAGCCCTCGCTTGAGTTCAGCGGCAGGCCCTGGCCTGGCCCAGGGGAAGTTTCCCGGGGCTGCCGCTCGCCGGGGAGAGGGGATGCGCGCTCGTCCGGCCCCGGGCTCTTACCTGCCTGACTCCCCCTGCCGCGCCGCTGGGGACCTCAAACCTGCTCCTCAGCTCCTCCCAGGGGATGGGGAAGCGCTCTAGCCGGCGGCGGCCGTCCCGGGGCTCCTCCTTCGCCACTTCAGCCCCCACGCTGGCCCGCGGCGCGTTCTCCATGGTGCTGCTGCCGCCGCCGCCGCGGCTCTTATCCGGCGGCCGCCTCTGAACTCGCCCCTCTTGGCCGCCAGCTGCGGCTGCTCGGGTCTCCTCCCCGCGCAGGGCGGCCGCTGCTGCTGGCGCGGGGCAAGCTCTCCTCCCCTCCGGGCTTTGCGAGCGCCTGCGGCGGCGGCCTCTCGCGGAGCCCCGCTGGGGATCGGCTGTCAGCGCATCGCCCGACTCCCACTGCTGCTTGAGGCGCTCCAGAGAGCCCTTCTGGATCGGGAACGTCGCCAGCTCCGGGGCGCCCTGCAAAAGCACCACGCAGTGGGGTCAAAACACGTGGCACCAACGCGTGAAGGACACACCCGCCCGCCCCAGGTCCGCGCCTAGCCCGCGAGCCTAGCGTGTGGTGGGACCCTCCAGGCCCAGCCAGGCATGGCCGAGCTCTGCGCTCCGGAGGTCAGGTCGGCCGAGGACGCACAGGGAACGCTTCTTTGGAGGGGGGTAAGCGCTGGAAGTGCCGCGTCAGACGGCCAATGACATAAGCAACTTCCCTAGGGAAAGAAAAGTCCCAGCCTGCAGGAAACAGGCGCAGGGAAAGCGTGTTGCCCCTCATTTCCTTAGCTGCAGCACGGAGCCACCGACGAATTGTTATGTGGAAACTTCTTATTGTTAAGTGCTGGGAAAAGCATCACGAATAGCCTCAACTCTAAAAACAAATATCGCTCAAGTTCATGGTCTGGAGCACTTCCAAGATTTCCTGGTCTAGAACAAAACCCTGTCATAAACACAGCACTTGAAATTAGGTAACATTATTTGTCGCAGAGGAGCAACCACTCTGAATGGAGTCCCATCTGCAAACAAGTCTGTCAGAGTCCCACATCCACAAAGGTAGTGAGGGTCCTCACTTCCCTTGACCAAAACCATCTGTGCTTTTATAAATACCCTAGAGGCAGAGATAGTCGCCATTAAATATTAGAAAACAGTTATTTGTGCATTAGATTTGGATAACTATCCAGGGCGGTTTAAGGCAAAGTAAATTAAAATCTCAAATGTATATAGCTGAACTAGCTAGAAGAATGGTGTGCACACAAGTGCCTGGAGATGACTGGATACCTCTGGTGGGGTTTTGCAACCCAACAAATCTAGTGCCTTAAAATTTTCCCTCACCCAGCACTGTGAATTCCACTGAATAACAGGCCATTCCTTTAAAAAAAAAAAGTCATTACTTTCCCGCAGAACAGAAGGAATTGTCCAGCTCCAGTGGATTTGGGAAAAGAAGGACCATTTTTGTTCATGCAAGGCCTGACTGGTCAGTAGCTGGATTTTAGTTTGAACACAAGAAGGACAAAGCCATTGTACAAAACATCATTAAAAATGTATCACTAGAGTCTGGCTAAAAGAACTGCAGACCTCAATATTTTAATGAGTAAAAGGGCTACTTTGGGCTGGATTCCTACTTCTGCACAATCCAGGCTGAAAAACTGTAATAGTGAATTCATCTGGAGCTGTGTCTCTCCTTGACAGACATCACTGGCAAGACTTGAATAGAGTCCTACTACACACTTTAAAAGAGGGCCTTCTCCTCGTTGGTACATTAGCTCCTATAACCATAGCTGAGTGCAAGGTTCATTGATTCGGACCCATAAAGGTGATGTCCCTTTTTATATTTCAGTAGTTTTGTTATGGAGTAGGAGGGATGTAAAAGGTGTCTTATTAACTGTCACAACTGACGATGGTGATCAAGGCCACTATCCATGTTAATATAGGATTAATCTGCACTAATGACACAATTGTATTGTTATATCTTTATTTTAGAGAACTTTTACTTTTCACTGAACATACAGTTAGAACTGCCAGAGACACAGACCACTATGAACTTTCAATTTGCCAGTTACTGCATCTGTGGCTTGTTACTTGAGTAGAGAAAGGTAGTTGAAAAATATGTACAACTTCATGTCTGCTCTGCAGATTGAAAGGGGGAAAGGAGAAATTTAAAAGATTATACTTATCTGTTCCATTGTCTAATAATTTCCTGTTGAACTCATTGCTGTTGGAATATCTGAAGTTCTATATGTTTACTTTGCTTGCCCACCCCCTATGTAATGTGTAATTAAATATATCTCAGGTTAGTGATACTGTTACTACAAATTTAGCTCAAAGACGCTATGAGAAGTGGACATGAGTCACTAAACACTATTTTTCTAAATTAGTACAACCAACGAAGATACATTTTACTAAATATATCAACGAATACATGTTCAGCCAAAGTACTGAAGTCATTATGTACTATAAATAAATAAAAAGAAAGTTATATCTTTTCTTTTTAAAGAGTAAAGATCTAATAAAGATCAAAAAAGGACTGTCCTATATTTTAGAGGATTGAGTTAAGAGGAGCAAGTGACAACTGACAGTATTAAATGGCTGAATCTAAGAGAGCAGTATCTCCTCCAAGAGAGCAGTACGGCAGTATTGTTAATTTAATCTTCTTTCCTGTGCCTCTAAGCTGATAGGATAGCATACTAGATCTTTACAGGATACTGAGCATTTCTGTTACATTTTAACATCTTTTAGTTCCAACTCGTTTATTGGGAAAAGATTAAAGTGATGGAGATAGTTATTTAATTTTGGAAAATACTGTCTGGGGTTTTCTAAAAGAGTATTAGCTAGTCCTGCTGGTGAAAAGAGGTGAAAATAATTTGAGGATTAGCTTGATTCCTAGTCATGTCTAGGACAGGGACTATGGTTTCTGTTCCAAATAGATATGTCTGAGAAATGTGTGGATGAAGTGTGGGGAGGGACTGGGCAAAGGTCAGGCCTGCTCCTGCACCGAGCAAAGTCAATGGCGACACACCTGTGACCTTTAATGGGCAGAGTATTTGGCCTTTTGGCAAGTTCCATTACAGTAGTAATATTTGGAGAGGTTATTTTTATTCATTGCTTACTGAGATTTAGTATGTAGTGGAATTGTTTGTGATTTTTAAAACATAAAGCTATAGGCTTTTCGGACCCAGAAGAAAAAGAGTTTTGTTTTATTTTGTGTTTTGTTTTGTTGTGGGAAACTAGTAACATGACTTTATATTCCTCCATATGCAAAAGAAGAATAGGGAAAAACATCTAAAAACTTTTTATGGTTCAGGTTCCAAAGTATGATTCTAGCCAAAATTAGTTTATTGTTAATGGAATGATGGCCAGCAGGTGTATTATGAACTACAAGGTGGGCACTTATGGCCTGATTCCAAGTCCATAGAAGTTAATGGAAAGACTCCTGTTGATTTCATGAGTCTATATAGTTTTCTGTGGCCTGTGACAGGCTATTGGATCTGCGGTACCCCACTTCCAAATCCTCTTCCCATGTAGTGTCCTAAATTTAGTTCAACTATGAGGTTTTTTACAGCCTAAGTATTTTTGGGGAAAACTATTCTCACTCATGAGTATAGTTTTGGTATTTAGGTTTCCCGTATACATTACAAAAATCAGGGGTCAGATTTACCATTGTATAACTCCAGCTTTATACCAGTGTAATTCCATAGAGATTAATGAAGTTACGAATGGCATAAAACTGGATTAATGCAGTGATGACTCAGATACCCAGGGTGTTTTCATTATCATAGCATCTTGGTAGGGAATTTATTACCACAAACCACAATATTACTTCACTATATAAAGAGGAAGGAAATGGGGATGAGAAAACTAGGAGGGCAGAAATAGTCAATTTCAACACAGATGGGCTTGTGTAAATTCACCTCCATGCATAAAAAGAAAAGAAAATAAACAGGAGTTGGGAAAATAAACAGGAGGTGGGAACAGGTTTACTTAAAAACATATAGACCAAATTCTGCTTTTGACAATGTAAATCTGGACCTCTGGTGTGACTGATAACAGATTTTTAGCACATCTGTTTAAAGGTAAAGCAGTGTTTAATTAGGTATCTTGTATCTGGGTATTTGTATTTGGACCACTCTTGATATTAGACTACAGAACACTGGCAGTCCCATCTGTGAAAGTGATTTATAGATTCCTTTTCTGTAGCTCACAATGTTTGGCTCCTTATAACAGCCTTGTAAAAATAGGAGGAGGACATTATTTTGCCATTTGTTTCCCACAGCTATAAACATCATTTAACAAAAACCACTGCATTTTTACACTACATTGTCTGTGATATATAGGATCATAGCAATTAGAGACAGAAAAGGCCCATTAGATCATAGAGTCCTCCTTCACCTCCAGCAAGAGCAACAATAATCCCCTAGAGAGGAAGTGTCAGACATTAAGCTGATATTCCAGGAGAGAGAAAAGACTTATTAAATCTTAGCTAAAAGGCCAAGAAGAAGTGCTGAATTTTTTCAAAGTCCTAAAAATATAAACCTTTAAATGCAACATTCGCAGGCTGAACTTTTTAAACCAGATCCATTATAATATAGCTAATGAAGTCAGTGAAAGGCTTAATGTGTTGATACATTATAAATATGTTAATTGGCTAGAGAGTTAAGTTTGTTATTCAGATATTTTATTTTTGATATTGCCAGCAGCATTGCTGTCTATCATGAATGCAAGTGCACAATTAGGGAGAATTTCCAAATAGGACGGGGGCTAATGAATGAATGCTAGATAATCAGTGTGTGCTGCAATGAAGGTTGTTATAACAGGTGAATGCTGTGTTCTCTCAGATTTGAGACAGCTGCCAATGTTGTAGGGAGAGATACTGCATTTTAATGCAAATATGAGTTACAGGTCATATATGGCTGGGACAAAAAACCTGCTTTCTTCCTCATATAGTCAGAGAGCACATGCCAGTGGAGAGATTACCTATGTGCTAATTCTTCCACCATGAACAATATTAAGGCCTGGATCAACAAAGCGGCTTGGTATCATGGCACCTCACTTTTAGGTGCCTAGAAAATCACAGGAATAACACTGCAACCAACAAAGCCTAAGGGCCTGTCTACACTTAATTTAAAATGACGTCCAGCTGCTGCAGAAATTAAGTCAGTTGGGCGTCTCCACACAATGCTTACTGTGGTGTGGACATGCATACTCATTAGCAGTGCTTGCATTGGTGCACAGAGCAGTGCACCATGGGTATGTATCCCACAGTGCAACTAGCTGCAGGCATTTTTGGAAAGGGCTGCGGAAAGCGGTGGCCAGCACATCCCTCGGCCCACACCACTTCCCGCAGGCCACGTTGGCCTGGAGCAGCGAACCACAGCCAGTGGGAGCTGCGATCGGCTGAACCTATGGACGTGGCAAGTAAATAAACCAGCCCAGCCTGCCGTGTACCAAAGGTTGCCAATCCCTGACATAGTGGATGGTTTTGCCACAATGGGGTTTGCTGACTGCAGTGGGGTCGATAGAACGCATATCCCTATTTTGGCACTTGACCACGTTGCCAAAGAGTACATAGATTGAAAGGGATACTTTTCATGGGTATTGCAAGTGCTGGTGGATCACATGGGGCATTTCACTGACATCAACATGGGATGGGCAGGAAAGGTGCATGACACATGAACCTTTAGGAACACATGTCTGTTCAGAAAGCTACAATCAAGGACTTTCTTTCCAGATCGCAAAATAACCACTGATGATGTTGAAGTGCCCATAGTGATCTTGGGAGATCCAGTCTAGCTCTTGCTCCCATGGCTCATGAAGCCATAAACTAGCCATCTGATAGCAGTAAGGAGTGATTTCAGCAATAGGCTGAGGAAGTGCATAATGGTAGAGGAATGTGCCTTTGGCTGTTTAGAGGGTCACTGGTGCAGTTTGTTTACTAAATTAGAGCTCAGTGAGAGCAATGTCCCCATTGTTATTGCTGTCTGTGGCATGCTCCATTATATCTGTGAGGAAAAGGGAGAGACATTTCTGCAGGGGCAGGCGGTGGAGACAGATAGGCTGGCAGCTAATATTGACAAGCCAGCTACCAGGGCTATAAGAAGAGCCCAGTGGGGAGGGACACAGGGCCAGCAGCAAGCGGGACAGCGACCAGCAGAGGGCGCTCCGATGGCTGGTGAGCTAATTCCCTGCACTGCCAGCAGGAGGTGCCACAGGGGTGAGTCCTCGCATCATTACAGGGACCCAGAAGTCACCATGGGGGAAATCACATGCTCTATTATTTATGCACATGCTCTATTACTTGCGCAATATTATGAGCACTTGTATTGAAAACTTCCACCGTCTCCTGTAGGTAACTCTATGTGATATCAGTCCGGGCAGCTCTCTCGCAGCGCAAACCGGCTCCTATCCTGCAGCCTCAGCCCCAGAATTCCTGAAGCAGAGAGAGGCGCCTCTCTCCCTCCCCCCAGCCCTGGTGCTGCTGCAGGAGAGAACTCTGGGGGGAGTCTTCTCTCCATGCTGTAGCCCCAGAGCACACTCCTGTACCCCAAACCCTTCGTCCCTGGCCCCACCTGAGAACACACAACCCCAGCTGGAGCCCTCACATCCTGCACCCCAACCTTCTGCCCCAGCCCTGATCCCCTCATTCCTAGCTCCACCCCAGAGCTCTCACACCCCTGCACCCCAACCCTCTGACCCAGTCCTGAGCCTCCCTCCAAAATTCCAAACCCCTCAGCCCCATCCTCACCACATGAATTTTATTACGTGCACCAATATGAAGGTGATGTGTTACACATAACAAAATTCATTCCGCACATGAGTGGGAAAATTTAGAGAGAACATTGGTCTTCACTGCCCAGGTGGGTGGGTGCCTTAACCACTTCACTACAAACTCTCTCTCTCTGGCCCAAAGATTGCTCCACTGTGAACAGATTCTTAAATAGCCTGCTTTGGGGCTTAGGCGGGAGATAGGGCACCTGACACCTACAAAGAGGCAGCAGGGCACATGTCCAGAGGTAGAAATATAGGTGCTAATAGAACTTTTCTGAAAACTTGGAAACACACAGTTTTCAATGGGAGTTTTCTGGATCACCGTGCAGCCTAAAACTAGGATTTAGATGCGTAAGTACTGTACCTTTGTGGATCCTACTCTAAGAACGCAGACCCAAGCCAATAACCTCTGAGATCTAGTAATGTTCTCTGTATTTACATTGTTTGGAGAAGAGAATCACAGCTCCTTCATTTTTGAGCAGGTGCTGAAATCTGTTACCATACTCCTGATCAGTCTCAACTGATTTGAATTCATGTTCCTTCTATCTAAAGTGACCCAACAATGAATATTTCAACTCAACGGAATTCACATGCAATTCAAATTATTCTAAATAAAAGGGAAATGTATTTAGCAGAGAATGAGGTAGTATGACCTGATAAACAGAGCATTGGCCTGGGACTCGGAAGTCCAGAGTTCTATGCCCTGTTCTGCCACTGGCCTATTAGGTCTCTGGGACAAGTCACTGTAAGCTGTCTGTGACTCAGTTTCCTCATCTGTAAGATATCTCCTTTGCAAAGTACTTTGAGCTCTACTGATGAAAATCACCATGTAAGAGCTAGGCATTAATAGTAGGAAATCACAAACAAATGTTGATCAGAATGCAAACATAACTAGAGTCTAAACATTGTGAACATGATAGGCAGCTGAGCTTCTTGTTAAGCCCTGATTCAGTAGTCCATTCCTATTCAGCAAAGCACTTAAGCACATAGTCAACTTTAAGTACAAGCTTAACTGTGATTGACTTCACCGAATAGGGATAGACTTAAGCATGTGCTTAAATGCTTTGCTAAATTGGGATCTTTAGTACAGAAAACATTAGGCAAGCAAGGTAGAAAGTGTATTGTTACCCCTTTTTGACCCAAGAGCTTTGATAAAAATCAGGATCCTGTTCGTTGTTTCAGTTAGGCGGAGAATTTGATGATAGAGGCTTGGTTTCTGATGCAATCCTATTTATTTATTTACCAGTCATTTATGTACAGAGACTTGCTTCTCTGAACACAGCAGGACTCAATCAGCAGGAGACAGATTCTTCTTACTCACATCTACAAGTACTATTTTAGCCAGCACTCAGCCCAAAAGCTCTGTCCCAGGGCTTTTTCTCATGGCAATACTATAGGTCACTTGGGATGACGTGACCCAGACAGTATATTATAGATGCCCAGGAAATCCTCTTTTGTCATTGCAAGGAGGTATTTTTTTCTGAGGTTGATAAACAGCTGGTATTTTCCCAATACCTAATGAATCTCCATATCATGACTTTTTAATAGAAAAGCATTGAAAAGAGCTGGTAGAGAGAGAAGTTTTCAGTCCAATCAGGAAAAAAAGATTAGAACAAAATCAATGGTTTGCTGTGTTTTGACGTTCATATAATGTAAGCTGCTGCAGGGCAGGGAAACTTATGTGAAAAAAGTGATCATTTAAACATGAAGAGCCACTTGTTGGCACTTCAGAATTGAGCTTAAAGTTCCATGTGGGAAAGGGTGAGAAAGCTCATTGTCCTCAGCATGTTGTGACCTGGAGCTATAACTATGACAGAAAACAAAATGTTTTCTCAGCTTAGCCAAACTTCTCTTCAGTCATTTGGCTAGGTGTAAAGCCAAGAAGATTCGCAATCCCATGGGCAGGTGAAACAATCAAATTTTAACAGAGTGAGCATATGAGGGAGTCATACTAATGTAACATTATTCAGCTTGTGTGACACATAAGCCTGCATACTCAGCCAGATTTCCACCTCTCATGGTAAAATCTGTGGAGAACATGAACTGAGGGGAGAAATCTCTGTTAGATTCCGCACGCTGTTCCATCAAGGGATGGAGTTTTCTTATGTGAAATAGGCTATTAGGCCCCACCTCCTAAACCCACACATCCTGGGACAACAGTACCAGGCCAGGGCCACCCACACAGAGGCCTTGTTGCAGTTGTTGCCCTCAGCAGCAATTACCCTCTCCTTCCCTGAAGCATGTTTCCAATGGAACTGCACTGCCATAGGCTCCTCTGGCCACAGCTGCCCTAAAGATCCTCTCCGTACCATTGAGCAGGTTTTGTGGAGAAGATAATACAGCCCCAATCTCAATGTGCACTGTCCACCCACTGAACACCTCAAATCCACCCCCAACCTATCCAGTTATCGCCTCTTTCCCAATGTGGATATTCAGGCCAGGAAACAACCATCCACAAGGAGCCATGGGGACACAGAGGCAGCTGATCCCTTTCTTCATAGTGAGGATTTTCAGCTGCTGCTGTGTCATCATGGTGTCTTCTCCTGGACCACACATAGGTGTCTTCACTGAGCAATGTCTTTTCTTTTTTGTCTATACACACTCTTCTGAGGTTCCTCTAAGCTTACGTGGCTTGAAACGCTGCAGTTCTTTAGCAGGTAAATAAAGCTTCAAGTATTTATAACATTTCTCCATTTAAAATTCAGACATTTCTTACATGAAGTAGATTAAACAAGAGTCTGAAATGTGCAAAAAAAATAATTAGATTATCTAACTTAAAAACAAAAGCTTAAATAATCATAGCCATATTTTGAGACAGTAGATTAATATGAGCTCACATTTTATATGCTAAGCTTTAGGCTGATGCAAATATAGGTGGCTAAATTATAAACCTTGAAAAAACAGAATTTAAAATGTAAATGGCAAATGACTTAACTGTAGCAGTGCTCATAGGTGCCACTATTCTGATGTAATTCACACAGGAGCACTAATTCTCAATTAATGGTCTGCACATTTTGTATCCAGAATTGGCATATTGTTTCATTTAATAGGAATGAGTAGAAACCATGCATTATTAATATTTATGAAGAGTAAACCAAAGGCGATTCATTTGTTTTATTTTTCTTTCTTTTATCTCCTCATTCGCATGTATTACATGAACAGTATCAGGCACCACACTAGATAACCTATTTTAAAAAATCCATTAAGTTGCATATTTGTAATGAGCTTATCTTACCCCAGCATTTTTTTCAGTCAAGTTTCCTTCTTGTGAGTCTGCTACAGCAATCATGTACCTGTTAAAGGAGAACACAAATGTAAAATTTCTTTAACTCGATCTCATCTAACTAATGACCATCAGGCATGATAGACATACATCTGATAGCAGTTACAAGACACCATATCTCTTATATGTGCCTCTTGCCAATGTATAATTTAGTAAGCCAGGGAAGAAAGAAGCATACTTTCAGCCATACCTATGACTGTACTGTGTGCTCACCTTTCACTGCTTAGCTGCAGTAAAAGCTGGAAGCGATAGCTTTTGTTTCAAAACTCTATAGATGAGAACAAAGCATACGCTGCAGTAATGAACATTTGTTCTTAAGGACATAGAAAAGGTTTGGAGGGGGTCATATAATTGGTATCATATAAGAGAGATAAATAAGAAAGAATTAAGTACTTTAATAATTATTCAGTCCAGGTTATGTTACTGTATTTAAACAATGTTGGTGTTAAATAGACATTGCTACTTCTCAAAATGATAAAAGATAAGTCATTTCATTTTCATCGAAGGGTTGCTTCCTAATTCAGAATCTACATGTATAAAGAATGTGAGTGTTTTCAAAGAGATCCCTGGCCCTTTCATTTTATTTTCTTTGCTGTACTGGGGGAGTTGCTTGCTATTTATTGGCATTCCCTTTGTCATAAACTTTAGATTATCCATGTGAAGCTTATTTGATCTCTCTGGCCCATTTTTTTCCATCCAAGTAAGTCTCCAAGCACTGTTGTTCTAATGATGTACCACTCCAAATGATGTTACTTGTTGCCTGTGATAAATTAATTCAAAAGAGGCAATATATTTTAATTTACTGTTCTAATCTTAAAATGTCAAATGGATGAAATTTATCCACTGAAAAAGATGTAATACTGCTAATAGAAAGCACTGGGAAAATCTGAAGGGCTAGTCATCCTACTTACCAAATATTATTTCTATAAATTTAATTCTGTTTTGTAATGGGGAGGGGACAATGACTGACTATCCAAAAAGTGTTGAGAAGTATCACTTTCCTATCACGAATTTCCTCTGACAAATAAGCAGTAGATTGTAAATTTGCTTAGGCTTTTATGTATTTGCATAAATTCAAGCACAAACCATTGGAAATACATGACTTCCCATTTTAAAGTTACATCATCACAAATCCTCTATGCAGGGAAATAATTGCATGCATTTATAGGATGTCTAGTATGCTTATGAGAAACACCAGCATATAAGATACAAACAAATAAATTAAAATATGTTTCCAATATTGGGCCAGATTCTTGGCCTTTCCTAGGTCTCCTTTGCAACTTTAAGCAATGTCCAAGGATTCCCCTAGCAGAGGCAAATCTTCAGTGGGAGTAGGGCTGGTTATACCAGCTACTCCTGGCCCTCTCTCCAATATGCATTGTTGACAGTCTATGGCAGGCTGAGGGCAGAGAGGGGGAATATAGGAGGTGGAAGGGACCTATCCCTGGCCAGCAATATAGTCCCTAGAGGACTGCTTCAGCCAGCATAATTTCGAGCAGCTTTTAGGTGCCTATAAAATATACTGGCCCCATTTTGTACTGAGTCTGAGTGCAGGATCAGGGAAATGGAAAGTTGGTACAGTTTTTCTCTTCGGAGTTCATGTGTCAAGCCTGGATTGTCCAAATCCTACTAGCTGACCTGCAGTACTCAGCTGTCCATGCAGATCAGTTTCTCACCAGAAGCGGAAATATACTTAGTGCATTTTGCTTATTTCAATGACTAAGCCAGTCATTGAATAGAGATGGTCTCAAACAGCACCCAAGCAATCCTTTTTCAGGAACCTTAGCCAAAAGGCCAATACCCAGTTTCCAGGAAGCAAGTCTGCACCAATATTTGACTGTAGGTAGAGAAATTAAGACAGAGAGCAAACTCTCTCTTGCTGTTTTCCCACAGCTGCACCAAAATATCTGCATCACAGACTCAGCAGTGATACAATATTTCTTCAAAAACTGTACACTGCTCACATGCAAGAAAAAATAACTTCTCAGGCTATGTGTAACAATTCCTATAAAACACAATATATTGTGTAATACATCACAGCACTCCACAAGATCTGATGAGGGAGGCTCAGTATAATAGCTTCTTAAAAATTAACGATTTAGGCCCAAATTCAGGAAAGCATCCTGATTCAGGACAGTATTTAAGCACATACATATAATTATGTGCTAAGTAAGTAAATCCATTTATTCGTGTTTGTATACTGGTGACATGATAGCGGAATTTTCAGAAGGCTTCACTATCCATCTCTAACTTTGATCACTCAGAATCTGACCTTTCAGTTATCTGCCACACACCATCTCTTCCATCTCCTCACTGGTCCTCTCCTACTATGATGATCCTCCACTATTCCTTCCATAATAACTTTCTTAACAGTTATTTTCATCCCTACACCTAATGTGACCAAAGTACAAAAGTTTGTGAGGTAAATTGTTTTTAATGCAGTAGATGTTTTGCTCATTTGGAGGGAAAAAATCAGTCACACTGTCTGCTTCTACTCTTCATTTCATCACTCACTCCTTTCTGTGCTCTTCCTCTCAACTGGAAGCAATTAGTTCCAGAATCATGTGACCAGCCAGCTCTCATTGAACCATCAGTGAGTAATGTCTGGGACCTCTGCAGTATTAATGAAGTCGTGTGTCTTACTGTAGTTCAGACTACAATGTAATTTGAAATTAACATAAGCATGTCATTACATCAAACTTTGACTAAAATATAGAACAGAGATGTAGTCTCAATCACTGCAAACATCCTAATGGCTGTAACGTTTTAATAAGGATTTTGTCTGAATATACTCAATGGGCCTGATCTTGAATCCATTGAATTCGATGGGAGTTTTACTATTCATTTCAGTGGGAGCAGATTTGACCTAATATAATAATAGTCACTTTAAAAATTCTTTCTCCAGCTCCAGACTTACTACTTTCATTTTAATAATTTATTAGTATCACAGTTTTTATGTAAATACAGCTGGTGGTTCACCTGAGAGAAATTGACATCTGAAACCTGTTTGAAGCAGACTTTTCAGTCATTAGGATAACCTAGTTATTCTTCCACTGCCAATTTATTTAAGGGTTTTAGTATTTTGTATCTGAGGGCCTTAAAGCTTTTGAGCAACTACAAATACAACTTTTTAAAGTTTAGTTTCTTTCTTTACATCTATTCCTCTTCATTCTACAGTCCAGGCATCAAACAGTCTATAACCCCCTCATTTTCTTTGCCCTCTTACTGTAGGGGGGTGGAGGGCGAACACCCTAGAGTCCTTCAAAAAATGGAACATGTGGGAATAATAAGAGCACTAAAGCTCTTGTTTTCACAGTTTGATGACTGCTCAAGGAATTTGATAGGATTTTTTTCTTTTAAACTACCAGGTGTGGGTAGCTCTCAGCATGGCCTTTTAAACCAAGGGACTTTTCATTTGGGGCCTGACTTCAGTAGGCTCTGGATCCATGCCTGGGTTCTTGTAGACTATTACAAGTCATTTGTTGTCAGAAACCCTGGTTCAATTGTAGCTCCACTATGTCATCTTATGGAATCTATTCTTGTACTAGATGGAATATTATACTATTTTAATATTAATACTATTATATACTATTATACTATCATATTATAGGTATTATATATATTATAATATATATTATATATTATATTATATAATTATTATAGCTATTATATATATTGTGATGGAGTCAGACCAGAAGGGTATAGGAGAGTGCTGGAAGGCAGGTATATCAGCCTCAGGATGTGTCGGTCCCTGTTCCCTGGATAGCCAAACAAAGGCCATTCCAGGCCAATCAAGACACCTGGGGCCAATTAAGAACCTTCTAGAAAGGAGTAGAAACAGCTAGCCTGATTGGGACACCTGAAGCCAATCAGGGACTGGCTGAAACCAGATAAAAACCTCCCAGTTAGTCAGGTGGGCTGTGGGTGTCAGGAGCTGTGGAAGGAAGTTATGCTGTTGGTGAGACTGAGTATTGGACAACATATTGTACAGAAGGAGGGAGGCCCTGAGGTAAGGGTGAAGTGGAGTTTGAAGAAGCGGGGACTGCTGTGGGGAAGTAGCTCAGGGAATTGTATTGTGTTTTGTGCCTAAAAGGTCAGCCATCTTAGCTGATACTATTAGGGTCCCTGGGCTGGAGTCTGGAGTAGAGGGAGGGCCTGGGCTCCCCCCTTTCTGTCTCCCCTAATTACTTACTGAGAAAGGGAGGTCACTCTGGGGCCTGGATGAGTTTCTGAGGCCCCTAAATCTGCCAGGAAGCGCAGGACCCACAAATACAGACTTGGAACTTTGTCACAATATATTATACTATTATAATACTATAATATAGTATAATCCTATACATCTATTCCTTAGTGGAACAGTCATCTTATGTTGTGTTCTGTGACACTCTTGAGGTTTAACTTTAAAAAGAAACAAGCAGGGAATGGGAAATAAACATGACATTATCAGTGCAGACCTGCTCACGCACAAGGACATGGATTTCTGTAGTACACTTGTTTTCAAAGAGGAAAAAATGTATTTCATACATCCCCATAGAGTACTATATCTGCCAAAATAGCATGGTGCTAAACCACTTGGAGGTGTGAATTTTATAAGGGTGGATCTAAGGAACTACAGTAGCTATTAATTTTGAGTTTACTAGCATAATGGTTCACACCCAGTTCACTTCGCTCACATTAGTACTCCTGTTGTGGTCACTGGGAGTTTTGCTTGAAGTTACTGTAGGTATGGACTGCACAATCTTGGCTTTTAGTCATAGAGGTGGACCAACTCACTGTTTTAAATAGGCAACATATTTAAATTTGCAAATTAGCAAGTGGGCTGTACAGCAGATCATTTTCATATTTTTTATTGTATTTTTGGAATTTAATTATACATTAAAACTATTTTCCATTTTTAGTTATAGCTGTGCTTCTAAGTGCCAATATAGTTAAGTTTCTGTGTGTGTTTTCTTTATAATTACCATCCCTGAAAGCTGATATCTTTGCGCCAAATTCTGTGGCCCTTAATTGAGTAGAACTCCTCTTGGACTCTGAAGATTTTGGGCATTTGCAGACTGGAACTTCTTCCTATTGAAGTAAATGGGAGTTTTGCCATTATTTGATTGGTGATGTAGGCTAGAGGTAACAGTGTGAAATTTCTGCAAGGTTCTATTCATGTAGATTTGTTCCTGGTTGTTCAGTTTATATTTGTCTCTCCCTGCCCATCCAGGAAAAAAGGTTATGAAATTGATCCCCGGCTATTGGTGGCAGGCCATGGGCCATCTATGTAACCCTTGTCCCCACCGCTACCTCTGCACCTGCTCCGTGTGCCTGGCACCTCACTCACCTGTTGTCCAGCAGCATGACTCTGCAAAGTCCAGGGAGAGATGGGGAAGCTGCAAGATAGGCAGCCAGGTCCTCAGTGCCTTCTACACAGTAGTGCTATGTCCATCACAGAAAGGGTTGCTTCCATGCATATAGATCAGGGATATGACTAAATTTGGTATGCAGCTTATAAGCTGTCAGGAGGAAAATGGTTTATTTTTAAACATAATTTTTCAAGCGATAAGCTTCTTTTGAGGTACAGCTCAGCATAAAGTACTTGGAGTTAATGGGGGTTCAGGTGGCCTGTTCATCACACCTGTGAGATATCACAATTTCAGGGAAGAGATTAAGAGGGAGAAACCCAGTTCATTTGATGGCTGAGCAGAGGAGATTTTTAGTTCTTTGAGCCTGGAGTGAGACCAGCCTGAAGGCAGGTATTTCTGGGACAACCAATGGCCTCTTCCTGAAGGAAAAGAGGGCCTGATCCTGACTTGTGTTGAGAGGGGACTATTCCTCTCTATTGCTTGTGAAGTCAGTAAGGGGCTACAGCCCACTGAGTGCTCTCTAAAAGAAATGAACACTAAGCCATGATTCCTTTGTGTAATCCCCCTCCTTTCTGTGCTTTCACTGCATTGGGTGGGGTCTGGACTGAGACCCAGCTGGAGGGCTGAGCCTCTTAGGCCTGGAACTAGAGTGGGGAAACCTCCTGGCCCTTGGAGAGCTGTGGTCTAGGTGAGTGCCAGGGCCCTGCCTGAAGTCTCTGGGGAACCCCAGGGAAGGAATTTTGGTGACAATACTGTATATAATTATCATCACTTCAGTCTCTCCTTTATTTGTCAAACTCTTAAAAAATGGCTTTGTTAAAAACATGAAATTCTATAGATTTTTTTACTTTTTAAAAGTCTCATTTTTTAAAAAAGTTACTGATGAGTGCATTTGCAATCACATCTTTCGGTGTAGCTTCAGTTATTCATCTTCTGATGCAAAGAGCAGCATAGGTGCTGAATCTGTGAGAGTCACACAGCATGTCTCTGACCTTCAAAGAGGTTTCGCTAAGCATTAGCTTTATTACATATTTGTGTGTGCGTACACCTTGCCCCTCGCACTCCCCCCATCTACATTGTGCCTAATGATTTAGGATCTATCAAAATCCCACTGAAGTCATTGAAATCTTTCCATTGAAGTCATTGGAATCAGGTTCTTCACTTTACCTGTTGGATTCCTTTGTTCAATTTACACTGACAGCCCTATGTGTGAGTATCAAAGTGAAATGAAGTCATGATTAGGTAAAACAACCAGGCCCAAGGTATGGGAAACCTAATTCCTAGAAGCTTATATTGTGGCTTTGGTATTTTGAGTGTATATGGTGGTTTTTGTTTTAAACACACCCTATTCAGTAACTGGTCAGATAGGTGTCTACCTTTTACTTGTTCAGTTTAATCATGAAATTACTTTTTAGGGTTTTATTTGCATCTAAAACTTAAGGAAAATCACAGAACTGCTTCCCCACACAACCAAATGATACAATAGGAACAAGTAGGCCAGAATTCAGAAACTCTATTATCCATATGATGATAAAAACCTGTGTTTCATTGTCTACCTCTGGCAGAAAGCCAGAATTCCCAGTATACTAGGTTTGCAGAGAATCTCAGATTTGTTTGAGTTAGCCTTGGTATGTGGATTTCAGACTCTAACTCTGGACCTGGATTTGAATTTTGTTGATAGCCCCACACTCTGTACTGGTCTAAATAAAAATCAAAACACTGCAACCCTTATCATAAAGCACGGTACTAAAAGACTGAAGTGCTAGAATAATAAACATGCTTTCTGGTCTTAATGTGATGTGTATCCCAGTTAACAGTCTATAAAGCTAGATGCCTAAATTCTCAGTAAGCTAGAAATTAGCCTGCAATCACATTTATAGTACAATAGATTGGAAGGAAGTACACGTTTGGTGCTGGTTTCTGTGCTGGGGTAGAACTAGACCTTTTGTTATCTTTGCAGATTTGAAATAGTTGTTGTTTGTAACCTCTAAATCTGTTAATACAATTGTGATTACAAATACAGATAAACATCCCAATTCTCAGGTTGAGGGAGAAGCAGTGCATGATCTCATTAAATGTGTGGGAAAACAAATCCCAGAGACTGTGCAGCTGAAATCAAGTGATGTGCCTCATTGCACGAGCCCACTCTCCAAGGACAGACTTCACTTCTTGTGCAAAAGGAAGGCACTGTTTCCAATGCGCTTAATACTGGATGCCAAATTAGCAGAAGGCCTACAGAGGGAGGGTGTAATGGTTTTGCCATCCAAGAGACTGGATGCTTGAAGGAAGATGTCAGTAGTTCTACTAATGACAACTAATAGGCGTACTTCAGTTCAAGTACTACCATTCATAGGAAGCTAGACATGTTCTGTGCTCTCTGTGCTTTTGCACTTATTGTAAATGTGGTTTCTTCCTATAGCTGCACTGTTTTACTAGGAATAATAAGTATATGGTAAATAGATATTCTATAAGCAGAATGCAACACAACTCTACTGCAGACTCATGACTCCCCTCCCACAGATGAGGTCTGAGGGTGGGGGTCAGTTGACCTCACAAAGTCTTTAAGTTCTTCACTAGTTTGGGAAAGGTGGGAGAAGAGATTAGTCCTAGCTTTCTCTCCCACTCCCAAGTAGTAAAAGATTTGACTCCCCTATCTCAACTGTTGCCAATTTTCATGACTTTTTTGTGAATTATGCAGACTGTGCTTTTCTTAAAGCCCCTGCTGCTGAAGTAAAGGGATTACTTGAGAATCTCAGCTTTCCTTTAAAAAATGAAGTTTCTAGTCTCATGGCCATGGAGTAAAAGCTCAAAAATATGACCCAAGTGCATCCTAGCAGCTTAAATCGGAAGGCAAGTAAACTAATACTTTTAAAAATATAGGATTTAAAGCCAATAGCTTGACTTTTGAGGGCCTGACTGATGAAATGCCAGGGGCTGGCAGTGATGCATCTGGGCAGATCTCCTTGAAGAGATCCTAGGATAGCACAAGCCAGGGACTCATGACGCTGCTTTTGACTCCTTTATAGAGGACTGACTGTTCTGCAGGAAGACGTATACAGGTTCAAGTTTTATTAACTGTCCTGTCTATTCCTTACAGAATGGCAGAGGACTGATGTCTACAGTCCTCCTGCTTCCCTCTCCCCACGTAATTCACAGACGTTCTATAAACTTGTCATGCAGGAGGTCAGACTACATAATCGTAGTGGTCCCTTCCAGACTTATCTACTAATCAAATAACGTGGATGACTGGACCAATGAAAAGGTCTCCACAGGACCCTGGGGAGTGGTGAAAGTGTCACACAAATATTTCAGTTCCCCTAGTTCTAGTTCAGACAGAACCCACATGTAGGCCATCCTTCCACACATGAATCGACAGGCACAAGCTGGTCCTAGCTATCCATTGTACTGATTGCTTGGTTTATCTTGAATTTATAAGCAATTATTCAAATAATCTGAATAGGCACATTCTGTCCCCACAAGAAGTAGGACAACCAGAAATGTGTTAGCTGTGAGCATTGTATTTTAGCCTTTCCTTATGTATGGGAAAGGATAATTATTAATCTAGAAGTATTAATGCAACAGAACCCATTGTGACTGGAGGTGTATGAATATTACTGTGTGTTATTTCAGAGTAGCAGCTGTGTTAGTTTGTATCTGCAAAAAGAACAAGGAGTACTTGTGGCACCTTAGAGACTAACAAATTTATTTAAGCATAAGCTTTTGTGAGCTACAGCCCACTTCATCAGATGCATAGAATGGAACATACAGTAGGGATATATATATATATACACAGAGAGAGAGAGAGAGAGAGAAAATATGAAAAGGTGGGCATTGCCATATCAACTCTAAGAGGCTAATTAATTAAGATGAGCTATTGTCAGCAGGAGAAAACTTTTGTAGTGGTAATCAGGATGGCCCATTTCAGACAGGTATGAGTAATGGGGGATAGTTAACGTGGAGAAATGGTCAATTTGTGTAATGACCCAACTGCTCCCAGTCTTTATTCAAGCCTAAATTAATGGTATCCAGTTTGCAAATTAATTCCAGTTCAGCAGTCCAGCACATCATCAAAGTTCTACAACCTATCCTGAAGGACGATCCCTCACTCACACAGATCATGAAAGACAGACCAATCCTCACTTATAGGCAGCTCCCCAACCTGAAGCAAATACTCACCAGCAGCCACACAACAAAAACACTAACCCAGGAACCTATCCTTGCAACAAAGCCCAATGCCAACTCTGTCCACATATCTATGCAAGTGATGCCATCATAGGACCTAATCACATCAGCCACACCATCAGGGGCTCATTTACCTGCACATCTACCAATGTGATATATGCCATCATGTGCCAGCAATGCCCCTCTACTGTGTACATTGGCCAAACCGGACAGTCTCTACGCAAAAGACTAAATGGGCACAAATCCGACAGAGGAATCATAACATTCAAAAACCAATAGGAGGACACTTCAACTTCTCAGGTCACTCAGTAAAGACTTAAAAGTGGCAGTTCTTCAAAAAAAAAACTTCAAAAACAGACTCCAACAAGAAACTGCTGAACTGGAATTCTAGTGTATACTTTTTTGGGTAATACTACTTTAAAATTGTAACAAGGCTTATTATGGTGCAAGATGGTCATGATTTGTGTCTGTGTTTTTGCATGGACACAAGGAAGCAATGCAAGTCCGCATCTGTGGCTGAAATAATTGCACAATATGCTACTTAAGGCTTGTTCTCCACTGACTTGCACTCATGTGGTCACTTACACTTGTACCACAGGAATGCCAAGGTATAAAATATTGCCATATCACAATGATATATTTTACACCTTTGGTGATTGCTTTGCCAGTGTGTAACTGACTACACAAGAAGTAAGGCAATGGAGAATTAGGCCTTCTACCTCAGAGTATTTTTCTAAGAATATTGCTGGGAATTAAATCCCTATTCCAGAGCTCATCCATCTCATTTCTGTCCTTCTTACTAACTTCCATAGTCTCTGTCCATATGCACTAGTATAATGTTTATAGAAGCTCATGAAGTATTTCTTTTATAACTAAGCAGTCTGACTGATATAACTACCGATACATTTATTGAATTTAGTTTTTTGGCTTAGAAAATCCATTTTTGCCTCTTCTAAAAAAGTTTTCATTAAAGGATGTCTGTTTAAAAAGGAAATGTACTGGATCACTATTTGATTGCTGTCATTGCCAATAACTCTAACTTAAAGCACAGTCGTTAAGGCTATTTGGCATAAAGTGCAGCCCTTTCAAAGTAGCTTTTTCTTAACCTTTTCTCTTCTTAAATAGGAAATTCAGAGGACAGAACAAAACCCTGTCCAGGCTGCTTTGTAGCTACAAAGAGAGAATCAGCAAAAGAAATTGATAATTATGATGACATTACTTGAATTAATAAAGCAATTCAATGCTCTGGGACATGTAAAAAGGTGATCTAGAGTTATGAACCACCTGTCCACATTAGGGTACCATCTGTTCTATATTTGTTTGCTACTAACACTTAATAAATGTCTGTGGGAATATATTGCATGAAAAAAACAGGTCTCCTTGTACAGTTGTTTAAACAAAACTCCTGCTAATTAAATAATTGACTGTTAATATAATGATGCATTTAAAATATAGGATGCAAACATTTTCTATACAACTGGAGAAGCAAATGCAACTGATTTTTTTCATTTTTTTAAAGAAATGTGCCATTTTATCCAATGTTTTGGAGCTATGAATTGCAGCCACATATACCCATTACTTCTCTGTTCTGGCAGCATTATATTAATTGGAAGAGAAAGCAATATCATTTTGTGAATGTATGAACACAGTAATCAGCAACAAAACCTATTAAATATCTGGGTGAAATTCTCAGGATTGTGCCATGATTCACACAGACTCATTAATTGGCTAGTTATTTGCAAATGGAAAAATTTGCAGCTGGCTGGCTTATGAGTAAGAATGTGTTACAAGTGTGTTAATTGTGTTGTAATTTAAAGTGTTCCTTTATCACTGAAAGCAGGGGTGGACAAACATTTTTGGCCTGAGGGTCGCTTTGGGTTTCTGAAATTGTATGGAGGGCCGGTTAGGGAAGGAAGCACTGCAAACTCCCCTACAATATCTTTGCAAGCCCTCTTAACTCCTTTTTGGGTCAGGACCCCTATAATTACAACACTGTGAAATTTCAGATTTAAATAGATGAAAACTATATATATATATAGTTTTAAAAATCTTATAACCATTACTTTGACCAAAATGGACTCTGAATTTGGTAGGGCTCTATCAATGAACCATGGTCCAGATCCTGTGAAGACCGGGAACAACCATTTTGAGGCAATCTAGCTATGATTACAATGTTGTAGCACATTATTTCTATGTGGGAGTGGATGCTTCATTAGTTAGTAAGAATCCGACTCATGATCTCCTCTGCTGCTGCCCACAAGGGTAAAAATCCTTAAGAATCGGGGAGAGGGGATTGGATATTGCCAGTCTTGTATTGGGAAACTAAAACTCTGGAGTGAGAATCTTGCAACATCGTTTTAAGAGAAGCAGAATTACAAGGCAATTTTCTTTTCACGTAGTGTCAGATTTCAAGAATCCATCCATCAGAATAGCAATTAGGGGGCCAGATTATAGTTAACCCTCACATCAATGCATTTAGCGGGGGCGTGGGGATGAACAAGGAGCTTTCCTTTTTGTCTGCACTCTTGTGCAAAGACTGGCCACAGTTGCAGTCCCTGCATTATTTTAAGTACAGGATTGTTCCCTGGGACACTCCTCAATCCAAAAGCAGTGTGTGAGAGAGAGTGGGTAGGGCCCTTTCATGCAAGCCAGTGGAACTGGGTGTCCATATAGGCAGGTGTGCTTTGTGCATGCCCTCAAACTCCTAAGGATTTTGTCACTCTGTTGTTTCAGTGCACGGCTATCCCTCATAAGCACAAACTACTTCCCTAACATTGTGAGAAGGTGGACAACCCTATGTAAAATTTAAGAAATATAGGGCCTGCACCTGCTGTGTTTGAAGTCGGCAGTAAAATTTCTATCGATGCACAGTCAGGTGTGTTCAGTAGGGCTTTGCTGAAGGCACTGCTTGACTCATTTACTAAGCTGTCTGAAAAGCTTGAGGAGGAGGGAAGGGAGTTAGTGAAGATCCCTTTTTCCTGGAAGAGTGTTTCTTGTACCTTCCAACCCTTTCCTGTTCATCCACCACAGAGAGAGCTGGAAAATAGTAAGGATGGATCCAAATTAAAAATTGTAAATCTTGGGGGCCTAACTTTACCAGTCTATGAAATCTACACTGAAAATGCATTTCTCTGAGGTGAGATCTTCTTACGCTGTGCCATAAACCTGAGGAAATGTACAGAGATGACTTGTCTCTGGACTGGTACCCTCAGCCCACTCTGGACAATTAACCAACTTGAAGACTGAAGATTTAACCTCTGACTCGGCGTATTTGTGGGCTAGTGAACTCTTTCACAGATCTAATCAAAGCAGCATGAAAAGGATCCATATTTTCTTGATCTATGGGTTCAGAATAAACAGTTTTACAGTTGAAAAGGTTGTTTATTCCATATAATTGAAGACAGTCCTGTCAATATCTGAGATACAGACATAATTTCTTCTGGGAGCTGCTAGTCTGGGGTGGGGAGGGAGGAAAGGAACAGTTGTGAACGGTATAAAAATCTTGCACTCCTTACTAAGGTAAAACTCCCAATGAAGTTGGTGGGAGTTCTGCCTTTAATAAAGGCCAAGAACTGCAGGATTTCTTTTCCCTTTGCAAGGAGTTATAGAACTGCTATCTTTTCCACCCTGCATTTTTTAAAATCGATTAAAAGAGAAAAGGAAGCAGGCTCTGAAATAAAAGGAGCCAACTATATTATAAAGGATCCTGAACACAGCAACAACTTTATTTCTTGCCCACTCGAATCTCCCATCAATGTCAGTGAGCATTTTGGCTGTGCAAGGAATTCAGGATCAGACACAGTGAGGGAGGAGGGGTTCTTGCATCATCGAGGAAAATGAGATACACCCAGCCATGACTTGCTGCTATGATCCAAGAGAAATATGCCAGAAGGTGTGGGGGGAAGGTAAGAACACTGAAGAACATGTTGATCTTTTAACTTTTGCACACAGGGCCCAAATGAGGTGGGATAAGTGCCATCTTACTCCCTTCCCTCTGCTAGTACAGATGAACTATACACACACGTGCACTGGACTTTTAGAGTAGGATATATTTAATGAGACAATGACCACATTTGCTATTTTCTTCTTAGACCTGTTTATGAATTATTCCTCACAAAGAAGTGGCTGCACTGTTAGCTGTACACCAGCGTACTGGTTTTTTTTAATTAGCAGTGGATTTTTACATGAAATTGATATTAAAAGATCCTATTAAGGAGCATCTGGAAACCATAAACAATACTGACCAAGTGCAGGTAACACTCTCCCTCATTTGACAGGTCTGTCAGTTCAGCAGACAGTGTTCCTACTCTCTCCTTCCCGGAGGAGGGAGCTGGAGCAATCTTCAAAACTAATAGGTTTGGGAAAGGGTGGTGTGGGTTGCAAGCTTATAAGAGATACTCAGATTGAAAACTGAGATACAGGACAAATAGCCTGACCTTACATCACTACCATTATTCAAAGAAACTCAGCACTCAGGGTGTGCTGAAGATCTTTGATACTTAAAGTAGGTTGGGGAACAGCCAAACCTATACCAAGCTCTGTCCCTCAATCTCCTCCTCCAAATGAATTGACTGCTCTGCACCAGACCGTGGTGCAGCAGTTGTTCTCTCCACTCCCTGGGGGCTGCATCTACTTCATGCTGACAGCAGGCAGGTTCTGCAGAGAACAGCACCCTCTGCTCTTTGAGTATGTGTTTGTTTAGAGAGGCAGGGTGCAATTCCCAGCTCATGGAGACACACTCCTACTAGGTCTTGTTGCATGAGCAAGCTGAAAATAGTAATGTAGTAGGGGCTTTCTACACCAAGTACAAACATCTGGAGCCTGGGGGTACCTACTCAGGTGGTTAGTTTGAGGCATTGCATGTGTTCCTGCAGCTATGCTATACTACTATCTTTAGTGTGATAGCTCAATAAGAACTAGCATACATCTCCAGCTGCAAGTGTAGACATGTTCTTTGTTCCCAGTAGCTCTTCCACTGCAACAAGATGGTAAACACCTTCAATTCCCAATAGAGTTATGAGTATGCAAAGTAAATGTGAAGGCATTTAGTAGCTCATGAGCCTGGGCCCCTTTCCTTTGTCTCACAGAACTGGTCTCTTTATCTCCAGCTTCCATCCCAGACTCATTTATTATGTCAAACTTCTCACCTCCATCAGGAAGCTTTTTATTACTATGAGAAGAGAAGCTGAGTTTCTTCACTAGTGGGGACATGGAGAGCTAGAATGCAGTCTTCCAAAGAAAAACAATGGTGCCTTCTAGTACAACAAATAGTGTAATAACTTCTGTCTGTCCTCTTTGAAGACCCCCATCTCACCTCTCTCTGCTCACATACAGAGCACTCAATACCATGAATGAATTCCTTACAGAGTGGGGCATACCTGTTTGGTGGGGAAAACTCCATTTTGCAGCTCAGGAGATGGGTGTGATGCCATTAAGGTTTACATCTAAAATTGTATATGATCTGGTGGAATTTGACTCCTCTCTTTATTCAGTGTTTTCTCTTTATATTTGGGAATGAAATCTCATCCCTTGATAAAACTCCAACTGACATAAAATGCAGCAATCCATCATCTTAGGAACACAGGTTGCTGTGAGTACATCATCCTATTTCTCTATTGTGCGCTGGCTCCCCATTGAATAAAGACTCCCGCTGAAGACTCTTCCTGATATACAAATTGTCTGTAGGACTGGTCACTGATACGGCTCCATCTATGACCATGACTACCTACAACTCCCCCATTCCTCTGGAAACATGACATGGTTGATCAATGTAGGGAAAGACTCATATCATATCATAGGAAAAAGATAGAGAACTTTCACAGGGACTAGACCTAGAGTGTAATTTAAATTGAAAAGATGGTTACACTACAACTATATAGATAGAAGCACTAGTGTAGAGTTTCAAACTTATTTGATTACACTGCCCCTTCTTTGTATCTGTCGTTTATCCCCCCTCCCACCACACATACATATACTGATAAAAAAAATCAAAATGCAATTCTCACTAAATATTACATATAAAAGCAGTAAGGCATTGATTCAAACAGCACCATCAGTCCATTGTAAAAAGAGCAAAACCAAAACTGTGATTATGGTTGATGCTTACAATTATATGTGCAGATTAATGTACAGATGGCAACAATTTTGTATAAAGCTATGGAAGCCTAATAGAAATCTGTCAAAATGCATAGCGCCACCTAGAGTGAAATCCTCAGTGCCATCTGAGGATTTGATAGGTTTGGAGGAATTAGCTTTGCTAGTTGTCCATTGCTGTGAGTAAAATGTGTGCAGTAAGATTCCCCCCTACTAAAGCTTCTCTCACACCCCCTTAATACATTATATGCCCCCTGTCAGGGAAGCCCACTCCCACAGTTTGAGAATCTCTGCTCTGTGTTGAATGTCTGAATACCACAGAACATTTATCACGTCTTAATATCCTAAAGAGAATAGTGATCCTGACTTGCAATAGACTTGTACTTGTGACAATGCATTCAACATACTTTGATATACTCTTTACACCTATGTCATACAGTAGATGACCCCCTGCATGCTGCAGATTCGTAAACAATGCTTAGATTATTCCTGTTTGTGTGTAACCAATCTTAATGAACTGTTAAACTTTAAAAAATAGTTACACGGTGAATCAGGGACCTCAGAGAAAGGAGTGAACTTGCCTACTCATTCTGTGGAAGAACTAGAAAGAAAGAAAACAACTTCCAAATTATAATCTCAGAGAACATTGAGATAGTGATAGAAAGAAGGGGCTTTTAAAAATATTGCAAACCAAAGATGATAAACTAAGAAAATTATTCTAGTTTTGGAAACTACACAAAAAGGTGGATCAACCTGACTGTCTGAGATCTTACTAGAAGAAAAGTCAACCTGGTGTCTTGCAGCAGACAGTGCAGAGGCTGGAATTCTCAAGGAAGAGAAAATACAACATTCCTTGTTACTTCCTGAAAGAAATTGCAAAGTAAGTAAAAACAAACAAAACAAACAAAAAAACCCAATAGGTGACATGAACTTTCTTGGCACGGTATTTATGAAATGCCTAAAATGAAAATTAAGCTAGAAATATATGTGACAACTTCATAGGGTACTTAGATGCCTCCTTACTGGACTATTCAGTCTTCAGTCATACACAGAGAAAACTAGGTAGTCTGTGGGAAAATTAGTGTACCATGTGAAAGAAATTTAGCAGGAGGCTGTCAGAGAAAGATGACCAAAAGTTTCACAAGGTCAGAGTACCAAGGATCTGGAGCTGTGCAAAAACAAATAAAAAAGCCCTCACCACAACACTAAACTCAGGCTTTCAGAGAAGAAGCCCTCAGGGGAGGGGAGAAAGAAAGAGGACTTGGCATAATTTAAATAAGAATCCATCTCTAGCCAACTTCTGAACAATTTTTGGTAAGGCAGAAAACTAGAGACCCCACAATGAACAGCTGGGGACACAGTTCAAACCTTTAATTTCAGAAGAGGTGAAAAGCACACACCAAATAACACTAAAGAAAGCACATACATACTGAAAACTATCATTAATCATGTGACTTATTAGCTACCTTTCCTCTTCTCTCACCACAGAAGCAATCCATTTATGCTTGTTTTGGTGAAATACTAGTTTAAGCTGCAGAAAGTAGCTGCTGAAGACGAAGTATAGCTTACACTTTTATTTATATTGCTTGTTTCAAGTACATTGTGACCAGAAAGCATAAACTTACACTGCTTAAATACAGAGAGGAAATAAAAAACCCTCAGTCCTTCTTGAATCTGTTTATAATGCTTTTGTAACTGTTCCCCTTGCTGCTTTTTTATTATTATTGGGGTCACATGAGGTCATTGTTATGCCCCCTAGGACTGGGCATTGTATTTGTTTCTGAGGATGAGGAGGGACCAATTTGTAGGGCTGTCTTTTGCATTGGCTTATGCTGGTTGTTAAATGCAACTATTGGAATGGCAATATCAATAAACTGCTTTCATTTTATATTTGTTCTGGAATAAACTATGCCTTGTTTTATTTAGACCTTGTACAGTTTGTCACCCTACTGTGGCTTGGGAAGCACTGGCTGTAGACTCAGGCTGATTCAATGTGAAGAAACAACATGGTTACTAACCAAGATGCTATCTTATATGATTTAATGCCTTTTCTTTAAAGTTCCATAAAGTGAACTGAATCTTCATACCCAGCTTCAGGTATTAATATGAGCAATAACTCTTACACAAGAAAGCTGATTTCATTTGAAAACTCTGCCCCTGTTGATTCCAAAACTAGATCTTAAAAACCCAATTTATAGCCACTGAAACTCCTCCCTTCGGCTTCAACCCTTCTATGCTATTTTTCCTATAGCTATCCCCACTCTTTATACCATTAAAACAATGTGACTTTTACATTCCTAAGGCCAGCAGGAATCAAAGCAATACCAACACCATCCAGCTATAGCGATAAGAAAAACAAATAGCAAAAAACCTTAATATGCTATTTCCAGTTCCCCACTCTCACTGGAAGAGTGTACTGCTGCTTTCCTGCCACCATATGGCACTGTGTGAGACTATATGTTAGCCACACTATCAATCCTACCTGTGTGATTCAAGATGGCATCTCACAGCAATGAGTATATACCGCTGCTGGTTTTTCCTGTGCCAGAGAACCAGAAGACTACAAGGTTAGCCATTCCCACTTTAGGGGAATATTTCCTAAGGCATAAGTGTTTAGTCTAAATTTGTTAGTTTAGTGAGTTGTTTGAATTGAGGGGACAAGCTTTGTAGTGTATACCTTGCAATTAGTACCTCTTATAGCTCTGCCGTAGGTCTCCATGTTAGATTTCTTCAAGGCAGGAGACTGATATAATTAGGATGCCATTGTAGATTCACTCCATCTGCAGCTTCCTTCTCCCTGTGGCTCTTCTCTCTCAGTGGTGGACTGCTTCATCACAGTATATTTGTGCTGTAGGGGTGTTATTTATTAAGCCGTGTCTATGCTAATAGTCAACTGCAGTTAATGTGGTTGGGCAATAATGGGGAACTGTCAATTATCAGTCACTTTTTCTAGGGTAGACAGGGATTATATGTGTTGCTGTGAGACACTTGTTTCTAAAAGGGTTTTAGTTAAGCCCACAACAGCTCCTCATACTCCACTCTCTCAATTAAGCTTGCCTTTTCAGTAAGTCTGTGACATGTTTTCCTATTATTAAGTGAGGAGACTAGAGATAAACAAAGCTTCTGAGCTTTTCAGCACAGAAATATAGGGATTTCTATCACACAGTTTAAAATGACAAATTCTGTCATGATTAGTAATGTAGACAATAGCAGATCTGTTTAGTATAGACAAACTGAACAAACATACATACATTCAAACAAAGAAACAGAAAATTGAAAGTATCCTGCTAAGCGTTATGAAATATTACTAGATGTTAAGGAAGGTACTATGAAGGGAAGAGAGACTTTGAATATATGTGCCCTCAGAACCTGTCCCAACAAACTGGTCTCCCCAATCACTATAGCAGATGCCTCTTGAGACAAAAAGTAATATAGATTCTGAGTTTCATGATAAAAAACAAGGCACAAAGTAAGTTCCTGCCCTGCAGTAGAAAATACGGCATACTTTCTATGACATATTCCTGAGAGGTTTGTCCCGTCTAGTTGTTAGTCATGCTAGCAATAGATTTTTTTTTACCACTTAAAACTGTCCCATTGACTTTCAACTCCAACGATTTTGAAAGATTTCCTGATACCCAGTTTAAGCTGTAATTTCTTCAATTGTATTTTATTACTACTTTTTGTAGTCTCTAAATAACCCCTTTCCTTCCTTTGTGTTTAAATCTTTCCACTGCTTGTAGACAGTTGTGTCCCTTCATACATCCTTTAGTCAAGCTATATACAGTTAGAAATTTTACACTTTCCTCATAAATCAATCCCTCTAGGCTTTTAATAATTTTTCTTGTTCTTTTGAATTCCCTCCAATTTGTTGTCTTTTTGGCAACCAAAATTGTGGATGACATGCTAGATGTTCTTCAGTACTGCATAGAAAAGTTATCTATCTGGTACGTGACTTGTGCCACTGTGTATTTAGCCCTAAATCATATAAGGGTTACAATGTGAACCCTTACTCATGCTGGTGAATGTAGGGTGACCAGATGTCCCGATTTTATAGGGACGGTCTTGATTTGGGGGCCTTTTTCATATATAGGCTTCTATTACCCCCTACTCCCTGTCCCAATTTTTCACACTTGCTATCTGGTCACCCTAGGTGAATGTAAGAATGGCCCATTGAGCTTGGTATCCTGCCTTCCAACAGCAGTCAGTGCCAGGTGCTTCAGAAGGAATGAAGAGAACAGGAAATCATAGAATAATCCACCCCCTGTCGTCCACTTCTGGCAGTCAGAGCTTAGGGATGTTCAGAGCATGGGGCTGCATCCCTGACCACATTGGCTAATTTCCGTTGTTGGACCTATTCCTCATTAACTTATCTAGCTGTTTTTTGAACCCCATTATAGCTGTGGCCAGATCAACATCCCCCTACAATGAGTTCCACAAGTTGACTGTGTGTTATGTGAAGTAGTACTTCCTTCTGTTTGTTTTAAATCTGCTGCTTATTAATTTCATTGGGTGACCTCTGGTTCTTGTGTTATGTCAAGGGGTAAATAACACTTTTTCCATGCCATTCATGATTATATTGACCTCTATCATATGCTCCTTAGTCGATTCTTTTCCAAGCTGAACAGTCCCAGTCTTTTTAATCTTTCCTTATTTGGAAGCTGTTTCATAACTTTAATAATTTTTGTTGCCCTTCTCTGTACATTTTCCCACTCTAATGAATATTTTTTGAGATGAGACAACTGGAACTACATACAGTATTCAAAATGTGGGGGCACTGAGGATTTATATAGTGGCATTCTGATATTTTCTGTCCTATTATCTATCCCTTTCCTAATGGTTCCTAACATTGTTAGCTTTTTTTGACTGCTGCTGCACATTGAGTGGATGTTTTGAGAGAACTATTCACAATGCATCCAAGATCTTTCCTGAGTGGTAACATCCAATTTAGATACCATTTTATATGTATAGTTGGGATTATGTTTTTCAATGTGCATTACTTTGCATTTATCAACACTGAATTTCATCTGCCATTTTCGTGCCCAGTCAGTCAGTTCTGTGAGATCCCTTTTCGGAGCATGTCTTGGACTTAACTATCTTGAGTACTTTTGTATCATTTGCAAATTTTGCCACCTTTTTACCCCTTTTCCCATATTTTTTGAGTATGTTGAACATCACTGATACCACTACAGATCCCTGGGGACACCACTATTTACCTCTCTCCATTTTGAAAACTCACCATTGATTTCTATCCTGTGTTTCCTGACTTTTAACCACTTACTGATCCAAGAGAGAACCTTCCCTCTTATCCCATGACTGCCTACTTTGCTTAAGAGCCATTGATGAGGAACCTTGTCAAAGGCTTCCTGAAAGTCCAAGTACACTATATCTACTGGATAATCCTTGTCCACGATCGTTTTCCTCCTCAAAAAATTCAAATAGATTGACAAGGCATGATTTCCCTTCATGAAAGCCATGTTGACTCATCCCCAATAAATTATGTTCATCTGTGTGTCTCATAATTTGGTTCTTTATTGTAGTTTCAACCAATTTGCCTGGTACTGAAGTTAGATTAACTGGCCTGTAATTACCACAATCGCCTCTAGAGCCTTTTTTAAAAAAATTGTATCACGTTAGCTATCCTCCAGTCAGCTGACAGAGAAGCTGATTTAAGTGATAGGTTATGTACTACAGTTAGTAGTTCTGCAATTTCATGTTTGAGTTCCTTCAGAACTCTTGGGTGAACACCATCTGGTCTTGGTGACTTTTTACTGTTAAATTATAAAACATGAGCAGGGTTTTGCAATCTGGTCTATTGTCTTTTTTTTCCTGGCATATTGCACAGCAAGTTCGTTTCTAATTTTCTCTCCACTATCATTTCTAGGTATTTCTGCTTCTAAAGTCCTTCCTTGGATTTTCTATTTCAGGATATTTCATTTAAAGGGGTAAAAAGAAAATGACAGGTACCTTTTTAAATTCTTCATGTACATTTTTATCATGAAAGATTCAGAAAATTACTGGATCTATTTTGGATTGTGAGTCATAAATTGTCAATACAATTCTAGGGTTGTTAATCAGTGTGTGTTGATATATTTGCATATGTGATGCAAATATGAGTCACCAATGCTGCCTGTAATGAGGGGGAAATCCCACAGGGGCTGAATCAGGGTTTCCTATGAATCTCTGAGCTATTCATTACAAGGACCTTTCTCCTGGCCCTTCCATATCTTCAACAGCCCTGCATTCAAAAACTGCTGGTTTTATTTTGCATTATGAACTTTTAAAAATCAAAATGATGGTGATATTGCTCTGAAAAAAACATGTGGCTAGCATATCTGATATATCTGTTGGCAACTTTTGTGGACAGCTATACCTCCCGGCTACTTTTCTGTTGAAAACGGTAAAAGTGGTGTTGAGATTCATGAACTTATTGAAGGCTACATATGAGTGGCTTTTTTGGTTTCTATATGCTTATGTTCAAACTGCCATTCTATTTCTGCAAAATGTAATGGAAGACTTTGTAATAATCCATCCAGGCTCTCCTCCTAATTTACAAGAACACAAGATTGTGAAAGCACTGTTTTAGAAGTGGAGTTCAGTGACTTCTCAGTAACTTTTAAACATCGCTCAAGGTTCTTCTCCCCAAGTCCTCTGATTTTGTCACAGAACATTATTCTGATTAGTGCTTGTAATGGACTCTTTACTTGCAGATAAGATAAGACAGTTCATATCTCTCCCCCCAAAAATATATATTTACCTAATCACTGATATTTGGCTTGCTTTTTCTTGAGACTTTCCTCAGCTATCTCTCTCTATGTGGAAATTAATTTTTTTCCTGATTTACTAGCTGCTCTATGGCCATCCTGCCTTTGTTTTTAGAGACTTTTCACTCTTTGGCAGTGTTCTTCACTACCCTTACCTCTTGCATATGAAATTACACATGTGAAATTGTCAGGAAAAAAACTTTCATATTTGCAATAAATTTCAACTTTTTTTAAAAAGGCATAATGTATAGCTTCTCACACTTCTGGGAGTAGAATTACAATAACATGATTTAAATTGTTTCTGAACTATGAAGTGATATTTGTATCAACTAAATTATGTATTTCAATTACTTTCTTGGCAATGATCATTGCTAATGTAAACCCCAGAGCAAATCAGAAGGTACCGGGAGAAATCAACAGATCCCAGTGTCAAGGGTTATATTTTAGAAATATACAAATTAAAAATCATTTTTGTGTGGAGATACATTTCTCATTCACAGTTATCAGTAGTTTTGCCTTTAATTTACAATTTTTCATCCATAAAGTCTCTATTCTCAATTTGCAGTCATGTAATATTATTTCCATTGACTGCACTACTTAAGAGAAATTAATTTAAAATGCTAGTGAGGTTTGCATGTCATATTATGTATGTTTGTAATGTAGTCAGATATTTCACTCTTATCTCAATTTAAGCTTCACAGAAAAGATCAAAATGAGTGTATTTTTTTTTCCTTTAGCTATTTTCTAAACTAGATGAGAGAATTGAGGTTGTAGGCAATGCAATGAGACTTTAAATATCTGATATAGACCAGTGCTAGAAGCAATGGAAACTGGTTACCCAGGTATTAAGATCATACAATCAAGGTAAATTATTAGATGACAGCTCATACAAAAATCTTTGGGATATGACTTTGGTTTATACTGTGTGATTCTGAGAATAACACGAAGATATTTTTCTCTTGTTTGTAATGTTAAAAAGTACTCACCTCAAGCCAAGTAGGCCCTCTGATACACCAACAAAGTATTTATGGGATCTAACACATCTTTACTTGAGACCTATTCCAGTTCCTATTGAAGTCAACAAAAGACTCACATGGACTTCACATGGACATGTGTATTGTATTGACCCCCAAATAACTGATCTTCAGCTTGTGCTGACAACGTTGCATTGCGTAAGGGTACATCTATCTTCATGCTTCTTTCAGCATTGTGTAATTTATGTACAGTAGACTCTCGATTATCCAGGATTGGGTTAACCAGAAAGTGGATTAACCAGGATGTCAAAAAAAAAAAATACGCGTAACTCGCAGGGCTGACTCTGGCTTTGTTGCTGCCCCAAGCACAAACAAAACAAAACAAAACAAAACATCAGGGCACAGGGTAGCCAGTGAACCAACACCTTCTCCCCCTGCGCAGGGTGGCTGGTGAACTAACCCCCTCTTCCCATATTTCCTATGGATGGTGATTATCCAGGATTTTATTAACCAGAATTAATTTTTTCCTAGCATCCTGGATAATCGAGAGTCTACTGTACTCATGTAGTGCTCCAGCATGGGTATAAATAGCAGTGTAGACTGAGAGAGACAGCTTAGTGACAAGACCTGCCTGAAGGATATGTATGTGAGTACACACCCTACACAACTCTGCTCACTCAAGTCATGCCTCCCCGTCTACTCGGATGTTTTTAGCAGTATAGTCTTCTGCTTCTGGAGCTTTTCATCGCTGTAGGAAAGGACTCCAGTACCTTGGAAAGGTTCTGGCAAGGGGGGATCTACAGAAGCTTTCCCCTACTGCCTCCCTTCTGACTGAGCTTTTCACTGGCACATGAACATGTGGGCTATATCCACGTAACAGGGAGTTTTCACTATGCCTTGTAGCTTCATTCACTGCTTGCCAGTGGTGTGTAGTCTAGATGTAGCTTCCCACTGAGGGCAAAATAAAATAAACTACTTATGTAAACACAGGATTTCTTCCATTCTTTCTTCCCTTATAGCAGTTCTCAAACTATGGTTTGATGACCACCAGTGATCCATAGTGCCCAACCTGGTGTTTCACACAATGAACATTTAGATGTCTAAGAATTATGGGGTGGGAAGAGGAGCAAATGTCTTACAGGATCTCTTTCTGCAAGGTCTACAGAATGGAGAAAAAGCTGTCTTGTGGAGAGTTTGAAAAGGGATGTAGGAAGGCCGGAGCTTGATGTACAGAGGTTTTAGAAGAATTTATGTTTTGAAGTCTGAATGCTCTCTGTGGGGCTGAACTTGCCTTTGGGGTCAGGATGGGGTAAGACTAATAGAAAATCAGCAGGATTTATGCTCTTGAGTGCCTACAACACTTTTGAAAATGGGATTTAGGTTCTTAGGTCACTTCAGTACTTCTGAAGTCTATTCCATTAGTTATCATTTTGTTTTTTGGAGTCACTTCCTCTAAAATTCTCAGGGGGCTCACGAGTTCAAAGCCTGCAGAGGAATATAATACCACTGCCTCCAACAGCAGTGCTCCATGCTTGGCAATATTGAATTTTAAATTAAGAACAATTTTATTTTGATTACTTTCCCAGCCCCTCAGTCTTCACATTGTCTCTTCCTTCCCAGCAGGTCCTCTCATCTTGGGTGCTCTGTAGAAGATCCTGCTGGTATGGCCTCTGTCCACCTGCTACTGCTGCTTTTGAGAGGCTAAGTCAGGCCCCAGTTCCAGTTAACTTTAGGCAAAAAGAAAATTATAATAAAGGCTTACTGCTGTCCAGATATAAATGGTGATCAGACCTAAGGGCTCACTTCTTTCAACCAAGGCTATACTAGATCTATTTACTGTCAGGGAATTCCTCTCCTTGGGCAGGCAGCTATACCAGGAAACTGCTCCAAAGGCCTGCCTGGTTGCTCAGATCAGTGCCCTTTTTCTCAGGAAAACATTGTTCCCTCAGCTGGGCATCTCCCAAATCGGCTCCACCTAGGGCAAATCCTACTTACAAGTGCCTGCTTCAACACCTTCCTTTTTTGTCTTGGGTGCATAAACTCAGTCACAGTCCCCAGTATCTCTTCCACACATTCTTCCTTCTGGCTATCTTGTATAGTTGCCTATCCCAGTATATCTAAGACTTCTTCTCCATTCCTAGAAGGCCCCATTCCTGTTTCCCTCCTCGTATATGGGGACATATATGTTACTATTGTCTTCTTATGAGTCTCCTCATCTGGCTTGCATCCACTCTGTTTGAAACTGGAGCAAACTGGGAACAAAGTGTGATTATCACTCCCCTCAAACATCAGGGCTGCTGGACAGTCTACATGTCCCCAAGCCATGCTGTGTGGTCTTAATGCAAGAAACCATGCTCCACCTAATGAACACCTTATACTCTTGCCAGGGAGGAATGAGGAGGTATGATTTAGCAGTTAAACCATGGAACTGGAACTAAGGATTCTCTTCCTGGTTCTGTTAAAGACTCCCTATGTTACCTCAAACAAGTCACTTAATTTCTTTGTCTGCGATTCCTTTTCCAGAAATACTAACCTAGTTCATAAGAGTGTTGTGCACTAATGCTTGATATGTCACTAATAGTTGAAAAGTGATCTCAGACCCTTGGATGGAAGTATCATAGAAATCCAAAGTAGCATATTATTCTTTCCCACTTACCATGCTAGCTGCACCCCTACACACAGTATGTACTCTATGCATTAATAGTTTGGGCAGTTCAGAAACATACCTCTTAACCATCCCAGTTTTTACCTTTATTCCATACAGATGTGGTATTATCTCTTTTTTTATTATAAATTATTTAAATGAGGGCAGATGAAGCAGGGAAATAAGATTACAGGAAAACCTAATTTATGATAAACAAAAGAATCTTTCATCATGTTAAGCTTCTCTACTTGTGTGTACATGGATGATTCGTGGGCCTTGGCAGGCTGAGAGGTATATGTGACAATCTCTTTTATTTATTCATTTGTTTTCTGAAACTTTCAGTAATACAACAGAGAAAAGAGGATATTTTATACACAAATAATTAAGTGAGAGAAGTAGTGTAATGAGGTAAAATGGTTAATGGGGAAATTGCAAACAAATTGTATAATTGTGCTGTATGAAGAATTATTAATACATGAAACATTTTAATGTTTTATGTTGGTCAAGATTATCCTTGTAATTTTGATAGGGGCAATAGAAACCAGAATTAACATCAAAGAGGGTATTGCTTTAGTATGAAAGATATATGTGAATTGTATTCCATAAGGTCAACAAAGTACTATCAGACTCCTATAAACTGAACATTATTCTCTTTAGATGTGTGATTGTTTGTTTTTTTTAGAGGAATTATGTTTTTGACATACTTGATCCAATCAGATTTAGAGGGAGACTGATTTAACATTTGGCTGAGAGTTTTAGTATGAACAACATCTTGTGTTATCTGTGAGGGTATGAAATATGCAGGCTTTGTGAGCAAATCAGATATTCAGTCTCATACTCTGTACATGATTCACTATCTTGTGCCAAAAGTGTGTTACTGAGCAAAACATATGTATCTGTGAAGCTATTGTTACTTGGCACTGGTAACAATACAAGACTCCTTTGCTCTCATATGCAGATAGTTTGGATGGCTTAATATAAGTTTGACGTTATAAGCAAATATATTTTACATTTGTATGCTCTCCATTTGTAATTGAACAAGTCCTTTGTTTGTCAAACATGACATCAAAAGGACTACTTGCACTGTATAAAAATCATGTGCTTAAGTCTTTACAGGAGTAGAATCTTTAATTATAAGCTCTTTGGTATCGGGACTATATTTTGGTTCATGTTTATAAGGAGTCTAATGCAGTAGCGCTTCGATCCTCACGAGCCCTTGGAACAACCATGAGAAAAACATTAATAAGAATGAAAAAATTGGAAATTAGTTGGTGTGCATCCTTTGTGCCGAGCAAGTTAATCATCCTATTTCTCAATATAGAAACAACCACTGTTATATGTGATCGATAATCAGAAAGTGTGTGCTAACTGTCACAAAGGAAATGCCCTAATAAAATAATAAATCTGCCTGTAATATATCCTTCTCTGGCATATTTGCCACTTTAGGTGAACACAGATCTTGTACACTAAACAGTTGTGTGCAGAATTGTACTAGTGCTACACAATTTCAATCTTCTGATAAAGCAGAATTCTGAATCCAAACTCCACAACAAGCCTCTGCATTGTGTCATTCATCTGGAATAATACATGGGGAGCAGTATCAAAAGTGGAAAGTTATACCATCATTGAATTTAACATAATACATATATTTTAAGGGAAAGCATTCCGAGAAATAGAGAAGCCTGATGTTAAATAAAATAACTAGAAGAATAAATTCCAGGTTAATGATAGCACATTATTACAAAAAACAGGCAATGTTATTGAACTTAGCATTTGCCATGCAATGGACACAGTAGATATTATACCCTAGTAGTGTAATCTGGTTGTGGAAATTATACCTTTTGCACTGTATGTGATCCCAGTTCCCTTTTCTATCTGCAGAGTCTCACTGACCTTGAATGAATACAAGACTAGTCCCCAAGGAGTATCTGTAGACAGCTGATTTAAGTTACACAGAAGGGATATATCAAGTGTTTTCTCCAGTAAGACTATATGAAGCTGAGTTCTATACATTACAGTATTGTTTCCTGCCCTGCAGGGAGATATTTCACTTTTCAGAGATTTTGAGAGTTCTCTGAAATAACTCCCAGACTCTCTAAGTGAGACCTCCCTGCAGGCAATGATATTGTAATGCAGATTTACTGCAGAGTCCCTCAGCTGTGCAAGGGCAGCTGAACACTTAGGTTGTCAATGACATCTATGTCTTCTGTCCATGAGGCCCCAAAATGTCAGCATTGTTGGTATCCCAAGTGCTCAAATCTTGACCTCATTAGTGAAGTATTGACCCAGCTAGAGTCGCCAGTAGGGGAACCACGATCCTGAGACATTCTAACAGTCTAGAGCCAGCCTGAGAAGGAGCCAGAATTTACCATGTACGTTGCCGAAGAGGCACAGTAATAGATCAGCAGCCTCCCATCAGCTCCCCGCCTTCCAGCCCCCAGCACCTCCCTCTCCCCCACGTACCTCCTGCCTGCTGTGGTCAGCTGTTTTGCATGTGCAGGAGGCTATGAGGGGGTAGGAGGGAGGGCACAGCACATTCTGAGGAAGGGGAGGAGGTGTTAGGGGAATGAGTGGCGTGGGGCAGAGCAGGGAGTTGAGCAGTGAGCACCCCCCAGCACATTGGAAAATTGGCGCCTGTAGCTCCAGCCCAGGAATCAGCAGCTATACAAGGAGCCTCTGAAGAGCCGCATGTGACTCCGGAGCCACAAGTTGGCCACCTCTGGTCTAGAGGACACTGTTGGTGGCATTCTCCATTTCAGACCTAGCAGGGTGATACAGACTTCCTTGCTGAAGAATGCCATTGTTTCAATTTGATTAAAATGTTTAAAATACTTAATTTTTCATGGAAGAGCTCCAATAATATTGCTGACACAGTTTTTAGAAGAAATAAGTGCTCTGAGGCACAAACTTGAATTGCATGTGACTGCTGTGGTAGAAAAAAGCCACCTGGAGACTTTCTTTTTCTGGGCTCAAAGACAATTTTCATGTCCATCTGTACTTCAGTCCTACAAGAGCATAAATATCAAAGTATGTTAACTTGTACCCAGCTGGAAAATGTATACTTTACAAGGAAGATGACATTATTTAACAGTACTGTATTCTCATGATTATGAATCTCATGTGGATAGTGAACTTGAACCCAATCCCATATCCAGCATTACATTATTGCAAAACTTGTCTTCTAAAAAAGTTTTGAAACCGTGTCCCTGATTTATGAAAAACTCAATAAGAGATCACCGTTAAAAATCAATTCAACTCAGAAAGTGTAGATTCACAATTACTATTTAAAAATAGCTTGATTATGTATCTAAGGATATCAACACAGAGTGTGATTTAACTTCAGATGGGCAGATCTTCAATTGGTGTAAATGATTCTACCTACCTTGAAGCCTTTGAAGGAATAAGGAAAAAGTTTCTTTGTAAAACGGAAATGAGTACTAATGACCTTTATTGTCAACCAACCAGTTTAGCAGAACTAATCTTATTTGGGGGAAATCAGCCACCAAAGAAAACAGACATTACTTAAAAAAGAAAGTGATGGCAATTAATATAACTATGCTTACAAACAGGTAACCCCACTTTTCCTAACTCCTTATTATGCTTTATTTTTCTGAAATCAGTAGAGGAAGGCCAAGCTGTCAGCAATCTTTGAAGTGCAGTTCTGTTCTAAAAAGTGACGATGTAAAAATAGTATTTTCTTACTCAACAGATTGTTCCCTGTGTGTGTTCAAAGCCATAGCTGTTTACTATACTGACAAAAATAAGTTATTACTGCTGTTTACTCGCATTAGCACTGCAGAACCATTACAGCCAAAACAGAAAAAGCTGTAGATTCCATTTCATTTTGTATATCATCAAGAGAATTTTGTTTACTAAGTTCCTGTCAGTTATACCTGTGCAAGCCCAGTGAAGGGACAGGGAATTAAGGATCTGGGCAGAGAGGGTGGGGGCTCTACCTTAGTAACAATTGAGCTCAGAGAGGAAGTTAGGCTGAAATCATTTGTGGTGGTGTTCTTTAGTTACCTATAAAAAGCCCCAAGCGTGAGTTTAGACACTAACTCAGGATCTGTGTATTTAGCTGAACACTCGGACAATTCTTGGTGTTCAGCAATGCAACAAAATACAGAAAATGTGTGTCTTTCTCATGGCATATGTAATTCCTATGAGGCTGAGTAGCATTTGGTGAAGTGAGCAGAGTGTCTTCATAATGACTATCATTACACCATTCTTTTAAATATAAAAATGAAAGAATAAATAGATGATCAGTGGGGGCCAAGAGGAGACACAGTTAATTAGCCACAAATTAACATAAAGGCAGATTTTAGTGCTGCAGGAGGTCCCATGGCTTTTAATGAGATCTGTTAGTTTGTCTTTTGGCAGTAAAGAACAGTAGGAAAATAAAGTATACAGAGTTGTTGCAAGCTGAATACATTTTAATACTGTTATAAACTAATAAATGACCTTCGATTCTGTCTCACCAAAGCAAAGCAGCCAGTGAGTTTCATAGATGTGTCTGGCTCTTACTGTGATCATTCTTGTCCTCTCTGGTCTGCTCTGTACAACTCGTGCTCTAGCCAAAGGTCATACTTCCTACCTAACACAGACTGCAAGTTCCTTCACTCTTGCGTAAGAAAAACAAGCTGACTGCCTGTTGCAGTGTCTTTTCTACTTCCACATTTTCCACGTCCCTATGGGTTCAAACTGGGACCCTCCAGTCATCTACCAAAAGTAAATAAATGCAATGGAAGAAATGCCTGTATTGAACTGCGTGGCTCTTCTAGAGCCTTCTCACCTCTGTAATGAGTCCCCTCTGAGAGTTCATGTTGTGTGTCATCTTTTCTCCCATTTACACTCCTTATTAGAAACAACGAGAGAAATTGTAAAAACCTAGCTAAAAAGCTGAATAACTTCCTCCCAAGCCACGTGCTCTCTTCAAGCTCAGGTCAAGATGTCTTCTTTCAGTCTGATATAAAGTAGATGGGTTGTAGGGGTGTCTTATTAATCCACGTCCACTGTTAAATTTGAAAAGTGCGGAGATGCAAAAGTTGTGTTTCCTGGAACACCGTTAACTTGACTATGTTGCCTGAAGACAGTATTTTATGACACACCAAATAAATAAAAAATGTCACAGGAACATTTGAGCATAGTGTGCACTGGTATTACTGACTTACTTTTAACAGTGTAGTCTTAATATATTGGAGATTTTTCCATTTAATTTTCCTGACTTTTAATAAGATAGGAAAGGGTCAAAAGCCCTCGTTTAGGGTTTATGGCAGTATATGTGCCTAAGAGGTATGCATCTTCCATAAATGCTATCTGTCCTTCATGGATACCGAAGGGATTGATGAATACCTAAGTTCCCATATAATTAGGTAGTGTTAACGGGAATTCCAAACGGGAATTCACTTCTCTTCTTCTTTAGGATTTCAGACTTTTCTATGCAACACTTCTGAATTTTTTAAACATTTCTGCTACTCCTTTTTCTTCCTTTTGAATTCTCTTTTTCTTATCTGCTCCCACCACATCTGCATCTAAAACCAGCCATATTAGAGGTGATACTATTGTAGAAAGGCTTTAGTCAAAAATGCCTTGCACATTGATATGTACACAGTAGGAAAGGGCCTTATTCACATCTCTGGTAAGGGGTTCACAGATGGGGGGTGGGATGTGTCTTGCCATCAAGATCCCTTTTAGAGGGTTCTTCATCTACAACATCCCTTTGGAGCATAATTGTCAGTGTGGGTTTTGGAGCAGTCACTGAAAGAATCTGGTCCTAACCAATTAAGAGTCTTGTACAATAAATACTTGAGATGGGTGCAAAAGTGGATGCTGGACTTTGTGGAGAGTGGGTATGTTGTGTACATGTCGTGCTTGGTGTGTGGGCTGCTCTTTGTTGCATGAGCTGCAATATCTATGCAGTGTTTGCTTTCATCCCCATGCAGTATGAGTTGCACTAGTCTGATAAGAAGGTGGTGATAGCATGGATTACAGTGGCACGGTCTGAAAGCAATGAGTTGAATTTTCTGGTCAGCTGACAAAGGGAAAGGCTGTTGCCTGTCCTGTTGCAATCTGAATATCCGGATGTAGCAAAGATTCCAGTGTGTCTCCAAAGGTGTGCGCTACTTTGACGACTGTAGCTTCGTTCATTTAATCAACAATGATGTTGGTGTATTAACATGTTCCTTTTTTGAGTCACTGATTATTACAGTCTAATGAAAAGCAAATGTTCTTCACTTGCCTTCACCATCCATGATGGAAGGGGTTTGTCTCACTAGTTGTGGGTCTGATATGTTTGAAGGCCACTAAGTTGTGTTTTGTTAGTGTGATTGGTCCAAACTCCATAAACGCAGATGGATCAAGTGATGGTCTGGATTCTGGTTTGGCTCATCAATCCCCATGAGACCCTATCTGATTTTGTTTCTCTTTTCTCAGAAATAAGATGGTTTTTTCATGTCAGATGACACTTGGGCCTGAGGGTTAGTGGATGCTCTGGACTGATTATTCAGTTTATCATACATTTTATTCACAATTTTTGCAGTTGTCATTTGGTAGATACAGTTTCAGCTAACAAGGCTGTTGTAGCTTCTTTCGTTGGAGTGGCTGTGTCTTGAAAATTTCCCCCTTAATGTGAAGAGGCCAACAGCTGTCTTCGTCCCTAGTCTTTCTAAATTTAGAGTTAATTTGACAGTGTTTTTTTTTATTTATTTTCTTTCTCTCTCCAAGGAATTTTCCAGCCTGACAAAGCTGCCAACAACTCTCTGATGTATTTCTCCTGCACACATTAATGAACACAAACTCCTGTCTGTGCTGTAGCCTCTCTACCAGGCTGGCTTGCAAAGTGATAGAGCCTTGATACATGTGATTTTTGTTAGATGTGGTTTTGATTTTTTCTTTCTTTTATAGAGACCCAGTTGTTTGGGGAATTTATTTTGATAAGACCTACTGAGATGAGCCTCCTGGGCTTGAGCCAATGACAGGGCTCATCTCCCTCTACACCCCCAACTTTCCCCCCCCACACACACACACTCAAGGAAAAAGCCAGAGCAGAGGAGAGTTTAATTAGTTGGTGGATTACAAACTGCATGGTATTCAGTATTAAAAATGCTGCTCCATACTGGATCTAAAGGAACAAGGATATAATTCATGGACAAAACCAGCACTTCAGTATGGGGATAGGAGTTTGGTATAGTAAATTATTTTCCCCATTGGAATTTGTACACATAAAAGTATTTTTCTTGTAATGCCCACACCCAGCTAAAAAAGCAACACCACATTGAGGCAGAGATATAGATGTTTTCAAAATGGGTCTATATCTCAAAAGGTAATGATATCATCTTACAGTGACCTTGGATCATGTAACTTCATTCTACTTCTCTATAAATGTAAGTTTGTAAATGCACCTAGCACCTGGAAAAACCAGAGCTTTTCTATGGTAACTCTTTGTGGCAGGTGCTATCTCTTCACATATGTTTGAAACTCCAATGTGACAATATAATTTACAATTTTGACTGAAGCCTCTGGATGCTATTGCAATGCTCTACAATATAAAATAACAGTAAGATGAATAAGTACATTCAAAGAGTATGAGGGACCAGGATATTCTTAACTTAACTCTCTGCCCTTTCCTCCCCCTCTGAAACTGACTTATTTTGTAGACTTAGGTAAGTCACTTAGGGCCAATTATTCAAAAATGGAGAATTAAGTCCATGTACAAAATTATTGCACATTTAAACTGCCAGGCAAATAAATAGCTATGTACATCAAAACACCCCATTTGTATGTGCAGACATAGTAATTGTGGGTATATTTTTACATGCACTTTTTTTTTAAACCAGGCATCTTTCTTTTGGTAAACACAGACCTTTCTGCCTCAGTTTCTCCATCTGTGAAATGCAATAATAAAGCTTCTTTGTCTGAGAGGAATGCTGTGACGATCAATTAGACAATGTTTGTAGTGCTTTGAAGTTGAGGTTAATGGAGTGGTATGGTAATTATTTGTGCATCGACACTGGGGAAGAAAATATTCTTTTAACGTGTCCTCCAGACACAGGGATTTCTCAGAATCTTGTTTTCTAACTTGCATAGCTGGCTGACGTTTTATTGACAGGCTTTTTTGGAACATTGAGAATTTTGAGGAAAAGGCAAGCGAGGCTTGGGGCAAGAGAGAATTCACTATGTGAATTATGTTAAATTCCTAGCTACCAGTTTCAAAACTGCAGGTTAGAAAACAAACTGACTAATTTGAAGACTGAAATACAGACAACAAGCACAAGTTTTTAGCAGTCTCAAAGTTAAGAGTGCTCATTGGAGAGAGCAAGCATGGTTCAGCAGAGACAGGATGTGCTCAAAAAGGAAAGCTGAGACAGAAGTAAGATCTGGTAAGCATAATTTTGTGAAAGGAAATGTTCTCCATGCTTTCCAGACTTGATTGCTGCTGAGCCTGAATGAAGTCTAAAGTGTTGTCCCATTGATTTTTAACATGCTGGTTTGTGCACTACTCTCTCTCCCTTTCTCTTAACTAATATTGGTACTGTGATTAAAGATAATTTAAAAAATTCGTAGTGGTAAATAAATTTCTTATTAATCCGATGTTAAATTACTGTACACTTCCAAAAGTTTGAAGGAATGTGGAAGTTGAAACCGAAAGCCAAGTTAGTGACTAAAAACACAAAAACAATGGAAGACGAGCAAAAGGTGGAATAGATTATACTGAGAAATATTTGTAATGATTAAAAAAATTGGCCTACAGCAAAAAAGTGCACATTTAAGCCTAGCAGTCTCTGCTAGACACATCTGATACATCTCATGCCAGTTTTATGCCAGCCTCTGATATAGTTTAGAGCAGTCTTAGGGTTCTAATGGCTGCTAAGCAGCTGTCTGCCAGCTGAGAACAGATATGGCATAGTAATGCTTCTTTCTACCTCCAGTGCTAAGGCTTAGGTAAAGGATAGAAGGAGCCAGCTATCCAAGCTTTATGATTGCTAGACAGGTTCTATAGTGAGCCTGCAGGCTGGAGAATCTCAGCTAGTGAAATCCATCTGGTTTCTATCCTCTGTCCAAGGTGGCACAAAGGGGTTCAGAGTACACCGGAGAATCTAGACCTTTGATTTTTGTAGATGCATGTTGAACTGTCTTGCTGGAAGTAAATCCAGGCATATACAGTCCATGACATGTACAGGCCAGGCAAGTGTAGTCAGGTTACAATACATAGGAGATACAGTGGCCTGGTTTCAGGTTCAGTATGGTTCTCTTTATCATTTCCTTAGTAAGTGTAATGCATGTGATTTATGCAACAAGAGTCAACACATGCCAGGTGTATTCTGACTGTCTTGAATGAGACTTCTCTAGTCCCTGCCCCTGGAATCCTGACTGCCTACTTCCTAGGGAAGGAGGGGAAGAGATTACCCTTGTTAGAATTTCTTTTCTTCCTCTCTGCACCTCAGGTTTGCTTCTCAGTTACTCGATTCTGACACTGAAGCAGTAGGCAGAAAGGGGAGCCCAGATTATTCTAAGAAATCTTTGCATCTCTCATGTTTTGTGGCCCTTTGGAGACCTCCCCATCCCCTGGTGTATGCTAAAGAAGTCTCAGGAATGCTCTAATGTACACTTTATCATTGCTCTGTATGAACCCTGGGAAGCAGAGAAGACCCAGGATGCAGTACAGTCTGCACTGCATATTCTCAGGTGGCCATTTCTGCCCACCATAAGGGCCCTTTCTGTGTCAGAGCAGTTTAAAAGGGCCTTAGCATATCTAAGAATCAGGCCTCTTGTCTACCTGGACACATTCTTCTCCTGAGGGACAAGGATTTTCACTAACATTTCCATGAGGACTAGTGGCTTTTCAATGAATGCCACTAATGTGCAAGCTGATTGTCTTGATACCATCTCAGAAAATGTGAAGACAGTGTTGTGATTTAATTCCCTAGCTTCATGGTGGTTCTTGGATCCAAAATTACTTATGATAAGGGACCAAAATGAAAAGAGGAAGGCATAATGCAATAGTTTAACAAGAGGAATCAGAAGTTATATTGGATGGCTGGAGTATACAAGCACAAAAGGGGTATGAGCAGGACATTTGAGGAAATGCTGTATTATTACATTAAAGAACCTAGGCATGAAAATATATTATTTATATAACTCATATACAGCCTACGTTTGGCAATGCAAAATATCCCTGAACTGCATATTGTGAAGTTATGCTATGAAACTGTCAGGTGAAAATATTTAGAGATCTGCTGAGTTGTTAAAATATTGTCTGCAACTCCTTACATGAACAATTGCCTACACTCCCTGAATCCCTAAATCTTTTGGGAATTAATACTATGTCTTCACTCATGCTAATCAAAGCCTAGCATAGACAATATTCTTTCTGCTGCCAGATTAGCTGTAGTAAGCAAGGAAGAGTGAACATGATGAAGCATCTCTGAATTAGCTGCTCTACACTATCCTAATTTTTTCCTTCTCTCCTCTTCTTTCATCTCTTCTCTACATCCATTGTCTGCACTTCCTTAGATAAGCTGTTATCTTCTGACTGAAGGAAGAAATAAGCATTCACCCCAAATATTGTTACCAAAAAAGAGCAGGAAACACCCTCTCTCTGTAACCATTCATCCTAAATTTTGATGCTCTTCCAATTCAGTTATGTTTTTAGAGCAGACAAAAGGCTGCAGTTTATTCTGTGTACATAGACTTCAGTGTAATCCCTAGCTCCATAGTGCTGATTATTTAAGCCTGAGTACTGTACTTCTAGCATATTTATATTAAGTATATTTACTGTTTATCCACCAACAAATGTCGAAACTCTGGAGCTGCCTTGGACAATTTAAGTCCCTCATGGGTTTCTGAGTCAGGGTGATTAAAAACATACTAGTTTTCTCTGGTGGGTTATCAACACTTCTCTTTACAAGTTGATGTCTGATGAGAAATAAAAAACCCTTCACACTGTAAAATGTTAATCTGCTCTTCAAATATAAGAGGGTTTACCTCAGCCAACTAGTGATTTTTGAACTAGACATGTACATAAACAGCAAAGATGAAGGCACTTCTAAGAACGCAAGTGATTTAATTCCCTGGATAAATAAACTAGGCCAATGAGAATTGCAAAAATGTTAAAAATAACTCTCTAATTTCTACTTCAGCAGTAGGAAAGTGGAAAAAAAATCTCTTTTCAATAGCAATAGTTGTTGACTCCAGTCAACAACATGAACATGTTTCCCAAGAAAGTTAAAGCTAAAACTAAAGTTTAAAAACCTTCACTTCAGACCTGAAATCTATGGAGCAGAGATCCAGTAAAGAAACTCTCTGTTCGCCTTAGGTTTCTGGCCTGGGAAAGTGTCCTTTTTGAAGTAATACTCTTCCTACAGGAAAGAAAAAGAAAGATGGAAGCTTACTTACCATCTCCTAGGAAAGAACAAAGTATATGTGTAAAGAATTGATTGATTGATTGATTGAAAAAATGTGTGTGAGAGAAAGGTCTATCTATCCCACACAAACAGAATATCTATATGTAATAAAATAGATAGAATCTGTAGTGTATGTATATCTATATGCACATTTGTATTTATTCCTACATAAATAACATAGAGCTAAGGTTATTAGAGGCATATCCCACCCAAACAAGTGGTAATAAGAAAGGGAATAAGCAGTTAAATCAACATAACCAGTTTTAAGATGGAGCATGAGAAGTTTATGAATGGGATTGTGTGATTAAGTTGTCTGCGAAAGCAGGGGCCTGGACTTAGTGACCCAGGAGATCCCTTCCAGTCTTGTATCCTGTGTTCCTAAGACATTCAGCACCCCAATCTACACTCTATTCTTCAGTTTCTTTTTTCATCATCAGCTACTTCCCTTCCTCCAACACATCTGTACCCTCATCCTGGACAGTCTCTTTAAATGTTTATCCTTGCTGATACATATTAACACTGACAGATCTAAGGTTGATGTTTTAAAAGCTGAATGTGACAGGGGAGTAGGGGGGCATGTGGGGAACTCAAAAACAAAATGTGGTCTGGGAGTATGTGGGGAATTCATGGAGGGAGAAGTGGGGTGCTGTGGCAATCTACTCCAGAGGACCTACTATGGTTCACCAGGGTGTTGTCTGACAAGCTGGCTCTGCTCTTTTAAGCTATAGGTTCATTACAGTGGAGCTGATCTCCAGGCTGCTTCTCCCCTTCTGAAGCCAGGAGATTTGAAAAGGATTGGGGGCAGGGAAGAGTGGGGTGGCAGGAGTGGTAAATGGGAAGAGGTGTGAGTGATGGTGTCCATGACTCCACCTCTCTGTAAGGACTTAGCCAGGGCCAGTCCTAGATTAAATGGTGCCCCAGGTGAGGAGCATCTTTGGTGCCCATCCCTCTCCACTTGTTAAACTTCCGAATATGTTTTGAAGGTTCCATGAGATTCTACAAAGATCCAGAACATTCTAGGAGGTTAGCAAAAAATGAATCCATGTACAGAATACCTGAAATATTTTACTCCAATCATTCTATTTTCCCTTTTGTCGCTAACAATGAAAATAGTGCCCAGAGCCTGTTGCCCCCCAAGCCTGGTACCCCAGTTACCTGATTGACTTGCCCTGGACTTCACACTCTGCAGCCAGAGTTCCAGGCTTTGGGGCCTGCCCAGGTTATCACATGAGCTCCCCTGTTGAAAACTAAAGGATGCTTATCAGAGGGAGAAGCTGCTTTCAGAGCACAGCTTAGGCTTTAAGTCTCCATCATCTCTGTTAATAGTAGGGGCTGGGAAGAAGAATCAGGGAAATGGGGAGATTTGCACCTGAAGCTCCCTTAGGAAAGTAGTTTCCTGACTATTCTGTTGTTTCTCATACTCCTGAGAAAATTGAATGTGCAAAATCATTTCCATGCATTTTTTTCAGCCTAAACCTGTGGTTTCATCTGCAAATGTGCATGCCCACCCGCTTTTTCCTCAGTCTCTCAATCCTAACATATATTTGTCTAAGATCTTATATTAGATCAGATGTTTATCTATTTCCTGAGAGCAGACAATGAACATCTATGTATAATTTGTGCTAGCCAGCAGACAAACATATAAGTGTTTGACACTGTTCTTGTGATCACCTTTAATGTGATCAAATGCATGATTAAATGTATTTGATTATTTTATTTATTTTGTTGTTTGAAAGGGAGGCATGCCCTAAACAAGGGCTTGGATTTGAACTCTGTAATAATTTGGAGTGATGTTCAGACCAGTCTTAGAAATGAGAAGACTATATTTGACTGAAAATCAAAATGAACAGTTAGCAGAGAGCCTCTGGAACACTTTTTTATTGTCATAGTTAAGATTTAGGAATAAGAATTTGACAATGGAGACAAGAAACCTAACTATGGAAACTTGACATTGTTTGAATTACTTCAGAAACTTGTTTCAACTTTGTGTTTATTGAAATAATTAATGTATAATTAATGTATAGATGTTTGAAGTAATTTTTCCCTTTATATTTTGCATCATTCAAGCAGGCAGGTTATTGGTGTATGGCATGCAGGAAATTTGTCAGGCATGAATACAGGGCAGAGGGCTGAAGTCATTTCTAAATATCACATGTATCAATGATCTATACCTTGAAAGCAGGCTGATTTTTTTAAATGAGGTATTGACAGGCACTTTTATCACAGTAACTTTGCAAAATAGAAAGACGATGGTTATCTATGACCCACGTTTCTGACTAAATTTTCTCCTACCAGCAATACTACTTTAGTGATGCATTTAAGGTACTACAAGCTTACTGTACACTATGACCCAGGGGCCCCTTGATGCCAACTGGCAGAAAGCCAAGGGAATACCAGGGTTGTACACTGATCCCAGGTCAGATATCTGCATGATTGGGATTGTCAACTTTCTATTTGCACAAAAGTGAACACCCCTATCCTGCCCTGCCTCTTCTCTGGGGGCCCACCCACACTCACTCCATTCCCCTCTCCCTCTGTCGCTTGCCCTCCCCAATCTCACATACTTGCTCATTTTTACTGGGCTGGCTCAAGGGTCAGGGAGTGAGGGCTCCTGCTGAGGATGTGGGCTCTGGTGTGGGGCTGGAATGAGGGATTTGGGGTGCAGGAGAGGACTCTGGGCTGGGGAAAGGAACTGGAGTGCAGGAGGGTATGAGGGCCAAATCTTTAGCTGGTATAAATCCTTAGCTGATGAACTCAGTGCAGTTCAGTTGTAAACCCAATTTACAACAGCTAAGGATCAGTCTAGTAGTTTTTACCATATATAAAGCACCAGTTCCTGAACTTTGATTTTAACATTTATTTCTAATAAAACATTCCTTCTGAAATATATTATAGTGTACTTAAATGCTTCATACCGACTCTATAATATTTTATATATTTTAGTATGTAATACATTATTTATTTTTATTATTGGAGCACCCAGGAGCTATAGTGATGAATCAAAAATATGCCACTATATTACCTTTGCTCTTCATAAGTGTGGAAGTATAACGGAGCTTTGTTTCTACTGAAAGTTTCTATTAATTGTGTGGTCTGAATTTCTCATGTGAGCAACATTTTGGACAGCTAGGCCTCAGTTATTCTTGTCAAATTTAGCTAAAAACTGCACCATGCATGTGCCACAGATGTGGCACTCAAGGGGCTAAAACTGGTTAGATTGTCAGATTTTATCTAAATCAATTCAGAGATAAATCCATCTGGAATCCTAGAGGTTTATCTCTCTGACGCAAGAAAATATGAGATAAAATAGCCCAGTGTGTTTTGCTTACTGCTTTTTCAACCATTAACCTTAAAAGTAATCACAGCCTGCTGTCATTCAGGAAGCAATTGCCAAAAGTTATATAATAAATATTAAAGTCGAATTGTGGAAATTTACAAACCTATATTCCTTCTCTTAAACAGAGGACAGTAAAAATACATTCATTTACCTACAGAGTCCTAAATAAATTACAAATTCATAACCAGATGTTGTAGGTGTTGATGGCATCATTCTCTCTCTCTCTCTCTTAAAAAAAAAAAAAAAAGAAAAGAAAAGCTAATTTACAATGAATTCACCTTCTGCTTCCCTAATAGTTATACTGTAAACACCAAGGAACATGTATCAAATCCAGGAAGAAGCTGATTTTGAAAATATTCAAAATTATTTAAAAAAAAAACATGGGACATATCAGAATGCAAGATCTTCACTGTGCCAAATTCATCCTAGCTGATTCAGGGTATGCAAAGGGGAAGAGAGGGTGCAAAAAGCTTCCATTCCCTGCATGCTCATCCAACTGCAAGGCATGACCACAGTCCCTGAACATCCTGGATCATAGGGATCTCTCCTGCCAGGCTCCCTGGGATGCAAGACATCTAAGGCCTAGATGCTGTATGTCCTGCAGGACCTTGAGGGAGTAGCAGCAGGCATTCTCTCAAGCATGCTAGGGAGCTCTGGAAGGAATTCTACCTCCCCAGGGAAGTTTCTCCTAGAGAGTTGCAGCCCAGCACTGCCCACCATACAGATCACTGAGGCCTATATAAGGCAGATATAGTCATGAAGCTCAAGAAAGATATACAGTTAGCTTGTCCAATTATAGTTTTCAAGTTTGCAGACTCCTGAGAAGCTATTGCACTCTGAATTTTCTTGGCTTTGGTCATCTTCACAATATCCTGACACCTTTTCAAGGAAATGGGTCCTTAATCTAAAAAATATTGAGTCAGCTATATTTTTGTTCTATGGGTGGATGTGGATTAATCAAGATTCCTTTTCTATGGTTTTCATGATCTCTAGTATCCTTAGTCACTTTTAATATCCCTCATTCACCTGGGGTGAAATTCACGCCCTCATACGCAAGAAGTCTGCACACAGTAACAAGCTTCATGCATAAATTCAGTTATCTAATTGAAATTGTTGTCTATTTTTGCATCTCCCTACACATACAATTGCAGTTTGCCTTCATGCACTCTGGTACAGATACTCTGGTATCTGAAGAGATGATATTGGTCCATGAAATTTAAAGGACATGACAACTGCTACTAACCTCAAACAAAGGAAAATTTCAAAGCAAATCACAGCATCCCTGACATCTTTTTGCTAAAAACTTCAGAGTATGGAGCAACCTATAGATGTTTATTGACTCCTTTAATGCTGTCAGCTGATTTGGTTTGTGGAGGTAGATGTTTGGATTTGGAAGTCTAACAAATCTGTATGTCAGCTGAAGGAATACCCACTAGAGCGGAATGAATGATACACTGTCCGAGTCCTTTGCCATCATCAAGGAAGTCAAATGAATAGTTATTGACACCAAAGTGCTCTGGGCTATATTTTTAGGAACCATACATGAGGGGTTTCCAACATTTAAGCACAAACTGGAAATTCATTGTCTTGACTATGAGCCCCCACAAAGTCCATGAAGAAGTCCAGTTAGATTTTTATACTCTAGAGGGACATACTTATCCTCAGACTTACAATTAGCGTCTGACTAGTTTACAACTTCAGCCAATAACTCTTGCCTTACAGTTAGTCTGAAAAGGACCAAGATCACCTCATGGCCATACCCAGAATTACTACATCCTGTCAGAAAATGAGGAATACTTGTGGCACCTTAGAGACTAACCAGTTTATTTCAGCATAAGCTTTTGTGGGCTATAGCCCGCTTCATCAGATGCACAGAATGCACAGAATGACTGCATAAGAATTCTGTGCATCCGATGTAGTGGGCTACAGTCCACAAAAGCTTATGCTGAAATAAACTGGTTAGTCTCTAAGGTGCCACAAGTATTCCTCGTTTTCTTTATGGATACAGACTAACACGGCTGCTAATCTTAAACCTACATCCTGTCAGTTATCACCATTGAGATCATTTTAAATTTATTCTCCATTTATCTGTGTGGGCAGTTAATGCACAAGTGTTATACCAATAGAAGCAAGCAGGATTTTATGAGGGGGATAAGGCAAAAAGCCACATTTATTGTAAAGATAATAATAAAGAAAAGATAGAAGCAAACAACATTGTTTAACTACTTATTCCTATTACTACTTAACCCTTATATACACACACACATATATATATATAATTGTTATTATATTATTGGGTAATTGTTATAGTTACCAGCCTGGAAGTTGCTTGTGACAGAATACTGGCCAGGTATTCTATACACAGGTGATGGTAGTGGGGAGTGAAGTCCTGATCAGATGCGCATCTGAAGCTCCTGGTACGCTGGCAGCAGAACCTTGGACTCTGACTTCATAGTTTTTTGGTTCAGTCTTTATAAAAAAAATTTTTTATGCCAGTCTATAAAAATTGCTGTGTCATGCTAATGTTTTCAGGGTGGCTGCCAGGTGCTTGTCAGTAATTTTATAGGGTGAACCTTCAGTCTTTAGTTTTTTTCACTTAACACCTTTTGGTGGCACTGGCACCTGACGCCTTTTTTAGCCCTTTGATGCTGCATTTTTAGGCTGAAACCTCTTAAACCATTTATTTATTGTTCAAGCACTCTCTTTTTTACATACATTTCCTAATTAATGTTTTACATACAGTATTTTGTATAATAATAATTTTACGCATACAAAAGTTGTAGTTACAAAAAGTTATAAAAGTTTCTGGGTGGCATTTTTCAAAACATTTTCTTTTTAAGTGCTAAGCTAGTTACTGTTATAGTTACAGTGTTTTACTTTGCAATTAGAGTTAATTGGTTTACAATGCTTTAAAAAAAAACTGGCGTCAATTGTGTAACAATGCCCTTAATTAATTACAGGGCTTTGCTCCCAAAGCAAAGTTAGTGGTTTAACAATGCATTGTTACAATGTATTGCTGCAATGTTAATTTCAAGTAGCTACTTGCAAAAGTTTGAGCGTGCCCTGAAACAAAAAAAGGAAAGCTGTTTCTGGCTACATAGTACAATTTCAAGTTACATAACCTAATATTAACAAATTATATTTTAAAGGGGCAATAATAATAAATCTAAACATTTAACAATTTTAACAAATCATAATAATAATAAATCTAAACACTTATCAAGCTATTTTTACTTAACAAACTTATACTATGTACACTTCCAGTTGTGAAAAACAAATTATAAAAAGTCACTTTCACTTAAAAAATCATTTTTAATACTTTAATATGTCATCCCTACGCAAGCTGTGAAATACCTCCTAATATCAAGAGTGACATCTCTACAGTAGATTTGTATAACTTTCTACGATCTAAGGATTTTATGAAGTGCTAAATAAAATCTCTCAACAAAACAGTGGTTTTCTTGCCATCTTTCAGGACAGATGGGAAGGCACACAATTTCTTTAATCTGTTTATTGGTGGCAAGAGCTTTATCAGAAACCTTCATTGTACTCCTTAATCTGAACACTGTGCAACTTGGGCTCAGTATGACTTTTTTTGCCAAGTAGTATACACCTAGAGTTCCTGGGTATAGATAGTGCTCTGTCCCAGTATCTGACAGTTGGAGCCTGGGTCTATTCAGATGTCCAGGAGGAATCATAGAAGAGTAAAGTATTCTCTGAAGTAGCTAGAACGTAACCCATTAAGTACTTTATAGTTTAAGTTGGCCCATGTCTTTGAACTCTTCTTTGAAGCAAATGGGAGGCCAGTAATGTTTGTATAACATATGTGGTCTGTGTCTAGAAAAGGCGTACTGCTGCATACTGTACCAGCTTCCATCTAGTAATGGTTGTATTCAGTACCTAGCAAAATGAGTTACAGCAGCCCAAATGAAGGTTACAAAAACATGATTTAAAATAATTATGTTCTCAATGGATCTTTCTGCCCAACAAAGATGAGAGAAGTTGGCTCTTCCAAATGTGGCAGTATGTAGGTCTAAGAGTAGTGAGACATCAAGCAAAACACCATGGTTTGATCTATATTGACAGTCTCTGGTTTGATGCCCTTGGTTGTCAATGATGTTAGCATACTGGCAAGTTCTATAAAACATTTGATCTTTTCTAACATCTATTTTACTAACATCACATCTATTTTAAATGTGCTAACTTCTTATAAGTATTGATGCATTTTGTTGATAGAGGGGGCTACCATGGAGAATGAAATAATGCAGGAGTTAAAAGTATTGAACTATGTGGGACTCCATATGGTCGGGATCTGGGTGACCAGGAGTGGGTATTCATCATAGGAATGAGAAAATCCAGTATTGTGCTGTTCTATTTAAAGATTTTGTACATTTGTTATCAGCACCAGTGGTGTTGAAGTTTGCAGAAAGATCTAGCAGTATCAGAGGTTGGTTAGCTTATCCCTACCAGGAGATTTGTATAACTTTCTACAATCTAAGGATTTTATGAAGTGCTAAATAAAATCTCTCAACAAAACAGTGGTTATCCCTACCAGGAGAAGGCTGTCCATAATGTTGAGAGAAGACATATGCTGTTAGTGATAAGGTTGCTATATTAAGCACAGATTTCTTCAAGATGAGCTACACTATCACATTGTTAAGGATATCTTGGTAGCTCACCTTCTTTGAAAAGGGCATCAATGATCTCCCATATCAAGGAAAGGGATAAGATCCTCATTATACTTCACGGAGCTATAGAGGACAGGGATCATGTTTGCAGGTGGTGAGTCAGACATCCCTTATTCTTAAGGTCTCCTGGGCTTTTGATTGGGTGACTAGGCCAAATTCCATCAAACAAGGCGGGTTGGGAGTCATCCCCAAGTTTGAGTCTAATTTCTTTCATCTCTGTAAGTCTTGCTTGATTTTGTGAAAGATGGTGGTGAGAATTTTTTTCACAGAACATGATTTGGCTCTTGGGGCAGATGGTGGGATTCTAGGTCAATTACCCAGTCTGCTTATAAAATAATTCTTGTGGTCTAGGTTGGTCTGATTCAGTTCTGTTGGAGTGGAAGTTTCTTTCTTCTGGATTACTTTACAGCTGCTATGTACGCATGTAGTTTTTCATGGGTTATGACTGGGAGGGTCTTGCACAGAAGGGTGTTCCATTTTTCTTGCTTTCCTCTTTTGTTTTTTTGTAAATCAGTGGAGGGCCATAGTTATTAGGGTTGCCCATTTAGACTGGATGTATTCATAGAGGTTTCATCTCATAACATAACAAATTAATCTTTTTATTAAAGATTAATTTCTGGTGACTCTGGGGCAATCCTGGAGGGTTTGCAACCCTAATTGCATGGGTCATGTTAGAGTAGAAATCATTGTGGGGTGCTCTCATCAGTATTTTCAGAAGAAAGCTAAAACATGATCTTGTCATCTTGAAGTGTGGAGACAGATGAGTGATTCATGAATATTTTATCACATCTATATTCAGCAGATTAAGAAGCTCTGTCTTCAGCAGTTAAGAAGGTTAGTACTTTTATATTTATGCCACCCAAAGTGTGCTACCTGTCTTCCAGAACAAATAGTGCCACTGCCCTGAAGTGTAATAATAGATGTACACGTAATGAAGCTCATTGCACTGACCTCCAGCTGAAGAACGAATCCCAGAAAGAATATCACTTAGTAAAAGAGGCACTTGTGTGTCTTATCATACTATGTAAAATAATGGAGACCCTTTGTTAAATGATTTGAAGAATTTTAATTAAACTAACTGGAAAAGAAAATATATTATAATCTGAATTGTCTGGAACCTAACATCTCAGATCATTACTTAGAGATAGATTTTTAAAAAAATAAACAGTTTAAGAACTTGGAAAACTATGCTAATTATTTTCCCTTCGGGTCTTGTAGTTCATAGATTTGTACCAGCCATCTTTTGAAACACCAGCTATCTACGTTTTACTGCGTCACTTGACTAGAATTTCCTAATACAATTGGGTTTATTGGATCCAAGATGGAGGTTGTTCTCTGATTCCAATTTTAAAATGTGAAGTCCTTATTTTATTACCTCTGACTCAAGAGGTGTAGGTACACAATCATTTCACTCCACAGTTTATCATTTGAATATGTTTTTACTTAAGTAGAGTATTACTTACCCAGTTTGCAATAGTTTCTTTAGAGACTGACTTCTATATCTTTAAAGATTGTTTCCTCTTTTTCAGGGGACTACACTGGAGTTTTCTGTATTCCTTAATAGCGGGTGAGTAATTTTCTGTTGCACCAGAAGTCACACCACCCCCAGGTGTACTGGTCCCTGGAGAGGGGGCTAGATCTGAAAGCCTAGTGTCAAATTTTCACCTCACACTGCATTTTCAGATAAGTATAGCTTGGATAGACCTGAGAACTGAATCCAGAGAGAAACTAGAAAGGAGCCAATCGGTAAAAAAAGCAAGTAATCATATAATAGCAGACAGAGAGAGAAAGAGAGAGAGCCCGCTAAGACAGAAATAACTGTACAACACTTGGATTCTTCACAAACGAAAGTTAACATATCAAAGAAAATTGAAGAACTAGAACTAAAATACCAAGTGTTATGTGTAATATTGAAATATTAGATGTTAGACAATTGCAACAAATCTTATACAAAGTATATCATGTCAGATGTCAATGGAAAAGTTATGATTGGCTAAATAAGATTATCCTGTGTAAATCCATGTGTTATCACTGTATCAGAAGTTATGAATATCACCTTTGTATCTATATCTCAAATATGTTTGCTCCTGGGGTGAACCCCGAAGGTAATTTACATTCAATCTAGCCAGCCTATTGTGAATGTACTAGTTAAGCTTTATGACCTATTAAGGACACTTTGCTCTAACAATGGGCCATAGAAAAAAACTTGTTCCACCTAGATAGACTTCCTGGGAATGCTTCAGCACAGATATGGGCAATAGCTGCCACTATGAGTCATCAAGGCGTGTAAGGACTTGCAATATGCTCATGTGACCCTATATTCCATTTTAGAGCAGTAACTTTCCACAAACAGTTTTTGGCTGTGTTTGATCCAGTACATTTCCAGGCACCTGGCAAAGAGTATAAGAGACTCCTGAGATATTTCCAAGTTGCCTCTTTCCTGCCTTGATTCTCTGAACTGTGGATTGACAACTAAAAGGAGCGTATTGAACAATGGACCTTCCAATCTTTTGGAAGTTACCAGAGAGACTTTACAAGCCAACAGTCTATAACATCACTACTACAGACCTGGACTTTGTAATTATTGTAGGTATATGATCTGTTAACCATTTTTAACTCTCTTCTTCCTTTCTTTATGAATAAACTTTTAAATTTTAGTTACTAAAGGATTGGCAGCAGCATGATTATTAGATACAATCTGAGTTATGTATTGACTGGCTGATCTCTTGAGATTAGAAGGACCATATGTGTGGTAAATTGGTTTTCAATGACTACTCATCATAGAATCCACTGTCTGGGTGATGAGATAAGGGCTGGAATGCCTAAGGAGACTGCATTTCTGATTTCTTGTTAACTAGTGTGGCGAGATAGAAGTTTACTTTTGTTATTGACTTGGTGTAATCTAATTATAGAATAGCCACCAGCTTGGGGCGAGTCTACCCTATTTCTCAGCCATTTGTTCTGAATCTGGTACTCTCAGCTGTGACCTAGTAAGGCATGGTGACACCAAGGAAAAAGTAACTAGGCATTGAGAAGTAGACAGGTTAGAAGTTTAAAGAAGTGAACCACTGGAGAACAGATTCTGGACTGTGAGATACTCGTTTTACAGAAAATGCAGCCAATGTCACAGCTGCATGGGCAGTATCAGTGGTATATAAGATAATGTCATTTTACCCCTGAAAATCCTGCCCTGAACGATCCAAGAAAGCACATTTGGCACTGTGCCAAAAGCCTCCTGCTAAAGTTAGTTCTATGGGGAAAAAAATCACTTTGAAACGCAGAGAGACTTAACTGTTTCAGTCTTTTCTAATGTTAACACAGTGTTTTGGAACCACTGTTTATGCAAATAATTTCTGGGATGCAGTTCTACATAGAAAACAGTGAAGCTTCAAGTAGCAAATAAAGTGGTGGAGTAGCATGGTGACTCCCTGCACCGTACTTGCTGGTGGGCTGCTCTCATAGTGCTGACTTTTTCTTTTGATTCTTTCTGCTGCATTGCACCTGAGCAGAATTTAATAACATGGTGCTAAAAAAAGCCTGGGTCCATCTAGAGCAGTGGTTCTCAACAAGGGATACATGTATCCCTAGGGTACACAGAGGTCTTCCAGGAGGTACATCAACTCTTCTAGATATTTGCTTAGTCTTACAAGCTACATGAAAAGCACTAGCAAAGTCAGTAGAAAATAGGATTTCAAATAGACAATGACTTGTTATACTGCTCTATATACTACACACTGAAATGTAAGTACATAATTTATATTTCAATTGATTTATTTTATAATTGTATGGTAAAAATGAGAAAGTAAAGCAATTTTTCAGTAATAGTGAGCTGTGACACTTTTGTATTTTCATGTCTGATTTTGTAAGCAAGTAGTTTTTAAGTGAAGTGAGACTTGGGGATACGCAAGACAAATCAGACTCCTGAAAGGTGTACAGTAGTCTGGAAGGCTGAGAGCCACTGGTCTGCACTAATGGCTCAGCATTGGTGTAAATGCACTGCTGTATAGGCACTAGTTTTTCTAGTGTAGACACATACTAAGTGAATTCATTGCTGTTAGCCCCAGAGGCAGAAGTCTTCAACTTATTCGTATATAGCAGTAGTATAAGCTTCCACATATTGCCCCATTACTCTTCCACAATTTTTGCCCTAGGATGAATGCCTCAGTAGCTTTCTTACTTATTTAAGCCCCAGTTCAGCAAGGTATTTCAGCACTTGCCTAACTACAAGCATGTGAGTCATTCCATTGACTCCAGTGATTATTTCTCCCCTGAGAACTCCAACAAAGGAGTCAATACATTCAATGGTTTGTAATGTTAGACGCCTGTCCAGTGGGAGCTGGTTTGAGACTAACAAGTTATTTCAGACTGATCAAAAATAGACATTGCATGATAACAGTTTTGTCACTAGAAATCTACACTGGATTTCAGCTGGGTAGAGGTGAAAAAGTCTATAGCCTATTGCTTCTACTACCTGGAGTTCACCATTATAAGATGTTTACAAGGTTGGGCAATGAAAGTATTTCAAAAGCAGTACTTATTGATAGGTAATCCAAATTCTGCCATGTTTGTACATCACTCCTGCAGTTCTATCTAGAAAAGGAAGAAAGTACTTTACTAACAATAAAATAATGCTTACTGCATCACAATTAAAAGTTGATCCTAATGTTTGGGAAAGAATAAGAAATTAAGGAAAATTCCATCTTTCACTAACTGATAGTTTACTGATCCTGTCAACGAAGGTGGTGAGAAACAAAGGAAAAATAGCTGGTGATAACCACCAACTGCTGCAAACAATCAAATGTTTTGTGTCTGATTCTCACTTTATAAAGGCCACTTTATATCACTCTGCCAGTATAAGAAGCCCTTAAAATAGGGATAAATTACTATAACTGTAATATAATATAATATAAAATATAATTGCTATAACTGGTAAACGAGCACATTCACACTACTTAATTTTCTCCCGTATGCCATTACTAATTAAGAACTTCTGAGGAGTTGCATATTTAAATCTCAGTCAATATACTGAAACTTTTTCTCTGCGGCTGTGCCTATACTAGTGATATATGCCCTAAAACTTTCCGCTGTTGCTAGAACTGGTGCAGCTACATCCATGCAGCTGCAACAATTAGATATATTACAGGGAAATGTCTATGGTAGATGTAATCTGTCACCAGAGTACCCAGGAGATGGGGATGGAATGGAACTTACTTCCCGAAACCTATCACCAAACTATGGTGTCTGCAATGTAACCCCTCCATGCCTGCTACTCCATTTTGAAGGCTGAAAAAGTGACTGTAGTCCTATGCTACTTACAAGGGGCTTCAAGGGCAATTTCCTCTACCCTCAGCATCTGCACCAGCCTATTCTGGGCTGACAGCATGTTCTTCGGTGGTATGCCAGACAGGGTGCAGAAACCCTTCCTTATGGATTTTCCAATCACAGTCCTCAGGAAGTGTGGGGCTTAAGTGGCAGGAAAGGTCTGTTCAGCTCTCTGCTCAAGGGGGAATTTCATCCAGTGTGATTCAGGAATCATTTCTACCCTTCTATCAAGCAGGTATTAATTACAGGAATATCATCTGTTTCTGAATTAAAATCTATTTACATGTTTCACTTCATTTAATTCAGCAGATTATTTGATGAAACTATTTATATTCTGATTTGTTCATGTAATGTAATTCTAATGTATTTAATTATTGGGTGCATACTAATCGAATGAAGTTAGCTGATGAAGATGGGATACTTAAATTCAGTGAATTAAACAGTAGTTCCATATATTTGGTTTCAAGCCTTTTACAACCCACTTTTTTTGTGTAATATGAAACATGCTGTCTGCTAAAAATCATGTCAGTGAATAAAAATGGTAGTAATAAATGGTTGTTTGCTTATAATGTAGCTTTCTTATTAAAATTAATGAATCCTTTAATAAAACCTTTCCCATTTTATTCTTATTTTCTTCTAAATTTGTAAATATATACTGTAACAACAGGAAAAAAAACCATGATGTATCACAATGCCACATGGATTTTCAGGAGTGGACCCATTTAAAATGTATGTACCCAGACTTATACACTGAAGATCAAAAATAGCCATCACAAACAGCTGTTGTGTACTATGATGATAAAGTGTTATGTGAAGTACAGAAAACATGCTATAAGGTTTCAACTAAAGGTTGCTGTTAAATATAGAAGACTGTTCTTCTGTTTTACTTTTCGTAAAACAATATTCATAAAGCAATGAAAACTAAAATAGCTTAACTGGGCACAGTCATGCATAATTAAATGTCAAAAGCCAGAAGAGGTTTGGAGAAGGCTAAATTTTAAGAGGAAAGGCTGAAACTATTTGAGTTATAAATAATAGGTAAACAGTATTTGAAAGTCTAACCATTCAGATTTATTAGACACAAAAACGGAACATGAATGATTTCCATGTTTATTTATAGACACATTTGTACTGACCTGCAAACAACTTGCAAACCTGCAAATATTACAGTTTAAAAACTCAAACAGAGGAGTTATAGTAATAGAAAATTTTATTAGAACATGAGATTGCTTAAATATTTACAAAGTATGCCTTAAATCTTGACATGACAATAACATTAAATGAAATTCAGAACCAATTTGTGTTGCCATTGCAGAAAAATAAGCTGATTAGATTTTGAAGTGCAGGAAATATGGTTACAATTAGGGCTGTCAAGCAATTAAAAAAATAATCATGATTAATCATGTTAAAGAATAATAGAATGCCATTTATTTAAATGTTTTGGATGTTTTCTACATTTTCAAATATATTGATTTCAATTACAACATAGAATACAAAGTGTACAGTGCTCACTTTATATTTATTTTTATTACAAATATTTGCAGTGTAAAAAACAAAAGAAATTGTATTTTTCAATTCAGCTAATACAAGTACTGCTGTGCAATCTCTTTTTCATGAAAGTTGAACTTACAAATGTAGAATTATGTACAAAAAATAACTGCATTCAAAAATAAAACATTGTAAAACTTCAGAGCTGACACGTCCACTCAGTCCTACTTCAGCCAGTTGGTCAGACAAACAGGTTTGGTTACAATTTGCAAAAGATAATGCTGCCCGCTTCCTGTTTGCAAGGTCACCAGAAAGTGAGAACAGGCATTCACATGGCAAAATTGTAGCCAGCATTGCGAGATTATTTACCTGCCAGATCCTCTAAAGATTGATATGTGCCTTCATGCTTCAACCACCATTCCAGAGGACATGTGTCCATGATGATGATGAGTTCTGCTTGATAACAATCCAGAGCAGACAGGTGCATATTCATTTTCATCATCTGAGTGGGATGCCACCAGGGGAAGGCTGATTTTCTTTTTTTGGTGGTTCGGGTTCTGTAGTTTCGGCATCAGAGTGTTGCTCTTTTAAGACTTCTGAAAGCATGCTCCATATCTCATCCCTCTCAGATTTTGAACAGTACTTAAGATTCTTAAACCATCAGTTGAGGGCTATAGCTATTTTTTGAAATCTCACATTGGTATCTTCTTTATGTATTGTCAAATTTGCTATGAAAGTGTTCTTAAAAACAAACATGTGGTGGTTCATCATCTGACACTGCTATAACATGAAATATATGGCAGAATGCAGATAGAACAGAACAAAATAAATACAATTCTCCCCCAAGGAGTTCAGTCATAAAGTAAATTAACACTTTTTTTTAAATGAGCATCATCAGCATGGAAGCACGTCCTCTGGGAAGGTAGCCAAAGCATGAAGAGGCATATGAATGTTTAGCATATCTGGCATATAAATACCTTGCCACGCCAGCTACAAAAGTGCCATGAGAACATCTGTTCTCACTTTCAGGTGACATTGTAAATAAAAAGCAGGCAGCAATTGGCTGAATAAGAAGTAGGACTGAGTATATTTATAAGCGCTAAAGTTTTACATTGTTTTGGTTTTGAGTGCAGTTATGTAACAAAGAATCTACATTTGTAAGTTACACTTTCATGATAAAGATTGCACAGCAGTACTTCAAAAGGTGAAATGAAAAAAACTCTTTATCATTTTTACAGTGCAAATATTTGTAGTAAAATATTACAAAGTGAGCACTGTACACTTTGTATTCTGTGATGTAATAAAAATCAATATATTTGAAAATGTAGAAGAACATCCAAAATATTTAATACATTTCAGTTGGTATTCTATTGTTTAACAGTGCGATTAATCATGATTACTTTTTTTGAGTTAATAGTATGAGTTAAATGAGATTAATCAACAGCTCTAGAGTCAATGTTCTATTGATAAGGAATGAACAGATATTTATACCCGTATTTGGAGTCACTTATTAGTCAGAAAGATCTAGCTAAAATACTGTCATTACATTCCAAATATTTGAAAACAAATAATTTCAAAACATACAATGTTTTGAATTAAGCAATTTATTTTCAATGTCACTTTCAGTTTAAGTACTACCAATGTTCACTTAGCAGAACTGGTGGGCATTTTGGAATGTCATGAAAATTTAGTGGATAATGTTTCTTCTTTCGTAAGATACATCCATGCTAGATATTAGTTGTCTATTACAATCAGGTCAATTCTGTTTTATCCCATTTGACACTTTTCTTAAGGATCTGTGGTCAGCAGCATTGTATTTATCAATTGTGGGTGGTATTAATGCATTTTGGCAGACTTTGAGAGAACAGGTTATCCTGTTTAAACTACAGTAATATAATCCTGCTTTTTTCCCCTAAAGAGCAATATTTAAAATGCTTATTTTCTTTGGATGTAGCTTTCTCATAATAATATAATACAAGAACTGTGCTGAATTCTCATTTATGATGTCAGTCTTGCACTTTGAAGTTCTGAGGCTGTTTGTAAACAGTAAAAAATTAGCTTCCATTATCATTTGATTTACAACCTTCTTCAAATGCATATTACATACAGAAAATGTAATGAAGCTACAATTTTAGAGCTTTCAAGTCTATATATTTTAGTCATGGTGCCAGGATTTTTGGAACATACTACTGATGTGGTATACTGTAAAATATTCACCAATGATTTAAAGTGTGGCTTGAATATGTGAATATACAGCTAACATTGTTTAATTGATTTAAATCAAGTCTTGCAAAATAAAATAACCCCATCCTCTATAACTCATTGTATTGCTCAACATATTCATGTAAATTGGGAAAAGAGAGGAAATGAGCAAAGGATTTAGAAAACATAAAATTTTATGTTTTCTTTATTAATATCCTGCAACATGTATGTATCCCCAAATCTAGATGACATTCGATTGCTAGTTTGTCATTATAAATACACATGAAGTATGTACAGAAAATCATCCAGTGTAAATATGAATCACATGTGACTGGTCTTTGCAAGACTATTTGTGGGTTTATGCCTTCACATTGATATACGTGGTTGAAAGTCAAAGTTTCTATCAGATAATAAACCTAAATCCCTTTCGTGTGTCTTGTGTGAAGCAAAACATTTTGCTCTCCTTTATCTCTTCTGTCTACTTGTGGCTTGGACCAACACCTCGTGAAGTAGTGTAAGAGCTATTAGTAGCTTCAGTAGTCTAGGGATCAGGCCCTTATACCTCTTCAAAACACTGTGTAAACATTAACTAATTCTCATAATTAATCATAAGGTGATGATTCTTTGGTACTGATCCAGCAAAGCACTAGAGCATGTACTTATCTTTCAGCATATGAGTAATCCCTTTGTGGCATTACTCTTGCTAAAAGTTAAGCACATGCTGATATGGTTTGTTAGATGGGAACTAAACTGCTTGAGCACCTTGCAGGATCAAGTCCCTGATGAGGCAAGACACAACATGCAAATTTCATAGGGCATTGGAACCTTTTGGCCAATATGTGGATGTTAATGACTAAAACGATTGTATACAGTTATACTGACAACCCCACAACAATTTGCAATCTTCAGGCATGCAACCTAAATCCTTAAAGAATGTGCATTGGAGCGAAAGGAAAATATAACCTGAGAAACCAAAAGCTAATGACTCCACACTTAATCAAAAATAACGTTCCTTTAGCAAGAAGAATCAGAAGGCAGCAGATCTCCCCAGTAGCACAAGATGGACACTTAAGATGAACACATTTAAATGGCTTCATCACAAATAATGAAATATTGTATACATTTATGGCTCAGTTAGGGCAGGATTCATCTTAGAGTACACCCATCATGTACTGTACTGAAATCATGTACATTATAATAAAACATGCATTCAGTAATTAATGTTTTAAAGTATAATCAAATATAGTTTACAGTGCGCAGTACACAAAACTTGATCATAATTTGCCTTGAAGCATATACAATATGTTTTGTAATACAGAAATCATTAAGAATTTTGACCACATTGAGAGACTGTGGCTTTCCCATGTAATTAAAACTAGAAAAAAGGAAGGGGGAGCTTTCAAGCTAAATTTTTAAAATCAGTATATGTTGCTTGTACACAGAAATATTGCCTGTGCAGAGTCAATGGAAGGTGCCGAATGCATAGCAATTTGTGGGCATTCCATAAGAATCTTTGAAAGTCGTCATACTGTGTGCTTCTAAATCACTTAGGCACTTGGTACATATTTGATGGTATTACTTTCAATCATAAATAACATATTCAGTGCATAACAGCTATATAGAACTGCTCTATTTAGCTTCTATACCTAATCAAGGTATTTGCATTTGGAGATCACTTAGTTCAGCTGGAAAGTGCTAACTCCAAGGGTTAGAACAATTAGGGCTTTAAGCATGCAGAAGCACATCAGCAAAAACTTAAATCATTATTGACATTTGCATTAGGTGCTTCAATTGAACCTCTGGGAATAATTTTTAGCTTTGCATGCACACTTAAGTATGCCTAGTTCCCCGATTTTGTGCTTATATTGTATTCTGAAAAACCTGTTCTTTTGTCCAAATATATTCCAATATAAGTAGCCATTCCTGCTTTGTGCATTATTACCAGATTGTAATTACAAACCAAAATACCCAACAAATAATGAATGACCTCAAATAAAATATTAAAAGCCCCTAATCTGAAACCACAAATCTGTCCTCAGCTGAGTATCTGAATGTTGTGAGACTGATGGTAATGAACTATCACATATTACAAACGTATTATATTTACAAACAGCATTTTGTTTACACATAATGGGCCTAATTCTCCTCTGCTTATACATTATGTAGTTACATACACCTGTGCAAAGTGGATTAAAATATGATTAAATGAAAATGGTAGTGTTCTATACCTTTTTGTATTGGTATAATAGAGACATATAATGTAGGGGACAATTACGAGTTAGTGGCCTTATCCAAAAACACAGAAATCAATAGAAAAATTCCTATTGACTTCACTGGACTTTGGCTTTTATCCTAGGTTAATGATATATTGTAAACCATCTGTGATATACTGAAAATGAAAGCATATTAAAATATAGGTTTCATGGATATAACTAAGTGAAGAATTTGCAAACTAAAATGTGCATATTATAGCCTAAAAGATACATACTATATTGGAAACAGGAATCCACTCTGTAAACCTTCTTCCTCTGAGTAATACCATATTCTTTCCCATCTAGGTAATATTCTGTAGGAAACAAACTTTCATTTCACTGTAATTTATATTCATAACAAGGTATTCAAGTTTCATTTTCTGTCAGTAAGAACATCATCATTTTTATTTAAAGTTTTTCATTTTTTCATAGAGCTTTGAGACATTATAAAATAGAAATATCTTCTAATGGTATTGTAATACCTTGGGGCTTCCAGACTGTGCAAGTCAATGTTTTATTCATGGAGATTTCAATAATTATACTTATTTATTGATCTTCACACAATTCTTTTCAATATTGTTTTGAATTTAAAGATTATGGTATGAAAATGTTTTCTGGAGATTCAAGATCAGTTTCCAGTCATAAAATGAGATATCCATATGCAGTTCACAGTAAGTATGTTTTTGCAAAGTGTTCAGATTTATGAATAATTTAACACTTTACTTCTTTTGTTTTTGTTTGCAAGGATTTTCTTTCCTATAAAGACAATAATAATCTTGTTTTTCTTTTCATATATCTTTGGTTAAACTTAGAGACTGTTTTTATGGACTGCCTTAAGTTGAATAATAAAATAATAGTGGAATAGCTCTTTGTGGTTGGTCCTGGTCTGCTGTCTTTCATTTCCATTGCTCTTTCCTTTGGCCAAGTCAATGAAATTGATGTTTTTTAACATTCTGGCATGTATAATAAGGCAGTACCATCTCATATCCCAATAAACTCTATTTCTATTTGTGCAACTACTTAGTCCTCATATGTTGCACTTCTCTGTTTTATTCTTTCCAGAAGGGCTCACAAGGAGTTTTAGTCAAGTGAATTATCAAAGTCGCTTGAGTCTGGGGAAATGTCTCTGTTTCTGGAAATGGATCACAACACACAAATCTGGTCACTGAATTTGACTGCTTAATATACACCAGCACTATGTTAATCTCTGAACGCTTTCCCTGATAACTGTCTCCTCTCTGACTGTTGGTGTCAGTCTGCTTCATCTGGATGTTGTTTATATTTCTCTATGGCTGTAAAATAACATTTTTGTGCTTTATTTTCTACAACTGCTTTTCTTTTCTGCTCTGAATTTTATTTTTTCTCCCTGATGTAGTTAGGTTCACAGCATGTCTGGGTATTCCTAAATTATGTGTTGAGAGTTTCAGTTTGTAATTACAATCTGGTAATACATGAAGCGGGTATGGTTACATAGTGGACAAAAGGGCAGGGTTATAGTGAAACACTGAAGTGAGAAGCCTGGTTGCGCTAATGAGGGTAAATCTGGTTGAGAAACTACATTGCAAGTTTAGGGAGTGAGAAAGGAAAATATCAGGTTAATGAGTAGAAGATGCAGCATAGTGGAAAAGAAAATGCCACCATTACCAGGAAGCAGCTCTGTGATGAAGGCCATGGGCCTGATCCTCACCCACAGAAATCAATAGCAGTGCTCGCATTGACTTCAATGGCTGCAGGTCCAAGCCCTACATAAGTGGGTATCTGGCTAAATTAACAGAGAATCAAAAGATTGTACATTTTTAATATGAGAGATTGACATAAACAGCGAAAATGAAGATTTATGCTAGTCACATTAAATGTTAACGATGTGGTAAATGATGAGGGGGATGCACAAGTGGAAGATGTGAAAATATTAAGAAATGATGGGCCAGAAATATCTGCTGTCATGGTAATTTTATATTTCAGCTTTTGGTCCCACTGACTAGGAAGCATCAGGCCTACATGATTTAAAAACATGTAATTAAACTTTTTAAACCTTAAAAAAGGTTCAGATAAAGTTTGGATTAATTTTGGGCTCAACTAGCCAAGCTGATTTTCTGATTGTAGATGTCTCACTGAAGAGCCATCAAAGATTTATATAAAAACACTTGTGTCTTTCAAAATTAAAAATTAACACAAAAATAAATGATTATTGCCAATTTAAAGAATTAATAGTTCCTCTTCAAGACAAACAGTGCTTTATTCTTCTGGTTTTGAACCTACTGCTAGAATTAGGCTCCTTTCTGCTCTGTTTTCACCCTCTGGCACTATCTGATCTCTATTGGAAGAGGCAGTTTTGGCCGTTCATTTCTGTTCTTCTCATGAGGAAATTACTCCAACTACCACCTCAAGTACGTTATATTCTTTCCTTCCATTTAAATATAACCCTCCATTTAACTCACATAAGCTGAAAACAGACCAGGTAACAAATCCGTTCCATTTAGTACAACATTCCCTATGGTCAGATCATGCAAGCCTATACAGAGGACAAAGGGACTCAAAGTCACATTTCCTAATCCCATCCCAAGTAATATAAAGCCCCAGCTTCTGCCCAGACTTCTATAACATGGAGCTCCAAACTGCAGGGAAAGCATGCAGGGTAAGAAGTAGTTTACTACTTCTTACTGTTTCCTAAGAAAAGCTACCCACCAACTTGTTATAAATGCAACATAAGGTACTTTTAAACTATATAAATCAATATATCATATTTAATCACTTCTGGGTTGAATAATATATATATAACCAGACTCTCAATTATTTAATCTTGCCCAAAGGACCCAAAATATTCTTTTTTTAAACTCAAAAGCATCTAGCTAGATACAAGGCCTTCTGAATAGCCCCATGCCAAATTTATGACTCAGTTTAGATACATGCAAGTCTTGTCAGTTGTGTATTGAGGGCCTGATCCAAAGCCCAATGAAGTCAATGGGAGACCATCAGTTGACTTCAATAGCTTTGGTTCAGGCCCTAAGTGAGCAGTTACTCAGTGCTTTAATAATTAGGTAACACACCCAGTACCATTTCTTTAAAATGTAGAACACTGTGTCTTTACTTCCTGAAAAGGAAAAAGAAAACATGTAAAAAGAAAAAACACCTGTGAAATTCCAAAACCAAAAACTTCTTTGTGAAAATCAGCTCTGGTTGCTAAGTGACAACAGTGTAGTCTCCTATCGCATCATTTAATCCAAGTACTTGAAAGCAAGAAAATGAATAGTTAGAGACATAAAATGTATACCACCCACATAAACAAACACATTACTCATATCAAGTATGAATGCATATTTTATCACAACACACCCTCCTTAGCTCTTACCTTAAATAAATATATTTCCTTCATATATAGTTGCAAAATACAAACAAAATGTCTTTGAATAAGGAAAACAAAGATGATCTCCATATACACTGATGACATACTGGTCAATCTCAAGGACAAGTCCACTAAACCTACATCCAGGTTAAATTTTTGCAGCTTCAGTGTCCAGTCACTGAATACCTGTTATACCTTTGTCAACAAAGTAGTGTCAAAAATCGTCTCTCCGTTATAGGTACTTACATATTGTGATCAAATCACTTCTTAACCATTTATTTGATAATCTTTACAGAATGAGCTCCTTAAGTATCTCATTGTAGGCACGTCTTCTAAACCTCAAATGAATCTCAGAGCTCTTTTCTGAACCATCTAAAATTTTTCAACATCTTTTTAAAACATGGATACCAAATCCAGCTACAGATATTCTTTGTTCCTAGAAGTATGACTTTGCTTTTGGCCAAATTAAAATGCATGAATCTGATTGTGCTCATTTAGTTCAGACTGAGATGTCCAAGACATGTCTTCCTCATTATTTACCTCTCCACCAGTCTTTGTCATGTACAAGTTTTATTGGGAATAATTTTTACATTTGCTTCCAGACCATTGTTAAAAATATGGAGTAATGTTGGGCATAGAACCACTCTGATATGTTAGTTTCCCACTGAGATCTATCCATTTTAATCAATTTAATATTGATTTTTAATTAGAATATCAGGTGGTACTAAGTTGAGGGCCAAAATCTTGGCTCCATTTGGGAGTTTTGCTATTGACTTCTGTGAGACCAGGATTTCACCACAGGTATGCTACTCTAACACAATTACCTTTATTAAACAAACATAATATTGTCAAAGAGCTCTATCAAGATCATGTAATGAAAACTATTTTTCAAGAAAATGTGATGACTGGCTTTAACTATATTTCCATCTTTCCTTTATTGATTTTAGTCCTGTAATACCTTTTCCATTATTTTTTCTGGAAATGTCAGAGAAATCAGCCCATATTTATTCAAGTCATCCCATTTACCCTGATAAATACTTGCACAATGCTGGCCAACTTCCCCAGTTTTCCAAGGTGTATTAAAAATTAACCGCAAAGGCTCAGAGAACTCTCCAGCCAATTCTTTTTAAACTCTTGGGTGACATTTATCTGGAAAGGCTAATTTATTTGGACTTGATTTTGGGCCCAGCTGAAGTGGCATAAAACAGACTAATGGGTCTGAGGATCTGGCCCAGTTTGTCTATTTGGTATGTGATTCTTCATCTTTTCCATGTGAGTCCTAAAAGTAAGATGGGGTTAGGTCTGTTGCACAGCGAAGTCCCTCCATGATATAATGAAATTGCTCGCTGCTGTGGTGTTGGGGCTGCCAAGGCTGAGCATGTTCAGCAAATTTATCATGCATGTAGATGATAATTCTTCTGACTTGACTCAGAATTTTATGACCACCATGACCATAGGATTATCCCAAGGGACTGTAGTTCTAACTCATGAAGCTAGTCACACACTAGATTTGGGTTTGGATTAGTAAGCTGGATATTCTGTCTTTATCATGGACCAATAATAAATGCTGGTCCTTGTAACGTGAGGTCAGAATTGTAGGGGCAAGGAACTATTTCAGTGGTCTGCTTTAAGAGGGAGAAGGCCTGGACAATCTAATGAGCCTTTCCCCTGTCTAAATTCTATGACCATACAACAGTCGTCATAAAATCTAGTGGGGTAACAGTCTTACTGTGTAACAAATACACAAGGTGAAAAATAAACTAAAAACAATCTGTGATTTATTATTTCCATGAGAAAGTAATAATATGTAACAATTACTTCTTGGATTCAACAGTTGGTTCTCTGTAATAGACCACTTTTCAAAGTAACTTGAACTACCATGTAATACCAAGCATACGATAAAAAGATATTTTAACCATAACAAAAGTAACTATTGAAAATATAGACTAACATATATTTCAAAAATGTAAATAATATGGCAGTCTTAACCAAAACAACAAGAGGTATCTTAAAGCATCAACAAAAGGAATTCAGTGAGTGCAAAATATCATTTGTTCCACTTTCCCTAAACTGTCATAAAATGCCAAATGACTTAATTAAAATCCAGCAGATCCGATACAAACTAAATGTTGTGGATAGAGGAAGAATCACTGAAAGCTGATGTGTGAAATTTTATCTTAAAACATATTTTAACAGGGTTGTAAACCATTCTTAACAGCGACAAGCTCTCCAATTGATTAGCACAACTTCTAAAATGGACGAAACTTGGAAACTGCCTTTTACACTATATTCCAGGGGTATTTCTACTCCCTTAACCACAAATATATTCAGAAAATATCACCAAGGCTTTTTCTTGTCTGTTTGCTAGCTGACTTTACAGGTTACAAACACCCCTCCCGCTCACATGTGGTTTTGTTTTGTAATTAACAATTTTACATTTATCAAACTATGATTTTCCAAGTCCTTAAGTAAATCTCTTTTCGTTATCAGTATTGAATTTTACCTGTAAAATTTTAAAACAAAGCAGTGGTAATTATTCTCAATAGAAAAGTCAGGTGATCTGGGGATGCAATCTAATCTACAGTATGTAATCTAACCCTCTCCACAGCCCGTGTTTTGAGAGTCTCCCCATTCCTAGCACTAAATTTTTGAGGGATATTTTTGTCACTCTTCTGTTCTTATATTTGTAGCTTAGTGCATTCAGTTTCTATGGGATGTCACGATACAGCATGATTTTATGGGGGATGGGGAGTTATAACTGTTAATGTAACTATAATGCATGGTACTTAATCTTTTTATTTTTTCACTCCAGAGATGAACTTTCACTGTCCATTTGAAGCTATCATTGCCTAGGCAGCTTTCTTCAGCAGTCTTGGCAAAAATCGGTAAGATCTCAGAGCTTCAGTAGAAATGGAGACTGGTAAACAGAGAGTGTTCTAATATTCTGATTGGTTCAAACTCCTAAAACATAACATTTTTCTCAGAATGGACCCCATTCCACATCTTCCAAAGGTAAACGTTTTGCATGTTCTGGGGAAGGTTTAGGGGTTGTATTACAGCTGAGAAAACAAAGTACTTTTTGCTGGCCTATTTCTTGACTTTGTTATGTTTGCCTATGTTGGAATAAGTTTGTCTAATTGCTATGCCTCAGGACCATTATGAAAATGAGATGTGTATCATGAAGTGGGCCCTATTTTAAAATGCACAAAAATAAATAGTTGATTGCTTGCAGGATTTTTATAGACCATGTTCTATTTAACAGTCTGGATCACACACTAATTTTAATTGCAGGCTTTTTCAGTTTAAGTATTCATTCTGTATTGCCCCCTTTTAGACAGTAATTTGCAATGTACTTCTAGTATGCACATTCTTTGTCTCAAAACAAATAGGTTGCAAAGATGTAGTATTTTATGTAGATCAGTGTTTTTCAACCTTTTGATGCTGGTCACGCTCTTTGGACTTAAAAAAAAATAATAATCCTACCCTCCCCCTAGAAAAAATTGCAACCCCCGACCTTCAGCCCTGCCCATGGCGCTGGGCTCTGGGCTTCAGCCCTGTTTGGAGCTGATACTTGTAAATTAGCTTTGCTGGCCCCTCCATGCCCTACTACCTACCCTCTAACACCAGCCCTCTGTTACTGGGAGGCTTTGAAGCCAAATGATCATAGACAATAACCTGCCATATTCACAGGAACATCTGTCTGAGCAGCAACATTTGAATTAACCACTTTGGGGGAAAAGATCAGATAACCCTCTTTGTTGATGCTTTCCCAAATCTGATTCATTTCTTACCCTGCCTTTACTCTGCTACATCTCTCCTAAATTCCTAACTCTATTGCTCTCCTGTGACAGCAGGCAGATGAAATAAGGAATCCCATGTATTCTTCCAGCTTCTATATAGGTTATACTAGTGATGTGTTTTACATAATCATAGACTTGTAGGACTGCAGGGGACTTTGAAGGGTCATCTAGCCTACTCCCCTGCACTTAGGGAGAACTAAGAATTATCTAGACCATTCCTGGCAGGGATTTATCTACTCTGTTCTTATATAAAACCTCCAATGATGAAGATTCCATAACCTCCCTAGGTAATTTGTTCCAACATTCAACTACCCTTATTTAGGAAGTTTTTCCTGAAGTCCAGCCTAAATTTCCCTTGCTACAATTTACGCCTAGTACTTCTTGTTCTGTCCTCAGTGGATAAGGAGAGCAACTGATCACCCTCCTCTTTATAACAACCTGTTATGCTCTTGCAGATTGTTATGTCTCTCATCAGTCTTCTCTTCTCCACTTTAAATAAATCCACTTTTTTTTCAGTCGTTCCCCCCTTGTAGGTCATGTTTCTAGAGCTTTAATCATTTTTGTTGCTCTCCTCTGGACTTTTCTTCAGTTTGTCCACATCTTTCCCAAAGTGTGGTGCCCAGAACTGAACAAAGTATGATAGCAGTGACAGAGAGAGACTGATAGACCTAGACTTGACTAGACTTATCCAGACTTGTCTAATCTAACAGGCCTGAACTTGTCCAAAGAAAAACTTTTAACTTGGCTTTACTGCTTGACCTTTAACGCTTCTACTTTTCTTATCTGATGCAAAGGCGGTGGAGGGGTGGAAGGGATTGTTAACCGCAAGGTCGCACATGTAATCATTGCTTGCAGAACTTCCTAAAACTTTTAAAAAAACATGTTATAAACTTATTAGTCGTAGGATTATTCATTCCATATAGAGCATCAAAACGGAAGCTAGCTCACGTCATTTACTGTGGTTTTGTTGCATAAAAAGTGTGAAGTACTTCTGTCCGGGGTGCGACTCCTGGGCTGTCTTTAGATGGTCAGGGACTCATCATCCATTTGCATACAAATGTAATGTGTGGTATACCAAATAAAAGCCTCAGATGTTTCTGATCAAACACAATGCATGTAGTTAATTTCCACAATAGCAGAGACCTTATCACTGCAGAGTAGAGTAGAAAAAGTACTTCTCTTGTGCTGTTTACATCACTCCTGTTAGTACGTCCCAGAATGTTTGCTTGTTTTTTAACAGTATTACATTGTTGACTAGTATTTAGTTTGTAATCCACTATAACACCTCAGTTCCTTTTCTGCAGTACTCCTTCCTAGGCAGTCAATTCCCATGTTGTATTTGTGCAATTGATTACTCTTCCTTAGTGTAGTACTTTGCATTTGGCCTTACTGAATTTCACCTTATTTATTTCAGATCATTTTTCCAGTTTGTCAAGATCATTTTGAATTATAATCCTATACTCCAAAGCATTTGCAACTCCTGACAGTTTAGTATTGTCTGTAAACTTTATAACCATACTCTCTATACCATTATCTAAATCATTTATGAAGATATTGAATAGAACCAGACACAGGACAGATCCCTGTGGAACCCCAAACGATATGCTATTCCAGCTGGATTAAGAACCATTGATAACTATTTTCTGAGTATGGTTTTGCAACCAGTTGCTCATCCACCTTATAGGAGGTTCATCTGGACTATATTGCCCTAGTTTGCTTGTGAGAAGGTCAGATGAGAGAGTATGAGAAACCTTACTAAAGTCAAGAAGAGTCACTTCTATTTCCCCCCTCTTCCCTCGTATGCTTATAGGGCTTGTTATCCTGTCAAAGAAGGATATTAGGTTGGTTTTGACATGATTTGTTCTTGACAAATCCACGTTGACAGTTACTTATCATGTTATCTTCTAGGTGCTCACAAACTGATTTTTTGATTATTTGCTCCATTATCTTTCCAGATACCCAAGTTAAGCTGACTGGTCTATAATTCCATGGGTTGTCCTCACTCCTTTTTTCATAGGTCAGAACTATGTTTGCCTCTTTCCAGTCAACTGGGATCCCTCTCATCCTCCATGAGTTCTCAAAGATAATTGCTAATGGCTCAGATGTGATTAATCCAATAAGTAAAGGGTTATTTAATAGTGTGTACACACAAACTTGAAGTACATGTGTGTTGTTTCGATCCTATGGGTTGGCAGCGCTAATGGTCAGAAGATAAAAGTTATTTATCTAGCTTGCACTGGTGTTTAATTGAGTCTGTTGTAGGGAACTGTTTCTGAGCTAGACAGCTTTAGCTGGGTTGCTAAAATAGAGCTAGAAGGAGCTGCTAGTGTCTAAATGTTGAGTTCTCCAAACCCCTTGTAAATTATCTTCTGCATTTAATAAGGGTTAAGAATTTTGTTAAGGAAATCCAAGAGGATTACTACACAACCAATCTTCTCCCTTTGTGTGTCTCTTTATTCAGACATAAAGATCCTAGGATAAATTCTGCTGCTTTTATAACCACAGCTTAAACCAGATGCTTTAAAAAAAGAAAAACAAGAGCTCTAAGGGGGACTAGTTGCTGGTGAGGGGGGCAGGATAAGTCTGAAGCTATGCCTTCCAACTGATAGAGGAAGCCAAGTATCAAGTGTCTGCACTTCGGGGTTGGGGTTACTACATGTTTGCCGCTCTTCTTGAAGATGCACTCAATGGTATTTGCAGTGGTGCCAGGATATATGTGCAGCTGCAACAGGGGTTGTCTGCACTTATGGCTGGAAATTATCACTGGTATATTTTAGTTTGGATGTTTGCACTGTGGCAGTTTGGAAGATTGCCAGACCCAAGTCAGGGGTAACGCCATGTCATACTCTACTGTTCCATCACTTTGGGCCCAATATTGGGCTGCCTTTGATCAGGTAGACAGTCTCACTGACTGGCAAATTCAAACCATTTTATATTTGTCTCCATGTGACTTTTCCTATTTGATACTGAAACACGCTTCAAAGAAACTAATAGCATTCTACACGCATTTAAACAGACATCACGACCTAAAATTCTGTTTTGAAATTCAGTCCTATACAGAAGGCCTCTGCACTACTTAGGTCACATTTAACACCTCAAGACAGGATTTAAATGGATCTGTAGTGAAGCAGAAGTTTTGTGCTGGGCTTGTGAACAGATAATTTTACCTCTTAGGTTTATGAATGAAAATGAACCAAGAAAGGGGTAATTCGATCCATATAATGTTGAGGCTAGAGTGCAGCATTTAAGGCCAAATGAGGGCTGTGATTTCAGTTCAGATTTGATGGCACCAAACCAGCTGAAATAGCACGAGATTTCAGCTGAGCCCAGACTACTGCAGGAAAATATGACCCTTCCAATTCTGGATCCAAGCTGGAACCTAAATTGATGGGGGCACGTTTGCATTTGGGGATTCAAACCTGGACTTGTGTCCTTCATTTATAATCTCTCTTCCCTCTGCTGACATTCCAAGGATTTTGGATGTGAGTTTGCAGTTCTGGCTAGTGACTAGCCAGGACCCTATGAAGTCGCCTTGTCAGGTAATGGCAGATACAGCACCAAAGCCACACAAAGCCAGTGATGTCAGTACGGTGGATTAGCACAGCTGTAACAGAAAGCAGAAAGTGGTCCACTACTTGTTAAGAATAAAAGCAACTATGGAGCACCCATCTCATTTCTTCAAAGTAGGACTTGGGGATTTCATTCAATGTAAATCATTGTCCCTGAACCTAAATAAAGACTTGAAATTAGACTATAACTTCATTTAAATGTCAAATGGGAAAGTATACCCCCTAAAGCCCCCTCAATATGAAAGGACATAGTGTATACATAGCAGTAGCACTCCTCCAGTTTTCTGTTAAAGGAAATGTTTCCAAGAAACCAAACGTTAGAGAGACAGATCTCACCCCAGATGTGAAGCCCCAGCACAGGTTGGGAAGGCAAGAGTTCAAAAGTGGCCTAAAGTTCATCTTTGCTCTACCACAGTTCTGGACTGACTGCCTCATTGCAGTCCACCATCAAAAATTAGAGCAATTGTGAAGGTTACTTTATATTACACTGAGTGCCAACTGAACAAAGGGCCCTAAGTCACAGCTGGAGATCGGCAAGTCTTAATGAAGCCCTAACCACATCCACTTTGCACCAGCAGTGATGATGTAGGAAGTCAGTACTACATAGGCTCTACACCACCAAAGGATTCCCATTTCACTGGGGTGATCCCCCTAGGATAGAAAACACCTATTCTATGGCCAGATTCTACCTGCAATAAAAATCAAATGGCTGCAATGCACCTGCAAATCTGGCTCAGATTTTCTCTTAAACAATTTCAGCTATTTAATGAATCGGGCTCATTGATAGGACTCTATATAGGCCTATTAGAGGATTTGGTAACAGTTTTTAAACAGATTAATGTATCTCACATATCTAGGAAACAATAAAAAAAGTGACTAAACTAATCTGTAAGATTTCATCCAAGAGATAAGTGTTAGAGAACATTTTCTATTACATTTTGCTTGCAAAGTAAGTGCTTTTGAAATATTACAGATTGGTACTGGATGCTAAGCTGCAGTGACGACTTGAGTATGTATTTTTGGCCTTGGTTTATCAAACCCATAACTTAACTTTAAATGGAAATAAGGATCTCTCATATTTCTTTCACTAGCAGATAATACATAATTATCTCTGACAACCCATACCAGAAAAATTATTAAAAATTCAATGTGTTCAGCTCGATACACAACTAAAGATGCACATTTTGAAAGCTGCTGGGTTATTCAGTTTAAAATTATGGTTTGATGATTGAAGCTGTCACAAATGCAGCTTTCTCCATATTTGTGCAAAATACACACAATATTTTGTATTTAGGCTTTACAGTGTCAAATGTAATAGTACAATTAATGTCACTTTCTTCATGATATACCAGATAGATATAATGTAAAACTGTTGTTGCTTTTGAAGTTGTTAAAGCCTCATCCTGAAGTATTTCAACAAACCTGCATTTGACCTGTACATTCAGCAGCACGATTCTTAATTTTTTTTAAAAAATAAACTTTATATACCAAAAATACACACTTTTTCAGATATATATAAATAGAAGTATCATTACAATAACATGTTGATACAACTGCAGCTATGAGCATTTATCAGTGCCTGCAAAAGGCTGATGCTCTGGGGAACTCAGGCACACTGCTTAGTAAATAGTCTCCATTTCCAAAGGCAAGATATTTTTACATTTAAGAATGAAGTTAAGACTTCCCCTCTTATTACATAGCACACAGATTAATTATTATGACAGCTACGGCTTGCATGACAAATAAGTCTGACTGTTCTTTATTGTGTTACTTGCTCAAAAGAACTGAACAAGATAATTAAAAAGCTGTGTTGCCTGGTAATTCTTCTGCTAAGAACTTTAGTTGTTTGTTTGAAAAATATGATGAAAGTGAGTGGTTCCTTCCCCCGCATCCCAAGCTTGTGAGAGAGGCAGCCTTCAAACCACCTGTGACTTCTTCTCCTTGCTCAGGTAAGCATGAGAAGGAACTGATCTGCATTTTAACTAATCAAGATGCTTTGCTTTGCCTGTCTTTGGCCAGCATAGAAAAGCTTATTTCAGAAAAGCTTTCAGAGGTAATCCATCCAGAACAAAAGATCATCAATAAGCAAGCAATAAGAATAAACATTAAGCTTGTTGTTTTTAAATTTTATCAAAAACAAAGTATCCTGTTCTCTTTTTCTTAATTTATTTTAATTGTTCATTTATTTTTCATATACAGAATATGTATGTATTTTAGACTGAGGTATCTGATATATCAGCGATGGCTCATGGAGTACTACAATGCATACCAGGCCTGCCATTGTCTTCAATATAAAAGTTAAGTCTGTAGGAACTACAGTTCCCAGAATACAATGCAGCCAGTTCACTTGGATCAAGAGCATTGTATGCTTTTACTTGTTCTTCCTGTGGACTATATCTCTGTGTTAAGGATTAGGGTGGCTGCAGGAAACTGTTCCTCATTATGCAAACGTCACTTAAGGCTGGAAAAGATTGGACTCTCCTGGAATGTGCTGCTGTACCGTAAAGAACATAGCAGAGATATTTGAAACTGTGTGTGGGTTGGGGGCGGTGTGGGGGGCTGTTTCCATTGTATGTTCTTAAGTAGATAATGCTCTTAAATTGGAACAAATTTGTGGTAGCTTAGCAAATGGTGATTTCAATCAGGGAAAGCGAGAGGGTGAAAAAATGTTATTTTTTTTGAAAAGACCAAAATAGATATTTCTTGTGGTCAGGACAGATCATTATGAGAGATTAGAGCTAAATGGATCAAATTTCCCGGGAAATTAAAAGCAAAATGTCATGCAAGATAAAAGGTACCGAGATGACCTCAGAGCAGCATAATCTCACGTCAGTAGCAATTGTAGAGTGATAGGTGTTAATGCGTCTGGGACTGTGTCTTGTGATGGCCAGCTGGCTAGCCAATGATAGGGATATCAGATTTCCTGGCTTTATGAAGACAGAAGTTCTGAACTCAGTTATTTTTGCTCTCTTGGGTCCAGTGGGGAATATCAGGCACTTAGACATGTCCCATGTTTTGAGCATTAAGCCAAAATTTCTTTGAGTTTTATGATATTTATGTTAGTAATCCTTTGGGCATAAGCAGAACAGACCTAGTAACTTCTGGATTTTGCCCCATAGATTAGAGCTAGGAAGAATCAAAAGGAGCTTGGCCAAGAGCTGCATCTCCTTTCACTACAGTGTCAGAACCCCTTAGACGGTTTCACTGGGGTTAAAGGAAGAGTAAAGCATGGCATGATGTGCAGGGAGGAAGGAACATCATAAGGGATGTATCCCGGCCGGAGAGCCTGGCCCATAAAGGTGAATGAAAACACAAACACCTAAACTACAACTTCCGTGAGACACCAAGAATCATTCTGAACTGACATATTTCAGTTTTCATCCAAAATATTTTCGATTTTGATGTTTTGCCAAAAAGTTGACACTTCCCATGGAAAATTTTGATTGAAAAACAAATTAGGGTTTTTTTTCTGTAGGAAAAAATTGACAATTTTCTTACCAGCTGTACTTACTGTATTGCCCTGGTTGTCATGGGGGTTTGCTGAGCAGTACTTTGTAGGTATTTACATTTAGGGATCTGCTTCCACCAGATTCCTTTTTTCACCATTTTTCAGCCTCTTGTAGATTCTGGAGGATTATTATTGAATGACAGGAAGATGATGCTTTTCCTCTCAATTTTCTTTTTTGGGAAAGAAAAAGATTTAATCGTTCCAGCTTTCAGTCTCCCTGCTCTTTTTTGGTTTCTTTTGATGAAGCTTAAACCCTAGGTATAATACTCAGTAACTCTAGCCAGGCCAAACGTGCAAATTCCTTTGAATTTCAAAAGTGACTCCAACTTTACCTGTTTAAGAGATGCATAAATTACAGACGGACAGCTTTTCAGGAGATACATTTCCAGGAATTTTACCTTATTGAGTACCCTCCTGTGGAATTTCTGTTCTGTGGTCAAGTGAGAACAGCTATTATACAGAAATTCCTTTGGAGACTATTAAAAGTCACTAAAGTAATGAAGAACTCTGTATAAGCTTGAAAGCGTCTCTCTCTCTGTCTCTCTCTGTCTCTCTCTCAAACAGCAGTTTCTTCAGTAAAACATACTCCTCACCCGCTTTATCTCTCTAATGACTTGGAGAGTTTAACTTCAGCTTTGGTAAAGATACTTCTGATTGAAAGGGATGGGGTGGATGAAAATTTCCCACTCTAATTTCCCACTCTTCTGTTCTGTAGTATTTCTTCTATCTAAGTATCACCCAATGGCCTCTGAAGCAGTTCATGCTCCAAATGACAAATCTCATTTATTGACAGGTTTCAGAGTAGCAGCTGTGTTAGTCTGTATCCGCAAAAGATTATTTATCTTTTATTGGTTACAGTTAGGTAAGATATTGGACACTAATGTCTTTGGTAGAAATTTCAAAGCCAACTATTTGAAGCTGTTGAAATAAATGGACATTTTGTGGTTGAATTCCCTCATTGGCCTTGAAAATCTCTACCTTCCTCCTGTCCCTGCCCCTGCCCATTAAGGTCGATAGTATGTATTTTATTGATAAATGTATGCATTACATCAAGACCTGTGATTAGATTTTCCACCTTTCATTAACTAGGACACAGGCAGTTGGAATATTTTCTTTTTCTTTGTTTATTGCTGATTATCAGATATAACATTTTTGTTATAATATCACCAAAAGAAATACAAACTGCCCTATCCTACATGCATGTTGTTTATTCAGTATCAATTCCATAAACAAAAATCCTCATTTCATCAACCAGTTAAGGTTTCAAAGAGACAACAGTGTCCTTGACTATGACACCAATTTAAAAATCCATCTGTAGCGAGGTGGTGTGGTGCCCAACCACCCCGCAGAGGGACGAGCTTCCCCAGAGGCAAAAGGGGGCGGAGCTGGAGAAACCTGCGCCCCTCCCCCAGAGGTCAGCCAGCTGACCCGAAAGTATAAAAGCTTGGCCCCGGAGCTCACTTCGGAGGGAACCAGCGAAGGGGCCAGAGGCCACAGCGCCTGAACGGGAAGCCCCGGTGACCCAGCCTGAGCCCGGGAACTGGCCGAGCCTGCCCTGTGCCCGGTACCCGGAGGAAGAGGGACCGAGCCTACCCAGTCCATGCTACCCCGGGAACTGGCCGAGCCTGCCCTGCGTCCGCTACCCGGAGGAAGAGGGACCGAGCCTACCCAGTCCACGCTACCCCGAGGAGCCTCCCAGTCTGCCCTGTGCCAGCTACCCGGAGGAAGAGGGACCGAGCCTCCCCGGTCCAGGCTACCCCGAGGAGCTGCCGCCTCTGCCTCCAGGCAGCGACTTGGAGGAGCCCATGGAGGTCACCACGCCTCACCAGGTACCCTTTGAGGGGGAGTTAGGAAGTGGCCCGGGGAATGAGTCTGAACTTATGTCAGTATGTTGTGGTCAGGATCCCCACTGACTGCAGCAGGTCTGTTACCACTGCTAGGGCCCCGGGCCAGGACGCAGTGGAGCGGGTGGGCCTGCGTCCCCCCTCCCACACTTAACCGTGGGTGGCAGTCTCCCCCTCAGCCAGATGCCAGTGCTAGCTGTCTGGTGCCGCTCAGCCCCTGCTTGAGGGTCTGAGCCTCTGACTTTGCCCTGCGTTTGTTGCCCCGCCCCGCTTTCGGGCTAGGGCGTGCTGAAGTGGTGCTGCTCAGGCCTGGCTGAGCACTTGAGCCCCGGGCCCGGGTATTCCCCAACCCGGCTGAGGGGTATGTAGCGAGGCGGTGTGGTGCCCAACCGCCCCGCAGAGGGACGAGCCCCAGTGGCGACCCCCTACACCATCTCTTAATGAAAAGTAATAATTTCGGCTACAGGGGACGTATACCTTATTCTACCAAGATAAAAAATGAATGCATATTCTTAATAAATATAAGGAAAGAAATGTATATTTTATCACAATACAACAACTGTAACTCTGATCCAAATATGTACTTTATTTTGGTTACCTTGATTTTTACTGTTTTCATACAGTGCTTTGAGCATAGGGTTGGACTAGATGACCTCCTGAGGCCCCTTCTAACCCTGATATTCTATGATTATATGGGTGAAATCCTGACTCTGTTGAATTCAATGAGAGTTTTCCCACTGGCGTAAAGCAGACCAGGATTTCACCCTGAAATAATTTATAAATTATTCCTATTTTATATGTTATATCTATTCATTTTGAAATTACTGATGAAAGAATAGTATGTACTTTGGATGACCAAGGAATTATGTTCTGTATACAGCACTGATATGTGTTTTATATCATGTATTAGATTTTCTTGCTGCTTATATGTTAATGAATGGAATCGCTCATACCAGCTCATTGTGACTGACTTGTATGTCTTCTAATCCATTTTGGGAATGCTTTCTCCTTTGTTGAATGTGCAGAAGCAGTATTTTTATAGTCATTTGTAGAGCTCTTCTTTTGTTTTAAGCTCCATTTGACTCAGTCTTTCAGGAAATTATTAAACCTACATGCAGTTCCACAATGTTATATTTTCTGGGCTGAACCACTTTCAGCTTACTAATTCTAGTTGTAGCGTTCTTTGTATTGGGTTCTAATACTTGGTTTACTGTGAGCTGGCTGACTTCTTGCATAAAGAAATTAAGGAGCGAGGTACAATTTGGTCCTTGACAAGGGCATGATTATAGCAACTGTCAACGGATTCTGCCTGGGCAGAAAGCATCAGAGCATCAGATGAAATGAAAGTAAACTGCTTCCATTGAGATACAGCAATCTAATTACAATATTTCTGTATATTACTGACTGCCACTTCTCCTCCTAACTCTGTTGTGGTTTACAGCAACAGGTTACACGTGTTAACAATAGTGTAAATTGAAGAACCAAATTGAAGGACTATTTTGCATTCTGCTTTTAGCATGATTTTTTTTAAAAAAATTGTACTGTCTTAGGATGCCAGTCTTATGATCAAGGGTCTAAAAGTAGTACTTTTTCTCTCAGGGCTTTCACATGTGAAGGTTCTTACCGCTCTTCATAATACAAGACCTTTTGGCATACAATGTCACTAATGTGAGGTGGGCAGTTAAATCTACGTAGGGTTCCATCAAACCTGGAAATGTGGTTTCTGCTTTTCTGATATCTAAGGCAGGTATGGACTTGAATGTGAACAGGATGGAATGAGATTAACCTGGGTATGACAGAAGTCGTGTACTGAGAGCTAGAGGGGAATTTAGGGGAATATGTAGAGTCTGTGAGTAGACCTTGTCCTGTCTGCCCTAATTCTTCACGTTCTAATAGTTTCTATGAGACATATGCCTCGATTCTCAGCTGATTCTGTTGTTCATTCTTTCTGATAGCTATGACCATTGCTTTCTGATGTGAATCTTGACAGTGATCCAGGTCTTTTTAATTTCAAAGCTGGGTTGTTCCAGTGAATTCTACTAGCTTCAACTGTTGCAGAATATAGTGGCTTATTTCGTGAGTGGGGTGATCCATTTGGAGTAGATATCACCAGTATTTCATAGTCTGTGTTGCATCCCTGTTCTTGCAGGTCTAGCTCAATGTGTTTGTTATATGAGTGCTCTTCCTGTGTCCTATTGCAGCAACTAAGATTTGTGGTGCCACGCTGGCCTACCTGTTCTTGTGGTTAAACTTGCACTAGGATATTTCCAATGGAAAGATCATGATGCTGGAAGCTGCTCCATCTGGTAACCCTCAAGATCTAGAGTTTAGCAAGATTCAGGGTACAGTGTAATTCCTATCTGTACAGTAATCTGGATTTACTTTAAATCATCTAACCAGCAGGAGGCTTGGAACTCTAAGGCATGGTCTACACTACATAGTTAGGTCGACATAAGGCAGCTTATCTTGACCTAATTTATATCAGTGCACACACCACACCACGCCACACCATTGTCCCACTGATGTAAGGCTATCTCTATGCTAGTTCGGTAAGTCAACCTATGCTAGAGAACTCCAGCTATGTGAATAATGTAGCTGGAATTGATGTACCTTAGGTCGGGTTATTGAGGGACCTACACTGCAGGGGGTAGATGGGAGAAAATCTCCCATCATCTTACCTTACTCTTCTTGTTGGGAGTAGAGTACAAGGGTTGATGGAGAGCGGTCTGCAGTTGATTTGGTGAGTCTTTACTAGACCCATTAAATTGATCACCGGTGGAACGATCTCAGAGCATTGATCTCGGCTGTAGTGTAGACATACCCTAAATGCCTTATTACACCAACATAATAACTCCACCTCCATGAGAGGCATGAGACCTATGTCAGTGTAGTTAGGAAGACAGCGTGTTTGTGTAGACACTGCATTACTTACACAGATTATTGGCTGTCGTGTCAACGTCCTGGCTGCCCCCAGCTTCCTACTTCCAGCTGTGAGCAAGGAGCTGAGAGCTGGGGGGATGGGGACATAATGCTTATGATGATGGTTAAAACAGTTTTAAATATTTATGAGGTCATTTTATTTCATTAAATTATTTAATTGGCAGGAGGATGTCAGAAACTGACTTCTCTGTTTTATTAATTTCCATTACATCTAAGAGTAGTGAAAAATAAAAAAAGTCTTCATGAAGACAGAGGAAAACTGGTACAGGAATAATGCAGAACTGAAAGGAAAACACTGTCTAGAATGTTTTTTTGGAAAGACATACACCTCACAGTGTACAGAATCAGAAGGCAATATTTAATTCCATACAGTTATAAGAATTTGGGGGCTTACTGTGCCCTCTGATAGTTGTCTGTATTCCATACCAAAGCCCTTGATTCAAATATGTATTTAAATATGTCCCTAAGAACATGAATAATCCCATTGACTCATGCTTAAAATTGGTCATCAGCTTAAAAATCTTGCTGAATTGGGGCCAGAGTTCAAATATTCCTACCTATTATGAACTTCTTTTATAAGGACCACCCTATTACCTCTGTGGAGGCCACCAGTCTCAGTCCAAGGATAACTAAAAGGATCCCCAGAATCTGGAAGAGGTGCTATGTAAATTGTCCAGTAGAGGTTGCCTTTGAGTTATGTGAAGCTCATGCTTAGACCTCTTCTCTTTCTAGCCCAGGTATTGGAAAGCTGAGTCCTACATTCAATTTTTACCGCATTTTTAAAAAAGTTCAAACTACAGCAAATTTAGGGCAAACTGATTACAATTCACTGATGTAGTGTTGATGTATCATTTTGCTATTCTGTCCAGAAATCTGCCACACTGGTTGAATATTGGATTGCAACCACCAGTAACTGATCTGTCTAATATCTAAAGAGGGACTTCAGTATTATTGTCCCTTTGGTCCAGGTGTTTAGCCAATATTCAGGGTCTTGGAGATTTGTTTCCATTAGCAGGAGAAATTGATGATACAAGTCGGGTATATTATTTGGTCAAATTCTGTGTATTTACAACAAATGTACACAAAGTTCTGTTTCCCTGAATACAGAAGAAACAACAGGCAGTTTCCTTGCTCACAAATCCCCAAGCCTGCCTTTTGCATGCCCAAGGAGCAATATCTCTCTTCTCACTCTCAGGGACTGTGATATTCTAATTATCAAAGACCTCTTGATTAACCCCTTCTAGCATAATAATATGAATATGCCTTTTAACACAAAATATTTCAACTATTTTAAAATACTCTGATCAAAATGTTTACTTGTTTTTGTTAACTTTAAATTTAGATTGGCAGCATTGAAAGGAAAATAAAGTGGTTTTGTTAACATCACCTAAATATCTCATTCAGTAAATTGTGGCTTCATCATTTCCCACCATGCTGAGGGAATTCCTTTGATGGGGGAAACTAAATTCCTAAGATGGGGGAAAAACACCTTATTTTCCCACATGGCTACTAAAATTCCAAGATTCCATGTTGTATTCTATGGGGCAGGTTCATAGTTGTTCTACAGACTCACTGCTCCAGGTAGGGGGGTAATCCTGAGGTAAAGGGCCTCTATGCTTGACAGACAGCGGTTTCTGTACAAGGCCCTGATGGAAGGATTGTACTGGAGTGGGGAGACAGGCCAGAGAGGGGCAGATCAGGAGTGGGCTATGATTGGGGCATTCTTTGGCTTTGATGATTCTGTATCCCTGCAATGGTCTGTAGGGATGATTGAGCTCTTCTGCAGCTCTGTGCTTTTAGGAAATTTTCCATTAAAGCAGCAGTCACTAGTTGGCATTCAGCCACATCAGACCAGTTCCTGTGAAGCCATGTGCTCAGGGAGTTAGAGGCTGAGTTGGGATGACCAGCGGTCACCAGAACCAATGATCCCAGAAAAAGTCCACAGCAGTTGCTTACAGTATTCTGTTTCCTCCAATACTCAGCACCCTGCCTGTAGTATTTTCCTGATTACCCAGATGAAGTTATATTCCACAAGTTAAGGGAAGCAGATATGGAATTTCAGCATGAACTCAGTATTGGCAGTGGCAGAGATTTGCTAATGTTCAATGAAAATTACAAGTCCATTAAGTCATGATCAAAACAGATCAATTAATGCCTTTAAAAAAAAAGAAATGCATGCAGAAGTATTGTTGAAGATAATATTCACCTAGACAGCAAATGCCTTACAGTGTCCTGATAGCTGAATATAAAGCTTATGGGTAGAAAGGCAGGGAGATGCACTAGATGAGTTACTGAGGTCACTTCTGGCCTACACTTCTGATTCCACATAGTTCTAAGAAGCCATGGTGTGCATCACAGTGATAACTGTGGAGCTCCTACGTGCTTTCATAACTGTTAGTGTACTGCCTTCTTTGCTTCTGTAGATCCTCAAGTGGGTATTATCTCCGTTTTACTGGCTGTAAAATGTAAGGCCTGGGGAATCTTAAGAGAATTCCTTAAGGTCGCACCACTCTCAGTAGAATAACTGGAATATATTTTCCCACAAAACAATCTCTTAATGTTGGCACCAAGCAGTTCACAAGTGGGAGACAAGTTTAGTATAAAACCATTTAACATGCAAAAAATAAATAACCAGGGTGTCTAATTGCCTGTAACTCTTCAGCTATTACCATGTATTTAAGGGCCCACTGAAGAAGCTAGCTAAACAGATGGTAATTCTGAGCTGTCTCACTGCTTCTCCTCCTACTTCCTACCTTATACATCCCAGTTAAGTTCATGGGGAGTTTTAATTCAGGTCACATCTTGCTATAATATATTTTCCAGATACTTAAGGAGCACGTATTAATGCACATGTACTTCCAGCACTTATTCTGACCTCTCAGGCAGAAGAGATTGGTGTGAACAGGGCAAGAGGAGCACCGATGGCCAGGTTTCCCTCACTAGTCTGTACTGAATGTGTTTTGCAGTGTGGATAAGAGGGATCATTTTACAGTGAATGGAGGGGCCAATATGAAAGATGAAGTTACACCTCCTGTTAATAGGTTTAATTTGCATGGATAATTTTTTTCCTTAATTAGTATATTTGGAGACATATGATATCCACAATCCTAGAGATCACTAGAAGTTGGATGGCAGATTATGGGTACAATAAGAACTTGCACAAATTCCTACCTGCTTTCCTAAAATCTGTCTTTTCTCAAGTATCGGGGGTAGCCATGGTAGTCCGTATCCACAAATACAACAAGGAGTCTGGTGGCATCTTAAAGACTAACATTTATTTGTACATAAGCTCTCATGGGTGAAAAACCCACTTCTTCAGTGCCACCAGACTCCTTGTTGTTTTTGTCTTTTTCTCACTCTAGCTAGTCTTTTTTGTTCTTTCCATCCCCCCCTTGTGTTGGATCTATAGATGTCTTCCCCATCTATCTTAATGTAAGATAAGATGAGGGACTGGCCCCACTCTTGTGGGGAACTTTCCTGGCTTCTGCACTACCCTGGTGAAATGGGCTAGCGGAAGGATCTGAGTCCTTGCTCCCACTTCCTTTACCCAGAGGCCTCCCTGCCCTCAAGGACTCCCCTTGCACTCTCCTGTCTGGCAGAGTCCTTGTAACACCAGCAAGGCTGGGCCCAGGATTCCTGGGGGGCTTGACCCCAAACCTTGCTGTGATCACCTAGGTCAACTAGTTTAAAAAAAGGAATAAGGAAAAACAGGAATGGTTAAAAGAAACACATCACTGGTTTTCATGGTCCAGGAGAAAGCCTTCCAAATGGGAGTCTAAAAGTGTAGTGGATGCAGTGTGGCTGCCTGAGTATGCAGTCTTCTGGAAACAAGGTCTTTGAAAGGTGCGAACCCCCACCTCCTATTCTGTATTAACTTCAATGGAGTGTCAATATCAGTGTCAACAGTCACTGATTGTTTTTGTGGAAGGAAGACTATGGAAGCAGGGGGAGTTGGGAATAGCTGCAGAGAAGGAAATGTAAATGGAAAAATAGAGGAGACAAACAAATATAGGGAAGAGGGAGAGAAACAGAAAAGAGGATGGGGAAGGAAGAGGAGCAAAGGGCAAAAATAGCAGTGATCCTAAGGGTGGGAATATTTTCTGTCAAAGTGATATTGAATGCAACAATAAGATACTCAGTAAGTAACAATAATAACTAAAAGGGTATCGCATAAAAGCCCTGATTTTATCCCTGAACATTGTGCAACCTTCCCTTTCCCCTGACACTGATGATGAGACACTATGTGGATTGAGGGTGTATGTAGTCCTCTATTTATACACAGCCCACTGATTTATAATGGAATTTGGCCATCTCCACCCAATGTGTCTGACACACCTGATTTAGAGCAAAATCGAATCACAAGAAGTTCCACAGAATCCAGTGAGTCATCACCAGGGTTATTTAAACTTAATTAATTAATGACTATCCATATAATGATATGACAATACAAAAGCTTTATTTTCAGATAGTCATCTGTGTGTTTATCCAGATAGCACAACAGACTTATCTCTTTCAAACACCTGTTTGGTATAAGTAAAATTAATATAATAGAGATCAAAGAACCACTTAGATTCAGAGATTGAAATAGCAATTTAACAGAGGAAAAAACCCTCATAAAAGGGAAGGTGTTCTCATGTGGTATTCGGCAATGCTACAGAATTACTGAGAGAGGACACCTGTTGGTGATTAGTGGTTTGGTATATGCACATGCCTATAAAAAAGAACTTATGTAGCTGCTGAAAATATGTAATAAAGTTAGTAATTGCCCAAAGGGGCTAACTGTTACATCAGGCAGTTCTTTACCAAAATATTCTGCTTAGAATTTACTAAAATCCAATTGACTTTGTCATGACCACCACTTAATGATTTAGGTAGAATCATTAAGGAAATTAAGGAAAATTAAGAAATTCCTAGAAAAATTCCTAGAAATTAAGGAAAACCTTGTCATCATTTTCCCTTTAAACTTGTTTTGCTAAAGGAACTAGCCTGTTAATAGAGGGTTCTTTAAAATAAGACCCTTGTATGAAAATGCTTTTAGTTACCTATTTACAAGATCAGGAATTATTTCTTCTAGAGAGAGAGAGATCATGGGAAAGATTTTGATTTTTGTTTTGTATTGGTAACTTTGTAATCAGTCATTACATAAATTAAAATGCAAAACAAAAACAAACCTTCCATTGTTTATCCTTCCTAGACTCATTTTGTTCAGTTCAGCCAGAGAAATCCTTAACATTAGGATAGTCACAATTTAAACAGCAAAACTTCTTCCAAGAGATGGACTGGTTGGGGCTGCTTAATGCTCATGTTTATTTTAGACTGGGGAGAGGTCAGTTCTCCAAAAAGATGTCAGATCTCACCATCAGGAATTCTGGGAGAGAGTTATTCCTCAAGGCCCAGATAGGATTCAGTAACTTTAAGCCTCCCACAGAACTTTGTGAAGGACCTGAAGCTTGTGTAGCCTGTTATTTGAGCTTCCTGTATTATTATTCTTATTATTTTTTGGTGGACAGGTTTTTATTTGGCTTTATTTTCAGATTCAGCTTGTATTCCAAATGCCCTTCAAATCAAACCCAATAATTCGTGCAGAAAATTTATCTAGTGTTCAGTTGTATTCATATTCCTTGCCAAATACAAGACACAGCTGTAGTCTTGACATAATTTATGATGCAGATATAAGCAAGAAAATCCAGGCAGCTAAGTCATATTGTCTTGTGTTCCAAAAGAAATACAGGAGAGAGAATCTGTAAAAAAATCCTTTAGACTTCTATAAATGTTCCTTTTCTGTCATTTCACAAATAACTAACAGCAGAAAATACAAATTTAAAACTGCATATTATAATAGGGCTCTTTTAAGAATTGGCTCATGGTAAGAATGTTTTCTGTGAGGCTGTAAATCATACTCTTACTCATCAGCTTATGAAAAATGATGGTATTAAAAAGCCCAACTGGTTTTTATAGATACATAAGGCCAGAAAATCAATTTGTGAATCATGATAAGTAATGGTAAGTACTAGCAGCCTGGCACTTTGTTGGAACTTCAGTTTCTTTTTACCCATGTTAATAGCAGTGAAAGTAATCTCAAATCACTCTTATAATTCAGAAATTGATTTCCTGAACTTGCATGTCTATAAAAGCCAGAAAGTGCACTTAACTTCTGCCCAGCTAGTTCAACTGTGGGAAAATAATCCAAACAAACAGATTAGTCCTGCACTTTCAGTGCAGTGGATGCAGTTCATAAATGACAGTAAACTGAATCCCTTCTAATCAATTTTTAAATAAAATTTATTATTACTAAATGTGCATCACCAATTCTCGTATGGAGCTGATATAAAATATTATTTAACATAAAATGCAAACAGTCTTTTTTCAGAGCTAGAATAAGCATGAAGGTTTTCTATTTCATTATTCAATCCTGCAAGAAGAGTGTCAACGCTAGACAACCCCATTGTTTCATTGCTAGCCAGCAGCCCATTAGCCCTGGGGAAATTAGAGTGGAAATGAAACATGTTAGCTTTTTATCTTTCTGTTCATACTTTTCGCATATAATAGGATTCTGCAAAACTTCTTAGATGTCTCTTGTAAGAGCTCTTTCAGGGCTTTAGTGTGCCCCTTTACAGTTTCAACTATTAAACTATTTCATGTGATATTTACATATTGTTATGTCTTCCTATTCCTGATTATTCTTACTATTTTTAACTCAATTTTGTGGGATGATTAGTGCCTTTATGTCCTAAAAACATCAACTTCTTAATGGAAATATAGGGCACCCAATATCTGGCAGGATCAAACTCACTGGTGAGATCCTAATCCCACTCAGGCCCTTTTATACTGGATAAAAGAGCTGGAGGGGTGTACAGGGCCCTAAATACTTCAGTTCCTCCTGGAGGGAGGGTCCCCCAGCGTAGACACACTGGAAGAAAGCCAGGCCTCCCAGGGACTTCATTACAAGCCCTGACATTGCTGTGTATGGGAGTAGGCAGTGTATGTCAGGCACAGGCCACAACACACAGTGCTGCAGAGATTCTGAGTAGTGCTGCAGCCTACAGGACAGCCCAAGGAGACTGCCATAGCTTAGGCAAGCCCCCAAGATTTGTAATGTCTTGATGCCAAGTAAAGCCAAGATTTTTATAGCATGCTGTAATTTTATTATGGATCAGTCAATCCCTCTTCTGTGGGCTGAGGGTCTTCCGTGATTGCTTGTAATATTTTTTTTCCCCCAGTGATGAAAAAAACACCAAAACATTATGGTTTAGGCCTTACAAATGTACTACACAATGCCTGGCACCTTTAGAATGATACTCACCAGTGGAGGAGTGCTGGACCATTTTTTATAGTAGGGATGCTGAGAGCCATTGAACCAAACTATCAACTCTGTATATGGTGGTAACCACTTCAAGTCAGGGAGTGAGGCAGCACTCCTAGTTCCAGCTCCCATGCACCAGTTTCTATCCAAGGATTCTAATGCTTTACAAACAATGAAGTAAACCTCACAGTACCTTTGTAAAGTGGGTGTGTACATACTGTCCCCTTTTTACCTTCCAGGTTCCTGAGATACACAGATGTCAAGGGTATTGTCCAGGGGCATATAGGAAGTCAGGGTCAGAGCCACGAATGGAACCAGTTTCTCTAGATCCCTAGTGTTTTTTGGTATTGCTGAATATGGTGTTAACTTTCATTCTTTTAGCATGTAAGCAAAATGTGGCTGAATTCTGATTATACCATAATTACTAACCACTTCCTAATTTCAGCCACAATCCAGCAATGAGTTACACAAATCCCACTGAATTTAGTGGAAGCTGGCATGAGCATGCATAGAGAGCCCATTACAGGATAGGGGCTTCAGAGCAGCAGTTCTCAAATGTTAGCAACCTGAGTACCCCCATTTTGATTTACAATTTTTCAGGAACTCCAAAGCCTCCTGCTCAGCTCCAGGCCCCACCCCAACTCTACCTCCCCCGTCCAAAGCCCCAACCCACCCCACTTCTTCCTGCCCCTGCTTCATCTCTACCCCTCCTCTTCCCCGCCTCTTTCTGCCCCCTCCCCTGAGTGCACCTGTCCCCACTCTTCCCTCTCCCTCCCAGAACCTCCTGCATGCTGCTGAACAGGAGGGAGGGGTATGAGTTGATCAGTGGGGCCTGTAGACCCCCCAGGAATACCCTTGCAGATCCCAGTTTGAGAGATGCTGCTTTAGAGCATTTAAAATGTCAATAGTTATATTACATTGTCTTAGGTTTTGCATTACATTACAAACTCATAGAGCAAACAAATCAACCTCTTTGGTAGTAGAGGAGTAGAACAGAACTAACAAGTTGCAGTTATTGCATTGATTTCCATGTGCTCATGACTCCATAGCCCTGCCCCTCTGATGTACCTGTAGAGCATCTTCCACTGGATCAAAGGAAGGAATACGCTTCACATCTCTTGCTTTCCCTCTTTACACCTCTCACCCCTTTTGTGGGTCTCATTTGCAACCACAAGTGGAGAGAATGATTGGGCCTCTAAGAGCTTGGCTTGGTGTTCTAGCTCTTTATAAATGCCACTCACTCTAGTCCCTAACAGAGCATTTAATAGAATGTACAGTCACAGAATAAATTTAATGTGCCAAAATCTTTAGGTCATAGCATAATTCAATAGAACTCCTTCTTTTATGTCTATGTATTTGAATAGGCAATCACTAAAATATACAGCTGTATTTAATTCCTTGTGCCTGCATCATTGCAGGAAAATTAAATAGCTCAGTATGCTGCTTTCAAATGGTTGTGACTTTATTTGAAAATGATATTTCTTCATGCATGATAAAGGCTCTGGTGTTTAATAAATAAATACATATAAAGAGAATAGAAGCTGTTTGGGATTTAGCTGCAGAAAAGTAAAAAATGAAATGTGCATCTTTACATCCTCTTCTCCTCCCTATTCAAGTATGTGAATAACAAAGACCAATTTGAACTCAAAGGACAATGGCTGAAATCTTGGCCCCATTAAAGTAAATGGCAGTTGTCACACACTTTAAAGGGGCCAGGATTTCACAGCCTATGTTCAGGAAGTTATAAGCCCTGTAGTGGAGGGCATGTCCTCAGTCATAACTACATAGAGTTACACGAGCACCAAGCTGTACTTTACATTCTGGTATGCAGAGTTATTGTCTACCCTGCACTTGGACATTCAGTGACAGCACTTGGAATGGTGGCATCTCACTTAAGATGGGGAATGTATGCTGCCTGCAGCAGGCAGAAGTGGTTGTCTTAGCCTTTTCCAAAGAAAATATGGTTATGAACTACAGCCTGAGCTTGAGAGTAAAAACATCCTGCTGAAGACAATAAGTATGCTTCAGAAAACCTATAGCACTTGTATTAGAAACCATTATTCTAAAGGTTAAGACATCCCTGTGTGGGAGTTGAAATTACGCATGAATGTCTCAGACTGAAGAGATTTTTTTTAAATTGTTCAAAAATATATTGGAATCTTTAAAGGATCAAGAGTACACTTTCAAAAGTGACTTAGAGGATATGCTCAGTAATTTGAAGGGCTTTACTACTTATTAACAACAATTTACAAGTAAGTAGTAAATGCCTTTGCAGATGATACAAAATTACTTAAGATAGTTAAGTCCAAAGCTGATGTTGAAGAGTTACAAAGGGATCTCACAAAACTGGGTTACTGGTCAACAAAATGGCAGATGAAATTCGATGTCGATAAATGCAAGGTAATGCATGCTGGAAAGCATAATCCTAACTATAGAAACAAAAAGATGGCTATTAGTCAAGATGGTCAGGGGTGCAACCTCATGCTCTGGATATCCCTAAACCTCTGACTGCCAGAGCTGGGCCTGGATGACTGGATGGATCACTCAGTTAATTGCCCTGTTTCCTCTGAAGTACCTGGTACCAGTCCCTGTGGGAAGACAGGATAGAGGGTTAGATGGACTATTGGTCTGGTCCAATATGGCCATTCTTATGCCTTCAGAATTACGGAATGCATTTCCTGGCCCCATACATTTTTAAAGTACAGGCTCTATATGTGTTCACGTCAAAAATTATACATAACTACTTTTTAGTGGGACATTGACACCTTATTGAGATAAAGAAAATAGTTTCTTTATCTCAATAAGACCTTTGGGCTTCGAAACTACCAAATATAAATGTAAGAGAAACAAATATCCAGTGTAAGTTAACTAGAGTCATAGCCTGCCAGTTTTTAAAATGCAAATGATTTGGGTATTCTATTTTTCAAGTGATTAGTCTATATGTTGATTTTTACTATTAAATGAATGCTTAGATGCCCCGGTGATGAGGCCTCTGTAAGTATTGTATGTAGATGGATAGATTGCACTTTGAAATATGGGGCTAGTTTATGTAGATTTATTTATTGGCGAACCATCTTCTGACTTGGGGGGAATGTTAAATATTTTATTTAAATATTCTAAGATTTAGTTATGGAAATGGGGTGGAAAAACTATGAATCAAATAGTGGGAAATGAAAAGAAAATTCCCCTCTATTCTATAGTAACCATTTAAAAATCTTTTATGTACATAGATTTTGTATTTCAATCTTTAATAATGTTATTGACTGAAAGGTATGGAGGACATTCACAGAAAAAAATTAAATGTGAATTGCAATTTCTCTAGAAAAAGTTCTTAGATCACTTTGGATCATTTCCAGAATTACAAGGAAACTGCATCTAACTACTGAACACAGTCAAATGGGAAAGTATAATCCAAGCTGGCTATAAGATACTTTTCAAGGGATATAAAGTAAAATACCATTGGATATTACAGGTGACTGTTTAGTCAGGGAGAACAGATTCTGCAATTAGGTTGTCTTCAGATCTATCTACAGCCTTCATCACTCAACTTCTCCTCACTTAAACATGTTACAAAAATAGCTTTCAAGTCATCACAGTTGAAAAACCCAAACTTCTTATTGTATTCAAAGACTTGGAGCTTAGCAGAAACAGCCACAGAAGCAGTTATACCAATAAATGTGAATGAACCCTAATGTAGACATCAGAATTTTTTCCTGTGGATTTTGTGCTAGCAGCATTGGGACTAGTTTAAGGGTTTGAGGTTTTTGTTAAAGAGCGGGTATTCACTTAGTTATAACAAGTTAGCTTTTCTTCTCCATGTGTAACACTCTTTACTCATAACTGAAGTGAAAATCCTTATTAGAATACATCACAGAGCAATAATAAGAACATAAGTATGGCCGTACTGGGCAAGACCAAAGGTCCATCCAGCCCAGTATTTTGTCTACCGACAGTGGCCAATGAACTCCATGAATTTATCCAGTTCTCTTTTAAACTCTGTTATAGTCCTAGCCTTCACAACCTCCGCAGGCAAGGAGTTCCACAGGTTGACTGTGTGCTGTGTGAAGAACTTTCTTTTATTTGTTTTAAACCTGCTGCCCATTAATTTCATTTGGTGGCCCCCTAGTTCTTATATTATGAGAACAAGTAAATAACTTTTCCTTATTCACTTTCTCCACACCACTCATGACTTTATATACTTCTATCATCTCCCCCCTTACTCTCCTCTCTTCCAAGCTGAAAAGTCCTAGACTCTTTAATCTCTCCTCATATGAGACCTGTTCCAAACCCCTAGTAATTTTAGTTGCCCTTCTCTGAACCTTTTCTAATGTCAGTATACCTTTTATGAGATGAGGAGACTACATCTGTACATGGTATTCAAGATGTGGGTGTATCATGGATTTATATAAGGGCAATAAGATACTCTCCATCTTATTCTCTATCCCTTTTTTAATGATTCCTAACATCCTGTTTGCTTTTTTTGACTTCCGCTGCACACTACGTGGATGTCTTTAGAGAACGGTCCATGATGTCTCCAAGATCTTTTTCTTGATTAGTTGTAGCTAAATTAGCCCCCATCATGTTGTATGTATAGTTGGGATTATTTTTTCCAATGTGCATTACATTACTTTTATCCACATTAAATTTCATTTGCCATTTTGTTGCTCAATCACTTAGTTTTGTGAGATCTTTTTGAAGTTCTTTACAATCTGCTTTGGTCTTAACTATCTTGAGCAGTTTAGTATCATCTGCAAACTTCGCCACCTCACTGTTACCCTTTTCTCCAAATCATTTATGAATAATTTCAATAGGATTGCTCCTAGGCCTGACCCTTTGCAGCAGCAAAAAAGAGGGTTGGGATGTATCACGGAAGAGTCGGGCATGGAATATGTAAAACTTCCCTTTAATTGAAAAGAGAGAAATGATAGTTTTCAAATGGACCTGCCAATTTATGGAATTACATACTAACCTGAATTATGCAATCTATGATTCTCTGAATTACATACTAACCTGCATTATGAAGAAGCAGGAGAACTTACAGCCTCTGTCTCACTACTGGAGCCAGACTTGGGTTCCAATGAGCTCCCTGTGACTGGACCTGTTGGAGCCTGAGGTCCTGATCTTACAAATACTTATCACTTTAAGCCTGTGGGTGTTTGCAGGCTAAGGGCTTCAGTTTCAGGCTACCTCCAGCAGTGCCCTAAATAAATCCTACTGGGAAGGCCCCCAACAGTTCAATTCAACCTTCTATATAGAAACATTAACTATAATTCTCTACCTTAAAATATGTTTTATTCCCTATCCTCAGTTTAGTAACATCTGATACAGCTATTTAGACAACTCAGTACCATGTTCTAGTTTTGAAAAAAATTAAATCCCTCTTTTTTGATTTACATCATCTCAAACATGCCAGAACTACATTAGCCAGCACACCATACGCTTCAGGGTAAGAGTCCCAGCTATAAAGAGCCCTAGCCCCTGGCCATGATTCCACTACAGGAAGATCTTACAGCAAGAAGATCATCAAGGATAAGTAGGTATGTTTCAGCTTTCACTGGCCATCCTGTTTGATGACAACAGTTGTCTTAGAACAGCAACAAACAAGGCATTTTTAAAGGTTTGATCATTCCTGCTGGGATGCCCAATGGGAGAAAAAGAAAAAAAATCACAGATAAAATAGAGAGGATTGAAGGAGGTTGGTAGTAGGATTCACTCTGAGAGATCATGGCCACGATTGACAGAGAAAATTTAAGGAAAAAGTAAAATGCAGACCATTACAGTGATGGCTGTAGGAACAAAACCAGCCAGAAAGGACTGTTTTGAATTTTCATACCTGTGGTCCAGCCACTCTGGGATACAGCTCTGCTCTACTCCAGCATCACTAGCTCTTTGTCATGCTGACCATTCAGCTTGTGCATCCCAGAAGCCTTTACAGTCATGCTCATCAATCAACACCCACGGCAAAGGCTGCGGAGACATAAAAGCCTGCTGGCTACCATACAAGATCAAATTTGGGGACATGTGAAACCCGCAGCAATAGGACTCTGAATTATGTTGGCTTGTTATGGTGTGGGTTCAAAAGTAGTTATTTAAAGGATTGTTTATTTTTTTAGCCTGTTCCCATGGATAAATATATCCATATAAGACATTAAGCAAAGCAAGTTTATCATCATTGTTCTGAGACATGGTGTTTCTCTTCTAGGAGAATTAGGAGAGCTCTCATGACAAAGCATATAGAGGTTGCTTCAGTTTTCAGTTCATGTTGGAATTACAGTAGGATATCTACAGAATGAGAGAATTTTCTTTTGTATTTTTCCATAATATGTTTCAAAATAGTCTCCTGTGAAATGTTCTTTTCTAAGCTCTTGCATCCTAGATGGTTCTGTTTTTGGATTGCTCTCTTAAACACAAAATAGGCATCTGTGCAATTAAAATGAGGACTTAAATGAGGATTAATTTAAATGAGGATTATGAGTAGGGATTCTAAATCTGACTACATAAATAAGGATTATAAATGTAATCCACTGCATTCATTATTGTGATTGGCAGAAATAATTTAGCAGCCAGTACAGAAATGCCACTGAATTGTTATATTATGTGCCTTATAAGATGTCTGCTAAAGAATTCAGCTCTATCTAAGGTGTCACCTTTACAAATTCAAATTTGCCATCCCGGAAAAACTAAAGTCCTATTTCCCAGTCCTGCAGTTATATCTACTATGCAGGTAGGACCCCCATAATAGAACAGTGTGAAAGTCCTCCCACATAGATAAAGTTAGAGGATCAGGACTCTAGATTTGTTTTAGGAAATAATTTTTCATGACTATCTTCCTGTCCCATTTTCATGTTGATATGTTGATAGAAATGGACATTAGCACTGCATATGATTAAATTTTCATGGCTAAGGCATTTAAAGGGTTCCAGTTAAACTAAAGAGGTTATAACACTGGATTTCTTTCTGTCCTGTAACACAATCTCATGACTACTTGTGCATGAACCTTCCCTCTGCAACACTGGAGATCTAGGCTAGCTTCCTGGTACCTCTCCACCTCATCTACTTTCCTTCTTTTTCCAAATACAGTTCCATAACCCCATTTTGGCTTCTTTTCCTGTACTACTTAATTTCTTCCTCTGTCCTTGTCTTTGTAAGGGAAAGCGGCTGTTTTAATACCTAACCTTCTGTGTCCGTGTAGCACTCACTGTTCTGCAACATATGCTACATGGTCATATTATTTAATCCAGTAAAAAACATCTTAGCGTTAGACTGCAAAGGCTAGATTTAGGTGCCTACAACCAACCTTTAGATCCTTGACCTGCCTAACATTGCAGATGTCTAAATGACCTAAGTGCCAAAGATTTTTGTGCTCAAATCCTCATGGTGCCTAAACTTCTACCAGAGGGCATGTCCACAGCCATCTAAATCTTGCTGCTACCAAGCACCTTGGCACCTAAGCCCCAGAAGGATCTTCAAACTACAAATTCACCCACCTACCTTGCCTGGTCTGGAAGGCACGCCATCTACCAGATTGGGCCCCACACAAAACAGGCCTAGCAATGCCTATTGCCCCTATAGCCAAGTGGTTAGTGCACTTAGCTGGTATGTGGAAGACCTGGGTTCAAATTCCCACCCTGCTGGATTTGTATGAAATACTTGTTTAGAGTAGGGACTGGAACCTGGCTTGCTCAGGTGACTGCTCTAACCACTAGGCTATAGAGTCATTCTCACTCTCTCAGGTCCAATGAACATTTAATTATTTCATACAAGTGGAACAGCTTCTACAGAAGAGACTCTCACTTTCAAATACCCTATAACACCCCAGTGATTAGCACAACACCTGAGAGGTGTGAGAAACACATTCAAGTCCTTGCTCCAAATGAAGCAGAGCAGCAATTGAACCAGAACCTCATATATTCCAGGTGATCGCACTAATCTGTGTGCTATTGAGTATAAGGGGATATTATCTCCTCCTCAGCTTTTGGGAAAAAAAGAGAAGGCCCGTTTTAGCCCTACCCTTCTCTGCATTTCCTGCTGTCTAGTTTAGGTGGCTCCCTGCTCAGCTTGCTGGCTCTTGTGAATCCATATCTGAGGCATCTAACTCTCCCCATGCATTGCACAGTGTTCAAAGAATCATATGACTGGAAGGGATCTTGAGAGGTCATCTAGTCCAGTCCTCTGCACTCATGGCAAGATGAAGTATTATCTAGATCAAACCTAATCTTAAAAATCTCCAATAATGGAGATTCCATGACCTCCCTAGGCAATTTATTCCAGTGCTTAACCACCTTGACAGTTAGGACATTTTCTTTAATGTCCTACCTAAACTGCCCTTGCTGCAATTTAAGACCATTGCTTTTTGTTCTATCCTCAGAGGTTAAGGAGAACAATTTTTCTCCCTCCTCCTTGTAACAACCTTCTATGTACTTGAAAATTATTATCATGTCTCCTCCCAGTCTTTTCTTCTTCAAACAAAGCAAACCCCGTTTTTTCAATCTCCTCTCATAAGGTCATGTTTTCTAGATTTTTAATCATTTTTGTTGCTCTTCTCTAGACTTCTTCCAATTTGTCCCCATCTTTCCTGAAATGTGGAGCCTAAAACTGGACACAGTACTCCAGCTGAGGGTCTAATTAGTGCAGAGTAGAGCAGAAGAATTACTTCTCGTGTCTTGCTTACAAAAGTCCAGCTAATAAAGCCCAGAATTGTTTGCTTTTTTTTATTGCAGCAGTGTTACATTGTTGACTTATATTTAGCTTATGACTCCCAGACCCCTTTCTGCAGTGCTCCTTCCTAGGCAGTCATTCCCTTTTTGTATGTGTGCAACTGATTGTTCTTTCCCAAGTGGAATACTTTGCGTTTGTCCTTATTAAATTTAATCCTATTTACTTTAGACAACTTCCCAGGTTGTCCAGATTATTTTGAATTTTAATCCTATGCTCCAAAGCACTTGCAACCTCACCCATTTTGTCATGCTTACATCCCTAGCTCAAAGTGTAGATGCACCCTATGTTCCCTTATGTATCTAGCCCCAAAATTCAACACAAAATTAATTCATTGCAGATTTTGCCAGACTGTGAAAGCAGATTTCATCCCACAGTTGTAGAATAGTATATTTTTTGTTTTCATTTAACACTTGTCTCTAGTTTTGTTAGTAATCCCATTTTCTTCAGCACTGATTAAAGCTCACCAAGGTCAGCAATCTTGATTTGTAGGGAATAAGATCAATACTGTAATTTTAGAAATGTTTGCATTGAGGCAGAATTCATATTGCTCTGGTTAATGTGTTGTTTATTTTTGTTACCATAGTACCTGGGAGTCCTAGTCATGGAACGGGACCCCATTGTGCAGACATTGTACAGACACAGAACAATAGGCAAAGATCTCTTATACATAAATCAACTGCAGCAGATTTCCTACTTCACATGGGACAGCTGTAACTAATTTTTAATGCAAAAAACATTTTCCCCCTACAACCCTCCCTCAGCCTTTTTAAAGAACAGTAATAAATGAGTTATCTGAGGTGTGGTGACCATGAGAGAATTATAGCACTCAGAGATTAGTGATTTGATATTTAATCTCTTGCCTCATACCTCCCCATGAGTGTGATTATCTGATAGCCCTCACTAAATCTGCAGTTATTTCTTCAGCACAGATGGACACAGATAACATCAATCCAAGCATTTTGAACATATTGCTCCTAAGGATCAAAAAGCCTACAGATTTAACTTAATAATGGAGCCAACCAGAATGAATTAATAGAATTTTCCATACAACTCATTCTACTGGCCATTTCTTCACAAATTTGTACGTAGTGTAGCCCAAAGTGAATTTCATTTTTAATGAGTATAGGAGGGGGTCAAAAGTGTATTGATTTCAGTGGCTCAACTGAATTGTCCAGTTCCAAACCTGAAATAGGTACAGAGCCTGAACTACCTACTCCTCTTAGAAGTGGTCCCTGCAATATGAAGTATGCGTAGTAAAGACGTGCTAGCTGGGCAGTCTGGAAAATATCACATTGCTGCCACTTGCACTCTGTCTACCTTGGAAGAGCACTTCATTCTCCTGCATGGAAAATCCAGCACATTTCATTACTGCTAAATTCACTTGTTTGTATAAATTGCACTGTGATGGTTGATTAACCCACCCTCACCTAATCCTCTCACCCAACCCCCTCTGCAGCTGCAGAGGAGGCAAATGCCAAAAGTGGCAGAGGTGAATCAGATTGCCGATTGCCATTCCAACATCTACAAACACTAAAGAGGCTAATCTGGTGTCAGATTGTCTTCTAAAATGCTAAACTAGGGCAATGCCAAACACCCTTACCTGTTGATCAAGGGCTAAATTCTACCCTCTTCTTACCTGGTGCACAAAAGTGGCATCAGTTCATAGGGACTCCCTTCCTCATCCTGCTTCTGCAGTATAGAATGTCTTCCTAATGTTGAGCTAAAGTAGTGCTAGGACGGACAGACAGCCTGCTGACAAGCCATCTTCAGACCATGTGATCTCCAGGTTCAGAGGAGGCATATTTAACTCTCAAGAATACTAGTGCAAAATGCTGTTCCCCTGCCCTGTCATGAGGAACCATATGCTGTACATTAGAGGTCTTTTTGCTGCAAACTCGGTATCTTTGTACCATCCAAGGCAGGATTTAATCCTAAATTATATATAGCTGTTGCTATATTTATGTTTCTATTAACAGTAATTATGACAGTCACAAGAAGGGAATTAGAACTGGGAGAAGTTGAAAGTAAAGAATATTTTTTGGTGGCTTTCTTTTCTCATGCTTCCTCTCAATCTCCCATATTATTCCTTTGCTCCATCTTGCATCATGTGTCTGTGACTGATGTATCACTGATTTACTGAAGTATTATCCAGGAGTTGATCAGATGTCAGTTTTATCTGAGCATGACCTGTTGTTCTGGCTGTTGTTTATACCTGAAATGTGGAAATGGTCTTTGACATAAAAAGGCCAGTGCTAAAAATCAAAAATGATGACAACCTTTCTTCACCCATCTCTAGACACACGCACTCACCTCTTAAACATTCTAATGGAAATTTTGCTCTTGGTGTCTTTCAAATCTTTTTGGATTTCAGACATGTCTGCAGGTCACTCTTCAGATTGCTTCTCTTTCAGCTTCCTGCCATTTAGAATTCACTGCACGTTCTTCACAATCTAAGGACACATACACTGTTCCCCAGTGACTTGGATGTAATGAAGGCACATATGTTCTACCTCCTCACTGTCTTTTTCTTTTCAAGAGAGGAAGCCATACTTAGAGAGTGCTGCTTTTTGGGTTGTGATGAAAGTTACCTCTTTTCCTCATTCGTCTTTCAGGGGCTGGAGTGGAGAAGGGAAATTAGTCACTGTTTTTCTAATAATATCATGCACCATAACTACTCCATCTTCTCTCTTGGTGATAAGGAGGCCCTTTTGCTGTGGGACTTTCTTGCAGTCATATACACATTTTAAAATCTGACTTTGTCAAATTGTCCAGTCTAATTTTTAAAGCTATAAACTGTGATGGTAGAGAAATAAAGTTTGCTGGATTTCAGAGATGTAGAAAAGAAGCAGAAAAAGGCCCCTGCCACCTGTTCTCATTGGAAACAAAGAAACAGCGGATAGAAGTTAATTTTTTTTCACTTTATTCCCTGTCCTACCACCTTACACACACAAACACCTGCAACTACAGAGTTATATAGAGCAGGGATCCTCAAACTGGGGTCACAACGTCTAGAAGAGATTGCAAACAAGTGTTGAGAGAGGGCCCACAACCAGCCTGCCCTAATCATATTGTTGAATGGGAGGAGGACCTGAGGTGGGAGGGGGCAGTGCAAGTCATAATACAGAAAAGAGAGCTGCAGCATGCAAAAAGTTGAGAATTATTGCTATAGGGAAAACAACTCATTCATGGACTTACATTATCATAGAAGTTGCATATATCTCTGTAATTTGTGGAACATTTTCATACAGTAGGTAAAAATTATATCCCTGGGAGTGGAATTCATCCCCTCAAACCAAAATCCAAATAATCTGGCTGTGTCCAGATAACTGTGTGGGGCCAAGGAAGGAATGGAATTCATCCCTGTTGTGAGGCAGCATGGCCTCCCTCTGAGACGGATGTGGAGAAACCACTCTCCACATGTTGGTGAGTGGAGTCAGGCAAGCCCGGGCTGGAAGCAGGGGGTGCGGGACAAGAATTTTAGAAGGTTGGCCCTGCAGTTCAGTTGTGTGAGAGCCAGAGAAGGAAGTAAATGTCTCCTGCCCACTACCAAGCCCTGCACCTGAGACTGACCTCTACAGCACCAAGGACCCAGAGGAAGTACTGGGGCTGCCAACTGACCAATACCCAGAGGAGCTACTGGAACTGCACTGGCTGTGTACCCTGGGGAGATGTAGAAAACCCAGGAGACAGATGTACACTCAAAACGGGTAGCAGGAAATAGCTCAGGGTCGCCAGACATTAGTCTGGTTGTGTTGCCAGTGTCTAGGTGAGCATGTTTCAGTGGGATCTCTGCTGACCCAGTGGTAGAGCCCTTCGCCACCGTCAGGAATCTGGCTGGGACCTGGTGGAGTAGGGCTGGTCTGGATCCTCCTACCCCTTGCTACCGGCCCCACCCCTGGGGACAGCAACCTACCCAACTTAAGCTGGACAACCCGGATCAGCTTCGGCCCCTGTCCTGAGGGTCAGAGGCCCCGAGACTGCAAATTCCCCTGCGGAGCATTGTACTACTAGGCATACCATAGTGGAGGGTGTGGCCTCCTGCTGAAGCTGACAGGGAGGGACAGCCACAGACTACTACAAACCCCAAGGGACTATACACTGCCCCTTCACAACCTCTGCATAGATTTTTGATCACTGGTTATGTGGAGCTGCACTTAGACGCATAGATTTTAAGGCCAGAAGGGACCATCAAGATCTTTGTCTGACCTCCTACACATTCTAGGGCACAGAACCAGCCCCATCCATTTGTTCTCATCTCCAATGATCCCCCTCCTCCATGATCTATTCAGAACAAGTGCAGAGTACTTCCTTCTTGACCTGAAGGGAGTGTGGGCCTCTATCCTCTCCTTCCATCCATCCCCTTCTCCGCAGATATACACATTGCTGTTTCATAACCCCACTACAAAGAGCCTTGACTGCCTGATAGCATGAGTATGAATCTTGCCTGGAGGCAGGTGCAGTCATTATTTCTTCTTGCCAGAGGCATAGTGTTCCTTAGAAATACTTAGCATGGGATCCTGAATTTTGTTATTTTTGTTTGTGCTATAACTTCTAAAATTCAACAGATTCATATCCTGGCTCTCATGTGTACTGAAGTAATTTCTAAACAATGTGTGTTCTGTTGGCATAGTGAAATGCAATTTTTTTGCCATAAACTTGTTTCAGCCCATTTGGGAGTTATCATTGGCTTCTATTGCAAACTCTTTGCAAAAATTGTACTGAGGATTGACATTCAGTCTCTTGAAATGTTCCTAAACGCAACTACATGCTCTGTATTTATATGGAACTGCACCAGATTAATGTAATTCTTCTCTCAGATGTGTCTCTGCTGCTCCCACTGAAGTTACTGGGAATTGTGTGTGTCTGCCCTAATAGAGTACAAATAAAAAAAGCCATACATATGTTAAATCAAACTGAAAGAGCAATATGCTAGCACACATTTGTACCTATTCTGCATAAAGACTTAAAAAACTATACTGTATGCAGTGTTGTTGTAGCTGTTTTAGTCCCAGGATATTAGAGACAAGTTGGGTGAGGTAATATCTTTTATTGGACCAACTTCTGTTGGTGAGAGAAACAACCTTTCAAGCTACACAGAGATCTGGACCTGAAGAAGAGATCTTTATAAGCTTGAAAGCTTCTCTCTCACCAACAGAAGTTGGTCCAATAAAAGATATTACCTCACCCACCTTGTCTCTCTAAAAACAATAAGCAGACTGCTGTTCTAAATTTGTTATAGAAGATCTTTCTGTGTTTATCCTTGGAGTATCCCATGCAGAATGTCTGCTTCCTTCTGGCAAGTTTCTGTGTCATATCTGTGCTCTGTCCTCCACTTTCCTACTCCTTGTACTCCTAGAAGGGTGGAAGTAGAGAGATTTTTTTTTTTAAACCAGCACATAGGCCCTGGAACCTTGGTGAAATACTCTGTCAAACTCGTACCTAATTCCTGTGTGCCACTGGGATTCTAGTTCAGAGGGTCAGAGTTTTGAAATCCTACTTCATTTCACAAATGTATGGCCATCTGCTGCCATCTGTTCACTTTGTAGCAGCGAGTCAGTAGTGCACCATTAGTTTTTGTTTTGTGCACCCAACTGCAGTTGCTTGGTTTCTTCCTGGAAAGCTGCTAAATTTCTGCTTGCACTTTTTACTGTATTTCAAATGTTCAGGTACGCTTTTTGTAGCCTCCTGACATTATCCTTTGGCCTATTACTAGGAAATTAGACTGCCAGGGAGAAATGTTTGGCTCTGCACTCATATAAATTCAAGCAACTATAAACAAAGGATTCCAAATGATAAATCACTCTGAACAAAAATAAAATGAGAATGGATATCGCTTCTAGGATCACAGTTTAATTCTACCTACTGCAAATTACACAGCCCTAATTTATCACTATTTCTCCCTCACTCCCCATTATCACTATTCCTCCCCGACGCCCCAAACCATAAGATAATTGTTATCGTCTTCATGTGTTGTCTGTGTTTTTTCTCACTCTCACAACAATTTTTGTGAAAATGGAGTCAGATTGTACCATATACTACTAAACACACATGTATGCCAGTCTTGAACTGCTCCTTATTCCATTTTTTTTCCATCAAAAGCCTTTGAGATTCTAAATAAGAGAATTGGAAATGACTACTGATCCATGTGTAGAGACTTGTAAAGGTCAGAGTAGTACCGTACACTACTAATACAGCATATTAAAAATTCTGAGATCTCATTATTGTGACACAGATTATAAGAGGAGGAAATGGCACCAAGTTCATTTATTCCTCTCTCTCTTTATGAGAGGACCAGTATGGTAAGTGGTATAAATGCATTCCATTTTCATTACAAATCTTAATAGCTCAGCCCTGTATAGGGGTCATGCTGTACTTTTCAAGCTATGGACATGACCAACACAAGATGAATATCAAGTACTTTATATACCTCAAAGCATTTCCATATGACTGTCATAGAAACAACTTTAAATTATAAAATAAAAATACTCACTTTAGAACTGATGACTTACTACTGTAGCATGCGTATGTGTGTAGAGCTACAGCCCTCCAAGAAAATTCAATGAAATGAGGACATATATTATGTAAATGAGGACATTCTTTTGTGCCAGTGCCAGATGAAGAAGCATTTGTTCATTTCAAACAAGTCTTGCTAAAATATTGAATCCATCCCAATCCACTCAAAAAAGTTGTTCCCACACACACACTGTGTACCCAACTACATACATGCTATTAGATAACACCTGCCACTTAATAATTAAGTAGAAAATATTAGTTATTGCAACAATTGGGCTAAAAATTAGAAACTCTTTGGACCTGGAAAGGTTATAATGGGGAGAATATTCTTTTTGTAGTCAACATTTCCAGGATACTTAACAAATCAAGAGACTATCCCTTTTTTAAAAATAATAACATTTCATTGTTATTTAAAATGTATTGTTTTAATCAGAAGCAGAATTTTATGCAACCTGTTATCCTGCAAGAACATTTAACAAAGCTATATTAGTGACAGAACGTTGTTTATATTGGCGGGAATGTGTTCTGCACAGGCTATGGGAGAGTAGAAGAATAATAAAGAGTGTTAATTCTGAGCTCTCCTTCAGCAAAATGTGCCAGTAGCATTAATATACTTAACATGCACACTGTGTAGGTAAGCAGCTGAGTAAAATATATTTATGCCCTAAACATCTTTTGATTCACATTTCATATAGAAATGCAAGATACACAGAAAATCCCACTATTCTTTCTCTGAATTAAAATCCAAACTCAGATAATAAAACACTACAGCAAAGACAATGCATATTTACGATGTAACCCCTTAATAATCATCATCTGATCCAATGTGATCTGCCTATGACAAAAGGTGAGTTACTGTGGCTGTGATCTCTACCACAGTTAGTCATGCACAAAAAAGCTAAGTACTTTTGCAGAAAAATTTCAAAAGAAATTAAATGTTTTTATTTTGTTTTTGTATTAAAAAATAAAATATATGATTTGTTTTCATTTTCTTTCATTTTATGGATAAGAAACACTCCTTCTTTTTACTTTTTTCCTCCTTTCTTTAACCTTTTTCCTGGAAAAAAGTAAAACATGAGACTTATTTTCCCCAGCTGAAATTAAGCAAAATTTTACATTTTGAAATTTTAAATAAAAAAAAATGAAAAATTTCAAACAAAATGAAAAGGCACAAATGTTGACCAGCTCTAGTGTCTAATCATCAAAGCAATCCCCACACAACTACTTTACAGCAGAGACTCCATAGCATAAGCATGGAAAAAATTACCTGAAAATATTTTGTCTAAAATGCTGTATTTTTCCAGTAGAAATTCAATTATGTCTCTCTTCTTCCTCCCTCATATTTTCTATGTGGCATATCTAGATCTAGATATACTGCAAAAATTTGCAAAATACAATTAAGGAACAGAGAGAAAGTGCTGTGACAACATGACTTAAATATTTGCTGGAAGTCTTACTGCAAACTATAATTACAAATGCATTTGTGCCCCTGTTGTAACTCTGTTGTCACAGTATGGGTGCCTACACTGCAGGAGTCTTTTGGTGGTAGTGTATGTACACACATAGTCCTCTACCATGGGAATAAATAGTAGTGTAGACATTGAGGCACAGATTAAGCCATAGTGTAAAAACATGCCTGAAGGGTGTGGGTACATACTTGAAGTATGTATGTTCTCTAGTGGCCCAAGCTGTGCCTTTTGTCTACACTGCTATTTTTAGCGGTGTAGTTTCTGCTGCTTCCTGCTGCTAGATACTTGCTGCCCTGCAGGAAAAGCTCCTGGCAGCAGTGAAAGGCTCCAGCAGCACCCCATTGCTGGAATCCTTCTGCTCTGGTCACCCTACTTAAGGCTTCCCAGTCACATCCTGCCACCAGCAATGGGAATTAGTTTTTTGAAATGAACTGTAAAACTGCTGTAATTCCCAAGACTTACATGGTGTACGCTTCAATAAATAGGCTTATTACTTTTAATATACTGCTACTGCTATTTTAAAATATAATCTATTGGCACATTCAGTCAGGTATCAATATTGTAATACTTTTTACTGGCTTATTTTGTTACCTTTACCTTAAAAGAAAATACAGTACAAATCATAAAATGCTGGAGTCTGTAATTAAATCCTTTGAGGAGGCCCATGTATCTCAGATATGTCAGGCTTCCTCCCACAACTCTATATGCCTTAAATTACATTTTTTGCATCAGATCTGAATAGCTTCTTTATAACCAAATCCTAGCTAGTCTCCCCCATCTTCCTTAAAGCACTTCCATTCTGGATGCTGAAGGGTCTGTCTTAAATCCTAAAAAGCTGTGCTTCACCCCTCAAAATAAAAGAATTGATGAGCTTGGGCCAATGAAAACTGTACTAGAATGTGAAAGAGAAATCAGAGTACCCCATATTTGAAGCCGAAAAGGGAAAAGAAGCTGACAGTACTCAGCACTAAAAACAAGCAAGCAAACAAAAACCCAACCAAAAAGATGACATGGGCAGCTAGAGAAACTATTACTCAGCTCAATACAATTGGGACTAAAAGCCCTGTTTCAGTTGACAGATTTCTTGGCAATAAGTTGCTGCTATTGGAATTTAGTCCTTGAATAGGATATTAGCCTGAATGAAAAATATTTTCCTTAGACTATAACTGCTTTGTATATTTATTAAGTTCAGCAGGTACAGCCTGCGTCTTCTGAAAACAAATAGCAAATAGTTGTGGATGCTTTAAAAATTATTATAAAATACTTTACAATTCAAGGTCAAGTCATCCAGCTTTTTACTTCAATCTGATTAAAAAATAACTCTTGAATCCTCTTGCCATGCTATTTAAATAAGTCATTTAAAGTTTTATCTCTGGTGAATTATGTCTGTGACCTCAGGCATGGGAAAAATTGTCTTTTTATCATTACATTTTTCCTTTAAACCAGCGTTTTCTACTTTGAAGTGCCGGCTGTTCAGCTAAGTCTCCCAATGATTCAGAGTAGCTCCTGTTGGCATTTCAATAGTAGGACTAAAGTGAATCACTTTTTACAAATTAGTGACACCACATAACTTTGGAGTCATGCTATTGGCTTCAATGGGGTTACCCATGTAATTGAGATCAGAATATGGCCCTAAGTGGAAGAAGCACAAAACGCTAGCAAAGGGAGATGAGAATTGGGAAGAGAGGAAGCCAACAAGATGAAAAGAGAATTCAGTGGACAAGGCCTGAAGCTACAGTTTTCCAGAGAAACCTGATTACAAAAAACATTTAAAATACATTGATTAAAATATCACAAATATAAACATCACTAGGAAGCATATTGTTTGAAACTGCCCAGTCGGCAATATGTGAGAAGGCAATATTTGTACTGGTTTGGTAACAAAGGAGAAGTGAAACTTCCCCGTCTTCAGCAGTATTTTCAGAAGTGCTGGCAAGCCCTTGCAGTGCATCAATACCTTTCCCCTGTCAGAATAATAACTGGAGACTTACATCCTGGTAATGTAGAGAACCTGCTACTTAACCTTCCTCCCACAGTCCCTTCCTCTTTAAGGTTTGCCAACCTCTCTCTCCTTTCTCTGATGGTGGTTGGCTGAGGTTCTCAAGGTCTTACTCAGCTCAACAGCATTTCTTTGTGTGTGTGTGTGTGTGTGTGTGTGTGTCTATCTGTCCATATACATTTTGAATGCCATAGCTGATCAATTCTGAAGTTTCAGGAAATGTTCTAGGTGTCAATGGCCAGAAATCTAATTGATTTGGTGGAAAATCTGAAAACCAAATGGAGTGGAAATGGAGGATATATGAAGCCAGTCCCTGCAATCTGTTTAGAAGTGCCACAGAGCCTCTGCAAGTGTCTGCAGATCAGATAATGGTTTGATTAACAGGAGCATTAACATCTTCCAGCATAATACCCCTAATTCACTCCTGTCCATCCTCCCAATAGAGTTAACGTGTTGACAGCCTGAATGACTTGTCACCCAGCTAGAAAGATCAGAAATAATATTGTGGGGGGAGTGTACATTAAGGTCACTATGGGAGGGGCGTAAGGGGAATGGGTGTGTACACGTAGCCCCTGGCATGGTGGAAAATGAGGGATCCTTGTATGGTGGGAAGAGGTAATGAGGACACACAGAGCTCTTAGTGTGTGGGAAAGGTGGGAGAGGAAGTAATGGGGAGCACACAGAGCTCCTGGTATAGAGGGAAGGAGGGATTCAGGGAAAGAGTGCACAAAGAGCTCATCGCAGGGAGGAGAGAATGCAGGGCCCTGGTATGAGGAGACATGGGAGGCACACAGAAATAATGGGGAAGAGCGATGGGGAGTCCCTGATATGAGGGAAGGGGGTAAGAGGTTCACCAAGCTTGTGACATGGGGAGAAGGAGGGAAAATGGTGGGCTGTGATGGGGTAAACTCCCCACACTAACCCTGCAAAAGCTGAATTAGGCCAGGTGGGTCCACTTAGCTAATTAGGCTGCAAGCTGGGGAGATTTAGGCTGGAGGCAGCTAATTAAGGACTGGCTCACCTGTGCTGAAAGATGCAGGGCCTGTTTAAAGCTAAGTAGCTGGCTGTAGAGAAGGGCACTGCTGGAGTGGTGAAAGGCTGTAGGGAGGTAGGTAATACTAGTTTCCTGAGAGGAGGGAATCGGAAGCTGGAGCCTGGCAAATACAGAGAAGGGGAAAGTGAGACATAGGAAGAAGCCCAAGGAAACAGCAGCAAGTGGTAGGACTGAGGCTGCTTATTATAGTGTCCCTGGGCTAGAACCCAGTGTCACAGGTGGGTGTGGAGTCCCATACCAGCCACTGGAAAGTGACAAAGATGTTGGAGGTGCTGGCTAGACAGCATATCTGGAAAGATGAATTCCCTGGAAGGGGAGGACTTTAGTAATCTGGCCAGAAGATCAAGCCACACAGAGGAAGCTGCAGACCCAGGGGTAACCAAGGCTGAAGTGTGCAGGAAGACAGGAAAACTGTGCACTGGAGGGAGAGTGCCAACTGGTAGAGTTACTCCCTAGGATGGCCAGAAGGAAGTTCCTGTGACAGGGACACACCGAATCCTACCAAGGGGGGAATTGTGGAATCCTCATATTGGGGGGGCAGGGGGGGGGCATGAGAGGTGCTGAATTTGTGGGACAGGAGACTGAAGGTTTCTGGTCTGGGGTAAGGGATTCAGGGGCATGCAACACCTGCCATGGGGTGGGGAGAATGGAAGAGAATGGGCAAACACAGAACCATTGGCATCAGAATGACAGACTCTAATATGGAAAGTGTGTGGAGGTGGAGACATACAGAACCCTGGCAGAAATCCATGTCCAAGAAATAGAGGTGGGTTGGAGGGTGGCACACAGAGAGCTTAGGAGCTGGGTGGGTGGGGGGAGAGTAATGCAGGTAGTCCCTGGTGTGTGTGCTATGAGCTCTGCCTACACACTATGAAGTGTGTGACACCCTAAAAGATTCTAGGAATGGCTGGATTATGTCAGAGTAATGCCAAGTTTGTGGAACTGCCCTGCTTTGATGACACTGCCACCCCTCCCCATCAAACTGTCTGGTCTGGCTGAAATGACTACTTCCTTCACTCAGGGCTGCCCTGGGGAAAAGGGGAAGCTTACCCTGGGCCCCCAGCTGAAGTAGCACTGCAACCTGGCATACAAGCTCATAGTGCCACTCAGGTTGGTCTGCCCAGCTACCACAGTCTCCATATCCATAGGGATGGCCAGGTCAAAGTTGAATGGCATTGCAACTCCATGCAGTAGGTCACCACATGGACCAAATTTGGCTTCTCCATCCCCATTTAAGGAGAGGCAGATGGGCCAGACCTGAGAGGTGCTGTGTCCTGATTTACCACTGGAAATGTTGGCAGTGTGCATCTTGACAAAGTGAAGGTACATGCATTACAGAAACCATTTTATTGCTTGAAAAAGTCTCACCAAAGGTGAAGGGGTGTAAAACATTTCTCCTTTAAGGACACAAAGAACAGCAACCTTAAGCCAGGACAAAGTGGGAAACTTCTCCAGTCAAATGTTTCTCTTTTGCATGCACAGTACAACAGCAACACATTATTTCCTTTTCTCTGTGTGCATTGAAATCCACTTGCCTCCATTTTGGGTAACAAGGGGCTTTAGCACTATCTCTTAATTGTACCTTCATGCACAGTGCTGTCTGAACGGTATGTTCAAGTACTCTTCATTTTATTATAGTAGCTGTCCAAGGGTCAGGTCACTGTTTTGAGGATCACTGTCTATGCTGCTGTGTTTAGTGCCCCTTTCCAAATATAACTATCTGTGACAGACTTATTATCCATTCCAATTTTGCTTGCCTACCCAGACTGTGTGATGACTGGAAAACTGGTGAAACAATTAATTGAAGAGTGAAAGTTCAGAAGGAAAGGGATTTTTAATCAAACTGTTTAATACTATTTTATTAATAACACCTGTTTAACTTCAATGACTAATTGGCTCTTCAGATAAAGAGCATCTTTGTTAAGGATTCAGTTCAGCTAACCTTTCAACTGAGGTATGAGAGCTTATACTCTAAGTGTTTTTCAACTTGTGTTGACCCTTTATTTCAGGTCAAATTTTCATGATCTCCTTATATTTACTCTAAAAGTAAGAGTAAAAAATGTATAAATGAAAATAACCATGTGCTACATAATGTTTTATGCATCTTATATCTCAAGAGGTTGATGGAGACTACTTCACCTTGAAGGATAAGGGTATGTAAAGGTGTGTCGAGGGTGAGATTTTCCTTCTTTTAGACTATAACAGTTTCAAACGCCTTGCAATTTTTCTGACTGCCTTTTGTGATACCTCCGTTACCTGTTTGATCAGGTCCCACCTGTTGAGAAACATTGCTCCAAGGTCTCCAGGAGGTTCTCTAACAAAACCAGAGAAGAGCAGACTTGGTATTTCTGATATTTCCAAGGCAAAAAGTAAGCAGGAATAAGTGCTTATTGTTTCAATAAAACCTTTCAGGCTTTTACTATGCATCAGATGAATAATCAGACTTCTAAAAAACATTCTTTGTGGTACATCTTTAATGCTGTTCTGCTTAACCAAACCATGCTAAGCAAATCCAAGCTCAACAACTATTTTCAAAAGCAGCTGTAGTTATTAGAGTTTGGATGGGCATTAATGCCAGTCATGATGGTCACAGACTCAGTTTAATTAAAATTCCTAATGAATTATCTCTGTTTTGCTACCTCTCTGTTATAGCTAACTCAGCAAGAACTTGTAAATAACATGTGTTAATAGCAAAGCGATTGAATTTTCAATTGATTTTAATAAAACTAATGTTAAAATTACATAATACTGGGGTTAGAGAGAATGTCTGTACCTCTGGGCATAATTCTTAAATTATCTAAAAGTACAAAGGTTGGTTTGAAAGTCAAAATAAAAATAGTACATAATATGCAGTATCCCAAATTAAGGTTAACAAATTCAGTGATACAGTTGAAGTATTAGCATCCAATTATTCGGGCACATCACTCATGAAAAGATTTCCTCAGTAATTGAGAATTTAAGATAGGTTGTCCCTTAGAAAATACAATCAGTCAGGGAAGTATTCCAGTTATTTTCCTGACCCTGCTTCTCATCAGCACTCCAGTTCATCACTCCTGGTATTGCTGTTGTCCAGTGATGTATTCTAGATAATGTCCCTCAACCACCTGATGAAGTCCAACACTATGATTTGCTGCATCAGCCGAGTGTAGCACTGATCAATTCTGCATCACTTTAGGGGTCCGATGATCAGTGGGTGAGTTTGAATCTTGTAACCCCTAGCTCTCAATGCATCACCCAGAGGGGTGTATTTTTCCAGCTTTTGAGATCAGGTGTTGTGTGGAATGCCAGGGTCCATCATGACTATTAGATGAACTTACATTTTTAAATCAGGATAATTTTTTTTATGAATTACAATGTTTTAAGGCAAATAATGATACCCCAGTTTGTACTGACATCCTCCAACAGACCAACAAGCAGACTTGCTTTACCAGTACTAATATGATTACACCATTTTAACCTAATATTTTTCCCCTAAACCTTTCAGAGAGGTATTTTTTTTTTGAAATTCAGCTGTTATATAAGAGTGCCCCCTTGTGATTCCTTTGTCATAATTTCCAGAGAATTTGGTTTGTGTAAGGTTCTACCAGAGACAAAGTTTTGCTCTGATTTAACTAGGGTTGCCAATTTTGATTGGATGTATTCCTGGAGCTTTCATCACATGACAGAATCCTTAAAGATTAATCTTTAATTCCTGGAGACTCCATGACAATCCTGGAGGGTTGAAACCATAGGGTTTAACACAATGGCCTTTTAATATATTTTAGAGTTGTAGCCATGTTAGTCTGTATCAGGAAAAAATGTGGAGCCCTTTTGGCACCTTAGAGACTAACAAATTGCTTTGGGCATAAGCTTTCACCCAAATAAACTTGTTAGTCTCTAAGCTGCCACAAGGTCTCCTCGTTGTTTTTGCTAATATATTTTAGTGGATTTTACAGTAAATACTTAAAGAAATAACAACTCTTATTTAAATAGTCAATCAGTCCCTTAGAGCAGCGGCGTCCAATACGTTTGCCACTAGCCACATGTGGCTAATGTATGAGCTTTCCAGATTTCAGGGTTATTTTACAAGAAAAAGAATGCAAAGTGTCACACTGAAGTAATTTTGTGTTAGTACCAATTTTTTTGTAAAATCTATTTATTTTTGATATTAGTAAAAATAATTTGAAATGTCATTTGTAGTATGTTTTATAATCCTTTTTTATAATATGGCGAATAAGAAAAATTCTAAACACAAGTGTGGCTAGCATTGAATTTCTATTGCACACAACTGCCTTAGAGTATTCAGCTGAAATTCTGGCCCCTTTTGAAGTCAATAGCAGTTTTGTCATTGACATAAATGGGGCCAGGATTTCTCGCTTGGGCTCCATCTAGTGCAAACAGGGTAAAGAATGTGGCAGTACAACTGAAAATTGGTTGGGGGCCAAATTTAGTCAAAAGCTCATAAAATAGTATGTTACTGAAAAACGGGACTAGCTGATGGAAAGATAAGGCCCACAGGCCCAGACATTTAGGAGGCAAGTCTAACTTAGGCTGTATTTATTTCTGCAGCATTATTTAGTATGACTACTTAAGAACTGATTTTTCAGTCACATGTCACACTTATACAAATGCATATAATTTTGGGCTCATAAATCAAAGTTAAACTTACACACACCCTACTAGATGGGTGCCTGTCTATAAATGGTTGTGAGTGTAAAGTAGGTACAAATTTCAATGTATACAAATATTATTTTCTTACTGAAAAGGATCACTTTTTTCCTTTCCCTCATTAAAATTCAGTCAATTTTTCGCTTTTGAGAAGTTCAGATTTGGCAGTCCTCACTGAAGCCTCCCAATTTATTGGTAAAACAGATAAAACACCATGAACTATGGCAACGAGGGCTTCCTTATACTGATCCTTCAACATGCCATAAGAGCTTCTCCCCCAGCATTAGGTTTTTTTGATTTTTGCTCTGGGATGATGCCATGTCCAAATGTTAATTTGAAACCAGGGCAGATTGAGTTAAATCAGTGATTTAAATCCTGATTTAGCAATGAACTTTGATTTAAATGTTTGATTTAAGTCTTTTTTTGTCATTTGTACTTTTTTATTATTGTCCTAAAGTTGATTCTCATTGGTTAGTAACTATTAAAAAATGTTGATTTGCAATGAAATATAGTTGTTATTTTTGATACCAGGAGAGTACACTGTGTCTATGCACATTTAATAAATGATGTAGCTTAACATACATATAGTCAGATTAATTTTTATGATAGAAAATGATGCATTACTTTCTCACTTAATAGATTTTTACATTAAATGGGGTCAAGCTCTATTTAGATTTGATATTGGAGTTCAATTAAAAAACTGCAAATACAGCATGTTAATGTTTTTATTAGTAAATAAACTTTCCTTGCATATCCAGTATATTTAAGGAAGTTTATCAAAATGTTATGATTTAAAACCATAACCAATTTATTAAAGTTATGAATTGGGCTGGTAGCTTCTGGTCAGCAAGTCCTTCCAAATTTTAGCAATCATAGTTCTCATTCTCACACCCAGTCTTTATTCTAGACTGGAGAAAGAAAAGACGTATTCGTCGAAAGAAGGGTCCCAAACTACCCTAGACCTAGTTTGGTGGTGGCAGTGTACCAGGTCCAGATACAGAAGAAGTTGTGTTCTGAGGGAAAAACCTTTTAACCCAAGCTGGTAAAATAAGCT
>ML677340.1:25807088-26055260 GCA_007922305.1 Dermatemys mawii
ATTGGTCAGTTGTCCACCTCTCAGGTTACCTTTAGCTTAACCCCTTATAGGTGAACACTAATTCTAGGCTACTTCACACTTATGACACCTGCAATTTTCACCAATTCAATAGTTTGACTTTCTTTAAAACTTTGGCAGCAAACATATTGATGTTTTTTTATTAAGTTGTAATCTATTACAATAATTTAAATTCATGTTCAGGACTACATTTTAAATTTTAATTTTAAATAAGTTTAGTTTAAAACAGCAATGTATTGTTTTTATTTAAATTAATTAATTAAATAATTGATTTTTATCTGCCCTGTTTGAAACTAGATTTAAAACGAATCTACACGATGTGTGGTGTCAACAGTTAGAGCAAATGATTGTTGCATATCTGTATTCAGACACGCGGGACTTGTGACTTAACACAAGAGAGGAAATGGAGCCATTGTTTGAGTTGTGAGGGATAGAAATTACCTTGGAGCTAGCCTGAAGGAATGCTCCATAGACAGTATAAATGGCTTTCCTCTGTCTCAGCACAAACTTGTCTCAGACTAATAGAGTTAACTATCTTTTTATTTTTATGATTTCCCTATTTTGTTCAATAGTCTTGCTTCCCCTTTCCTCACCCCCAGTCAGGAAAGATGGTGGGCAGTAGCAGAGTCAGTGTGGCACCCTCCATTAAAGATACCATTACCTTCTTTAATATTACTGACAAGTCAGGAGGACAGGCACTGGATCAATGTACTAAGTGATAATCACAAGATGGGGGTGGAGGTGTCTCTAATAGGCCACTGAATCAGATAAGGGAATCGGATGAGCAGCTCTTCAAACATCGATATATAATGTGTGTCGTGGGACTTCATTCTGGAGACATATTCCAGGGGCCTCAGGCTACTGTTGGTAAAATTTCTTTGGAGTTTCTGAAACTTACCAAGAGCTTTCTAACATAAAAAGTATTGAAAGCACCTCAGGATAATTTTGTATTCATCATTCTGACAGATGAAGATGAATGGAACACTGAAGTAAAAATTTATACTTGTCTACATGCAAATGATCACAAGTTAATTTCATTGACTTTATACAGGTAGTCTATATCCCCAAGCACTAGTAAACATATACTTTCTACTTTATAAAGATCAACTTGCCCAAACTGAGAACAATTAGGAGCAAAACTGACTGGAAAGAAATATAACACAAAATGGGAATACTAACTGAGAATATTTTATGAATGCTTGGTTAGATACCCAAGGAAACAAAATTCCACAAGCACAGAAGATGGTTTCTTAAGTTTTAAAAAAACATCCTGGGATTTGCAGGTACCTAGATGTGAGAGATTTCTAATAAAATGCCACTATAAATGAGAGTGCTTATAGCATTGAGTAAAAATAAGTAGTTAGGAAAAGCAGACATGTGATAAGGGAAGCTAAAGGTGTCTATGAAAACACTATGGCTGGTAGAGTTAAGGACAATAATAAGGATTTTGTTTGTTCATGATATAAAGAATTTCTAGTAAGGGTCGAGGTCCAATACTAGACAAAAATGTTAAAATTAGCAATTATGACACAGAAAAGGCAGAAGTATTCAACAAATATTTCTGACCAGTACAAAGAAGCAAGATGATGTATTCTTTATGTGACAGGGTCAGGCCAGATGGCTACAGGAGAGTGACAGATGGTAGATACATTAGCCCCAGAATAAACTGGTCCCTTTTCCCTGAGTAAGATAATTGGCTGTTCCAGAACAATCAGGAAGTTGCTGGAACCAATTATGGCAGGCAGGCTAATTAGGACATGTGGAACCAATTAAGAAGCTACTAGAATCAATTAGGACAGGCAGGCTAAAAGGGCACCTGGTTTGAAAAAGGACCTCACTTCAGTTAGTGAGATGTGTGCAAGGAGCTGGGAGGTAGAAGCACTAGGAGCTGAGAGTGGGAATGCGTACTACTGGAGGACTGAAGAGTACAAGTGCTATCTGCCACGAGGAGGAAGGTCCTGTGTTGAGGATAAAGAAGGTGCTGGGAGGAGGCCATGGGGGCATATGGGAGGTGTTGGGGAAGCTGCCTACCTTGGCTTTTTGGGATCTGTTGGACAGAAAGTAGCATAGACACGCATTAAGATGGCAATCATTTCCTGCCAAAACACAGGCAGTTCAACAATATCTCCTGATTGATAGTATCAGAGTTGGCTGAAGGATCAAGTACTGTCATGCTTCCTATGAGGAGGCATCTATTAATAAAAGTGCTCTTGTCGGCAGGCACCACTCCATGAGCTCCCATTGGCCGTGGTTCCTAGACAATGGGAGTGCAGAGCCAATGCTCGGGGTAGGGAAAGTGCACAGAGCCCCTGGATGTCCCTCCTAAGAACTGGACCTGCTGGCTGCTTCTGGGGCGCAGCGTGGTGCCAGTCAAGTAGGGAGGGACTAGCCACTGACTGGACTTTTAATGGCCTGGTTGGCAGTGCTGACTGTAGTCACCAGGGTCCCTTTTCAACTGGGCATTCTGGTTGAAAATTGGACACCTGGCAACCCTACTTCTCAAATGTGCACATGCAGCCCAAGACACCTGTGCTCTAGCCATAAGGTTTCATGTATCTGACAGACATTACACCATAAAATTCATCACTTTCAAAGTTAATCTTTTGGCTTTGTACTAATGAGGGTGTAAATAGTGCAGTCATTTGGTGTGAGTTCAGATGCCAACATAATTACAAGAATTAAAACTATATGAAGCTGTACCAAGTTTGAACACTGAGTGGCACTAGATAGTACCTTTTGAACTTTACTGTTCTTCTTTTCCATTTCTTTACATTGAACCAAGAGATTAACTTTTATGCTGTCTGACTCAAAACTCATCTCTTGTTCATTAACTATTAAATTATCAGATTTCTTGTATTCATTATTAATGGCTATCAAACTGGCATGATCTCTAAAAGTAACTTATTGAATATGACTATGCCCTTGTCTTCACACAAGCTGGAACTGAAATAATTAAATAGCTTGTAATTCACCCCTTTAGTTATTTCAGTGCAAGTCTCTGTAGGGACTCTTACTTCAGATTAAGAATGTCCTATTTAAATGTAGTTTGTTGGAATTTAAATAAAGAAATAAATAAAATTGAAATATAACACTTAAAATCTGAAATAAATGTCCAAAAAGCAACTTGCATTGAAATAATTAAAGGTGTGAATTTTGTTTATTTTGGTTCCATCTTGTGTGAAGACAGCCCTTAAATTTCATAATAAATATAAGATTTTATAAGATTTTTATATTATTATAATTATGATTTTTATAAGATTTTTATATAATATGAGTTATAAGATTTGTAAAAGATTTTATAAGATTTTATATATATATATATATATATCAGCAGTAAGTGTGCAATTTGTCACATTAATCCTATTGAATACTTCCTATACAAAGATAAAGCTGTTTAAGAATGTTTATATTTGTGTGTATGATTAAAAAAGTGTATACAAAAGCAAGCTCTTGCACAGAATTATTTTCTACTATGTAGAAATAGTTTGTAGGGCTGACTAATACGAACTACCCAACCATGAAAACAAACTTTCATTCAGTCTACTATGATGGCAAATAAAGTTAAGATTTAATAACTTTTTCTACAGTAGAGAAGTCAGTGCATCATATGATGCTCAGTACTTTTTAAAGAACTAACATTACCCAAATATCTAATTGCCTAATCTTAACCATTATAAATATTATGATCTATCTATCTAACCAGAAAACTTATTCCTGTTTTGCCCAGTGTGAATTTGTTGACCTCATTCTTTGTCATTGCTTGGTTGACCTGTTACCACAATTCTTTCCCCAGAACAATTATAAACCATGTTTACTCAATTAGAGTGAACTGCTTTGAAAATCTTAGAGGATCCTCCAGTAAAACTAACCAGCAACTGTACTATCACATGTGCCAAACGTTACCTCTAGGTGGATAGTTTCCTGATCTTCTGAATGCTGCTGAATCTAGAGAATTATTTAGAATTAAAAGTATACTTTCTAGGAACTGAAATATGTTGTTGTTTTATGCCCCAAAACAAACAATTCATGTTCATGACACTTGGTTCTGAGATACTACAGAGCTGAACACAGCATAAATGCTTGCTTAGCCAGTGTTTCAATACTGTCAGCTTCAGGAGTTCAAAGATTTCTGAATTGAAAAAATCATGAGACTGGCTTATAAATCCTGATACATTAAAAATGTATACTTTTGGCCTCTTCTAATATATAGATTTAATTTTTAGGACTATTCCCAATTTGAGGTTTTTTTCCCAACCTTAAATGCATACAGAAAACTGCAATTCTCCATTGCTGGCTAGTCAGGGAGGTTTCACTTACTGTCTCCTAATACCTTGGAGGAGAAGCTGTCATTCTATCCCTGTTCTCCTTCACTCCCCATCCTTTTTGCCACTCTCCTCAGTTTTCTGCATACGTCTTTCAGTAACTCTCCCATTGTCCTGTCCACTCTTCTGCTCCCATCTCTCTCTCTCTCCCTGCTCTTCACATTTTTTCTTCTTTACTTTCAGTCTGCTGCATCCCTTCCTGTCCTCCTCTCATTCCTCTTTCCTTACACTCAGGCTCCCTATTCCCCCATTTCCCTGCCAGTTCTTTTTTGGCCATAGTGAACTTCAGCTGACAATTAGATATCTATGAGGAGATCAGAGACTTGCTAACAGTTTAGTTTAGACAGATGACAGGTCTGAAGCAAAGTTCTGTGACTCATCCACACACAGACAGCAGTTACATTTGTGTTTGTAGATGAGATTATCCATAGATAAGATGTAGAAGGAGAAGAGATGGGGCATCTGAGGGGCTTCTACTTGCAAAAAAAGGCTGCTGTATCGTTCTCATGATTAGAAATGATGAGAGGTAATGGCCATTTTTTATAAAGGCAGGAATTGTAAGGCTTTCTCCTGCTGTGAAATATTACAATCTGGCCTTTTAGGACTAAGAAAAGCTTCTCAATAACACTCTTGTTCATGTATTCCAGGGTAGCCAAATTATGACAACAGAATTCTACACACATTCTACAGTTAAAGAAATTCAGAATTCTATACCTGAAGAGAATTCTACACCTACAGAGGTGTACTATGTAAGGACTATGGGTCACAGCATACAATGCAGGATTTTTAAATCCATGGGAAGATTGTTGTGATCAAGAAGCCAGTTTCTGCAGTGTGCAATTCCTCATGTTAAATTAAGAAAGCTGAAATATGCTATATTTTGTATAATTTGCATGTGGTCCTAGAGCTCTGGTCAAGCAACTGATAAAAAGTAGAGTGCCAACACATGACATTAATGATGAAAACTATAATAAAAATATATACTACTAGGGTGACCAGAGGTCAAATGTGAAAAATCAGGACAGTGCATGAAGTGTAATAGAAGCCTATATAAGAAAAAGACCCCAAAATCAGGGCTGTCCCTATAAAATTGGGACATCTGGTCACCCTATATACTACTAAGCAGAAAGAGGGAGACTAGATCTGAAGAAAGTCAAGGTACACTTTAAGTCCCATTATTTAAATAATTCTTTAGGTGTGAAAGGCTGTACACACCACTCTGAAATCTGCTTTTGATAATACCTCCCAGTTATAAGGAAGTATTTTAAATATTTCCCTCCTCCCACAAAGAATGATAAGTGCTGCCTCTATTTTTCCTACTTTATTTTCCAATCCCATCTCACCCACCACATTTTTAAAAATAACCCCTCTCTTTTTTTGTGTGTTTGCATTTTTGGATGCTAATATTTTTATTTACAGTTTTTATTCTGTTGTACATCACCCCAGATGATTTGGCAGGAAGCCTGTATAAAATATATGTAAACAAAATATTGATATGTATTCAGTAGATGTTTATCTGTTCTTGCTCAATTTATACATTACTGACATACATCATCTAGTAACTGCCAAAAATTTACTGGAAGATAAGGCAGTATGGGTGGTTTTCCTGGACTCACTCACTGCTCATATTGGATTTTTTTATAATAGTACTTCTAAGAGTTGGTGGAGCTAATATCAAAATGAAATTTTCATGGTCAGATATGTTAATATATTGTACAGTAATCTCCTTTATAGTACCAAGGCAAACCCTCAGGTGATTTCAAGGTAGATATATGCAGGAGTGGAAAAAGTTTTCTTAGAATTATAGGAGCAGTACATCCCAAACATGCTTGTTTTCCACATAAGCAACTGCAAACTGAGTGAACGTTCAGCCCCTGGAACCCAGTGTTTCCACTTTCCAATGGGTTTTCTTGCAGACATTGACTGCAAGCCTTTTCATCGGGATATTTCAGAGAACAGAGGGGTGGAACATGTAACTAAATGTAGTAAGAGTCTCTATCCAGGTATACAATGAGGAGCATATAGCCTCAGGGCTGGATTAAGACAGAGGTACAGGCCTATAACTGCTGGAATCATGTGATTATATTAGAATATCAACTTCTATTTTTTAAAGTAAGTTTCTAGTCATCACCATTGCATAGAAAAGCCTAAAAACGTGAGTAACCAAAGCAATGCTGTCTGCCTTAGTCTGCAGAAAACCTGAAACAAAAGCTCGGAGGTGCCCAATTTAGCTCTGAGATGTTTACTCCAAGACCTACTGCTCAGAGATTCAGGGGATGACATAAACCTTTCTCTGGTGGAGGCAGAGGACTCAGTGTGTAAAGTAGGAGGAAAATAATGCAATGGACCTAGTCCATTAACCCAAGATGCCTCAAGCAAACTTCTGGGGTAGCACTACAGAGTCTCCTACAGCCATCCTGGAGGGAGAACTGGCCACCATTCCACTGCTTCTCTGTTGAGTGGTGTAGCCCCCACAGGCGCAATTTTATGATGTAGTGTGGGTCCCCAGATTGCCTTAATCTGGCTCTATAAAGCCCATAGGAAGGAGAGATGGAAAAGACCTATTACATAACTTAGTCCAGATGGTTTTTGTTTCAGTGCTTGGGGGCCACAGTACATTTTTTTTTTGTAAGGAAAAATCCATGAGAGGAAAACTGTGAGGTATGCCTTGCAGAATGTCCTGTAGGCTCATCCCTTGTGGGTAGGGGAGGCTTTGTTGTAGTGGAATTAGCAGCTGGTTCTGCAGATCCTGGAAAATCCACCAGAGGCACAAAGTCAACACCACCAGTTCTGCAGTTCCCTCACAAAACCTCTAAGTAGGGTTCTTCATTGGAGAAACTAAAGACTCCGTGCTAGTGCAGCTGCAGTATTACCGGTGGGGTGGGGTGGGGATGACCATTGTTCTGCCCAGTGCCATGTCCATTTATGTATGTTATAAAAATATATTTGGATATTGATTTGGAAATCTCTCATATTATGTGTCATCTACCTGCTTTCTCTTGTTCCATCCTGTCTTGTTGATCTTTACCTCATTGGCATATCAGGGAAACTAGCTGCATAACTCTGAAGCATGAAAATGATTATACATGAAGTACAGCCAAATGTACAAAGCAAAACGAAAAGAAGAAACAATCTTTTCCTATCACCTTGCTAGTGTAGTAACTCTGGGTGTTGTTTGTAACAATAGTATGTAAAATCTTTTCAGAAGAAAATGGCTTTTTAACAAATTGTTTTCTTTTAAATTATCTTCTTCAGGAAAAAAATTACAATGTTGTTCTTGCTTTATAATATTTATAACTTTCCCAGTTGCACAGCAGCAAGTATATGCTACATTAGTGTGAAACCACAGCAGATAAAGTCTATGGAATTTAATAACGTGTTTATACTACACTGTAGTCCTGTAACTGTAAACTTAGTTGAAATTTTGTCCTGCACATGCAAAAACCTGAATTTTACAATACTTTTTAAAATAATGCTTTTAAAGTGAGCTGGAGACTAGTTCACAATGATGCATTTATTCTGTGTAAAGCACTTAGGCGGATGAGTAATTTTAACTCAGCGGACTACTCACATGGTCACAGTCAGGGGCGACTCTTAGGTTTTTGCAGCTCTAAGCGTCGAAGTTCCATGGCATGCCTGCGGCAGGTCTGCAGCTGCGACGGATTCAGTGGTGTTTCTGCTGGAGGGCCATGGCTCCCGTGGCCTCGTCGTCCCTGCAGCCGAATCCGCAGGAGCTGCAGACCTCCCGCTGAAATGCCGCCAAACACAGCCTGACTGCCACCCTGACGGCAAACGTCAGACCGCCCTCTGTGGCTTGCCGCCCCAGGCATGCGCTTGGAGTGCTGGTGCCTGGAGCCGGCCCTGCTCACAGTTAGGCACGTTCCTGAATACTGTGCTGGATTAGGGCCTGAATTACTAGCTACTTGAGGTTTCAGTTTGGAGGCGCTGGAGGGGGGGCATAGGGGAGCTGACAGGGGGACTGCCAGCGTGTTTAATACCTACATTAAATTGCTTGTTTAAAATTATATAATGCCTTTTGTTTGGAAAAAAAATTCTGTGGAAACTAACCCCCCCCACACCCGATCTACATTAATTCTTATCGGGAAATTGGATTCACTTACTATTGTTTTGCTTAGTCACATTTTTCAGGAACATCACTGCAATGCTAAGTGAGGAGTTACTGTATAAACGAGGAACCGAGCTCTATACTTGTAACATTGAGTAGATCTGCTCTCTTTTTAAATCCTGCTTTGTCCTCTAATTAGATTTTTCTCTAGGTTTTATGGATCTGGTTTTGCTCTAGCCGCACTCCATATCCTTTAACACTGTCTCCACCTCCTGCTTGACCCTCTAGTGTGTTTAACCCTTCATTGCCTGTCACTAGGTTCCCTTACACCAGGGGTTGGCAACCTGTCAGAAGTGGTGGGCCCAGTGTTCATTTATTCACTCGAATTTAAGGTTTTGCGTGCCAGCAATACATTTCAACGTTTTTAGGTCTCTTTCTACAAGTCTATAATATAGAACTAAACTATTATATGTAAAATAAATACAATGTTTAAGAAGCTTCATTGAAAATTAAATTAAAATGCAGAGCCCCCCCCCCCCGACCAGTGGCCAGGACCCGGGCAGTGGGAGTGACACTGTAAATCAGCTGGCTCGCTGCCTTTGGCACCTGTACCATTGGTTGCCTACCGCTGCCTTACACTATCCCCTCCCTCCCCGGCGGGCTAGGGAGACAAAGCCAGAACTCTGCCCTCCCTGCTTGTGCATTTCTAGTCCTACCTCTGCCCCCGCGGAATCCTAGCGGCTCCCTCCTCCTCCTCACAGAGCAGCAGGCACCGGAGCCTCAGAAGCAGATCGTCTGCTCGGGAGCGGAACCCGCCCCCGCCCGGCCTTGCTGCAGGAGGAGCCAACGCCCAGCTAAGGGCGGCTCCTGAATGGCAGCTCCTCGCGCAGCAAGTGCACCGTGTCCAGAGCCCGACGTCCCCGTCCCCTGCTGCGGTGGGAGGGGTGGGGCACTAGCGGCTTTTTTCCCCTGTCACCCCCTTTGGCCCCATCAATTTCCTGGCGTTGCACCCACATTTCTCCTCCGAGCGGTGCAGGCTGAGCGCCCTGCTCTGTCCGGGCAGCCTGCTCCGCCCTGCAGCAGCTCCCCAGACCTGTCCTTCTGGCCTGTGCACGCCATATGCATCATCTCCCCTTTCCAACGTGCCCCAGCCGCGCCCTCCGAGTAGCGGCTCTACGGCGGACAGGCTGAGCATCAGCCTCGCCGGGGGCAATTACGCAGCGGGGGGAGGAGGGGGGATATTCCCAGCCAGTCACTCCCGCAGCTCCCAGTACAGCCCGTGGATCCCCGGGTACCGCCCTAGCGCTGCCCACCCGTGTCACGCAGCCCGGAGCGCTCCTTGCGGAGACCCCCCCGCGCCCGGGGACTCTGCTCTTCACGCAACGGGGACCGCGGGACTCCTGCCGCCCCGGAAAACTCCTCTCGCCAACCTGCCGCCCCTCTCCCCCCGCCCCCCTGTCTTGGGAAACTCCTCCCGCTCGGGGATCCTGGCCGAGCCCCTGCCACGCCGACACCCTTCTTGACCCCCGCAGCCTCCTGTTCCCGGAGAGCCCCTGCCGTGCGCCCCCTCCCACGCAGGACAAAGTGCCCCGGCCACCCACGCGAGCTTTGCAAGCCGACCCACGTGCCCGCGGAGCGAGGGGTGCCGCCCGGTGTAGTGACACAAACTGCCCCCGGTTCCCGCGCCCGCCTCCGCCCCCAGCGCCGTCCGTGACAGCGCCTGGCCTCGCCCAGCCTGGCGCTCGGCTTTCCGCTGTGGCTCGGGCGGGGCCGAGGCTCCCGGGGGGAGGCAGGGGGCGCAGTTGGCGCTGCCGAGACGGGCGCGGTTGTTTTCGTTCACTGGAGCGGGGCAGCCCTTGCTGGCAGCAGCGCGGGAGGGAGGCAGAGGGGGCTCGGCGAAAACGGGGAAGAGAAACCAGCAGCCGGGAGAAGGACGCGGCACCTGCGCTTCAGTCTGGAACCAGTTCCTGGGCATGGCCGCAGGTAAGTGCGTTCTCCTCTGGCTGCTTTGGGGGGTGGTCGGGTAAATACTTACACGGGTATTTAACTTTTATGTTAATACAGTTGGACCTACTTATGTATGTAAAATTCAGCACATGCAAAAGTGTTGGCAGAGTCAGGGCCTATATAATTTCAATTAATTTTTTAAAAGCTGTGTTAAGTGAGAGTAAGCTCAGTTTAGGTGAAAGAGAACTTGTTACCTTCTGAAACAGGTTGGTAGACTTGGTCCAATTGTATAGGACAAAGATTCACATATCACAAATAACCACAATTGTAAACATTGTCAATAGAGAGATTAAAATTTTGATGTAGAGGTTGAAGTCCTCTTTTTCTTTCCTGTGGCTCAGAATTAAGACAGTTTGGCATAGCAGTACGTAGAAACTTTCTCTTCTGTTGGTAGTGTATCTTCCTGGAACTCCTCCACTTGCATTGACTTAGTGATAATACATAAAATAATCAAACATGTTTTCCCAAATTTTGGAACTTAGTGTTTTGTGTATTTTCACAGGCCATTCACACAGACTCAGTGTGAGCAACTTCCTTAATCTTGGAAAAAACCCTCTACAGCAGTTCGATAGAGAAAAAGGAAATTAAAGTAGTAGAGATAAAGATAAAACATTAAAAGAAAAACTATATTTCTCTGTATGTAGCTGTGATCACTGCTGTGTGTTGAGGAGAAACAGAAGTTGGAATGGAATTCCAAGTCACCTCACCTAATTTTCATGTAGTTATTTTAGTAATACTTCTGTCTAGATCTCTAGCAAAGTTTAACATATAAAACCTCCCCATCACATTTTCTACTCTTGCTCTGGAGGGAGTACACCATCCTAAATAAAACAACTCAGAAAAAACATCTTCTACAGTCCCCCTTCTGGTAAATATCAGGAATCTCACTTTGACATATGCTGGATGTTGTTACTCTTCATGTAAGTCTTTATTAACTGATTAGTTTGTGGTGATTTTCCTATGGGAAAAAAGTGTCCAAGTGTAAAACCCAGCAGAAACAGAGAGAACTCAGTTTACAGCTGGATTTATTTTTTAAAAAAATTGTTCTATGTCATGTCTGTGTATGTCATTCTGTGTATGTATGTTCAGTGGTATCATGAACCTTGAACAGACACTGAAGGTTGTGCTGGCATACAGTTTCTAAACTCTGGGACAAATATTAGCCTGGCAGGCACAGAAACAGCATAAGGTATAGGGGGAGGGGAAGTGGGCTCTACAGAGCTATTCTGTCCTTATCCTTGAACAGATGGGAAGGAGAAGGTAAAAAGGATTGGTTATTGACTTTACTGTTCAAATGCTGGCCAGCATGTTGTACAGTACACTGGGGCTCTAGACCTGGTACTGTTTTCTCTCTCCCCAGAAGCAGCAGAAGAGCCAGGAGGGAGATGTTACTGAGTCACAGTCTTCCTGCCTGATTATTCCTGGGACAGTACAAAAACAGATTGCTATGAATCCAGAGTAATGGGCAAAGGCTTGATTGAACCCTTCATGCTTTTAGACACTAGTTGGCTCTGTCCTAGCAAAAATCCAATTTACTGTACCTAATGTAACCTGTACCCATTTCTCTTCACTGTAGTGACACCCGGAAAATATTTTAAAACTCCTGTAATTTAAAAATCAGTTTAAACTAATTTGGAAACAAACACTAAGCTGTATAAGTCATGGTTGTACAGTAAACGCATTACATTGGTACAGGACAAAGTTAATGTTGTTTGGGATGCCTTAACTGTGCATTTCCTTATCTTATCAGTTTTGGATTACTTGTAAGTTTAAACTTAACTCTGGATTTCCTGTGTTTTGTAATGCTTCTTTAGAGATATTTGCAACATCCTCTGAGTTTCACCCCATGCTATTGATCTATACTGAAGTCCAGTTTAACATAGATTTTATCTGGAGTTTTCTTTGGATTTTATTAATTATTAAAAATTCATATAAGCACTAAACTAGAAACTCAAAAAGAAGGCTACCATGCAATCAAAGAAACACAGGGCAAGAAGGGAGCTGAAGAGGTCATCTACTCCATCCCCTGTGCTGAGTCAAGATTAAGTATATGTAGATGATCCCTGAAAAGTGTTTATGTAACCTGGTCTTACAAATCTCCAAAGATGGAGATTCCATAAGGTCTCTAGACAACCTGTTCCAGTACTTAACTATGCTTATAGTTAGTTAGAAAGTTTTCTGATATCTAACATAAATCTCCCTTGCTGCAAACTAAGCTGATTGCTTCTTGTCTTGTTCTTGGTGGATATGGAGAGCGATTGATCATCATCCTTTTTATAACAGTATATCTGAAGATTTTTATGTCCCCCCCCCGACATTAAGCATGCCCAATTTTTTCAAGCTTTCCTAATAAGTCCTCTTTTCTAAACCTCTTATCCTTTTTGATGCTCTCTTCTGAACTCTTCAGTTAGTCCACATCTTTCTCAAAGTGTGGTGCCCAAAACTGGAACAGTATTCCAGCTGAGACCCCACCAGTGGCAGACAGAGCAGAGCAGTTACTTCCTATGTCTTAAATGTGATTGTCTTGTTAATATGTCCTAGAACATTTGCCATTTTTGCCTCAGTATTGTATTGTTGACTGTCATTCAGTTTGTGATCCACTATGCCTTCCAGATCCTTTTCTGCAGTACAGCTGCCTAGCTAGTTATTCCCCATTTTATATTTGCACATTTGATTTTTTTCTTCCTAAGTGTAGTACTTTACACTTGGCCTTACTGAATTTCAGATTATTGGCATTAGACAAATTCTCCAATTTATCAAGATCGGGTCTTATGGTATATCTAATGATTTGAAGTTATGTAGTTTCAACCTTAAGAGGCTTTGGGGGAGGGCAGAAAGGAGGGCAGGATTAATTAAGTTTCAGGGCTGGATTAATGAGTACATTCAGCAGCAGGGGAAAGTAGCTGGAATATCCTGAGCAGGTAAATGGTTAACAGCTGCTTTGCATCTCTAAAGCAGCATAGAAGGTACTGGTGAATCTCTCTCTTTATTTGCAATTGATTAATTGGTTTAGTGTTGTGGGATGCAGGGTAATTTATTTATGTATGTTGTAATTTTTAAAAAAGGCAAATGTATATCAAGTAAACTTCCAGGATATGAAACTGTGCAAGATTATAGTCATAGCTGAAAGAGAATTTATAATTAGATAACCAGTATTTTAAAAAGTGAACATTATCTATGAAACCCTGGAGGCCAATTGGATAATGGGGAGTGAGAGGTCGTGAGTGTGATCTAGAGAGAGAGGTAGCTGGGAAGAAGGAGGTGGAGAGGAAAGAGGGTTCTGTGATGTAGGGAGGCAGTGGTAGTGTTGAGATACTGGCATTCAGGGACTGGTCTCCATCGCTCCCCTTCTTCTCCTATCCTAACTCCAGCCACCATCCTGTTTTCAAATAAGTGGTCTCCATAACACATCCCTGCTTTTGTTCAGCCCGTATACATACCTGCTTCCCACTACCCTCCCTACATCTTCCCATTCTCCCCATGCAGCCCCTTCACTGTCTTCCTTAGCTGCCTTAACAACAGAATCCCTCACTGTGAGGAGCCAAAGGAAGGGAAAACTGACCACATGTGAGAAGAGTGAGGGAATGAAAGGGAAATCATGGGAATGTGTCGTGGGATGGGGTGGACAGTATGAAGCAGGGATCTGCATGTGTCTGGGGAGGGAAAAGGGCTGTATTTGAAGTAGGGGGCTGTGTTAGGAAGCCTTAGTCTTCCTCATACCAATGACTTATTTTAGACAAAGAATTAACATAGAAATTAGCTATAAAATAAGGGTCGTGATTGGTAGAGTTACTGCTTATGGAATAATGACTCTCCTTAAGTGATCTGAGCTGTTGTTCTAGCCCTGTCTGAATAACCATAATAATTAGATAGAACAGTTATAAAAAAATTAGCTTAAGTACAACATAATTTCTTCCAGTGCAGTTTATGCATGAGATGTCAAAGATGTAACTAGATGGAAAGCTTGAGGAGTCTGTGTTACATTGTTTCTAAGTTGACTTGGGACGTAAGTCCTATGCTGAATAGTAAATTTTGTAAAAGACCCATTTTAATGTTAACTGAAAAGGTAATGGATTTAATTGAAAATTCCCAGAAGAGTCATTTAGTACTCAAAGAGTAAGTGATGTGATTTTTAGGAGGATCGGTTATATTTTAATACATAACAGAAAGGTCTAAACTCTTCTCTAAGTGTAAAAACTCAATTCAGTCTTAACTATGGCACTTCAACAGCACATCTATAATGACATTTGAAGATGATTTAACATAAATTAATTTCAGAAAGATGAAACATGATTTGTCTGGAGTACTTATTTTTTCTTTCCTCCATCACCCAGTCTCTTAGGGTTTGTTTTCTTCCCTTCTTACTGTTTCCTTGTTTTGTCACTGTGGTCAAGCAGAGTTCTTTCCTTCTCTTTCTAGTGTCGTTGTTACTATTAGACATTGAAAAGGAATGTTCTGAAAAGGTTTGTTGCTACACTGAGTAGACAGGCATCATATTTGTGAAGTTCATATATTGTTATATTTTAGCAGAAAAGTGCTGTTTTTTCAGTTTTTTATTAGATATGCAGGTTTTCAGTTGAGACTTCATGCAACTGGTTACCTATTTTTATTAAATATAGCAAAGGGTCACCTAGATATGCTGTTAAAGAACTGAAGTATTGGAGCTTGGGGGTTGATTGATCACACTGGTCTACAATTTTTTAGAAGTCGTCTGCTTCAGAGATAAAATGTGATATTTATTATGTATTTTGATGTGCTGAATTCAAATATGACAATTAAAACAACTGATTGGCTACTGTTTCTAAGATATTTAAGTTTTTACATTTTATGTCTATGTATATTGTGTAGATAGTAGAGTTTTAATCATAAATTGTAAACCTAGGTTTTTTTCATGTGTGTTTGGTTGCTTTACATGATAATATTTCACCTCTCCTGTTTATGTAACACTTTAAAAATCAGCAAAAGGGTTATATAAATAAAATGTATTATGAAACAAAAGGCAAAAAACTATTATGTACATAGTTTAGTCCTATTCAGTATCTAATCGGCGCTTCTTGGCTTGTCTCTTCTATTCATTAAATGGAGCATCTCTTGTCACTGTCCAGCAATAGTCTGCAAGCATTGATGGGTTCCATTTGCCCTGATAGCGTTTCTCCATTGTTGCAATTTCCTGGTGAAATCGCTCGCCGTGCTCGTCGCTCACTGCTCTGCAGTTCGGTGGAAAAAAATCTAGATGAGAGTGCAAAAAATGTATCTTTAGTGACATGTTGCAACCAAGGCTTTTTGTGTGCCTTGAGGAGGTTTTCCACCAACAACCTGTAGTTGTCTGCCTTGTTGTTTCTGAGAAAATGTATTGCCACTGACTGGAAGGCTTCCCATGCTGTCTTTTCCTTGCCACGCAGTGCATGGTCAAATGCATCATCTCGAAGAAGTTCACGAATCTGAGGACCAACAAAGACACCTTCCTTTATCTTAGCTTCACTTAACCTTGGAAATTTTCCACGGAGGTGCTTGAAAGCTGCTTGTGTTTTGTCAATGGCCTTGACAAAGTTCTTCATCAGACCCAGCTTGATGTGTAAGGGTGGTAACAAAATCTTCCTTGATTCAACAAGTGGTGGATGCTGAACACTTTTCCTCCCAGGCTCCAATGACTGTTGGGGTGGCCAATCTTTCTTGATGTAGTGGGAATCTCTTGCACGACTATCCCATTCGCAGAGAAAACAGCAGTACTTTGTGTATCCAGTCTGCAGACCAAGCAAGAGAGCAACAACCTTCGAATTACCACAAAGCTGCTACTGATGTTGGTCATAGTTTATGCACCTCAAAAGTTGTTTCATGTTGTCATAGGTTTCCTTCATATGGACTGCAGGACCAACTGGAATTGATGGCAAAACATTGCCATTATGCAGCAAAACAGCTTTAAGACTCATCTTTGATGAATCAATGAAGAGTCTCCACTCATCTGGATCGTGAACGATGTTGAGGGCTGCCATCACACCATCAATGTTGTTGCAGGCTACAAGATCACCTTCCATGAAGAAGAATGGGACAAGATCCTTTTGACGGTCACGGAACATGGAAACCCTAACACCATCTGCCAGGAGATTCCACTGCTGTAGTCTGGAGCCCAACAGCTCTGCCTTTCTCTTGGGTAGTTCCAAATCCCTGACAAGGTCATTCAGTTCAGCTTGTGTTATGAGGTGTGGCTCAGAGGAGGAGGATGGGAGAAAATGTGGGTCCTGTGACATTGATGGTTCAGGACCAGAAGTTTCATCCTCTTCCTCTTCCTCGTCTGACTCAAGTGAGAATGATTCTGGTACATCAGGAACCGGCAGTCCTTCTCCATGGGGTATTGGGCGTATAGCTGATGGAATGTTTGGATAATGCACAGTCCACTTTTTCTTCTTTGACACACCTTTCCCAGCTGGAGGCACCGTGCAGAAGTAACAATTGCTGGTATGATCTGTTGGCTCTCTCCAAATCATTGGCACTGCAAAAGGCAGAGATTTCCTTTTCCTGTTCAACCACTGGCGAAGATTTGTTGCACAAGTGTTGCAGCATATGTGTGGGGCCCACCTCTTGTCCTGATCTCCAATTTTGCAGCCAAAATAAAGGTGATAGGCTTTCTTAACCATAGTGGTTATACTGCGCTTTTGTGATGCAAAAGTCACTTCACCACAAACATAGCAGAAGTTATCTGCACTGTTCACACAAGTATGAGGCATCTCTGCTCACTTTGGCTAAACAGAAATGTGTCCCTTTGCAAAATCAAACACTGACAAATAAGAGAGCACGACACTGTATGATTTCTAGAGCTGATATAGGGCAATTTGTTCAGCAGAGTGATGTAAGCTTCGTTATGATTGCATCCATGACTTCTAGGAATAACATGATGCAATTCATATCATGTATGACGCAATACCAGCTTCAGATTGCATCATTCATTGTTTTGCCTAAAAAGCAAGTACTGTCCAAACCCAGTCATAGATTTATTCATAGATCCAGTCCAAGATGTATTTTAGTCATTTCTGGTTTAAATTGAGATCCCTTCCCTTTATAACTCACTTATCCTCTGCCATTCCCATGTCAAGGGTCGTATATACTGACCCAATAGCATATCTTGAAAACTAGAGCCAATCAACAATTTTAAGCATCATTTTCGTTCTCAGTGACCCAGAATTAGTAAAGTTTGACTACATTTATTTCAGAAGCATTTTGGCTGTAGAGCAGTGTTATTTCAAGCTGCAGAAATAAAAACATTTCTACTGGGGCTGTTAATCACAATTAATTCAAGTTATTAATGCAAAACAAATTAATTGGATAAAAAATTGTGATTGATCACAGTTTTAATCACACAGTTAAACAATAATATTATACCAAATAATAGAGTACCTTGCCAATATGATGGGGGCTAATTTAGCTACAACTAATCAGGAAAAAGATCTTGGAGACCTTGTGGATAGTTCTCTAAAGACATTCACACAGTGCGCGGTATCGGTCAAAAAAGCAAACAGGGTGTTAGGAATCATTAAAAAAGGGATAGAGAATAAGACGGAGAATATCTTATTGGCCTTATATAAATCCATGGTGCGCCCACATCTTGAATACTGCATACAGATGTGGTCTCCTCATCTCAAAAAAGATATACTCGCATTAGAAAAGGTTCAGAGAAGGGCAACTAAAATGATTAGGGGGTTGGAACAGATCCCATATGAGGAGAGATTAAAGAGGCTAGGACTTTTTCAACTTGGAAAAGAGGAGACTAAGGGGGAATATGATAGAGGTATATAAAGTCATGAGTGGTGTGGAGAAAGTGAATAAGGAAAAGTTATTTACTTGTTCCCATAATATAAGAGCTGGGGCCACCAAATGAAATTAGTGGGCAGCAGGTTTAAAACAAATAAAAGAAAGTTCTTCTTCACACAGCAAACCTGTGTAACTCCTTGCCTGAGAAAGATGTGCAGGCTAGGACTATAACAGAGTTTAAAGAGAACTGGATAAATCCATGGAGGGTACGTTCATTAATGGCTATTAGCCAGGACGGGTAAGGAATGGTGTCTCTAGCTTCTGTTTGTTTGAGGGTGGTAATGGATGGGAAGAGAGAGATCACTTGATCATTTCCTGTTAGGTTCACTCACTCTGGGGCACCTGGCATTGGCCACTGTTGGTAGACAGGGTACTAGCCTGGATGAACCTTTGATCTGGCCCAGTATAGCCGTTCTTATGTTCTTAACCGCTTCCAGCACATGCTTTCCGAGGTCTTCAATCTTGTATCAAAGCAGAATACAATAACTGTTCTATTCAATTACCAGGAAGGCAAAATGTAAAATAGGTCTTTGTCTCTTACTGCATTTGAAAGGAATTGCTTTGACAGCTTCCTAAAGTAGGTAGATTACAAAAGCCACATCAGTCTGAACTAGTATTATAAGAAGATACTAAACAGTAAAGTATCTAATAATTTCATTCAGAGTCACATCTAGAACATATGAAAATCCAGATAGGTTGTACAAAAGAGATACTGCTACACAGGAAATCCCAGTTTTCCAACTCTTATGATTTCATTGTGAGTCTTGAGATTCTTTAGTGTTTTTTAATGTCCCAGGTGCTGGAACTTTATATTGAATGCAAACTACATCTTTCATCTGAAATGTAAGTTTATAGTCCTCATAGTTGCAGAGAAAAGTCTGAAAATGGCAGACAAGTGCTCCTGAAGGCAAATAATAATCCAACATTTTTTATTTTTTTAAAAAATCTCATGATTGTTAAGTCAGTCTCATGATTTTTCAACATGGGGTTGGTAATACTGAAATCCATTGTTTGCTGAGGGTGTGGGGGGGATAGCTCAGTGATGTGAGCATTGGCCTCCTAAACCCAGCATTGTGAGCTCAATCCTTGAGGGGGCCATTTAGGGATCTGGGGCAAAAAATTTGTCAGGGGACAGTACTTGGTCCTGCTAGTGTAGGCAGGGGACTGGACTCGATGACCTTTCAAGGTCTTTCCAGTTCTATGAGATAGGTGTATTTCCATTATTTATTTAAAAAAATAAATAAACCCAAACCTGAACTACTAGATGTTTGATGATCCAATCTCTTGATTTAATTGATTACTTGGTTTCTAGTACAACTGCAATGCCAATGAAAGTGATGAGTAAGGAGGACTTGAAAGGCTTTGCTTTAAGTACTTATCGTCAGTCTGTCAGGCTAGAAATTGTGCTGAATATCCAGCCTTGGAAGAGTAAATTATTTGAAATTAGCCTTGCACATCATAAATAATTAAAGAAATATAGAAGTTGTGCTTACAGGCAAATGAATTAGCCACAATGATTATTCCTTAGTTAATGGCAATACCAACTTTTTGTGATTTTTATCACAAGTTTTAGAGAGGGGTGGGTATTTACATTGTGCCCTCAAAAATGTCTTGGTGATTGATTCTCTAAGTTTCATACATTTTTGAATGCCGTGCTTTTAGTTTTTTATGCTGAGTAATGTTCCTCATCCTGTTTCCATTAAAAAAATAGCCTCCTATTTCTATTGGCTCTTTATTTAATTTTAATTTTATCTTTTAAGGAGCTGAGCATCCAGGAGAGATTTTATTTTATTTATTTATTTATTTATTTATTGGCTCCAAGTATGGGAGTGTATAAAGAGCTGATGCTTGCTTTTTCTGTTTTTTCCCCGCCCCCCCTAAAGTGTTATGGTGCTCTATCAGATTGTATGGGAGTTGATATGATTTTCACATCCAGGACAAATTTGTAGGTTAGTGTTAATAAAGCATCAGACAATGTAGATATTTGCATGAGTTTACACTGATGATTTAAGGTGGGCATGGCAGCATTGAGCTTCAGGTGGCTTGGCAAACTGTGGAAGTATATAACTAAAAAGAAAGGAGGGGCAATGTATGTGGGCATGCTGGCAGGTATTTTTCTATTGCTGGTTTGAAGTCTTTCTGGTGTGGCCTTTTTGTGTAGGACACAGCTACCAGTTAACCTAATCAGTGCGTTAGGTTCATTTTAAAATTTAACCTATGGTTAGTCTACACTAGAGAAATTTGACATGCTAACCACCAGTTGGTTCCCATAGCACAATTACACACCTCTTATCTACACAGACAATTGCTTCCAGTGATGCGCAGGCATTCACACCAATATTTGGATTAGGTTGTCTTTGAAAGCTAATGACTGTGTGGTCTTCTAACATGCTAGTTTCCAGCAGTATAGTGCCAGTGAGAATAAATCACTGGTATTATAGCTCTGACAGTGTAAATAGTCCACCTACAACTGTCCTGCAGCATATTTAACAGTGCTTAAAGTGCCTGTCTGGTCTCCTCTTTGAACTTCACTGCGCAGTGATCAAGTTTGTGTAATGCCGACAGACCCCGGTTGTCAGCACGTGGATTGAACCTGGGATCTCTGGAGCTTAATATGAGCCTCTACCACATGAGCTAAAAGCCAACTGGCTGTTAGCTAAGGCTGTAGAGCACACTTGTAATCAATCTCTCTCTCTCCCTCTCTCTCTCTCTGTGTGGTCTCAGTGCCACTATATGGGACAGAACACCACACCCAGATGGCGTGTAGGTTACATTTGCAAGAAGTTACATATGATACAAATAGTTCTCAGAAGAGAACCCCAGTTTGAAAATACTCAGAAGTGTCTGTGTTGTATAATCCCATGGATCTTTATTTCTAATCATGCCATGAAATATATATTTTAAAAAATACAGCCTGAAAGAAATATTTAAACTTCATGTTGCATAGAGATCCAAGGGATTCAAGCAGGTGAAAGGAGGAGAAGGCAGTGCTTAGGCTAATAGGCTATCTTTCCCTCCCGTAATTAGTGTTTCAGTAAATTATTTATTCCTTTTGCATGGATGATAAGTATATGTTTTTTATGCAGAGCGTTATTCTATAGTGACTGTAGAATACAGAGAATCTTGGTAGCTCAGTCTGAAACAGCCTGTTATTTTTTTAGCTAGGGAAAAAAGCCTTCTGCCATAAGGGAATTTCACCTTATTATATTGAGGGCTCGATTTTGTTTACTCCCTTGGGCTATTTAATTTTCTTTTATAGTTGACTTAAGTTAATGGCTACCCAGCATTCTGCCCTTAAATTTTATTGCAGCTGTACAGATTATAATGCAGCTTTTGTCTAAAACTGTAGCATTTATGGGGCAGGGAACCTCTTGTTTGCCTAGCATAGTGAGTTCTATCACTGTATAGCACTATTACATATATAAAAAATAGTAATGGGAGGTCAGCAGAAAAGGACCTTACTGTGTGTAAAAGATCTAACTTTGTGTTATGTTTTCATACACTGCATTAATGTTTTAGCAGTATAGCCTTTCTGCAAAAGAGATGGTTTCACTTGTAAAGTCCAGGCGCATGTTTCTCAAGGAGGAGTTATGTACATGTATCAAGAGAAAGAAACTCATTGATGTTTGAGGTAATATGGTTCGGTCTTTCACTAGAACAGTTAGCAGCTAATTACAAGATAATAAAAGAAAAATTGGTAACTCTCTTGTATGCCTTCATATTTTAAGGACATTTGGACATGTTTCTTATGGAACTATTTTAGTGTATTTATAAAATATTTGTTGCAAACTAAATTTGTTTCACTACATATATAATGATCTTGTTCATCTCAAAGAATTCTACTGAATCCAGAGAAACAGCTCTTTCATAATTTTGTTTGTTTTCTTAGGGGAAAAATATTACCATAAGAAATGGTCTGAAGTTCTTCTCCCCCGCCACCCCCATCTAAACACCTTGCTTGAGTTGGAAAAATTACATCTGAGAATATTAAATCCACATGGCAGTGATTTTATTTTTCTCCCCTTCAGGACAATTAGACATTAATCTCAAGAATTACCCGACTGATTTAATATAACATTTTTGTGATATACATTTTCTTTCTAGTTAGCCACAAAAGTTGTTCAGTGTTTGTGTAAATTCATCAGTAAGATTCAATAGAGCAGTATTCCTTAATATGCCCGTAGAAGTAGAGATGCATGATGGTAAATGCTAAGTGATTGAAACCATCTGAGATGCGTGTGACTAATCTTGTAAAGCATTTCAGGCAGGTTTTTTTATTGCTGCTCATAACACAGACTTATTTTTTTAAAATGTTCAAAACATTTTTCTGCGATTTCTAATGCTATTTTTCTCTTCTGGTTTTAGTCACAAGTTTCTGTGTATACCCAATTCCCCCCATCACCTCTCCAAACCACACTTCATTAAACCTGGGAGACAGTTATCAGGCTGAGGGAGGACTGCAGGGATTCTCTCAGAAACTATCATTGCAACTGCTTAAATTGGCTATTGATGGCCATAGCTGTTCAGAAAATAAGGCTCAGCTTCCCATCTAGAGATGTGAATGTTGCAGTTCAGAAAGTGAGGGGCTGGTTTAAGGAATCAAAATCAGTTTCTTCACACTGCAGAGCTTGGCTTATAGCTAGGCCCTTTGATTTCATTATTTTCACTCCTAAGGGTACAGTGATCCAAATTCTTCCAAGTGGAACTTTATTGAAAATGATGGAATTACATGAAGTATGAATTTGGCCCAATGTGCTTATTTAATGAATTATTTCTACCACAGTAGGATGGTTAATTGAAATGCTTTTTGTCTCCTTGCCAGCTGTTCTTTACATGGAAGATAATTTTATGTCCCACTATGTGACATAACATTTAAAGAGATACTCTCGTATAGTTTGTCCTTTAATTCTTATGAACCAAGGGACAGGTGTTTTGGTTCTAAACATTTGGTGGTTGGTTTGTTCACCATAGCTGAAGAAATAGACACTATTTTCTCAGGGTCTACGCTCAATTCACTGTTCTGCCTTCTGCTATTCTCTGCTACAGCTATTAACTGGCCCATGCTATTTCCGGAGCTGTATGCATTCCTAATGACATTAGTGCTGATAGTAAGCAAACACTGAAATAAATTAATCCAAACATTGCTAGCAAAAGAACAGTTCAGATGTTTATTATACTATCGGAACTACAGAAAATACTAACTTCAGTGGGATTCCATGAGAATGAGGGGGGCTCATGCTACTGGATTGGATGTAAATACTTTAATTCTCATTTAAAAGCAATATAATTTTGTGATCCTCCTTGGGTATTTTAGCTGAAGTAAAACCATTAAATAGTAGTACTGGCTTGATGTGGTAAACACTCTACCACATGGGAATCTACTGTATGAAACTTTTTGTTAGAGACACTTTATTCCTATTCTCTAGGCACTATGTCAGCATGGTATAAGTTAAAACTACAAAATATACAGTTGTCTGGAGACATGAAAGTACTACTAACTTTACATTGCCACCTGTAATACCTAGGACACTCTGTATTTTAGGTATTTAGTGCTCTACAGAAGTCTTCTTTTAGACTAGGTAGCTGTTGCATTAATTAATACGCAGAATTAAGTGTGTCATAATAAATACACAACCTCCATAAATATTGCTGTGACACACACAGTAGTCCACTACATAGATTAAAAAACAAAGCAGAGTAATTGAGTAGTCCATTGTGGATGTGTATTTTTGGTCCAGGGTGGCTTCATAAGTCAGAAGTTCTTAGTGTATTTACCTCTTTAGCATATATTATTTTTCTTTTTTAAAAAATTGGTTCACTGCCACACAGAATTTTGCTCCTACTATGTGTCCTTTGATTTTAATTGTACAAAAGATTTTAACTCTTAAAATTGTTCCTAAGGAATGCCTAGTCCAAAGTTGTCATATAATTTAAAGTAGGTTCTAGATATATTCTTTCCCAAAATAATATATTTTTTGACATTTATTAAAATGCATAATTTCTTGATTCCCCCAATGACTAAAATTCAACTCCCTTCCTCTGCTTGTATATTAGGCAGCAACTGAACAACAAACTAAATGTCAGATAAATGTATTACCAACATCTTTGTTCCATATCTAGTTGTTCTCCAAATGTTGTACTTGTCTCCCATCTTCCTTGCTAGTCTTGATTACGCTACAGGCAAAGAGATCTCTTCATTTCGATACTAATTACTACATATTTTCCCAGCTTCAGTCATGAACCGATTTTGTTAATTCTCAAATTTAAACAAGGCAGATGAACAATTAAGATATTTCAGAACGATATTTATGTTTATGGACTGACATATAATTCTCATTTGATCGTGAATCAGCTACAGCCCCTAGAAAAAGCAGTGAAATGTATGGCAGATCCATCAATGTGATAAAGAATCAGTCTTGCTGTCTAAACTAGAAGAATTGCCATATTTTTCATTGCTTTTTCCTAGGGCAGCCTTCCCACCGGCTTCATTTTTGTCACCTCCTGCTGCCAGACAGAAATAGCTCATTTTCTAGAGATCCATCTGCTTATTCTTATTCTACTATTTCAAGGAACCTTGGAGGAACATGCAAGGCAAACAAAGATACGTAACGTTATTGAATCTCAGCTAATGCCCAGAGGCAATAGAAATACAGGAACTCCTCCCTTAATGTTGTAGTTATGTTCCTGAAAAATGCGACTTTAAGCAAAACAATGTTAAACAAATCCAATTTCCCCATAAGAATTAATGTAAATGGGGGAGGGGGATTAGGTTCCGGGGAACTTTTTTCACCAGACAAAAGAGTATATTCTATATATATAGTACACACACACACACACTACAAGTTGGAGTAGTCAGAGGGTGGGATATTTTCCAAGGAATTCCTTGCTGCTAAATCAGGAGTTCTCAAACTGGGGTTCAGGACCACTAGGGGGGGTCACAAGGTTATTAAATGGAGGATCATGAGCTGTCAGCCTCCATCCCAAGCCCCACTTTGCATCCAGCATTTGTAATGGTTTAAAATATATTAAAAAGTGTTTTTAATTTATAGGGGGTGTCACACTCAGAGGCTTGCTATTTGAAAGGGGTCACCAATACAAAAGTTTGAGAACCACTGTGTTAAATGAACTAGCAATTTGCTGAGCCCTCGAGGGTTACCTTTCTCACTCTACAGTGCAACAGGAAAGGAGGGAGGACAGAGGACCTCCACCCCTCCTCCCCCAGACACAGAGATGCCATTCTCTTTTAAGAATCACGAGTGGGATAAGAAGTACACTGCTAATTAGATCAGCAAGCCTGCAGCTGCTGCTTGAGGCAGCAGCTCCCTCCTTGGTGTGTCCCCCTTGCTCTATGGAAGATCATGGGGTAAGTGGGGTGCAAGAGCAGCCTGACATTAGCCTCCCTCTTCTTCCTCCTCCTCCCCCACATCAAGCAGGAGTCTCAGGAAGCAGCAGAGGGCAGGAGCAGCACATTGTGGGAAGGGACGTATAATAGCCTGCTGGGCAGTTGAACTTCTGTCAGTTGATAGCCTACTGGGCAGCTGAGGACGTTAGAAGGGAGCGTTGCACAACTTTAAAGGAGCATGTTCCCTAACTGATTAGCAATGAAACAATATTAACCAGGACGATTTTAGATGAGGAGTTACTGTATGTGTGTTATCTCTCAAATGACTTTGGTTCCTATCAAAGGAAGACATAATTTACATGCCAATGCTCATTGAAGATATTCTGATGGGTTGGTACCCTCGTATGCAGAAACAGACTGCACTGTTTGCTTTTTACCGAAAGATACGCCAGGTAACTTAGGGTGGAATGTTGGCGCCACTCTTCAAGATGCCGAACTGTATAATAAGGTGATACGTGCTGTACAAGCAGGCTAGATGGACTCAGCCTTAAGAAAAGTTTCTCTGCATGGGTGCCTGGCTGGCTAGACAAACAGCAGGACCATGGACAGCTCACTGCAGAGCACTCACCAGGCAGAACTGAGTTTAGGAAGGGCTGCCCAAGACCAGGTACTTGGCTGGTTGGCTAGAAGAGTGGCAGGACCATCAAAAGGTCAGTGCAGGCAGGCTGAGCTCAGGGGACCGAGCACAGAACCTGGCCAGACCAGATGAGGGTACTGAGATGAGTCCTGCTGGTCTGGTTGCAGACTTAGCCCAGGGAGGGCTGCTGAAAAGGACATCAGCTGAGGGTACCCCAGCTGGATGGTTGAAGAAGGCAGTGCCTCTGGGAAGAAGCCTAAGAACTACGGCTCCAATACCAGCGCTGTGATAAGAACTCAAGATTGTATACTCTGGAAGCGGGAACAGCATATGTGGCTTAGCCAGAGGGCTGAGTCACTGGAGACCTGCTGAGAGAACCATTGGCTGGGGGGCGCTTGTGAGAGGCGGGCATAACCCCGAGATAAGAACTAAAACCAAAAGCAGGCTCACACCCAACCATCCAGAGGGAGTGCCTGTGAGAGTCGGGTGCCACGCCATAAAAAGAACTGTGGTTTCAGGCACATCGGCCAGAGAAAGGGGGAGCTTGTGAGAGATGGGTGCCAATTCCTATGGTTCCAGGATCAGTGGTTGCCTCTGGCCTGGTACTAATTCACTTTTTGAGAGAAGGGAAGATTTTTTTTCCTGACAGTTCCTGGGAGTTCCAGTTCCAGCTGGAGGTAACAGTGCCAAAGTGAAGAGACAACACAGCTTTACAGTCATAATGGTGTACTCAAAACACAATGGGACTTGCAGACATATACAAACATATGTCAGTATATACAGACATATACTGTCTGTCACATTATGATACTAAATTTTTCAGGCAGGAAGACATAGACCGAACATGAAAATGTCAAGATTGACATGTTTATGTTGATATTTTTGTTCGTGGTTCATGGTACATTTTGACAGTGGAATTAAACAGGATTTTACTGTTTCTGATCTTTATATGGCTGTCCTATAGTACTGTAATTGGCTTGTAGATCTGATATGTGCAAATCCCTCGCTGTCAGATATCTGTTCCAGTTTCTGTACAATCTGTGAACATCTTTTTTCTGTGATTCAGAGAAAAATGGAACAGCACCTCCATTTTTCTTGTGTAGCAAATAGTCGATTAATTTCTCAGTTAATACCAAGATGCAGTCATTTTTGTGAAGAGTCACATTTATCTTGGGTTTAATTGTTTAAGTAAATTGCCCAGGTAAGTAATATTAATCAAAAATATTCTTTCAGATACCACTTATCATTTTCATAAAGTTGCTGAAACTTTACAGCTGTGTGTGTAAGTCTTAAAGGTGAACTAAATATCTTTGTACTAAAACCAAACAACTATCCATTTTATTAACAGATTAATGTGTCTACATAGGTGTCTAAATATGAATATATTTCAGTTACTGTATTTAGCACCTTTCATCTGAGTCTCTCAAAGTGCTTTATAGGGCTAGAAAAGTAGTAGAATTTCTGTTTTTACAGCTGGAAGAACAGAGACTGGAATTTGAGCAATTTGTCCAAGGCCACAAATAAGTAAGCACACTTGAAACTAGAACCCAGTCAAGACTGTAGATATACAGACCTCAAAATACCTTTTAAAATGAATTTATTTTAAAGACAACAGAATAGAAAATCAGTTCTTTCTTTTATTGGGGCCTACTCCTAGCTTCCAAAATGTAATCAGTGGGAGTCTTTCCATTGCGTTCAAAGAGCTTTGGGTCAGGCCCCTGAACTGCCAACTCCTGAGTTCAGTATTTTAATTTATTTTTCAAATAGGAGTAACTATAACTTAATATCTACCAATAAATATGAAATTGAACAGTATACTTGGGTGCACAAGTCCTTTGGGACCTGACAGGTGAATCTTCTTGTAACTTAGACACCCCATACCACCGTACATGCTGGTGGAACTCCCTAGAGTCAATGCACAAGATCACAGAATATGTAGGTTCTCAGTTTAGTTTATAGAAGGCATTTAGTTCCATAATCCTAGCCAGGCTTTCCAGAACCTCCCCAGTCTATAAAGATATGCAGAGAGGCAGCTGAGCCTTGCTAGAAAATTAGCCAGGCAGAACAAGTAGACTCAGATTACATTAATGAGCCCATTAAGAGGAAGTACAGGGAGCCTGTCTTGTCAGTGTGAGGGACAGAAAGCAGTAGTCTTGGCTGCACTCAGAGAGACAGAGTAGTCTGGAATAGTTGTCAAGATGTTTTTTTCTTTTATATTTCATAGTTTTAAATCTCAGTAATCTCTTCCAGGAAAACCCTTATACAGCTGTTTGGCTCTGTGGATCTCAAACCCTGGTGTGTGGGGGTCCTGGGAGTCATCATATGCCACTCCTCCAGCCAGCAGTTCACAGACAACAACTGGGACTGGGATCCCTGAAGCCCAATTGGTGCACAAGTTCCTTCCTCTATGCTCTGACTGGGATTGCACTAAGGCTCCTGACTGGGCTGCAGCCTCTCTTTGAGCCGGAAGAGGAAATAGGAAGTAGTCTGTACAGCTGGGTTTCACTTGTTGTGGAGTGTTGGCATGATGTTCACCTGTTCCCACCTTCTTATCCTAACTATTAGTAACTGACTCTTGATCCCAGCTTTCCTGTTTGTCTCTTGATTCTGATTTCCTGGCATTCCAACCCAGCCTGGTTCCTGGTAAGTAGCTCCTGGATCCTTTGCCTATGCTGGATGTGAACCTGTAGGCCAGACCACCCACACATCTGCCCTTACAGTGGGTAATGTTTGCAAGCTGTAACACCAACCTTGATTCCACAAAAGTCTATAAATAACACCAACCCTCAGGAAAGTATGTCTATTCAAATTTCAAAAGATATCGGACCCACCTTGTCTCTTGCACAAAATGGCTATTCAGATGTGCCAACTCTAGCTCTTCCTCAGATCTTTTATGTGTTAAATGTTAATGCACTGATAACTGAAATATAATGAGATACTAGTTTTAAAACAGTCATATTAAAAATTCCTTTAAAAACCCTTAGTTCTATTGTAATATAAGAGTAATGTATGTAACAGCAGATAATCTGTGACATTACTTCAGTAAGTAGGAAAATCTATTGAAATGTAAATATTTATACTGGGAAGGTGTTAAGTACTTTTGGCTTCTGTCAAAACCAGGAAAAGATATTGCTAAACCCATTAAACCAAGGGTTTGGAGCTGTTGTGAGGGGATGTACACACAAGTAACTAACTATATTTTGTCAAGTATTTTTATATATTTTTAAGTATTGAACATTTTTGGAGGTCTATTAAAAATTCTTTTCTTCCACTCCAACGTTTTAAAAGAGGCAGGTGGTCATTTGGTTAAAAATTATTCGGTATTTTGTAGTAGTGGAAGGTATTTCATTGTAATGTGCAAGGATGGAGAGCATACGCTAGTTTTGGAGAACCACTGGTTTTACTTCTCAGATATTCTTCAAGATGCTATTGCATTTTAATGATGAGTAATACAGATGATAGCCATTAGTGTAAAGTATGACATCTGAAAGTAGTCAAAGACAATGAGACCTGGAAGACAGATCAGTAAAAGTTGGAGGAAGCTGAGAGAGAGAGTTTTAAAATTCTACAGAATAGGGTCGGCAACTGGAGCAGCAGAGGGTATCAGGCAACAATGGAAGATAGTCAACGGTCTTTGTGCATGGATTAAGTCAGGATGGGGAGGACTGAAGTTTTACTGGGGAGCAGTGTTCCCTCTATTTTTTTCCCACCCATGTGTGGAATTTTGTTATGTGCACCAGTATGGAGGTGATGGCATATGGAGAGGTGTGGAGTGTGGGAGGAGGGTGAGGGCTCTGTGTGCGGGTGCAGGTTCTGGGATGGAGCCGGGGATGAGGGGTTAGGGGTTCAGGCTGTCCTGGGGCTACCGTGGGGAGACAGGACTCCCCCGCCCAGATCTCTCTCCCTGCAGCAGCACCTGGGCTCCAGAGGAGAGGGACCTCTCCCATGGTCCTGGCAGGTCCAGGCTGGGTTGGGGCCGGGGGAGGGGTGACTATCCCCCGCCCTGACCTGCTGAGGCCCAGAGTGCTCCCAGAGTGCACCTCTCCCATGACTCCCTGGCTATTACCTGGGTGGTCTGGGGAAGCATGCTGAGCTGCCACACAGGGCATAATGGCAAAGAGCCGCTCCTCCTGTTTCATGCATGGCACATTTTAGTTGTATGCTGACGCTATGCCAGAACCTTGGCATGAGTGGGGCTTGAAAACATGTCTTTCAGCTGAACAACACACTCTGCAGCAGCTCCAGGCCAGGCTGGGTTGGTGCAGCAGGAGACTTGCCTCTCCCCTGACTGTGGCAGATCCGGGCCAGGCTGGGTTGGGGCTGTGTAAGAGATGCCTCTGCCCAAGCCGTGGCATATACGTGGCTGGGCTGGGTTGTGTCCAAGGCAGGGGAAGAGGAATCTGTCTCTGCCACAGCCCCGAGTGCCTGTTTGGTGCTTAATAGGCTGCTGCATGGCTGCGCAGCTTAGAGGGAACTTACCTGGGAAGCCTATGAAGAAATGGTGAAATTGAGTGTTCCTGGGGAGACTTGAGCAGATCAGTTGCACCTAGCCAACTCTTAGCCTTTAACAAATAGGTGATACACAGTGATATACATCTTTATTTTTCATAAGGAATGGGTGTGGTTTTTTTTTTTTGTAGGCAACATATAACTGAAAAGCACATTTATTTTGTTGCTTTACCATGGCTCATTTAATGAGAGTCTGCAACACAGGGTATACCAGAATTGTCTCCTAAAACCCATTCATTGAATGACCCTTAAATACACATTTTTACTGTAACTTGTATTTCAGGAAATGGGAGGCAGACCATGTTAATTCTATAGAGGATCTTTTAAAATTTAATTTAATTCACAGCCATATTTTCTCTTCCTAATACAAGTTTTCATCAATACAAATACAGTGTTGAATCACTTCCATTCACAGGAATCTGAATACATCAGCCTTAATTAATGGAACAGAATACTTTTATGTTAAATGCATTCAGGATAACTAAGTTCGTTCATTCTTATAATTTAGTTATTGACGTCATGACTAAAATAAGAGAACCACAAAAAAGTCTTGGATACTTGAACAGATTTGTACTCCACTGAGATAGAAGACAGCCATGCAGAAACTCCTCTTCAGCTCTGGAATGCTGCATGCTGGCTCTGAATAGGCCAGTGTGTCAGAGTCTGCTGGCAGTGGACCAGTGGAGGGATTTCTGGCTGCATATCTATGAAGATCCATAAGAAAGTAATTTCTTTGCAGGCCCATTTATTGGAATATCTGTCCTGCCATGCACAAAGCCAGTTTACTTGAAGTGAAGTTTATGATGTTTTGCATGATGTAATTTTGTTTAGTTTTGTGTTTAGTGTAGCTCTTTCCCATTAAGTGCTGAATGTGGGCTGGACCAAGCAGGATACCATGTACTGGCTCTGGTTTTCAGGAGAGGCAGCCCTTCTGGAAAAATGAATGGAGTTTGTGTGATCCTGTTTATTGGGTTCATCCCCTGAAACTGGATTCACAGTCAAGGGCGTAGGCTTCAGGGGGCAAGGCTGTGATAGCTCCAGCTCCTGGCTGGCACATAATACATATTCCCTTCCTGTACAGTGATGAATCATCGTTTTAAAGGGGTTTCCTCTTTTCTCATCTGAGTTCCCAGGTGGGTTGGAGCCAGCTCTGCAATTGAGTGGCAGCTCCTTAGGGTCAGGCAGATTTTTTTTCTCAAATCACTTATGCCCCATTTTTGTATTATATCATGCAAATGTTTGTTGTGGTTTATATGTTGCATATCTAGGCCAGATTATAAAGAGAGCTATTTTCCTTACTTGCCAGTGATAGATGGTTTAATGCAAAGATATCTCTGTTCTAAAACAGGTACTTCATTGTTATACTGGTTGGCCCTAGTAGCATAACAGTTGTTCATGATGGGAACTGAAATACCATGCCTGATCCAGAGGCTAATGCAAGGGGTGAGCCAAAGGCCTCCAAGAATCTCATTCATAAATAACTGTAATGGAAAAATTGGTACTAGTGTGGCATTTTCATCCAGTTCAACATAAGAGTAAGCATACTGGGTTTGACCAATGGTCCATCTAGCCCAGTACCCTGTCATCTGGCAGTGGCCAGTGCCTGATGCTTCAGAGGGAGTGAATGGAACAGGACATTTCTTGTTATCCAGTCCCACCTTCTGGAAGCTGAGGAGGTTAGGAACACTCAGAGCATGGAATTGCATCTCTAACCATCTTAGCTAATAGCCACTGATGGACCTATCTTCCAAGAACCCTCTTATAGTTTTGGCTTTCACAACATCCACTGACAATGAGTTTGACAGATTGACTGTGTGTTGCATGTAGAAGTACTTCTTTATTTTTGTTTTAAGCCTGCTGCCTATTAATTTCAGTGAGTGACCCTTTATTCTTGTTTTATATTAAGAGGTCAGTAAGACTTCCATGTTCACTTTCTTCAAACTACTTATGATGTTATAGACCTCTATCATACCCCACATTAGTCATCTGCCTTCTAATCTGAACAGTCCTAGTCTTCTTAATCTCTCCTTATTTCAAAGCTGTTCCATATCCCTAATCATTTTTTCCTGGTGCCTTTTTGTCTAATAATTGAGAACAATTTGAGATTGCATCCCACGGTCACAATTGGGGCTCCATAGAATTCAGCGTGCTAAATCATTTTAGCAGTACAAACAAGCATACATCTGTAGTGGGGCAACTGCCCCACTCCTGCAGAAAAAGGGTTAAAATAGGCCTACGAAGGGCTGTGGCTGGGGGCAAGCAGCTCCCAGGCTGAGTAGGGAAAATCTGGGCTGATTGGGAGGCAGGCTTAGCTGGGGGGCACGGCCGAGACAGACCCAGCTGGCTATATAAATGCAGGGAAGCCAGGAGACAGAGTCTCCTTCTCTAGCTGAGGAGGCAGACTGGCCTGGCTGCTGGGAGCTTGACAGGGTACCTAGAATGGAGCAGGGCTGGGGCAAGGGAAGAGGATCTGGGGGAACTCTGGCCTGGAAACCCCCAAGCTGCAGGGCCTAGGGGATGGCCCAACAAAGGGTATTGGGGTTGCAGGGGGCAGCCCAGGGCTATAGAGGCAGAGGCAGCAGGCCAACCCTCCCTTGCCGGTGATGAGTGGCAATTACACTGCAGTCTGCCCCAGTGAATGGGGGTAAGTGGTGACTCGCATTTGCCTAAACTGAGGCAAGGTGGGGATAGGAGGTGGGGGTTCCCCAGGGAGGGGAGACCCTGAGAGTGGGGGCGGTTATGGGGGGTGGTACTGCAGGGATGCAGCACCGCAGCGGAAGAGGGCACCAGGGTCCGGAAGGGACATGGGGCCCAGTGCAAGCGGGACTATGGCCTGCAGAGGGCGCTCCAGAGGCTGGACACGTCCAGGGTATTAGCTTACCAGCAGGAGGCGCTGTGAGGTGAGTCGCCGCGCTGTTACAACGTCTTTATTCTTTTATGCATCCTCCTCATACTGACTTGTTGGAAAAGACTCATGTTTAGGTTTCCAAAGCTACCCTCACTGTTTAGAAATTTGAATTGAACGCTAGTATAATAGATCTTAGCTCACTTTAGACATACCAATTTATAAAGCAATTTTTAAAGTTTTGTCAAGTGAAATAAGTATTTGAGTTTCTGGCACACTTTTCTCATTGGAGAATCAGTGAATGATACAGAGTTTGCATTTTCAAGCAGTATAAAAATCTATGGTACAAAAACATTTTTTTCCAAATTTCTGGGTACCCCATTCTTGTCAGCATGTTAAATTACCCAGTCTGTAATTCTCTTAAATATGTGATGATGGGAGCAGAGAAGCAAATATTTAGCACTGGACTAAACTGTCTCATCGAGAGAGCGTGATTATAAATAGTGGTGTATCTGAGGTAGCATGGGCAGCAGCCGCGGAGGCATGGCTTAGCCTGAAACCAGTGGGTATATACTCAGAACAGCAAAGTTGTGTCTCCACTGCCAGTGTCTGTGTTTTCACGGCTACAGTGCTGCTTATATTCATGTTAGCTTGAAGAGAGCTAGAGTGAGCATGTGTTAAGTGAGCAGGGGAATTTCAGCCCTAGCTCATATTGTAGATACGACCTTAGATACAATGCCTTGTCAGTGTTTACTTCATCTCAGTACATCATGTATGTGTCAAATGAATCATCTGATTTAGGATTGAATATGGACATTTGATATATAGTAAGATGTTCCCCTTCATATTTCAGCCTTTGTCACATTATCTTGCAGACATGATGTCATGGTGGTCTGACATAACTCCTCTTCCTAACAGGAGTTTACTCATGATTTCTTCCCAACCAGAATTATAAATCATTTAGGATTTTATGTATATAATTCAATTTTCAGAAAGCTAACTCATTCATTATCTGCATATCTTTACATCAAATATTAAGTGTAGAGTGTTTGGGTTTTTTCAGGGTTTTTTCTTAATCAGCAAGGCTATTTAGTATTAAAACAGCAAAAATAATCTATAACCTTCTACGGGGAAGAATGATTCTTTTATGAAGCAGTCTTGAAGATGCAGAGATGATTAGCTTTGCTTTTTAAAACGCTATAGCTTTTTATATGAGAACACACAATTCTCATGCATAGAAACGTATTCTGACAAACTATAAAGTACTTATTCTAAGTGTAATATTTATTATTCTAAACCTAATTTACAATAGCACAATTAATTGATTACAAAGTAATGAAATATAAAGTTTTTTTGGTAAATTGTTTTAGGTATGTCAAACTTAAATTTGTTTCTTTAATAGAAGCAATTATATTTTAAAAAATATATTATAATTTGATGAGCTATATGTGACATGAGGTTTTCGAACAATTCATGAGCTACTCAACACAAAAGTTCCTTGTATCAGTGTAAAACATTCCATTATTGGACTGAAATGTTTCTATTTCAAATGTGCAGTGGCTAGAATTTTCAAAAGTGCTCAGCATTGGCCTGATTGCTCCCACTGAACTCAGGAGTGGTTTCGTCAGTGGAAGCAGATTTAGGCCAGCACTGAGTGTTTCTGAAAATCCCATCTGTTGACAGAAGGAGGAAGGATGGTCTTGTGGATATAGTTCAGAGCTGAGATTTTTTGGTTGTACTCAAAGCTGTCCCAGGCTTTGGATGTGAGTAACTTTGCTAAACCATTTAACCATTCTGTGCCATGGTTTGCCCAGCTGCAAAAATCAGGATAATGATATTTGGTAATTAAACTTGTTTTCCTCAAAGGGTGATGAGGCTTAAATTTGTAAAGTGTTTTGAGGTTCTCCTGACAGAATAAATTCAAAGTATTAATAATACATTATGTATCCCAAAGTCACATTAGCATATATGTTATCCGATTGATACTAAAGGTTGAGTATTATAACACATCAGCCCGAATGAGTCTCTTTTTGTCACTTACTGATAAGAACTTACAGTACAGAAACCATGTACTTAAATAAGAGTCATCTGTGCAAGTCAGACTGCTGGATGGCTGCCAATTGTCCACTGAAACAAGTTGCAAAAAATTAAAGCTCCCAACAGAAGCCAGCTTTTTCAGTACATTAAATCATTTGTCTTATTACTAAGCTGTTTCTGGCTGGCTTACATCATTGCCCTTCTGTGTGTGCCACTTAGAACTCTGTAGGACAGTAATCATTAAAGATGGGTGTCTGCTGTAGGGTTCTTGAATATCATGTGACTGGTGACATTCAACTTTTCCACAAACAAATAAGAAATAGCTTCCCCTCTCCCTTAGTGTTAGACTCTCAAAATGTGCATTGTGCATCAAGTCCCTTCTTGCTCAAGACTAAATTTGGGAAATCTAACTGGAATGATTTCCTATAATAGAGCCTCAGGCATAATACTGCTAATGTAGGTAACCAATTTTACCTCCATAGTCATTAGACAAAATGATAAAAACTACATTTTACATTGGGAATTAAATTAATAAATGCGTTCCTAATAGAATATTGTCATACAATCAGTCTCTCCTACATTTATTTTCACATTACTGAAGGCCACATTTTAAGATGATAATCTGCTCTCTTCATGAATGATGCCCATCTTGCATGTATGTGTTTTTTAATAGGTGAACATGTATGTGTAGATGTATAAGGTGGGCACATGGTGTTTATAAAGCTTTGTAAATTTAAACAATATACATTATTTAGATGTATCCCAGAAGACCAGTCTCCAAAACTGATGCTTGTTGAGTGGTCCTTCAGCATCAAAAGACCAAGTAATTCTGACTAATGTACGTTTTGGTAACTGATGGCTTTCAGTAGTTCAGTATATATAAAATGTGTTTCTGCTCCGTATTTTTTTTTTTTTATCTTCAGGTTAAATGAAGATGAAAATCCTGATTATAATTGGCGGGATTTAAATCCTGCCTAAACAAATTCAAGGTCAAGTTATTTATTATTTTCAGAAAAGTGAGTATGACCTCTAGTTACTGACAGCAACAAGGTGTTCTTGAACACACTATACACTTACAGATAGTTTAAAAACACACATCAGGTATTGAACACAATAGATGTTTTGAGATTACCCAGAAAAATACAATATATAAATGGTTTTTAAAATAAGAGGCATGACAGGCCTTTCTTTGCAATGAGATTCCTTGTGCCAGAACAAAGGTGTCATACCAATTTAATCAACATGAAAATGCATCTCCTACATCATTTTACTTTCAGAGGTACTTTAAAATTATATTTGCTAGAATATCACCCTTCTTCACTTCCTACACTCCTCCAAATAAAATGTTAAAACCCGCCACTCCAGGTTGACTGATTAAATATAGCTGAGACATATACCATGTTTGCAGACTTTCAAAGTTCAGTTTTTTGTACAGATTATCATACTTCCATTAATTAAAAAGGAGAATAAAGTGATGAATTTTGAGTGCCACTTCCTTCCCTAAAGGTAGAAGTGACTGTTACGAATCTTATATTAATATTTAAGTACTTGCTACTTGTACTGTATACTATATTGAAGAGCCTAACCATTTTTTAAAATGTTAACTTTTCTTTCCATTATCTAATGTGGAAGACTTAATTGCCTGAGACAAGCCTAGTTTGTAAATGCTCTGGAACTGCTTCTCATTAATTTTATTCTATATACATTCTTCTGCTGCACTCATCATAGTACCTCAGCATCTTTCTGTAGTGTATTAAGTAATAATAAACTACATAGATATTGTAGCTTTGTACACAACTCATTACTAGGCCTTCCTGTTTGTCATGGAGGTTGTGGAGGTGATGGACTCCATGACTTCCTGCAACCTCCATGATTTCTGCAGCGGCCAGTGTGGCTGACCCCAGGGCCACCCAAGCTGCTGGCCCCAAAGCCAGCTGCTCAGACTGCTGCTAGAGCAGCCCTGCAGCCAGCTGCTGCTGAAGTTGCTGCTCTGGCAGCCCCAGGGACTGCCTGAGCAGCGGCTGATGCAGGTGGTCCTGGGGACTGCCTGAGCAGCAGTCCCAGGGGTGGCTAGAGCAACCACAGCTTGGTGGCTCCTGGCAGTGGTCCTAAGGCAGCCGAAGCAGGGTCTGGTCTTGGGGTTTCCTTCCCTTCTGATGGTCTGTGGAGCAGGGTCTTGACCTGAGGTTCTCTCCTCCACTCCACTCGTGGCAGCAGCTGGAGCAATCTTGAGCCCCCTCCTGGGGCCCACATCCCACACCCCCTTCTGCACCTCAACTTCCTGCTCCAGCTGGAGCCCCCTCCCATATCCTAAGCCTCTCATTTCTGGCTCAGCCCCGGAGCCTGCACCCCCAGCTGGAGCCCTCACCCCTTCCCAACTCCCAGACCCAGCTCAGTGAGTGAGTGGGGGATGGGTAGGGGAAAACAAGCGACGGAGGGAGGCGGGAGGGAAGGAGTGGGAGTGGGGCCTCAGAGAAGGGGTTGGAAGAGGGTGGGTGGAGCCTCATGGAAAGGGCAGGGCAAGGATGTTCATTTTTGTGCTGTTAGAAAATTGGCATCCCTAATTCAGCAGTCTGCTGTTAGTCACCTGACCCTGATGAGTCAGCAGGTGTAGCTTCTGGTGGTGGAGTATTAGCAGCAGTTCTCTCACCAGCCCTTGCAGCACAGTGACAGAGAATAAGGCTTCTGCTCAGCATCTCTGCAGGCTAGTGTTCAAGAACTATGGCATCTGACAGGTATGTGAAAGAATGAGACAAGACCATATTGTGAGGTGTTTGTTTTAATGTAGCAAAAGTCCTTGCCTGGCTCCTGCTCTATTGCAGGCAGACACTGCCTGCAATAGCAGTGTCTGCCTGCAATAGAGCGGAAGCCAGGCAGCTCCCACCACCCCAAAAAACACTTTCTGTTTGCCCACTCTTGCTCTTAAACCCATTACAATATACATACTACACTATATAGTATAGATGCTGACACACAAGCTGTTACTGAGTACTTCACAATGAGATGGTTGGTGTCATGTACGCATTATGGTAGAATTGGATCATCTATTGGGATGTGAGTACAGCCCAAAAAGTGGCCTTGATCCAGCATTACTCATGAGTTGAGCACATCTATATCTTAGTCACTGTTCAAGCCTTTCACTCCCCAAGTTTTGTAGGACCAGCCTATAGAAATCTTTAGGTAATGAAATGCTTCTACTGCTAAAGTGTAGAAATGACATCACACAGTATCATGTATAGTGCTAGGACTCTGTATTTAAAGTTGAATCAATTAAACTGGCTCACAAAGTTGCCTGGTGTGAATATACAAAGGAAGGAGTTCTTGCAAAATAATGGATTTGGGCTCTCTTGTCCTTAGCCCTAAAAGCCTGGCAGGGTCTGCATTTTCAGATCAAAAGTAAAGGGGAATCAGAATAAAGGGCATGATGCTGTCAGGCAGGATAACAGGCTTTGGTACATTTTAAAGGATTTAATTAACTAAGTGCAGGCATCCATCTGGCTGAATTTTCTTCTACAATAAGTCAGAGAGAGCTTTACTTTCTGATCACAAGCCCTTTTATTACATATTTGTATATATGAGGCTGGTGAGTGAATGGATTATTGTGACTGCATTGTTGAATAAACAAGGCTGATGGTGGCATCTCCCACCAATGTGAGAGACTTGGAGCCAAACTATGGCTACGCAATTCTGTGATACTGATTTTGTATTTGTGATATGAGCTATATGAATACACATGACAAGTACATGACATTGTCTAAAGCTTAAGGAGTAAGTGCTGAAACTACTGATTTTGTGAGGGCAGAACATTTTTTAAAAAGTCAGCAAATATTCTGTTCCTCATAATTTCATTTTAAGAGTATGTGCCTTTGTTTTCAGATTGCATTCATTCAGTGAAAATGAAATCTGAGCCCAAAAGCTTTTAAAATTTAATACAAAAGTAGAGTAGTTCTTCATTGTTCTTTTATGTAAGCAATATGTATTGACTTCTGGGAATCACTGCAACAAATCTTTGATGAAGGAAAAAAATCCCAGCTGAAACAGCTTGTAGTAGTATCACTGCTAATCTTGCTGTATGCTTTGTGTTAACCACACAACATTCAGTTTAGGTTCTGTAAGAGAAGCCTACGAGGTACAAGATCAATATCCATCAGAATAGTTATTTTATGTTTTATATTAGTATTCTTTTCTTATACCTTGCTTAATAACCTCTTAATAAATCTCCAGCTCCAAAAAAAACCTAGAGAACTTTTCTCTACCCCTCAATCCCCACCAATCCTCCCTCTTTTTTGCTTTCAAGAACTTGAAGGAAGATGTAGATCTTATGCGTCAAGAGCAATTAATGAGTACTACAGGTTAGACTGTGACTGATACTGGAATTATTGGCAAGAGCAATGCTGCCCAAATGCAGTCTTTTCTTCAAATTAGTTGTTTTGAAATTCCAAGTAACATTCCATGAGATGCTCATAATCATCCTTTCCCTACTTGTCTGCTGACAAAAACTGTTCCACGTGGTGAGACCTGTATGGGAGACTGGTTATGCTGGAGTATGGAAAAACAATCTCTGTACTGCGCACCCTGCTTCATTTTGAACAAAAGTGCTGCAAAGGCATCAGTTCTCTGTGATCAGTCAAGATGGAGCATCAACAGAGGTTGGAGGAAGCTGAAAGAGCGAATACCATCACATGAGAGTTCAACATCACGCAAAAAAAACTTAGTTGCATGAGCCAGTTAGAGCAGCATCAGCTAAAAGTTCAGTTGAGAATTTACTCTTGACTAAACTCTCTACAGAAACCAATAACTAGAAAAAACTTCTTGAGTGCATCCTGAATGTCACCCTTTTTCTTTCTGTGCAGGGATTGGCTTTCTTTGGTTTCAGTCAACATATTGGTGATTGCAAATAGAAACTTTCTAGGCATAGTTGGGCTCCTCAGCAAATATGACCCACTTTTAAACATGTTCGAGCATTGCAAAAGAGAGTCAAAAGTGCGTGCAAGTCCATTATCTCTCCACAGGCATACAAAACAAGTTTTTTGAGCTATGTGGGTCATTAGTACAACCAACAATTCTTGATGAGATTCGAAATGCCAAGTACTTTTCAGTCATTATTGATGCCACTCCAGATAGTTCTCACAAGGAACAGACTACTCTGGTTATTCAATATGCTAAGGTTATAGACAGCTCAAAATTTTCAATTGAAAAAAAGGTTTGTTTTGTTTGTTAATTTCACAAGGAAAACTGAAAAAGAAACTCCTGCTCGAGTACTAGCAATTCTAGAAGGTTTTAAGTTAGATTTTCAAGTCTGCATTGGTCAGGTCCATGACAATGGATCTAATATGGCTGGGAAGTACAAAAGGTGTACAAGCAGTTCTGCTTGAGCATAATTCAAACTATTTTCTCCAGCTGTGACACACTAAACCTTGTAAGTGTTGACTGTGCTGAATCATGCAAAGAGGCAATTACTTACTTTGGAACTGTTCAGCAAATGTACAGTCTCTTCAGTAGCAGTCCACAAAGGTGGGAAATTCTGAAGCAATATCTCTCTGTTTCATTGCATAGGATGTGCAGAACTAGATGGTCTGCATGGATTGATGGTATTCAACCAGTTGTGCAGCATTTGAATTCAGTGAGGAAAAGCTTTAAATGAGCTTGAATCTCTCAATCTCACTGCACAGGCTCGAACTGAACTTCCATCTATTCAGAAGCGCGTGTCCAAATTTGAGTGCATTCTGATGCTGTCTTTGTGGATGAAGCTACTTATGATGATTCACCAAACTAATCTGGTAATTGAAGCACTCAGTGCTATACTTTATGTTGAGAGGGATAACATGGAAAGTCTTATCAATGACATTCAACAGATAAGTGAACAATAGAATGCGATCCTGACTGAGTCCAAATCAGTAGCACAGAATATTGGCATTTCATCTGAGTTCTTCACCAGCTGCAACTTACCTACTGAATCTGATGCTGAGCAGCATTATAGGGTCAATGTCTTCCTTGTCATCATTGACTCTGTTCAATCAGATCTTGTACCTCTATTTGACTACTGCAATTAATTTGTACCCTTTTGGGGTTTTTTTGGCAGTTCAACAGATTGAGTAATGAAGATTTACTTTCTGCAGCTGTTGTTCTGTTGCTGAACTTGTTGAAAGAAATCTCAAAAGATTACAGTGATGAGGTCATCTTCCTCAAATAAATATATTCCACAAACTTTAAATTGGATTTCAAGCCAAAGAAATTGCTTCAAGAAATAGCCGAACTTGAACTCTCTCGGGTGTTTCCTAATATCACAATTTTATTGTGTATTTTTGTCAGTTTGCCTGCATCAGTGGCCCCAGGGAAAACGCACCTTCAGCGTGTTGAAGCAGGTAAAGAACTATCATTGTTCATCTATGGGACAAGAGCATTTGAATGGGCTAGCCATGCTTAATATCAGCTGTGACGTTGCACAAAAGCTAGATTTTTCTTCGATAATTAGTGCATTTGCACAGAAAAAGGCTAAAAAGCATTTGTTAAATAAAACAATATTCAAATTATGTGGGTTTTTTGTGCCTTATTTTGTTTTCATGGGTTTTCATTTTAAAATTTTTATTATAGCTAGAAGCCTCAAAAGCTGGAAGATTAATTTTCAATGTACAGTTATCCCATACACATGGATATACTTAAGCTAACCTTGCTTTGCAAGTTTAACAAAGACCTTGCTATATTCTCCTTCAAGTGTACTGGGAGAAATGGTGGTACTTACTTAAAATTTAACTACTTTTTGCAAAATGGCATCTGACTATCTGTGTTTTAAAAGTAGCATCTTTACCATGAAGTCACTCAAAAACTTACCCAAAAGTAATGAGGCAGAAGATCAGAAATGTAATTATCTTGATGCCATCCTCTTTGGTTTCATAAAAGACAAAAAGTTTTAGTTGGGCAACTATTCAACTAGACCATTATCACTGTTTTATGTTGAAAATTGTTTCAAATCCTTGCATCCATAAATCATTTTAATGGCCCTTTGTAATTACGCAAGCAGACTGAATAGTTTAGAAAAAAACATTAAAATGAATCTTTGAATAGCAGCTATATAAGAACCAATGCATACAAAAATGTATCTGGCCCATAAAACAATGTTAGTTAATACACATGAACTCCATATATAGATCTAACTGATGCTACATACAGCATGTCCAGAAATCAACACACCTGGGCTATCCTAGAACAAGGAGAAAGCCTGTTCCAAAGCTGAGGGTAAATATAAGATAGGATTCTCGATACAGATGAACAGAATTCTGGGAAAGGAGACAGGTGCTTAGCAGGACTGCAAATCTCCACATGGCACTTGGAACTGGTGTAAACTGACCTTTTGAAATGACTAGGAACAATTCAGAGAAGGGGCAAATAAACTAATATGATTGATAGAGGTCTGGGATTGAAAAACAAACCTGATGGCTTCTCTCTAACACACACAGATGTGTACAGTCCTGATTCCTGTCTTCCATCCACTTAAAACAGCAGCAGTGCCAGGACCACTCTACTTCCTGACTCATTCTCCTATCTTGAGAAAGTAGTAGTGGTACCTTCACTTCAACTCCTTTTCCTCCCGCTCCTCCTCTTTCTCTTTGTATAAACACTAGCACCGCTTGTGCTGTTCTGCTACCTGATCTCTGCTCTTAACAAAAGAGCAATCCCTGGACTGCCCTGCCCTGAGTCCTGCCCCCTGCCTCAGAAGCAGGAGCCAGTTATTCTGAGTGCCCTGCTCCCTATTTCCAATCCATTTACTGAGTCCAGATTCCCATTTGCCCTAGTGAGCAGGTCACTCATTTTTGCAAGTCCTGATGCAGGCATATAAAACAAAACATTTCATATAGAGAAGGTGTTTTTATTTTCCTTTTCTCAGTGGGATAAATAAATCCCACAGTAGAACGGAAGGAGTGAAAGAGGAGTTCTGGGCCCAGGTGACTCCGCTGCCACCCCTCATCCCCCGAACCTGCTGAGGATACTCCAGCTGGAGGAAAGCTCTTAAAAGGGGACCAGACAACTCAGATAGGGACAGATGGGGGAACAGGTCAGAACTACCTTGAGAGCTCCTAACCAAAGCTGTCAGAGGCCTCTGCTGGGGAGGAAGAGGCTGCCAGCAGAGCCCAGCTGGGCTCACAGTTCATTACCCTTTTGTTTCCCCCCTGCGCTTTGCTATCTTAACTTGGATTTTGAAACTGGAGAGGGAAGAATGGTGGGAAGTGGCCCAGGGAGGAAGTCTTGAGACATTCCCTAGTGCTTGGCACAGTTTGGGCTCCTCCAACCCAGGGCCCTAGGAGAGGCAGTGGAGTGTGGGAGGGCCCAGGCTCCCCTATCAAACATCCTTTCCATATAGGGATGTAAACCTCATTTCCACCTCTCCCAGGATTGAAGAGAAATGCTGAAAGCCGTGTAACAAGGACAAACTACCTACAGGGGCCAGGAGATAGACTGAGGGTCTTTCCCTGTTATAAGGACACAGAGCACTCTACAGTTCTTTGGACATAGCTGAACATCCCTTTTGAATAGCAAAATTGGTGACCCAGACACCCACCAAAAAGTGGGCCTTCCCATTACTGAAGTAGTTGCTGATGGGAGGCACCAGAGACCAAAATGGGAGGTGGGAATTAGTGGCCCAATGAACTACCAGGGGGTAATGCCACTAGCAAGCCTCACCTCCTGTCTCAGACACCTAATAAAATTAAACCCATTTAAAACTGATGCAAGAGTTTTGTACAGTGTCTAGTTTATCCATAGACCTCACTGTCACTAGCTTTTATTAAAGCAAAGAGCTTGTCCAAAAACAATTAGAAATTCATAGATTCCAATGCCAGAATGGACTGTTGTGATAATCTACTTGGACTTCCTGTATAACACAGGCTAGAGAACTTCCCCAAAATAATTCCCAGAGCATATCTTTTAGAAAACCATTGTCTTCGTTTAAAAATTGATAGTGAGGGAGGAAATAATAGTAACGATTGGAGTACAGGTACTGAAGAGTATGTGCTGTTTAGGAAAGACAGAAACAAAGGTAAAGGTGGTGGAGTAGCACTGTATATCAGTGATGAGGTAGACTGTAAAAAAAATAAGTGATGGAATGGATAAAGTAGAGTCTGTCTGGGCAAAAATCACATTGGGGAAGAAAGCTACTAGAGCCTCCCCTGGGATAGTGCTTAGGGTGCTATAGACCACCAGGATCTGATCTGGATATGGATAGAGACCTCTTTAATGTTTATATTATTTGTGGATGGAGTGAAAGGAGTACAGTAGATAAAAACATATTTTGAGTTTTAGTAAAGCATTTGATACTGTTTCATGAGTTTGCTGCTAATTCACCAAATTTGACCATCTGTTTGTAAGTAAGTTAAAATTTCATAATGCGGCCAGCTATTGAAATAAACGAGAGTATAGACACAGAGCTGAGGTCAAAGAATTCTAATAGTTTAAAATGGTTATTTGTAAAATATAACTTACCACCAATTTTAATTTCTGAGCCTTCTTCAAACTGAATTTCAGGCCTTAACCTATATCATTTGTCTGACAAGATACAGTACAGACCCGATTATGCGCAGATGCCAGGAGTCAAGCAGTCACGACCGTGTGTTAATGGACTGCGGGTTAAGAGGGCCATGCTGAAATATCTGTAGATATTTATATCTACAGTACATGTATAATTATCTAGGATTACAGACATATTCACAGCGTCCCAAATACTGCAGGATTTTAACTTGGTGGAAAATGCGTTTATGGCTGGTTCATCGGCTGATTGGCTTTCTCCAGAAATCAATACCTGCGCTATGCCATGACACTTTTAAAAACGACTTATAAACCCCTTGCTGGCTTGGAATGATTCATCCCCATTAAATTTCCAAATTTTGTCATTTGGGCTTGAAGAATTAGCACACTTAGGGGCATTCCTTTCAGTGAATGGTGAGAGGAATGCTGCTAAGGAATTTCCTTTCAGCGAAAGAATGCGAAAACGGCATTTCTTTCATGAAAGAAAGGTTTCCCATTAGAATCAAATCAACGAGAATCAAAACAATTTTGAAATGTATTAACACAGACTCTATATTATATCTCTCTAGCTTGACAATTACCAATATTGGCGATCAAAAGGAAGAGGAAACGCCAGTAGGCCTACAACATGTTTCCGCTCCACACTTCCTGTCGATTTCTGTGTCAGTGAGTTAGTGAGCAAATCTGCAGCACTACATAGCAAGTTCCTGTACCGCCTATTAATGATTCCTGCATGTTAAATAGGTAGCACTGGGAGGCATGGTGCTACCACATGTTAAACGGATTCGCACATAAACGGGGCTGTACTGTAACGGCTTTGTTTTGTTTTGATTAATTTGTCATATTTGACAGCCTTACTTGTTTTGTTATTTGAATGTAGTAATGTAGCTTTTATTTGTCTGTTTTTCATTAATTCAGAACTATTAGTTGCAGCTCTAACAGCAAAATGCATTATAGTAGAGCAAATGTATCTTTCTGTTAAAGAACCTTGAGTGCTAGGAGCATATAATCTGTTCCTAACCTTTGAAAAGTTATAAAGTAAATAAAATGACAAAAAATAAAATAGACATTTATGTGTCACTTGTTCACAAGAAATGCATTTCCTGATTACTAAAAGATAATTATAGGTTTGTTGCTATGTAGTTTGGCTCTAAGTCTAGATGTTTGTTTTTGTTTGTTGGTTTGTTTTTATGCAGGCTTTAGATGCCATGGTAGTAAATGTCTACAGAAAGATAGATGCAAGATGTTTCCTTCTCTTGTTGTCACCGCAAAAGCGCTAATATTGTGAAAATAGAGATCAAAATGTCTGTCTTCAGGAAATTGAAAAAGATCAATTTATGCTACCAACAATATTAAAACAATCAGAACTAGGTATAGATTTCACGGAATTTGGTGAAGAACAGTATTGTAACAACGATCCATTCAGATATCTAATCCATGTAATGCAAGTAGTTTCATTTTTTTAAAAAAAACACATAAATCTGACCACAGACTTTTCCTTAATTGAAACAATTTTTCCTGCATTTGTACAAAGTTCAAAGGTAAATAAGTTATTCTTTAAATCAACTCACACAATAATTAGTTATACTTAAGCAATAGTAGGCAGTAGTCCTCTGTAATGCTTTATTTCTGTGTCTTGCTCTGTCTTTCCTGTTAGATGAGGACATGTGTGTGTGCAGTCCTTCATACACAAGGTGGCCGTATTAGGTTAGAACTTGTTTGTTTATGATAAAGGAGAAAATGAGATTTATGTATTGCTGTGTCTCACTTCTGTAGCATATATTTTCCTCCATTTTTTTTTTTTAAATCAGGGAAGGACTAACAAAAGCTTCTCTGACCTTTTCATGTCTTTACTCCCAGATCACCTTGTAATCTCTGTACAAACTGCTGTGGGTGATGCCCACTATGGTAAGGAATGTTACTGAACTCTTTGTAGTATTCGCAGGATAAAAGATGGGTTACTGTACTGGGAAAGGCAGAGAAGGTTACTCAGCGACCAGACTCTGCTGGCCTAATCAAAATATTGGCATTACTCTTCAAGCTTTATGCTTTACCTGGACTTTGGAAGCTGGAGTTTACCTTTGTTATGATTCAGGGCGGGTGAGCTGTACCTTTGACCTCTCTCATATGTGAGCACCTTTTTCAAATAACCGGGCTGCACCTGCACTTCTCTGAGTGGAATCTCATGATTCACACTACTTTTAGACTGGATCAGCAGATAGAACACCCCCTGTTTACCAACTGTTTCACCTCAGCATTCCTGCTATATAGAGTTTATGTTCACTGCAAATTAACACCAGTTATCACACTAGAATTACTTCACTTGGTCTGTGCAGAGCTATTGGATTAGTGGATAATGAGTTGTTTTAATTTAAGATGCTGCAGCACCATTGCATTATAAACGTGACCATCAACACTCAAAATTCAACCCACCTCCATATGACAAGCCAGTTAGCATGGATTTAATGTACCATTTAATTCAAGACAGAAATTATGTGGACAGGGTTGGGTCAGGGGCAAAAGTCAAATTATAGTTTCAACTAAGAAAGCAGCAAAGATAAGTCTATAGACTTTTCTCCTGGAGCTGTGCCTAGTTTTTGCAGTAATAGAACAGTGTGTTCAAAGTAAAGCAGTATTTATTTTCCTATGGGAACATAACAAAGAGAGAGAAAAGGGTTAAAACACCAAAAAACCTAAATGTATATTATCTTACCTAAATTTAGCATTCAGTTAGCCACCAGAAGCAACCAATCCTGAGGCAGGGGAAGGGGGACACCCCCGAAATCAGCCCCCACCTCTGCACAGCACAGCAGAGAAGGATGAATTCAAGCTGGAACAGGTACAGGTGCTTTCGTTTGTTACATTTTCCTCCGAGGCCTGAAGAACACTAGGGGAGGAGGGCCTGGAGGCAGGCCTTGGTAGGAAGAAGCCCAGATAAGAAGCAAGGTGGTCTGAAGAAGCAGACCTTAATCACCTGCTATAGGGGTCTGGGCTGGAACCCTGGGTTAGAAGAAGGGACTAGGTTGTCAGTCATGTCACCAGTGAAAGGCTTGGTGAAAGCTCCAGACAATGGTCATAAGGCTTAGTCAGGATGGAGCCCCAGCACACGGATGCTGGACTGGCATTGGTCTGGATTCTGACTTTCCCCAAAAGGAGTGATATTGAAAGTGACCTGGCTGGAGGACCAAGTCTGCTGGCCAGCAGCGTAAACAGCTGGCCACCAAAGCTATGGAGAGGGAAAACCTGGCAATGCCACACACAGCCACAAGGCGGCGCACTAGCTGGTGTGTCACTGTGTCACAGTCTCATAGTACACAGGTTCAAAGGGAATAATATTTCAAGATAAATTGAATAAAGTGGCATTTAGTAGATTGCAAAATATCTGTTTTGGGTAGGAAAAATGCAACCTGAATGGGAAGAAACAACCTTAACAACTGTCCTGAAAACACTTGAACAGTTTATTGTTTCAGCTGGCTAGGTTCAGAAGGCATAAAGTTGAATATCTCTTGATCAAGCTCCACAAAGTGAATAACTGAGGCTTTCTTTCATATTTATTAAAGCCTTTCAATGAAATTACAAGAATCAGAGGAAGCAGTCGTATATGCAGGACAAGACTTTTCTCATTGAATTTGTATGTGAATAGAAACACAGGCTCAAAGGTGTCTACTGAGGGAGAGAGTCTGAGAGGAACACTTTTTTTTGATTAGGTAGAGCAAAGGAGGAAAAATCCAAGGTTCATGGGAGCATTGTATAAAAGGTGGGTGGCCTGCTTATCATCGAGATGGACTGTCATGAGCACATCACTCTTATTCAATCCCTCTGCTGTCTCTCAATTTAATTCCATTGTCATTTTAATTCAAGGCCAAGATCAAAGCTATCAGCAGGGCAGAACTGAAGTACAATAGTGACACTGATTCTATCAGTGACCTACCAAGACAGCTGTACTTCTGGTGGACAATGCATTTTCTAAATCCCAGGATGAAGCATGTGAGAGTCAGAGATGGAGCCCCTTCAGCAAGAAAGGTTTAACTGGAACTGTCAGAGAATTTTGGACTGAACCAATCTTACTACCTTCAGAGCATGCTGCAACACCTCCCTCTTTGAAGTATTTTCATCAGACTTAGCATGATGAAGGGGGATGGGGAATATTTTCCCAAGCAAAACCTTTAGTGAGTTGAGCACATGCATGTGGAATTTACCTGGGAAGCAAGTAGATACTGTGATGATGGATGCTATAGAAAACTGTAAGATAGTACAAGGGGGGTATAGACCTGGTATCTGGGGTGATCCTGGGATGCAAATCCACTAGGAGACATTGAGGAAGCTACTGTGGACCCTGGCAGAGGTGTTCCAGGAAATAATCCATGCCTTTTGTGTATGTGTTTGTGGGGCCAGGGTGGGGATTGACCAAAATTCCGTTTTCCTATGTACAGAGGCTATGTCAAGCTGATTAAGCATGAGTTCAATATTTTTATCTATTCTTTCTATCTGTTTCTTTTCTTATTTGTTCTCATTCTCTCTCTCACCTAAATTCACTCCATCTGATCCTCTCTTCTCCTATTGCACTCTCATTCACTCTAACTTGACCAATCCTTATTCATTCCCCCCGACTCGTTCACCTAGGCCTTGGTTACACTGGCACTTTATAGCGCTATAAAGCCCCCAGGAGCGCTATAACCTCCTCCCGTCCACACTGGCAAGTCACGTAGAGCGCTATAACCGTGGAGTTATAACGCTTCTGGTAATCCACCTCTGCATGGGGAATAAGGGCTGTAGCACAGCTGCTATAGCGCTACAGCAAGAATGTGGACACCCACTGCGCTACAAGTGATCTCTTGAGATGCCTAGAGCCATTTAAGGCAATTGACGTCTCTTCCCTTTGTTTTGAACTCGGTTGGAGGAATATGGAAGTACCTCTTTAGAGTTTCTCTCTTAACTCCGCAGATAAGCAATGCAAATGTTTAAGGAGGGAGCCTGTGTGAAAACAAAGCCCTCTGTGAACGGAGGCTCGCTGACAGGCTTTCAGAAGAACGGAAAAACCACTGTCTCTCTCCCTCCGCATACACACAACACGTCCCCCCTCACCCCCCTCGTTTAAAAAGCACGTTGCACCCAGCTGAATGCTGGGATACCTGCCCTAATGCGCTGCTCTTAATGCCGCATTAAGGGCCGCAAATATGGCCATGCTATACCGCTGACACGTCTGAGTGTGGACATACAATGGCGCTATACATATTGTTGGATAAGGGGACCGCTATAACCAATAGTGCTATAATCTTGTAAGTGTAACCATACCCCTAGACTCTCCTCTCTCTCTCTCCAATCCTTCTCCACATTCTGCCTCTCTCTTCCTCCAATTGACATTCTTTTGTACTTCATCCCATCTCATTCTACACAGCCTTCCTTCCTGGCCTGAGGATAGATGAGCTTTTTGGGATCTTCACCTCCTTCTTGAAAGCCTGATGGGGAGCAGTATGTATCCTGATCTTTTGTTTCCCTCTGCTTTTCCCTCTGATAGCTTCACACTTCCCTTACAAGGCAGAGGAGGCTACCAGGTTCTTTGCTTCTTCACTCCCTTCTTCCTAGGAGGCATCATTGGCAGCCAAAGAGGATGGGCAGTAGCAGTATAGCCTATAGGGATCCTTGATGCTTTACCTAAGAAGCCAGCAGCTCAAAAAAATTTGAAATGGTATTGAAAGAAAAACATTTAATTTTTTCATGCCCATGAGTCCAGTTTTTTTCTTTGCTCTTGTCAACTTTTCTACTCAACACTTTGGCAGCAGTTTATAGGGCTCTACTGCCTTCCAAAGGTGTTTGCAGTGCATATCTGAAGGTTTAATTCTTAGTACATATGCATATATTAAGCTTTCTGCAGTATTAGAGTAGAAACAGTGAAAGAGGAAGATTTGTTAGTCCATTTCTAGATTCCCTTTGCTTGATCATATTATAATTTGGATGCAAAAAATACCCAAACAACTCTTGGCCTTTCTCACCTTCACTTTGGGATTACAGATACAGGCTGGATGGGAAATTTTATCCCTTTTGGCATCACACGAACTCATATTGATTGTATGCTTTTTCTTATGGATATGTGCCAAACAGCTTTTCTTGTTGTGAAGTTTATGTTCTTAAGAACCCAAGTGATTTGTCATAAAATTGAGATCTTCCTGAAAGCTAGCAGGTTTCAAGGCTAGCTACTGGAGCCAATGTTCTTTGAAGACATTTTTGTGTATGTGGTTCAGATTAGATTAAACTAACTTTGAGAGAGACATTATTTTTAATATATATATTTTCTCCTCTATTTGCCCCCTGCCACGCCCTCTCCCCCCGCCACCTATGGCGCTGAAAACATTTTGAACTTTAACTCAATTTTAACATTAGTGGTTTGGTCTTGGAATTTCTTTGATCTTTATTTAAAAAAAAGCACAATCCAGAACCATACCTATCTTCTTTGGACTTGACAGTTTATTAGTACAGGATATCCAGGACCAATGGATAAGGACAACAAAGTTTTATTCCCAGAAAGAATAGGGGTAAATTAAGAGAAGGAGTGGTATGGAAATCAGGAATATCAAATAAACAAGTAGCCAATGAATAGTAAATGCCCTCAGACTAAGTAAAAATAACAAAATAACAAAAATGCCCCCACAGTCTCACCACAGGCCTTAGCTAGTTAATGGAATTGACACTTGATAAGCAAACTGCCAAGGGTTTTTTCTTTTTCTGTGTTTTTACATCATCTAGCACCATGGTCCATGACTGGGGCTCTTAGGTGTACATAGTACTAATATATAATAAAGTTGTAGAGATCTGTTGCAATAGCTTTAGTGCAAGTTCCATAAGGAAAAGTATGTGATGTATTTAATAATTGTCTCTTGCTTGCAGCACATAAGCTTTTTAGAGACTGGCATTCATTTGCTGAATTTGAACTTCTGTGCACATTAGATGCTCAAGATCAGCTTTGTCTACAGATAAGGGCGCATGCATTGGATTTGTATATGTGACAATCACTGTATAGTGGCTGACTCACAAAGAGGATTAGGGACTTAATACTACACACCCTTATAGAATCATAGAACTGTAGGGCTGGAAAGGGCCTCGAGAGGTCATGAAGTCTAGATGCCTGTGCAGGATCATATAAATTTAGACCACCTCTGACAGGTGTTTGGCTAACACACTCTTTAAAAACCTCCAATGATGGGGATTCCACGACTTCTCTTGGTAATCTTGTCTAGAACTTAATTGTCCTTTATAGTTGGAAAGTCCTGATGTTTCCTAATATCTAACCTAAATCTCTCTTGTTGCAGATTAAGCCCGTTACTTCTTGTCCTACCTTCAGTGAACATAGAGAATAATCAATCACCATCCTCTGAATGACAGCCCTTAACATAGTTGAAGACCGTTATCAGTTCCCCTCTCATACTTCTTTTCTCAAGACTAAACATACCCAGTTTTTTTTTAACCTTTCCTCATAAATCAGGTTTTCAAACCCTTTTATTGTTTTTGTTGTTCTCCTCAGGTGCTTCTCCATTTAGTCCACATCTTTTCTAAAGTGTGACACTCAGTTGTCCCTCAGTACTTGGCCCTCTCTCCCATGTCCTACATTCAAGACTCCTGTAATACACCCCAGAATATTAGCCTGTTTTGCCCCTCCTCATGTTGTTGACTCACATTCAATTTGTGATCCACTATAACCCCTGGGTACTTTTGGAGAACTTCACCTTTAGTTCAAGTGGTAGAGGCTTTTATTTACTACTAGCGCTCTAGCATCCAGTACTGTTTCCCAACTATCTTCAGAATCTGTGCTCCACCCAGGATTCCAAACATCCTGTCTCTTTAATGCACTCTCCCTAAGTGCTGTGCAATCATATCTTCCCAAAGTAAAACAGCAGCAGCAGAATGATCACACTGCCCTCTGTTGCCTCATCATAGTTCAGCTTATGCATCACATTGTTAATACCTCCCCAAAAGAAAGAACATGCTGTTTCCTCATAGTAATGACATTCAGATTTTTAAGAGAAGGAGCTCTCTGGCCCCTACATGGATTATAAGGCATTTCTAATCATAGGTAGTATCCTGGAAGACCAACTATGTTGATGCCTCAGTCAAATGGGAAAATGTAAAATTCTCATCTTTAAAAGGGCTGTTGCACCTTTAAGAAATGAGAGCTGCATCCTAGTTCTGCTTGCTTGTTGCTCAGCAGCAGATTTTCAGAGGCTTGAACAGAGCTTGTGGTGTTGGGAGAAAAGATTACAAGAGAAAGCAGAGTGTGAGAAAAGAAGATGCTCAGAGGGAAAGGTGAGCCAGAGTTAAAATGATTAGGACATTGCCACTGGAAAGTGAAGTAAAATTCAGGGTGTGTCTTGATGAAAAAGAGTTTTGAGTGGAATTTTGGCAGTCTAAAATAACAGAGAGTCAGAGACTAGGAGAATACATTTTGTTTAGATAGACTTGTCATTGGGAACAGGTATGGGGAAGGAAAAAAGTATTGAATTATATTAATTTCTGATGCAATAAGACACTTAGAAAATAATTTATAAAATTGGAATGTTTGTAAAATTATTTTTAGAAAAGTAGAATAAGACTTTAGGCTCAGATTCAGGCTTGATGTAAGCTGGTGTAAATCCACTTCACACCATTTTTTGCATCTGTTTCATACCAACTCTGAATTTGGTACACGGAGTTTTAAATAATTATGCTATAGGAAACTTGTTTTTAATTCCATAATTATTACAGATGGAAGCCCAGAGCTGCATTTGTCCTGGAGCTGTGGTTTGTTGATTCACATATATAAAAGCTGTCCTCTGCTTCAGATATACTGCACTGCCTCAGATCAGTGCCCACTGTTTGTAGCTCTTATTTTGCACTCACGTTTTGATGCAAAATAATTTTTTAGCACATCTGGCCTTTTTTCTTGTACCTATCCTTTTTGATTTGTAGTAAGAGGAACAAATAATTTCCTCTTGTTGTGTAAACATAGTGATTGCCACATGTTACTATTTTTACTTCATTGGATCCATGTTGAGTACAGGAAAGCCAAGAAAAAATGTGCAAAGAGCAACTGGTAGTTGAGACCATTTCAGTGCAGCTCCAACTAGATTTGCTAGTGGAATGTCCCTTTAGGATTACCTAGGAGAGCTGTGCCTTTCAGCAGTGGTACATGTGCAGGGCATACCCACAATAGATTCAGACACTGGAGGGAGTATCCTATTATTTGAGTCTGCTCTAGTGTTTACCATCAGTTGGCAGACATGACATAAGCTGCATTTGCAGACTTGCTGCATTTTTTCCTCTCATTAAAGGACTGATTCTGTATGGTACTGAACACTCTCAATTCCCATTGAAGTGACCGTGAGAGCTTTCAACAGGCATTCAGCTCATGACAGTGTTGAACCAGAAGAGCATTTGAGAACTGCTTGTGGCTCCATGCTACGTTTTTTGTCACTGAAACAGAAAAGAATCAGATTTCTTCATGTTAGTTTTATAGGATCTGTTTAAGAAAAAATGTGAAATGTTTGAATGTAATAGTGTTTACTTTGTAACTTATTGAAGTTAAATGGAGTGGAGTGTGCATATTATACAAATGTGTTAACTTATTGAAATGTGTTTAACTTATTGAAGTTAAATGGAGTGGATGTGTTATTATTGAAATGTGTTTAACTTATTGAAGTTAAATGGAGTGGAGTGTACATATTATACAAATGTGAGGTTACTTGGTTCAGTCCTAGGTTTTAACATAAGAAACTCAAGGATAAAGTGGTCCTGTCTTTAAAAAGGTCTGGATTAGAAATACTATGGCATTATGTATTAGATCTAGGACTTCAAAAAACAAGAAGCATTACGTTCAGTTTTGATGTTGCACTACTATGGCATGCTTGGTGTGAGGCAACATCTTAAGATCACTCAGAAATGTAAGGTAGGATAGAACGAGGCTTCTGGTTGGTTAAGCAATGTTTTGCACTTGAAGGTACATGGTATTCTGTAATTTGCATTGCCTGCCTGTCAGTTTCTAAGTGGAATTTTTAAGCTGCAGTTTTTCACATATAAAGCACTTTAATACTGCCACACTTGTGATCAATAGAGGCACTTGGGGCATCATTTTCCCTAAGTTAAAAAGGGATGATGGTGGCAGGACCCTTCTTTTGAACACTCATTGACTTCGGAATTTAGTCATTCCGCCACCTGTTAGGTCAGAAATAGCTGACGTTTCTTCACCTACAAGGACATGTGGCAAGATCCTTTTTTCTTTTTTTTTTTTTTTTTCTTTTTTTCTTTTTTTTTTAAAAAATGGGATTATACTGAGAGTTAAAAACAGGAACTTTTATGGGAGGGTAAGATGAATATAGGCATAGTTTTTGTCTGGTTGATTTATTGATATGGATGGGATTCAATCTAGTTCAGCCTACCATAGAGAGTCTCTTGTTTTTTAATTTTTAATATTTTTGTATCATTTTAAATTATGTAAAACTACCCAGGATTAGAGGTGTTTTGTTATAAATTAAAATCAGTAATAATACTGCTGTCACTTATAAAAATTCATGACTAGAGTGAAATCATACAGTTAGCAGATAAGTGAGCTAGCCACTAATTTAATCAATAAAGATGACTACAGTGATATTTTGGCACTTACATACATTACCTAAATGTTGCTTCATCAGATGGCTGAATCTGCAGTATTTAAGAGTAATATTTATTCACTGCCAAAGGGAAAATGTCAGTTCACTCACCAGTGTAAAAAATAGCTGATTAAGTGAGATTTATTAAATGTAATACTCAGATTTTGAATATATGAATGTATTTTATGTAATTATAAAATTATTTTGAGAATTGTCCGTTTTGTGATTGGAGATTATTAAAATCAATCCCCGTATCAAATCATTTGGAAAATCCAGCTAGGCTTCTAAAGGAAAACAGACCAGAACACATGAATGTGGATGCAACCTCTTCATTTTCTTGGCTAGTAGCCGATACTCATAAATAAACAAATGCCTCTGTTTTGACAGTTTGCTGTTTTATATTAGCTATCCTAGTAGCAGCCTCTGTCCGTGAAGCAGATACAGTACAGAGTCAGAGAATATTCCACATAAGCACTTGGGGTGAGGACAGGGGATGAGTTTTAGGTATAACCTTTTCAGGAAGGGTAGCTGAAGACTAGAAAAATTGACAGTAACTCATAATCTTTTATAAAGAGGAATATTAATGACTTGGTCTGGAAGGATGATATCAGGTATTTCTTTTTAGATATTGATCATGATGGCATGATCTGTGATTCTTTTGAAAGTCTGCAAATTTAGTTCCTCTTGTGGAAAAAGTAGTAGGAATAGGATTGCCAACTTTCTGATAGCAGAAAACTGAACACCCTTGCCCCGCCCCCTGCCCTGAGGACCCACCTCTGTCCTACCTCTTATCCGGGGGCACCCTGTGCTCACTCTATCCCCCCTCCCTCTGTCGTTCGCTCTCCCCCACCCTCACTCACTCATTTTCCCCAGGCTAGGGTGAGGGCTCCAGCTGGAGATGCAGGCTCTGGGGTGGGGCCAGGGGTGAGGGGTTTGGAGTGCGGGAGTGGGCTCTGTGTGGAAGGGTGGGGCTGAGGAATTGTAGTGTGGGAGGGGGCTCCAGGCTGGGGCAGGAGGTTGGGATGTGGGAGAAGGTGAGGGCTCCGGCTCAGGGTGTGGGATCTGGGATGGGGCTGGGGATGAAGGGTTGTCAGGGATTCCTCCCCACTCTGAACTCTAGGGTACAGATGTGGGGACCTGCATGAAAAGACCCCCAAACTTATTTTACCAGCTTAGGTTAAAACTTCCCCAAGACACAAGTTTCTCCTGTGTCTGGAACAGTATGCTGCCACCATCAGGCGTTACCCCTAGAACTAGGGGAGGGCCACTTGGAGCCCCCTTTCTTTCCCCAAAATCCCCCCAAGCCTATACCTCTCTCTTCCTGGGAAAGGCTTGAGGAAAAACCCCTCACCAGTTTTGCTAGATGAGCCTGATCCAAAAGCCTGGATTTATACAATGGAAAAAATCAGTCAGATTTTTAAAAGGAAGATTTTAATTAAAGGAAAAGATAACAAAATTTCTATAGGCATTAGGAAAAAAACACTTTACAGTTACAATAGGAATTAAAGAAAAAACCCACACCACAGAGGAATTCCTCCCCCCCTTTGTTGAGTTTAAAGTACAGAGGAAACACAGGATACCTTCCAAAAACCTGAGAAATTCACAAATGAAAAAACCAATATAAGCTACAGCCTTGCCTGGCTAAATTACTTACTGTTTCTGGTGAAAAAGAATATAGATTAGATGGAGAGAAGAAAACTCTTTGATTCCCCTGAAAGCCCAGAGCGAGTGAGAGACAACAGACAAAGCACTTTCCCTCCCCCCTGGTTTGAAAGTATCTTCGGTCCCCATTGGTTCTTTTGGTGAGGTGCCAACCAGGTTTCTTTTAGGTTCTTAACCCCTTAGAGGTAAGCAGAAATTCTAGGCTACTTTATGCTTATGACAGGGATACAGGAGGGGGCTCCTGGCTGAGGCTGAAGGGTTTGGAATCTAGAAGGGGCTTCCTGGCTAGGGTGGGGGTTGAGGTGTGGGAGGGAGTGAAGGCTCTGGCTGGGCATGCAGCCAGAAATGAGGGTTCAGAGTGAGGGAGGGAGCTCCAGGCTGGGGCAGGTGCTAGGTTGTGGGAGGGAGTGATGGCTCCAGTTGGAGGTGTGAGGCCAGGGATATGGGATTTGAGGTCCAGAAGGGAGCGCTGGGGCTGAGGTGGGGCTGAGGGGATCAGAGTGTGCAAGGGGTGCAGGCGTTGATTACCTCAGACAGCTCCTGGGGAATGGTGACAAGTCTCTCTGGCTACTAGTCAGAGGCGAGGCCAGGTTACTCCACTTGCTGCCCTCACCCGCAGGCACACCACCCACAGAGCTGTCACTGGTTGCAGTTCCTGGCCAATGGGAGCTGCAGAGCTGGCGCACGGGGTGAAGGCAGCACGTGGAGCCTCCCTGACTGCCCCTGCACCTAAGGACCGGAGGGACATACGGGCAGCTTCTGAGAGCTGCATGGAGCCAAGTAGGGAGCCTGCCTTAACCCCACTATGCTGCTGACCAGACTTTTAATAGCCTGGTGAGCTTTAGAGGTTTATGTTGAATAATGTTGTGTTTTGGAGATCTGGAGATTAACAGGTATTATCATCAGACCTGTACAAATCTCAGTTGGACATCACTGGGAGGAAGGGTAGGATTGCTACTAAGGATGTGAAAGTATTGCTGTGGCAAACCAAGGCAAATCCAAAGTGTACCCTAAGGCTCCTCTCTTTAAACTCCTTTGTTTCTCAAACAATTACATGAAATTGAAAAGAGTGACAATTTAATAATTATGTATCATTCAGCATACAAGACAATAGGGAAATATGAGAGTCCAAAAAGGTGTTAGATTTGTTGTTACTACACAAATTACCTTTAAAAGCAAAGCAAATGATGGGGCTACTAATATAATACATGAAGTATGAAATATAAGTGCTGCAGGTTAATACCGTATTATGAAAATCTGCATATTGGTGGTTTGAGATTGTTTAATATTATGCATTGTATAGAACAGCGTGGAAATACAATACTTCTATTACAGTGGAATACTTTTAATTAGTACACTCTGCTGGAGTTAGAAAACATGCTTATTAAGCTATTGACTTATTCCTGGTGTCTGTATTTCTTTCTGTGGTGTCTGAGACAATAACAAATTTACATTAGTAAGCACAGTCCACACCTGCATATTACTCTTAATAGGCTTGCAAAAAACACTTTATGCCACTTGAGTGGAGTAGGGCCATGTTTACATTTACCAGGGATTGATGCTGCTGCGATCAAGGCAGCAGGGGTCGATTTTACGGATCTAGTGAAGACCCTCTAAATCGACTGCTCTCTGGTCAACTCTGGTACTCTACTGAATTAAGAGGAGTAAGGTAAGTCAACAGGAGAGCATCTCCTGTTGACACAGCGCAGTGTAGACACCGAAGTAAGTCAATCTAAGCTACTTCGACTCCTGCTATGTTATTCATGTAGCCGGAGTAGTGTAACTTAGGTCCACTAACCCCGGCAATGTGTGCATTTTATGTGTTCTTAATTACTGAAGTACATGACACTTCCTGTTTTCTGGCAGTTGTACAGTTCAGCATTTATACTGTTTGCATTTGACCGGTGCAGCATTCATCATGGTGATGATTAACAACAAAAGAGTACTGTTTTCATTTTATCAAGTAGTATGAAAGAGTAAGAAGTACATCTCATGATGAATTGTTAAATATGTTTGAATATTAGGGCTTAACTACACAAACAGTAGGCAGCTAGGTGGTGAATCTAATAGACAATAGTCTGCCGCAGTTTAACTGTTTGTGTGGACCCTGCTTAAGTTCATTAACAATTTGTTAATGGTTTTTTCTTCTAATCCTCTAGATTGGACTATATCAACTGAACTGTTAATGTGCATCAGCAAGGTCTATGTGGACAGTTAGAGCGCAGCAGGCTAGCGCAGGGTAGAGTCACAGCCCAGCCTGCCATGAACTTAATGTTCATGTAGACAAGCCGTTGGTATTGATTCAACATATATTTGATATTTTTAAGCAATGTGGAAAATAATCCACAATTGCTTCTAGTGGCTGTCCAGTGTCTTAAATAAAATAACTTTACAGAAACATCTTGGGCACTACAGGTAGGCTCAGATATACCAGTGATAATGATCAAATTAATTTGCAGTTATATTTTGCATTTATCTATCATACTTTCAGATTCAGGGAAAAAGGGACCTTTTTCCTTTAATTTGATTCTACTATATCATACTTTCAGATTCGGGGAGAAGGGGACCTTTTTCCTTTAATTTGATTCTACTATATTGTAACTGAACTATGTGACAACCACAGGAGATATAATCTCATCCCTATTGTGCTCATTGATTTATCTGGATTTTACTTTATGTCAGTGTTCCTGTTGTTTAGAGGTCAGGTTGCATTGTGACTTTCTGCTTTAGACAAACCTCAGCTAGGACTGCAGTTGAAACCAGGGAATTTATTAACCCCCTATTCCCTTACTATTGATACGTTACAAGGCTGAATAGTTCTTACATATTTTGGCTATGATATTTGAAATTAGTTCAGTCTAAACTCTTATTCTTATAAACTGTGTAGCTTTGAATGTCATAAGTGTGAAGTAGCCTAGAATTATTGTTTACCTGTAAGGGGTTAAGCTAAAGGTAACCTGAGAGGTGGACAACTGACCAATGAGAAATTCCTCAGGAGACAAAGGATTTTAAGTTTCAGTTTCTCTCTGGGTCTCTCTCTGTTCACCTCGCCTATGGAATGAACACAGCTATGTCTTTCACTGTAACTACAAGATTCTATCAAGTACTGTAGTCAGTAAGTTTACCTTCTTTTTATCACTTGGAGGGTTCTCAGTGGTGAGGGTTGGCTGGGTGCTTCTTGATATTGTAAGCTTCAACAGAGATATCAACAGTGGGAGAAAGTTGCCTCGGGGCAGAGGTTTGGTTTCTGAATCCTTTTGTTGATTATGGTAGGTGCTGTTCTATTGATGGTTATAAGGGATTTATTCCTTTCTTTTTTCTTTTATTAAAATCTTTCTTTTAAGAAGCTGACTGCTTGTTTTCCATTGTGTAAGATCCTGGTTTTGGATCGGGCACGTCTCGCAGGATCAGGCGAGGTTTGGTTTTTTTATTCTCTCAAGCTTTCCAGGGAAGGAAGAAGTTTGGGGGGTTAGTGGAAAGGGAAAGAAGGGTCCCAAACTACCCTAGACCTAGTTTGGTGGTGGCAGCATACCAGGTCCAGATACAGAAGAAGTTGTGTTCTGGGGGAAAACATTTTAACCCAAGCTGGTAAAATAAGCTTCGGGGGGTTCTTTCTTTTTTCATGTGATACCCCACATCTGTACCCTAGAGTTCAGAGTGGGGAGGCAATCCTGACAGAATACATTGATTATTTGGTGCACTGAATAAAGATACGCTGCAAAATGAGATCACTTCTAAACCCCTGTTTTTTTAAATGCTCACAACTTTTCAAAATAGTCATCTTTTGAAATGTTCAATGTTTAGTTGATCTTGGAAAAAACAAATGCCTATTGCTGAACCTGCTCAGGAGCATTTTTTTTAGTGAATTTTAACTTTCATTTTTAATTCTCTCTGCCTTTTCATGTAAACAAAGGCATAAATCCTCATTGAAAATTCTATCCGTGACCAGTATCAGATTTGTGCCATTTTTGCTGTAACCCTTTTTATAAAACATGTGATTAGAATTTCATGGGGAAAATGAATGTTTGTTTTTTTTTTTAATTTGTTTGGTTTTCTGAGTGTTCTACTCAAAAATGGCTGAAGGAAATTTGGTGAAGCTTTCAGAATTTTTTTTTTCAGTTTGAGATTAATGCATGGAGAAGTTCAGCCCTAATGGTGAATATTCTGAAAAATTCCCAGGGCATAAAAACAGGGCTCTATTGAAAACTGCTTTCCAACCATTGGACCTAATATCACAAGGACTTAACTACATGTTTAGCTTTATGTACTGTGAGTAATACCATTGATGTCAAAGGAACAACTCAGTGTTTACAGTTAAGTAGAGACACAAGTCTTTGTGGGATTGGGGTCTCATCATGGCTTCAGCTGTGAAGTCCCTATTGCTTCCAAATTGTTTTTTCTTAACAGGGCTACTGGAATTATTGAGTCACTTCAGGAAACAAATGGTATTAACCTTTATTACTTGCAACATTCTGAACTACAAAAAATAAAGCTGATTGTTAAGTTATGAACTTTTCTCATTATCTCAATGTACCTTTGTTTATGAAGTTTGCTTGATCATCAGAAGAGTTCTGTACCCATGGGTTCCAGGGAAGCCAATGAGAAATGCAAGTAGTTAATACCTGTGAAAATCAGGCCAAGTATATGCAGAGTGTATGGCACAGTTTACTATGACATATAAGGCTGCCTGTTTTTAAAGACAGATCAAGGGTTTGTAAACTAGCAATAGAGATTTCTGTATAGTCTGATTCAGTTTTTCTGACTTTTTTTAAACTGTATTTGTATTGTCTTTACTTTTTCTGCTTGAGGAAAACCAATAAATTTCATGCAAATTTGACCACATTCTCTTGTTAATTTCAGTGGCTTCAGCTGTGAAGTCCCTATTACTTCCCCTCCAGTTTTGCCAAAAAGAAGCAGTGTCACTATGCCAAAATACAGTTTGAATAGAATGGAAAAGCTTAAGTGGTTAGTTTTTTATTAGATAGCTGTGAAATAATTCAGGTCCTTTACAGTACAATGCTTTAGGAGAGGGTAGGAGTAATTGTAAAGATTTTAGTCGTTATTTGTAGCTGTCCGTTCATATTTTAAGTAGGTAACTTAAATACACATCAGAAACTAATGGTATGTATTAATGGCATAAACTTTATTATTTTCAAGAGTTTGTTTTCTGCTTTAGAGCTGATCCTGCGGCACCTGCTACTCATGAGATAAATCTCATTGACATTGTGGCAGAAGTGGATCCTTATGCAATGATCTTATGCAGTTAGGCACCCAATTTCCTCAGGTATCTTTGAAAAATCCCAACCTTAATGTTAGTTTACATTTGCAGTTGCTGGTAGGTAAAATCAGAAAAGCCATTAACTAAATCCTATGGAGTGTTTTTGATTTTTGTTCCCGTTTCATTCTTATTTTCCTAATGTTTTGTTTTCTTCTGTTCCTCTAGAACTTTCTTATACAAGAGGCTAAACGTTGATTAAAATTTGCAGAATGAAAAGATGGCACAGGCACTGCTGGTACCACCGGGACCTGACAGCTTCTTCTACTTCACGAGAGAGTCTCTTGCAGCTATTGAACAACGTATCACTGAAGAAAAGGCTAATCATCTCAAACAAGACCATAAAGATGATGATGTCAGTGGAGAAAATGGTCCAAAGCCAGATAGTGACTTGGAAGCAGGAAAGACACTCCCATTTATTTATGGTGACATACCTCCGGGAATGGTGTCTGAACCTTTGGAGGACCTGGACCCATATTACATCAATAAAAAGGTAGCTGTTTACTAAACCTAATTTTATGCTGCATCTGTTGAATTTATTGCAGATTTAAATCTAAATCCAAAATTTATTTAGATTTTAAAACCTACTGTAGCCATGGGAGTCGCCATCTTGGCAGCCTCAGTGAAAGTTAGATATGTCCTGTGATGTCACAGACACGAATTGACTTTTGTGGCCACAGAATGAATTTACAGTATTTGTAAATGTTCCATTTTTGGTAGGATGCACTGCTTTTCAGTGACTGCCATATATTCCTCGGAGTGCTTGCCATCTGTGCAGGGAGGGAGACGTGGTTTGCCTTCCTGCTTATTGCTTCCTGCTCCCTATTCTTGTTTGTGTCCTGGTTCCTGACCCGTGGACTCAGTGTTCCAGTTTGTGTGTGTACACATAGTGTTGAGTATATGCAGCTACTCCGGGCCTGCTTCTATATACCTGGCATTTGAACAGTTGTATTTTGTTCAGGCTGTTACTGACTTACCTGGTTCATGGCAATTACAGGTTTTGATTGACCACCTACCTATGTGATTTCCTTCAATTTCCTTATGTTTTGGGGTTGCTGCTCTGGGGTGCACCAGGTTGTAATGTTATGGCAACTAATGCTTCTATTCTGAAGCCTATACATCGTATGGCTGTTGACTTGTGATACTTAGTTTGGAAAATTCCACATAATGTGCAGATTCTGCAATTTTCCACTGCTTAGGCTGCGTTGACATTGATATTTATGGTGGACTCCCAGAGCCCAAGTCCTTTTTTGATACGGCTGTGCAGAGTCTCAACAAGTATTTTGAGACTGGAGATTCTGTTCTGCTAAAGACTAATGTGTTTTTTGATGGTCGACAGAAGCCCAACAAAACTGTGTGTGAGTTTGCTTGTTTGCAGTGATTGGCCCAGGACTGTGAACCTGGAGATGGTATGATCATGCTCAGGGATATATTGTGATTGGTATAGTAAATTACCAGTTGAGCGAATGGTTACTGAGTGAAAAAAGATGACAGAATTCTAACTTTTGATCCCATGGTTCCTAAAAGTGAGGCATTTGAGAGGGCTCAAGACGAAAGGTGTTCTGTGTCTCGGACTGCTGCTATCTTTTTGTTTACGCTTTGTGACAAAGCTCCAAGTTTATACTTGTGGGTCCTGCGCTTCCTGGCAGATTTAGGGGCCTCAGAAACTCATCTAGGCCCCAGAGTGACCTCCCTTTCTCAGTATAATTGGCAAGAGTCACCGCCTAGTGAGTTACCTTCATCACAGGCCAATATGGAAGATGGAAAAAGGGGGGAGCCCAGGCCTTCCCTCTACTCCGGGCTCCAGCCCAGGGACCCTAATAGTATCAGCTAAGATGGCTGACCTTTTATCCACAAAACACAATGCAATTCCCTAGGCTACTTCCCCACAGCAGTCCCCGCTTCTTCAAACTCCACTTCACCCTTACCTCAGGGCCTCCTTCCTTCTGTATGATATGTTGTCCACCACTCAGTCTCACCAACAGCACAACTTCCTCTCTCAGCTCCTGACACCCACAGCCACCTGACTAACTGGGACGTTTTTATCTGGTTTCAGCCAGTCCCTGATTGGCTTCAGGTATCCCAATCAGGCTAGCTGTTTCTACTCCTTTCTAGAAGGTTCTTAATTGGCCCCAGGTGTCTTGATTGGCCTGGAATAGCCTTTGTTTGGCTATCCAGGGAACAGGGACCTGCACATCCTGAGACTAATATACCTGCCTTCCAGCACTCTCTTATATCCTTCTGGTCTGACTCCGTCACAGCTTATACCATCAGCCACTCCCCTTACTTCCATCTTCCAGAATCAGATGACACACGTACTTCTGTCCTATAGCTTCAGTAACGAAAGTTAACAGCTCCTCATTATTTCCGCTATAGTATGGATCGCTTAGCCAGTTTCCCTGCTCATCTAGGTAGAACTGCTATGTGCTGGGCTTGTGGGAAGGAAGGACATTTGACATTAGTATGTTGTTGTACACTGTTTCACAATGATCAGAGGCCTCAACTGCATACTATGAATGTGAAGTTGCATTAGATCACCTTTACCCAGGACCCTAATGTTTTCTTTATGATCTTCTCATATGGCAAGGTGCTAGAGCTGGTATCCTGTATTGTAGAAATTAATGGTATGCTGCTGAAGTTCATGGTGGATAAAGGTGTTGTGATTCATGTTCTCCCATTTGGGTTAGTTCATAATCTGGACATTAGCATGACTTCAATAATTATAAAAGCTTGGAAATTTGTATGTTTTGCAGACAGTGGGTGAAGCTGTATGCTCTGGGCTGTACAAAGACATAGCCTCTATGTAACATGCATAGAGGTGTATGCAGTTACTCAGGACCTCCTGATACATACCTGTCATTTGAACTGTTATATTAGTTGATATATAATATAAAGACAGTACAGTATAGTAAGGCTATGAGCTTGTCTTCACTACAGGGAGATTGACACTGCTGCAATCTATGGTGCAATCTAGGTGCAATCCACCTCTCGGAGAAAAATAAACTAAGTCAGCCAGAGAGCATCTCCTGTTGACGCAGTGCAGTGAAGACACCAGGATAAGGTGACGTAAGCTGTGTTGTCTCCAGCTACATTATTCACGTAGCTGGGGTAGAGTAACTTAGGTTGACTTAACCCGGTAGTGAAGACAAGCCCCACTAGAGGGGAGGCTGTTCTAGATTTAATTTTAACAGATAGGAAAGAACTTGTTGAGAGTTTGAAAGTGAAAGGCAACTTGGGTGAAAGTGATCAAGAAATGGCAGAGTTCACCATTCCAAGAAATGGTAGGAGGGAGAACAACACAATAAAGACAATGTATTTCAAGAAAGCAGACTTCAGCAAACTCACAGATTTGGTAGGTAAAATTACATTGGAAGCAAGTCTAAGGAAACATTATTAAGGGCACAAGAGCAAATTATCCCTCTGCATAGGAAAGATAGGAAGAATGGTGGGAGATCACTCTGGCTTAACCAGGTGATCTTCAATGATCTAAAATTCAAAGAAGAGTCTTACAAAAGGTGGAAACTTGGTCAAATTACAAAGGATGAATATGAACAAACAACACAAGTATGTAAGGACAAAATTAGAGAAGCCAAGGTACAAAACGAGCTCAAATTAGCTAGGGATATAAAGGAAACAAGAAAACATCCTACAAATACACTAGAAGCAAGAGGAAGACTAAAGACAGAGTAGACCCGTCACAAAATGAGGCAGGAAAGACAATGGCAGAGATGCTTAATGACTTTTTTGTTTCAGTTTTCACAAATAGGTTGATGGCGATTGGACATCTAACATAGTGAATGAGAGTGAAAATGAGATAAGATCTAAAATAGGGAAAGAACAAGTCAAAAATTACTTAGACAAGTTAGATATCTTCAAATCACCAGGGCCTGATGAAATGTATCCTAGAATACTGAAGGAGCTGACTGAGGAGATATCTGAGCCATTAGCTTATCTTTGAAAAGTCATGGAAGATGGGAGATATTCCAGAAGACTGGAAAATAGCAGATATAGTGCCCATCTATAAAAAATAAAATAAGGATAACCTGGGGAATTATAGACCACTCAGCTTAACTTCTGTACCCGGAAAGATAATAGAGTATCGAATTAATTAATTTTCAAACACCTAGAAGATAGTAAGGTGGTAAATAACAGCATGGATTGGTCAAGAACAAATCATGTCAAACCAACCTGAGAGATTTCTTTGAGAGGGTAAAAAGCCTTGTGGCTGGGGGGAAGCAGTAGATGTGGCATATCTTGACTTTTTAGTAAGGCTTTTGATATTGTATCTCATGACCGTCTCATAAACAAACTAGGGAAATACGATCTAGATGGAGCTACTATAAGGCGGGTGTATAACTGGTTGGAAAACTGTTCCCAAAGAGTAATCATCAGTGGTTCACAATCATGCTGGAAGGGCATAATGAGTGGGGTCCCGCAGGGATAGGTTCTGGGTCTGGTTCTGTTCAATATCTTCATCAGTGATTTAGATAACAGCATAGAGAGTATATTTGCGGATGATACCAAGAGCATTTGCAGATGATACCAAGTTGGGTTGTAAGTGCTTTGGAAGATGGGATTAAAATTCAAAATGAACTGGATAAATGGTCTGAAGTAACTAGGCTGAAATTCAAAAAGGATAAATGCAAAGGAAGGAACAATCAGTTGCACAAATATAAAATGGGAAATGACTGCCTAGGAAGGAGTACTGTGGAAAGGGATCTGGAAGTTAGTGGATCACAAGCTAAATATGAATCAACAGTGTAACGCTGTTGGAAAAAATAGCAAACATCATTCTGGAATGTATTAGCAGGAGTATTGTAAGCAAGACATGAGAAGTAATTCTTCTGCTCTACTCTGCATTGATTCGGCCTCAACTGGATTATTGTGTCCAGTTCTGTTTGCCACAGTTCAGGAAAGAGATGGACAAATTGGAGAAACTCCAGAGAAGAGCAACAAAAATGATTAAAGGTCTAGAAAATGACCTATGAGGGAAGATTGAAAAAACTGGTTTAGTTTAGTATGGAGAAGAGAAGACTAAGAAGGGATGTGATAACAGTTTTCAAATACATAAAAGGTTGTTACAAGGAGGAGGGAGAAAAATGTTTTTTCTTAAACTTTGAGGATAGGACAAAAAGAAATGGGCTTAAATTGCAACAAGGGTGGTTTAGGTTGGCATTAGGAAAAACTTCATAACTCTCAGGGTGGTTAAGCATTGAAATAAATTGTCTAGGAAGGTTGTGGAATCTCCATCATTGTTACACAAACACCTGTCAGGCGTGGTCTAGATAATACTTAGTCCTGCCTTGAGTTCAGGGGACTGGACTAGATGACTGGTCGAGGTCCCTTCCTGTCTATGACTCTATTGACCCAAGTGCAGAGGTCTTGTACAAGGTCCTCTGTGCCACTTGCAATTCATTATGGCTGTGTGGGTAGCTGCTGGCAGAATGAGAAATAATTAGTTCTAAATTAAGGGAAAGTATCAGGAAAATAGCTTATCATTGCCTGTACTAGAAATTCAAAAGATCAATGAAGAGCTGTAGCATAATTTTAAAATGAATTGGAAAATGAATTGAATATATCAGTTACTGAAAATTGCTCTTGAAATGAAATTGACAGGTTAAACAAATAAAGCCTATTGTGCATGTAAAGTAACATGAACTTCAGAGGTATTAAGAATGCTTATTAACTAACTGTTGTTGATTCTACATAGAAAGTGAAATGTAAATGAAAGCTGGGGTCCCTCTGCCTCATTTCATCATCAATAATATACATTTATCTGAAAGTAAATGGTTAATGACTATAACTAATTGGTTTGGGATCAATATAAAAGCCTGGCACCATTGAAGAAAATTCCTTCTTTTCTACTAAGCCCTACTAAAACTTTAATATATTCTGTTGTTAATATGTAAAGACTAGGCAACATGACCTATTACTAAATGTTGCTGTTGATCTTAAGTTTTATAAATGCTTGTTTTACTAAATATTAAGCTACATTTGAACTTGACAGGATTCTGTTAAAGCTGCATACGTTTATAAACAAACAAAAAATTGTTAAAGCCTGTTAGCAGTTTTATTCTTTTTTTTTTTTTTCTTTTCTTTGCAGGAGTTCCATAGCCTAGGTCAACTGCTATAAAAGTTGGCTCTCCAGTGCTTGCAAGCCTTCCCCTATTGGTTAACAGTTTCATTGTTCAGGTGAAATATAGCTGTCATAGGAGTTCATGGATGCAGAGGAATAATTGATCTCTTGGGCACCTAGGGCTAGTCTTATCAAAGCATCTTGAATTGGACCCTGTGTTCAGTAAAGAACAAGTATAGAGCATGGAGTACTGGGGTAATGTGCTCATGCAACCTGCATTACTAAGTAATTGGGATGCTGCTTTTTATACCAAATAGCACTATTTCAGGGCAGTTAGTTTCAGTTTTGGATAAGAATTACAATAATCACACTTGCAGGTTACAAATGCATGCACCATTGTAGCTAGGTCTGAGTCCAATAGGCCAGTTCTTATGAAAATGGATGGTTTTTAACACCAAGTCTATTTAGTCATCTACTAAATTTGATCCCCAAAGGACCCCAAGGCTGCAGGCTGACGAAACAATCTGAAGTCAAATGTCCTCAGTAACAGGGATGTTAGAGCAGAGAAGTTCGTCACCCTTCCCACTAGAGTCACCTTAGTCTTGCTTGGGTTTGTATTGAGGCATCTTCTCTATATCCAAGTGCAGACTTCAACTAGGCATTGAGAAAGGTGGGAGAGAGTGCTATTTACATTTGATTTAGGGGAGCTACACAACACATGTAATCTATTGCTGATTCTTCAAACTTCTGCATATCTGTTGAATAATTTCAGCGAAAGTCTTATTTCAGCTAATTAGCAGTTATTTTTCTTTCTGAATACTTGAGGTTAAGTGGTGAAATAAGAGATGTAGTTGTGCAACTCAATCCTGCAAATACACAAGTAAACAATTTTACTGCTGTAAGTATGCCACTGATGACAATGGGACTACGCATATGAGTAAAGACATTGACCTTGTATGTGTTTACAGGATCAGGCCTATGAAGGGGAAGCTTAAAGATTTTTTTTTTTTTTTTTAAAAATACCCATACATTTCCAACAGGAAAATTGACTTTCCCTTATTAGAAATAGTACCAATAGAAGAAGACTACCATGGTGATTATGGAAGCCATAGACTGATGATGAGATGTGGGGAACAAATCATGAGAGAATGCAAAATGGAAAGTTGATGCAGAAGATTGTGAAACAAAGCTGAAATCAGTTTGAAAAAAGAAAACAAAATTAGAAACAAATTGTGGCTGTGCAGAAATGAACACACAATAATAAAATGATACTTTAAATACATAATCAGGAAGAAATTGATGGAATAAAGCATTATCCCGTTAAGGAAAAGGAGGGAGTTGATAATTTAGGAACAGGTTATAGCCTATAATTAAATCCACCATCTGTGTAGTATGGAAGCTACAAGTAAGAAAATACAAACAACATGAAATAGTGAAAGAAAAAGAATGACTTCCTCCCAATTCGATACTGGAGTTTAATAGTCTTATTGGATCAGAAGTAAACATAAAAGATCAAAGAAAAAGATATAACTCCAGTTTTTAAGAAAATAACACGAGACAGAAAAAAATCATTTTCTGAATCTGACAATAGTTGCAGGCACAATTCTAGAAATATGAAAAAGGAAAATATCCCACAGTTTCTCTATCACTCTGTTTGACTCTGTCTCCCAAGTGTCTAGCCGTTCTAAAATGTTTATATGGACAGTCCTAATGGTAGTTACATTGTGCCACTGAGAAGACAACAAATCCATAAAATACCAGGGTGTGTCTGCTACACAATTCCAAAGTGCTGCAATGTAAGATGAACCTAATATCAAAAAGTGCTTGACTTGTGCAAATGGCCATTCAAGTGCTCAAAAAAAATATTGTTTGAGAGTTAAAGTTCCTCTTTGGACATGCAAATTGGACCCCGCGTGTCACTAATATCATTGGGTTCGTTTTTCACCTTTAAAGAGAGGTTAAAGTCATGCCCATGTTTGCCCCCACTTTGGATTATTTGATCATATCTGAGGTAAATGTAGAAATAAAGATTTCTTTTAAAAGAGAAAGAGACACCATTAATGTCTTTCTTCTTCTTATTATTATTGCTGCTGACATTTATGACCTAATGCTTGTTTGTGTGAGTAGTTCCATTAAACCATGAAAAGTAAATGGGATGACTAACGTGAATAACAGCAGCAGACTCAAACTTTACAGCAATGCTGTATATCAGGCAACATAAACATAACTAACAGTGAAAACTGCTTAATTGAGATTGAAAATGTTTGTTCATGCTTTCTAAATGAATATTTTCCTTTCCACAGACTTTTATAGTATTGAATAGAGGGAAGGCAATCTTCCGATTCAGTGCCACACCTGCCTTGTACATTTTATCTCCATTCCATCCACTTAGAAAAGCAGCTATCAAGATTTTGGTTCATTCATATCCTTATCATGTGGTTTGTTTAGAATGGGTCTGTTTTAATATTTAGTAAAATTGGGTTGTTTTAATATTTAAATATGTTTCTGTTTGTAATTCCTCCTCTTACAGTAAATCTGAATTAAATTAATCACATTGATTGAACCACCAATTAAATTCAGTGAAAGAAAGAGATACTGTATACTCTTAGAATACAGAATTAGCATTAGGATCCACTGTTTTAACATTTTTCTTATAACTTTAATTGATAGTTACTTTTATGAAATTCCTTAATTTGTATCATATACATTTATTAACAGTTCATATCCTAGAAAACTGCTTACATTTCATGTGATACAGTTTCTTGCATTTAACTTATCGTATGTTCCTTGACTAAAATCTACATTATTCAGCATACTTATTATGTGCACTATTCTGACTAATTGTGTGTTTATGACATTGAGTAGACCTCCAGACTGGGCAAAGAATGTAGAGTAAGTAAAAATGATGTTATGAAGTATATATTTGCTTCACAGAGATGTTAAGAATTAACTAATTAATGTTTGTACAGTGCTTTGAAAATGTAATATGATGTATCAAGAGCTGAACCTTATTTACTTATTATTTCTAAAATTAGATCTTTGCTTTGTCACCCAGCTCTCTTTAGTTTGATCACAGCATATTATGCATGTCAGACTCTGGTGGAAGCGAGGCTGTGATATTGCTATAATTTTAGCAATACAAAGTTCTCTTCACTATTGGCATAAACCACTTATCTACTGAGCTATGTTCCTCTTTTACTTAGAAGGAAGATAGCTATTCAGAAGGAAAATAATACTATTAGTCTCCCTAAGATGCTTTACTTGGCCATAATGAACCATCTATTTTTCTTTAAATATAAAAATGAAAAATGGGTCACTGACTTGAATTCAAGCAAATGGCAAGTACATGTCTTACATTGGCAAGATCCATCAGGAAAACATTGTATCTAATTTCTGACCCCTCAAAAGTCTTTCACAAAGGGAAAATAAAATATTCCCCCAATGAAAGGGAAGCTCCTCCTAGGACTGTTTTCTAAAAACCTCTGCTAGCCCCACTGTAGTCCACAATATAGGAACACTTCATTAATGTCTGGTGCACTTAATTAATTCTCACCTAGAACAGTCTCTAGTGTCACAGCAAATCAGCCCAAAGCAGCCCAAAACTGCTTAATTGAGATTGAAAATGTTTGTTCATGCTTTCTAAAGGAGCTGTACTTTGTTCCCTCACTCTTTCGCTCCAATCTTGAATAGACCCTAGCCAAGAATCTGGTCCCAGGTGTTCATATGACTTTGTTAGATCTATCAGCTGCTTTTGATGTCCTTGATTATGAGGTGTTATTGACTTGCTTTCACACTGTAATGGGAGTGGATCTTTTTTTTGGGTGGCTCCATTCCTTCCTTGCCTGATTATTTCTATATGTTGGAGTTGGGCATTTACTCATGATCCTATTGACTTCAGCAGGCTTTGGATCAATCCCTAGATCTCTAGTTAATCCAACCAACTGATGTTGTCAAATGACTTATACAGTCTGTGTGTGAGACTGACACTTGGATGAGAACTAGCTAACTGAAGCTTACTCCATGTAGGACAGAGATGAAGCTGTTAGGTTGGGGAAAGCTTCCAGGAATTATGGTGAGGACCAGATTTTCTTGTGTGTGTGTTCATCATTAACATAAACAATCTGAGAATATTATTAATGGCCAGCTGCCATTAGACAGTCATATATCAAAAGTCTCTCAAGAGGCCTTTCTTCAACTTCATCCAGACAGGAGATTGTGATGGCATTTATTAGATATGACCCTTGCTACTATAATCCAGGCCTTGTTCCTTAATGCTGAATTACTTCAGTGTGCTCTACAGTGTTCTACTCCTCAAGTCAATTCAGAAAGTGAAACAAGTGTAGAATATAGCAGTCTTTTTACTGAGTCATGTTTCTTAAAGGGAGCACAAAACGTTGGAGCTTCCTGATCTCCATTGCCTACCTGTTTGGTTCAGGGTGGAATTTAAGGTGTTTGTTTTTATAAATAAAGCCTTAAGCATCTTCGGATCTGCCTGTTTTCAAAAACTCTCTCTCCTTCTCTCTATGGACAAGAAGGGAAGTGGAGCCTCTCAGTATAAAAGAGGGAGTTGCTAATGGCGAGCCTTGGGGAACCATCAATTCTGGAACCTACTTCCACCTCAGACCTTTCAGAAATAGCCCAGGTTTCTTCAGATTCAGGGCATGCTTGAAGGCCCATCTCTGAGACCTAACACCCATTCTTAATCCTGGATGCAAGAAAATTGACTTGAGGTGTTTTCTGATGCTGTTTATTTTTTTTAACAAAAGCAACTTTAGGTGATTTTTACACATTTTTAGATTATACAAGATCAGACGTGTTATCTGGCACTTTACAAACTGGAAAGCTCTATAAACCAGCCTTTCAGGAGTGGGTGCAGGGTATGGTCTCTAACAGGGAATTTGGGTATGGGAGGGGGCTCAGGGCAGAGGGTTGGGGCATGGGAAGGGTTTTTAGGGTGTCACCTCTGGGTGGTGCTCACCTCAGGTGACTCCCTGAAAGCAGCGACATGTGTGGAGAGGTGTAGGTAGGCATCCATGAGGGCTCTGTTTGCTGCCCCTCCCACGAGTGCTGGCTCCACAGCTCTCATTGGCCAGGGACTGTGGCCAATGAGAGCTATGGGGGTGGCACCTGCAGGTGGAGACAGTGCTCAGAGTTACATGGCCGTGCCTCTGCCTAGGGAGCATTAACCTTGGCCAATGGGAGCTGTAGGGGCACTATGCCAAGCCGCCTGCACATGCCGGCACTTGCCGGAAGCCAACTGAAGTGAGCACTGCCCAGATCCAGCACCCTGAAACCCCTCCTGCATCCCAACCCCTACCCCAAGTCCCCTTCTGCACCCAAACTCCCTCTTAAAGTCCCTGCCCCAGCCCTCAGCCCCCTCCCTCTTAGTTAACCAGAATTTTTGACTTACCAGAGCCCCCCATTCTCCAACAAAGCTGTAGAAAAAGCTATTACTTTATATTGTTTTTGCTCACCTCTTGAGCCCTGTCCATTTGAACTTATGCTAATGAAGGATATTGTATTTACTGACAGATATAGATAAAAATAGCAACATCAAAAATAATTTAAACATTTTTTACCTTTTCTAAAATATTTTTTCTGTAATGTATTTATTCGTGCACAAGATATATTCGTGTAGGGAAGTATAAAGATTTTATCTTCACTTGTTCGAGACAACCTGCATAACTCTAACTTGAGGATTTGCCATTTGTGAGTAATGCCCCCAATTCTTGTTAAGAAAGCTTGCTAGCATGCAAGTTTATATATAATATAGATATAATAATTTTTTTGTTCTTCTGCATTGTGTGAACAACTTTCATTGGCAGGAACTGTCTTTGCAACCAGTGCTGTTCCTTACTTGGCTACAGAGTAACTGAAGAGCAGTATAACTGCTCCCTCTTCATAAAGTGCTGAATGTTCTGCCTCTGCATTGCCCCAAGTCCAGGCCAACTCGTGCAATACAGATGCAATAGTTTAGTTAGGATGTCTCCTGGCCGGCCATCAAATAACTGTAGCAAGGGTTGTATCTCACTGAGAGAGTTATGTATGCAGATGTCCATGGTGTAACTTTTCTTTAGGTAAACAGATTTTCTGTAAAGAGACATTCTTTGGGTTCTAAATTCACTTTTTTAAAAAAAATAAAGGTGAGAGATGAAAAAAATGGTGTTAGAATGCACTGGAATCTTGTAGTGGAGGTTTAATGAACTGTCTGCTAACCTTGATCTAGCAGCAAAGGCAGTGTACTTAAAAATTAATATTTTTCCATGACTCTGCTTCTGATTATACTGACACATTATTGATTGATTTAGGGCCATTAACTCTTGCTTGGATTTTTTTTCAGGCACACTTTTACTGGAATTTATACATTTGAATCCCTTATAAAAATTCTTGCAAGAGGCTTCTGTATAGATGATTTTACTTTTCTTCGAGACCCCTGGAACTGGCTTGATTTTCTTGTTATTACATTTGCGTAAGTAAAGTAACAATTAAAAAAAACTGACTGTGGAATGTCAGTTAGCTTTTTCGAAATATGTCTCTGCTGTGTTTAGAGTGATTTGTAGCCAGATCTTCTCATACATATTTATATAATGTACAACAGAAATGACATACACCCACTAGTATAAAACAGAAGTCATCCTTCTATCTTCATTGCATTATGTAGCCAACCTAGTCTCCATTAATTAGGTTTTCAAAAATAAAACCAGGGCTGTCCACTTCATTTGAAATTTACATTTAACTGTTAGTCCCTAGAGCTTACTAATGTAGGGCAAACTCCAGTGAAAGGAGAGTACAGGAATGTAATTCATTGGTTTTAAGATCACCAAAAAGGTCTTGATAAAAGATCCAGGTAAGTAGCATGAGCATTTGTAATGACAACAGATCCCAGTTGTCAAATCAGGAACCTCTGGAGCTTACTTCATGAGCCTCTTCTGTATGAGCTACAAGCCAACTGGCTATTAGAGGTCTTGGTGCCACTTGATGGGACAGAACAGCACACCCAGGAGGTATGTGGGTTATGCACCGTCTAACTTCCAAATAACTTTGATTTAATCCTACGGGCATGTAACAGAATTTGTAAACTTAGGCAATGTTTCAGCTCTTTGAACTTTCAGAGTATTGAGAGCTTTGAAAACTACTTCTGCAATCCCAGGTAAGAAGTACCTGGGGTGTTAATAAATTGCCTAGGGAGGTTGTGGAATCTCTGTCATTGGCGATTTTTAAGAGGAGGTTAGATAAACACTGCCATGCACGTAGGGAATTGGACTAAATGGCCTCTGAAGGCCCCTCCCAGTGCTACGATTTTATTATTCTAACTATAAGGTATAAGGTCAGGGGTTAGGCCGCGGGTATTTCCAACTGTTTAATTTTGTGTGTGTGTTGTCATTGTGTTTGTGTGTGAACTCCCCTATTACAGATATCTGACAGAGTTTGTGGACCTGGGCAATGTCTCAGCGTTGAGAACATTCAGAGTTCTCCGAGCATTGAAAACAATATCAGTCATTCCAGGTGAGAGCTAGGTTAAACACTGAGGCTGACTTTAAGAGTTTTATGGATTTTTCTATTACACTTGATCCACTAGCAGTAAAGACAGTTCTTTTAAAAATTACTGTTATTGAGTGACTCTCCTTGTGAATTCTCATGTTTTTTAACATGTGTTCTTGCTTCCTGGCCTTTAGACTTTTATACACACACAAGAGGAATCCAGATTTTAAATATGATTTAAAGGTTCCTTGCCTTTATAACATTTTCTTTTAACAATCAGCCTTTAAGTTTAACAAATTCATGCATGAGAAAATTGCAGTATGCAGCCCGTGTAATTTGCATTTTATGATGTCAAATTTCTCTCCTCCATTAGAATCAAATTAATTATTTTTTACTTTTTCTTGCTACTATAAAATTTGCCATTTATTGTGGGGATACTTGGGTGTGAAAATTTCAATCAGTTTTTTTTAAAAGTTGAATCACTAATAAAGAGAAAGGAATAAGATAATAAAGAATAGCTTGAGCATTGAATGAGGTATTTATTATCTTTAATGCCTTTCGTTACCAAACCATCTTCAGTTTGATAGGATACACTATAACACGATAGCTAAAATTTACAACATAACAAGATCTTTACTTTTGCTATACCAATGTATTGTGTCATTGAAAAAACACTAGAAAAGTTCTGAAGCAAGAGACATCAGCCAAAAATTTAAAATTAGAAATATATTTCTTTACATGGAATTCATGAAGAGCGCAAACAGTCACTTGTTTTTCTGTGAAAACAAGTGCTTTGGAATATGTGTGACTAATTTCCATTCATACTTTGAAATTAACCAGTGTTCAGCTAATCATTTTTTTCACCAATTATGAGACGTATTGTGTAAAATTTAAGTTTTAATTTTAAAAACATTGCAACCATTTATGTGGAGCAATGCATAAAACCTTTAATAGTGGTGGAATAACTCATTAATTTATGTCTAAAATAAATGTTTAAGGTCACAATAAAAATCCCTTCCTGTTTGCAGGCTTGAAGACTATTGTGGGAGCCCTCATTCAGTCTGTGAAGAAGCTCTCAGATGTAATGATCCTGACTGTGTTTTGTCTGAGTGTATTTGCACTAATAGGGCTGCAGTTGTTCATGGGCAATTTGAGGAATAAATGTTTGCTGTGGCCCTTAAACATATCTTCTTCTGAAACTAAATTTGCTCAATTCTTCATTAATGACACATTGTTTGACTGGAAGGTATACATTGAGAACGAAGGTAAGAATTACTGCAATAAGTTGTTAAAATGTTTATGGTTGAAGTCTCCTGTCAACTTACCTTACTCAGGGAGCTGGAGTACTGGAGTTGACCAGTGCCGTTGATTTAGCGGATCTTTGCTAGACCCACTAAATCGACACCCACTGCATCATCGATCTCCCCAGTAGCGAAGAGAAGTCCATGAGTGATTGTGATTTCAAGTATGTTTAAGCAATAGGAAGAGATGTACCATTATGCCTAGAAATAAAGATCAGATTCCCTGAAAATCTCTCATTAAACTTAGAATTCTTTCTAAATAAAACTTTTATATTTTTCACAATGTGTGGTAACTTAAATTATAACTGTGCTATCTCTTTGATATAAGCTCCTTTTGGACTTGTCTATCCAATAAGTCCCTTTAAAATAGCTCTCTTGCATTGCTAGCCACTGTAGTATTCATTTGCAGAGACCTTTTCTTTAAGGAAAAGGCCTTTGTGTTGTCTAACGTCTGAGCAAAGACTGACATGCTGTATGAAGATTTTATGGAACATAGTTTACTAGAATCAGTCAACACACAAATATATTATTTTTGTGCACCATTCTATTATGCATTCCTTTTGGGAGTTCAGAATGAGAAATTAATATTAACTAGAATATTAACAATACGCTATATTTACAGTTGTAGAAATGTTTGTCTTATCTTGAAAGTAAACCTAATCTATTATATTTAAATAACTAAATTTTGTGAGTCAATTTTCTTCTTAGCAAAATGGGTTTTGCAGCTACTGATGTTTATCATACAGCACTGTAACTAAATGCAGCATTCCTTTCATTCAATATTATAACATTTTAAAATTCTTTTTTCTTAATAGATCATTTTTATAGTTTAGAGGGACAAAAAGATGCCCTGCTTTGTGGCAATAGCTCCGATGCAGGGTAAGAAATATTGTATGTTATACTGTGGCTTTATATAAAAAAGATGTAACATTTTGGCAATGTAGCCTAAACAGTTCATTTAGCTAGCCAGCTGCACTGTCAGTCAACCTATATTTTTTCATATTAGAAAACATCTGAACTAAGTAGGTAAAAATTTAAAGTATTTTCATTATTTGTAATATCAGTTTGCTTTCTAGAGACCTGTATTGGATATGAAAATTTAGTGTCAGCTGACAGCAGTTGTACTATGAATGACTTAAAATATTTGTCTCCATCTCTTCCTTGTTAGACAGTCTTCGTAGTTGGCATTCCCCATCTCCACAACAGCTAGAGGGAGAGCAGATCTTTGTTCTGAGCCTGGCTTAAGAAGAGCTCTCTAGAATTCTCGGCTTCCAAACTGCACACGTGGCAGCTTCTGGGCCTCCTTTTGTAACAGAGCTTTCACAGCATTTCTTAAAGATTTGTAACTAAATGTCTCCCAGTCTATTCACTAGCTTCAAGGTTTTTCTCCTCAAAACTGTCAAAACAAAGATATTTCCTTTTGGTGTTCTGAGGAGGGTTAAAGACAGCCCTTCTGCTCCCCCTCAGAAATGGCAGACAGACAACACAGGGAACCAAAAGGGTAAGAAACGTTTCCCCATTGCTCATCCTCACATACACTAGGCAGCTGCCAGAACAAAGATGATGATCCCTGCTGGCAAGGCCTATGCTGAGGCATTTGAGCAGTCTCCAAGGAAACTCAGCTTGTACATTGGCAAGGTCACAAGTGAAAGTCTTCAAGTACGTAAAAGGTTGTTATAAAGGAGTGAGAAATCAGTTATTCTGCTTATCCACTGAGGATAGGACATGAAGTAATGGACTTAAATTGCAGAAAGGGAAATTTAAGTTAGACATTGGGAGAAACTTCCTAACTATAAGGGTGATTAAGCACTGTAATAACTTACCTAGGTTATGGAATACCCATCACTAGAGGTTTTTAAGAACAAGTTGGACAAACACCTCTCAGGGATGGTCTAGATAATACTTGGTCCTGCTTCAGTGCAGGGGACTGGACTAAGCGATCTCTCAAGGTCTTTTTCTGTCCTACATTGCTATGAATTTATGGTTCAGCAGGCTATAAGGAAGTTTCCACTGACCAGACCAGGCCAGAATTAGAAGTGGGGGGAAATTCTAGTTTTGTTTCTGTAAGTGATTTATAAAGCCCTCAGTGGGAGTCAACCAATTAAAATAAATGGGTACTTGAGATTATCAGAGGAGGACACTCCGTAGAACTGATTCACTTCTCCCTGGGACAGTTTATCCTTTCCCCAAAAGTTAAAATAAACCAACACTCTCAACAACAAAAATATTTTGTAACGTCAGAAGATGAAAGATGCAATAGTTTATCCCTAGCATATTAGAGCAATACCCTAGAAAGACAGATGCTTTGGAATGTTCACAAGTTTTCCTAGAAAGACAGATACATTGGAAAGTGCACAATATTTTTTGTAATACAAAGAGAAATGTTTGTTTTTCTAGATTCGTGGTCTCTCAATAAATCCACAAAGGAATTAATATTCCAAATAGAAATTCTGAAATCCATCCCTATAGCATTATTCCTGTAAGATTTTAGAAAGATTTCAGATTCCTGAAGGTCTGCTGAAGATAATGATTAAGAAGTCATCAGGGACAACTTAGCTTCTGATACAACAGGAAGCATTTTTCAGTGCACAGCACTACTTTATCAGACTTTTATAAGTATTCATAGGAATCATGTCATCCCTCCATTTCTGATCAGGTCCCCTTCACAGCTCAGTGCAACATACAGCCTAGCAGCCATCATTACATGCCTTTAGGAACAAGTATTTGACCAAATTGGGAAGAACCAGTCAGAGCCCTTAAAAAACTTTAGCACCTTTGGTTTGTTCTGGTCACTTCCAGCCTGCCACTACAGTAAATCAGTACATAAAAGATCTTGATCCAGAGCTACACTAACCTTTCTTTGGAAATTCATCTGTGTTATTCAGCAGCAGCTATCTGATTTTGAGTCCAGAGAAGCTGCTGTTAGCAAGAATTCCAGAGTCTATGTAAGGGAGACACTTCAGGGCTCCTATGTGACTCAAGGGATGTGATCGAAGAAAGAGACATGAGTTGAAATCCTGGCTCATGTTGAAGTCAATGGCAAAACTACTGGCTCAGGATAATGCATTAGACCTAAGGGAATGTCATTTGGACCAGCTTCCCTTTCAGAGCATCACAGGTCAGGTTGTGATTAACCTATTTTCATCCAGGTTCAGTTGGAAAATCAAAAATGGAAGAGTTATGTCATTGGGCTATGCTTCAGTTCGATTAATATGGGACAGCGGAGTTAACCCCCACAGTCTCTTTGTTTTTGACTCTCTGCAGATTCAGGCATACTTCATTACATCAGTTTATACTCTTTCTGTTGGGAGATTATTTCTGTAGCCATAATGAGTAGAAACATATTTCTAGTTTAAATTAAACCTGAGTTTCTGCATATTCTGATTGTTATGCTGGCCATATAACTACATCATTTGGGCTGGATTTGGACAAGAAGCCGTATGTTTAATACCCTTTACTGTAGATTCACTGCAGATGCAGTGTTGGCTAGAAAGACGTGGCAGAACATGATACCCCAGGAATCTTTAAGTCAGTTTTCAATTTTCTATATGGTTTATTTAAATCCTACTTCCTCCTTAGGGATAATTTACTGTTTTCCATATTCCAAGGAGAAGACTGATATGGAGGGGACAGAGAAGTAAAAATTCTGTTATGTATGAATTTTCTTTCTAGCACCCTCCCTGTCTTCCAGTCTGACCTTCACTTGTCCAGATTCTTTTCTGGTTATTTCTGCCTTGTTAAATAATTTGAAAGGAAGACTGTGTTCCTTGAAAAAAAATCTTTAAATTTTGTGCTGAGGCTCTGCAGCAAAAGATTTTAATTGAACGGCACATTTAAATTTTACGTAGTATCTTTCAGGTTTGTAAGCTAACAATCTAGAGAGTTCTTCCTACAGGGTAATAGCAGACATTTGGGCTTCCTCCCCTGGCTGTAAGATGGGGGGCTGTGAAAGCTGACATGCAGGGTTCTAGAAAGAAAATCCATAGGTAAGACCAATTTTTTTCCCAATTCTGAAATTCACTAATTCCAGCTTCACTGATTAACAAATTACCAAGAAATCAGATGGTCCAGCTCCTCTTCCAGACAAATTTCAGCAGTAAATATTTATAGTGGGATCTAAGTACTGTAATTTCATTACATTTATGAGATATATTCTCGTATACTGGGCCTCCTATAGTCGTCTTCTTTGGGGAAGCAGTAGTATCTTTTATGGAACTCCTGGGTTAACGGGGAAAGTTACTCCCAATAAAGCTGTATATTTAGTGTCCTTGCAGAGATAACACAGAGCTTCTGGGAGAACTATACATCAGCTGGCTGAAACTCCTGTGGTTGCATTTGGGGGCAGGGGACTCTGAGCAATGCTGCAGAGGAAAAGTTCGTGGTAACCAGAGTCTAAGCAGACAAACTGCGGGCCCTGGACAGATCAAGGAGAGGGGAGGGAGTATGTCTGCGAGAGGGGGTATACGGTACGGTTTGTCGTGCAGTATCTTTAATCGCTTTCCCATTTTGTTCTCATTAAACTGTAAAATTTAGTAATCCACAATGAGTCTCCTATTCATTAGTGAAAGTTAGTCAATTGAAGGACTTTTTTTTCATTTTTCCATTGTTAAAAAACTAATTTAATTAATTCTTTTTTTAAGTCAATGTCCAGAAGGTTATACATGTATAAAAGCTGGTAGAAACCCCAACTATGGCTACACGAGTTTTGATACGTTCAGCTGGGCATTCTTGTCACTGTTTCGATTGATGACTCAGGACTACTGGGAAAACCTTTATCAGCTGGTGAGAATGTATTGAAAACTATGTTTTGATATATTAATGGGCTAAAATCAATTATGACAGAAAGAAGGGGTCTTTACATTTCTTATTACATAACTGTGTATTAAAAATTAAGAAGCCCAATCATAAAATGTTATTGGGAAACATTGTAGACTAATAAGATTTTCAAAGGAGGGATCTTTATCCAAAACTTGCAGGATCATGCACAATTGTGAAATGCATGTTACAGGATTTGTCATGCTTTCTATGAAACTACACAGAAGCTTTTCAGAGCCCATTTTCATGACTGTATCATGTTTCATTTGACACATCATTGTTGTTTGTTACCTTCAGAACAGCAATACTGTGCTTAAGCAGTGAATAGTTGCTATAATTTCAAAAGGTGGTGGTCCAGTCTTAAATACCTTTAGTCCTGTTTTTGATAGCTACAAATTCATGGCTTTGTGTGATGGTGATTCTTCTTACAATGAGCTAGGATCTACTGTTTAGCTGATATTACGGATGGTGCTTCTTTTAGGTATTCTGCTAGCCAAAGGGGAAGATTCAATTAATACTTTTTCAGTGCCTAAAAATCCACCACACAAATGTCTTTTTTAATCATTTCCTTTAAATCTTCTCCTCTTTGAGATTATTATTATCATCTCATATCCTCCCCACAAGTAAAACAGGGTTCCTAAATCACACCACCTTTCCCTCTTTCTCTCATACCCAAATTCACATTTTGCCTTTATTTTCATTTTAATTCATAAAGTAAATATAGTCATATTCAATATGAACAGCTATCTTTGATATAGATACATAACCATTTTCCTAATTCTCAAATTCTGTATAATTCTCAAATTAACCAGTTGTATAATTTTCCCCCACCCCCACCCCAACCCCAGACGCTACGTGCTGCTGGCAAAACATATATGATATTTTTCGTTCTGGTGATTTTCCTGGGCTCTTTTTATCTGATTAACTTGATCCTGGCTGTTGTTGCTATGGCCTATGAAGAACAGAATCAAGCAACCCTAGAAGAAGCAAAGCAGAAGGAGACAGAATTTCAACAGATGCTTGAACAGCTGAAAAAGCAACAAGAAGAAGTTCAGGTATCTGTATCTGTACATTATTGTCCTTTTACCTAAAAATATAACATTGAACACACAAATTAGTGAAACATAATATATAATTTAGTAGAAACTAGGAAAACAACAAAGCTTTCACTTTTTTTACCTGTGTCAGATTTATTGTGATAGTACTTGTGAGATACACCTAAGAAAGGGTCTGTCATTCAAGAAATTTCTGAACTCTTAAGTGTTAAGGGAGATTCAAAATGAGCAAAGAATGAGTTGGGTTGCTTGGGTGCCATAAGTGTACATTTCCTGTCTTGCTATGTTTGGATTTCTTTTTACAGTAACCTTAATATTGGATTTCCTGAGTTTATAATACTCCCTTTTGGGATCATTACAACATCACTGTAAGGTTTTTGCTTTTAAATTACTGCTATTTACTCTCAGCCTTAATTCCACTTAAAAGTGTTTTTTTGTCCAGGAATTTACTTTTTAAAAGTAATCTAAAATGTCATAGATGAACATACTAAACAAGAAACTTAAAAGGCATTATACCATTCTATATGTCCAGTGAATTAAATATATGTAATATCAAACCTAAACCATTTTCTGAAACTTTTAAGGACATCCACCAGAGCAGTGGTACATCAGAGCAGAGCAAAGAAGCCAGAATGCATCAACCAGTTAAACTGGTTTTACTGTTGCTTTGCATATGAAGTGTACTGGTGCATGTGGTCCTTAATTTGAAACTGACTTATTGGTTTAGTAGACTGTGTTACTGAGACCAGTCCTGTGTGAAGTGTCCTGTGGGGGAGGGCAAAGTGAGCCCATTATCTGAGTCCAAAGGTCTCTGCTTTAAGAACTCCCTCTATAAATCTGCCTCAGTTCCTCCAGCAGTGTTGCCTGAATGGATAGTACTGCTAAGAAAGCAGTGTCCTGGGGACTCAGGCTAGTATGCAGCTACAGAAACTTTAGAGAACAGAGACAGTGGGACTACTTAATCAACAATGAAAATTCTTAACATGTATGCAGTCTTCTTTTTACTTCATGACTCATTTTAACAGAATTGATTTAATCAAAATTAGCTGTAGAGGAATGATGATTAGTTGAGTTTCCTCTGATATCTTCAAGAATCCAACTAAGAGTTACATGAACGTATCTGTGTTATTTATAATCATAAAAATTACATACAATGCTATATGCAACTAGATGCAAAGCAGCAAATGTAGCTTAATTACAAGCTGATTTCTTCAAATATAGTCTATGCATAAGTTTTGATTAATTTTAACTGTATAGGGAGCTTGAATTTTTCAATTTCTCCCATTGTTAACATCATTCAGGACAAAGAAAATACTAAGACCGATACTAAATTTCTTAAAGGACAGAAGTTTGAATTAATATTAATCAGTTCTCAGAAAATACACTTTAAATCCAGTATGCAAATGCTGATGTGGGAAGGAGATGCTATATTTATCATATAGAGCAAAGAGATTGAGTCCATGCTTTAGGTGCAAAATGGAACTCAACCTTAGCTACAAAGATGTAACCAGCACTTCCACAATTCATTATGGGCTTTATCCTCTTCTCTTCACTTATTTGGGATTTACTAATTATTTCAAGTGACATTTTTGCTGAAATGTGTAGGATTTGGCCATATACATAAAAGCCACTTGGAGTAAATTTGGGAAAAAAAGAATGGACTGTTTTAAAAGAGCAGTGCTTTCTAGAGTAAGTAGTGAGGAATTTGGTAGTTAAATGAATATTTGATATTTTAGTGTTTTAATAAGTAGTCATCCTTTTGGTTGCCAGGCAATAGCAGAAGCAGCTGCTGAATTAAAAGATTGCGGTGGTGAAGATAGGATTTGTGGGCTCTCAGAGAGTTCTTCAGAAGCATCGAAGTTGAGCTCAAAGAGTGCTAAAGAAAGGAGAAACAGAAGGAAGAAAAGAAGACAGAGAGAGCTTTCTGGAGGAACAGACATGTTGGATGATGAAAAGATTCCCAAATCCGATTCAGAAGGCAGTATCAGAAAGAAAGGTTTTCGTTTCTCTTTGGAAGGGAATAGACTGACAAATGAAAAGCGTTTCACTTCCCCCCACCAGGTACTGTTATAACTAATGAAACTGTAATTTTTAGTACAGTGATCTGTTTGACATGGAGATTGTAGTAATGTACAAGGTACAATATTGTGACTAAACTGCATGATTGTAAAAGAGAGGGATAATTAAGGGAAAGTTGTTGTTACTTAAGTAAACCCTGAAAACATTCCACAAAATAATATTAATAAAACAGCTGTTCAGTATCTTGATGTTATGATAATATAAACACATGCACTACTTGCCACTAGAATCTACAATTACTCACAGGTTAAAGCCTCCTAACCTCATTTTCATATACCTTAATTGGACCTGTTCATTCTTGCTGTGATCTAGGATGATGTAGTAGTATTTAATGCTAGTAGTCAATAACGATTGTCAATTCTTTTGTTTTTACTTTTTTGAGTCCAAATTCATTATACACAAATTTATAATACTGTAAAGGTTCACCGAATGATGGACATGTATGCATTTTTCATATTTAAGTAATTCACTGCAGTATATGTAGAAAAGTGATTTGTTTTCACTTTTGTTTAACAGTTACTACTTTACTGTAATGCTGTATGTATCATTTCACTTTCACAGAATGAACAGCTATTTCAGCTAACAACCGTTTATGTATTTGAAAACAATTATCCTGTCCCCTCTATTTTATTTTCTCTAAACTAAACAAACTTATTTTTTCAATCTTATCTCATAAGTCATGTTTTCTATCATTTTTCTTGCTTTTCTCTGGATTTTCTCCAATTTGTCTACATCTTTCCTGAAATGTGGCATCCAGAACTGGACACACTATTCCAGCTGAGGCCTTGTCAGCGTGGAGTAAAGTGGAAGAATCACTTCAAGTGTCCTGTTTAGAACACTCCTGCTAATATATTACTGAATAGTGTTCATTTTTTAAAAAATGATGTTACACTGTTGACTTATATTTAGCCTGTGGTCCACTATAACTTCCAGATCCCTTTCCACAGTACTCCTTCCTAGGCAGTCATTTCCCGTTTTGTCTGCACGCAATTGATTGTTTCTTCGTAAGTGGAGTACTTTGCATTTATCCTTTTTGAATTTCATCCTATTTATTTCAGATCATTTATCCCATTTGTCCAGATCATTTTGAATTTTAATTCTATCCTCCAAAGCACTTGCAATTCTTTCCAGCTTGATATCATCTGAAAACTTTTTAAGTGTACTCTCTATGCTGTTATCTAAATCATTCATGAAGATATTGAACAGAACCAGACTCAGGACTAATCCCTCCAGGACCATACTTGATATGCTCTTCCAACTTGGCTGTGAACCACTGATACCTATTCTCTGGGAATGATTTTCCAAGTAGTTATGATTCTATCTTATAATCTCTCCATTTGGGCTGTATTTCCCTAGTTTATTTATGAGAAGGTCTTGCAAGACGGTATCAAAACCCTTACTAAAGTCAAGATATACCACGTCTACTGCTCCCGGACCCCCATCCACAAGGCTTGTTACTCTGTCAAAGAAAGCTATCAGTTTGGTTTAACATGATTTGTTTTTGACAAATCCATGTTGACCATTACTTATAACTTTATTATCTTTTCAGTACTGGCAAATTGATTGCTTATTTGTTTCATTATCAAAAAAATCATTTAGCACTTCTGCCATTTCCACATTTTCTGTTGTTGTCTTTTCCCCTCTCATTAAGTAATGGGCCTACCCTGTCTTTGATATTCCTTTTGCTTCTAATGTATTTGTAGAATGTTTTTCTGTGACCCTCATATCGTTAGCCAGTTTAATCTCATTTTATGTCTTTGCCTTTCTAATTTTGTCCCTACATGCTTGTGCTGTTTATAGTAATCCTTTGTAATTTGACCTCGTTTCCACTTTTTATTGGACTTTTTTTTAAGTTTCAGATCCTTGAAGATCTCCTGGTGAAGCCAGGATGGTCTCGTATCATACTTCCTACATGGTGGGAGTGTTTCCTCTTGTGTCTTTAATAATGTCACATTGAAAAACTGCCACTTCTGTCAAATTGTTTTTCCTCTTAGACTTGCTTCCCATGTGAACTTACTTACCAACTCCCTGAATTTGCTAAAGTCTGCCTTTTTGAAATCTATTATCTTTATTGTGCAGTTTTCCCTCCTATCGTTCCTTAGAGTCATGAACTCTACCATTTCATGATGACTTTAATCCAAACTGCCTTCCACTTTCAAATTCTCAGCTAGTTCCTCTCTATTTGTCAAAATCAAATCTAGAACAGCCTGTCACCTTTCTCCACCTTCTGAAATCCTTTTTTTATTTTGTTGGATAATCTGTGCCCTGCTGTATGATTTTCCAACAGATGTTTCGGTAGTTGAAGTTCCCCATCACCATCTAGTTCTGTGCTTTGGATGATTTTATTAGTTATCTGAGAAGGCCTCATTCACCTCCTCTTCCTGGTTAGATAGTCTACAGTAAACCCCCCTACCATGACATCACCTTTGTTTTTTATCCCCTTTATCCTTACTCAGTACCCTTACCTTATCCTTTCAATAAGTCTGTCTCCTATTTCCGTCTCAAACTCAGTTCAAGTGTGTACATCTTTGATATACAAAGCAACACCTCTTCTCTTTTTTTCCTCTGCCTGCCCTTCCTGAGCAAGTTGTATCTTTCAGTACCAATAATCCAGTCGTGCATTATCCCACCAAATTTCTGTGATGCCAGCTGTGTCATAGTTGTGTTTATTCATTAGTATTTCTAGTTTTTCCTGTTTATTCCCCATACTTCTTGCATCGCTATACTGATTTGATTCCCCCTCTATGTTCCCTCTTGTCTCTCCCTTGTCCCTGCTATAACGGTCCATTCTCCCCCCAGATTCTGACCCTCCCAGGGCTCCATGTCTTGGACTTACCTGTTGACTTTTGTCTCCATCTCCTGCTGAACTTAGTTTAAATCCCTCCCTCACTAGGTTAGGCAGTCTGTAACAGAGATGCTCTTCCTCTTCCTCAGTTGGTGGACCCCATCTCCTCTCAGCAGTTTTTCCCAGAGCATCACCCATGGTCAGTGAAGTTGAAGTTCTCTTGGTGACACCATCTGCCCAGCCATGCATTCACTTCATGGATGCATAATACAAATAGGTCTCTAGAATGTCCAGAAATCTTGGTTTACCAGATACTCAGAATAGTGTGAAAGGTCAACTCTGATGAACAGTGACCTCTAGTCATCATGTCTGTACTTTTTCTCTCTTTTATTTCAACTCCAGGAGTGTGTGTGTGTGTATGTGTGTGAAATCTGGTTTGAGAAGACTTTATAGGGCATGTTAACTGCTTTTACCTTGACATGTTTTTATATATATAAAATTTGCAAATAATAAGTTTTAATTATGTTTTCCTACAGTCTTTGCTGAGCATTCGTGACTCCCTGTTTTCCCCAAGGCGCAACAGCAGAACGAGTCTTTTCAGCTTCAGAGGTCGAGTAAAGGATATAGGATCAGAAAATGACTTTGCTGATGATGAACACAGCACTTTTGAAGATAATGATAGCAGAAGAGGTTCTCTTTTTGTGCCACTCAGACACGAACGGCACAATAGTAACATTAGTCAGGGCAGTAGGTCATCAAGGAGGTTTCCAGTGAATGGGAAGATGCAGAGTACTGTGGACTGCAATGGAGTGGTTTCCTTGTTTGGTGGACAAACATCACTCTTGTCGCCTACTGGACAGCTTCTGCCAGAGGTGATAATAGATAAACCAACTACTGATGACAATGTAAGGAAGTTTTAAATAGTTCAGGCATGATGGCCTTTTGTTACTGCATCAGCCTGTGTTTCTACAGAATGATCCCTAGTTGGCCAAACTGTGAATGTTATTGCATCCTCAATAACTTTTAGTATAATGAAATAGGTCTAATATGATTTTATGTATTCATTTGGAACTTACTACATGTACTTGCAAACACACTCTGAACTAATACGCTGAAATACCAAATTTACTGAATGTGTAAAAATATGTACAGTAGACTCTCAATTATACAAGATGATAGGGAAAAAATTAATCCTGGTTAATAAAATCCCGGATAATCATCATCCATAGGAAACATGGGGAGGGTTGGTTCACCAGCCATCCTGCGCCGATGGCCAGGGGGCGGGAGGGGTGTTGGTTCACTGGCTGCTCTGCGCCCTGGTGGAGTGTGTGTTTTTTGTGCTAGGGGCAGCAACAAAGCCAGAGCTGGCTCTGCGAGTTGCGCGTATTTTTTTTGACATCCTACTTAATCCACATCCTGGTTAACCCAGTCCTGGATAATCGACCGTGTACTGCACATTTCTTGTCTAAGTATGTAGAAAGGATGTGTACAGAACTGAATATCGAGAAGCATAAATAATGTGCTATTTTTAGTTCTGTTTCAGGACCCAAAATTCAGACATTTGGCTTCCTAAATGTTTAGTGTATCCCCTCTTTCCCTTTTTCTTATTATGTCCAATTATTTCTTTCACTCTTAAACTCCCTCTGTCTCTGTTTACTTTCAAACTTCTTAGTAGATCCTGACTTTCCTCTCTCTTCCCATGTCTGTATACAACTGTGTGTGCTCAGGCAGATAGAGCCACCCCACAAGCTTTTAGGATAGATCCAGAAGTTCTAGAGATCCTCTTTTCTTGGTCTCAGAAGTGCTCTGATTAAATTTTTCACGCTAAGGTTACAATGGTGAGAAGCATGCCAGATTTTAGTAGGGATGGAAGGATGAACAAAGAGACCTAGTGTGCAATGTGTTCTGGAAAACCTCCTCCTGGGATTTCTCTAGTCAAAGGAAATCTTTACAGCTAGCAACAGTACCAAGGTCCAGCAAAATCCCATAGCACTAGAACCCTCTGACAGGATCCTGAGATCAGGGAGGAGAGCTTTTAGGCCATCAGAGCCCATAGGAGGGACGGAGGTGTGTGGATTGTGCATGTGTGAGGTGGAAGGACAGGATCATAATTAGTTAGAAGACCATAACCATGAAATCCAACCTGTGGTGGCCCCATCCCAAATGCCAAAACCTGTGCATATCTTTTGAAAGCACATATGCAGCATGCTATAGAAGGTAAAATTGGGAAAATCTGTCCATCCTGTAAGCTATCATTTCAAACAATACAGAACAATAAACTGCTCCTTGTTGTATCCACAGACATTTTGTGAATGTGACATGACCTTGGAGTGGAATATTATTTTTCCAGAACTCTTACTCATTCAGAAAATCAGACCATTAGAGAATTATATCAGTTTAATGTGAGCCTTATCATGCACTCCATGAGTTATTTTATTTTCTTAGAAATATTTATGTATTTTAGTGTAGAAATTTTCAAACATGCTTGCACGCACACAGTGTCTCTTTGTATGTATATGCAGGGTGTGACTGCAAGTGCGGGTATACCTTCAGTCTGTTAATTTCAAGATTCATCCTCCCTATCCTTCCTTACTTAAAAATAAATTGGCATGCTTGGGCTCAGTTCAGTCAGACTTTTATTGGTAACTGAATCTGAGTTGATAAAAAGTAGATACAATAGTAGATACCCTTTACTGCGAATATCTCATAAGAAGAATCAGTCATAAATAAGGCTATGATGTAGTTATGGGTATTTTTAATAAACATCATGGACAGGTCATGGGCAGTAAACAAACATCCATGGGCCATGACCTGTCCATGACTTGCACTAAATACCCCTGACTAAATCTTAACTGTGGGGGAGGTAGTAGCGGCACCAGCTGTTATGAGCCACCAAGCAGCAGTTGCTCTGGCTGCTCTTGGGCACCAGCGGGCGCAAATGGCCCTGGGCCACGCCAGCCATACCAATATGGCTGGCTGAGGAGCCACTCCAGTAGCAGCCAGTATGGCTGTCCCTGGGGCCAGCTACTTGGGTGGCCCTGGGGTCAGCCACACACGTTGCTGCAGAAGTCATGAAAGTTGCAGAAAGTCACGGAATCCATGACTTCCGCAACCTCTATAAGAGACACGGAGCCTAGTCATGACTGCAATAATAGCCTTACAGAAAAACGTTTTTCAAAATTCAGTTGAGAGGAAAATAATTATTACATAAAATTAACTTAGATGAGATTTTAGTTTCCATGTGTATCTTGCATTTTGATCCAGTCTGGACACAGAAGGTAAAGTGAGACAGTTTAATCCAGTGCACTAAGCCTGGAACTAGGAGCCAGAAACCTTCTGATATAGGCAGTCAATGGCAGAGCAGGAGTTACCTTGGCCACATTGCTTAAACCCTTTCTTTTACAATTTTCCCATCAGCAAAATGGGGTTAATACTGATTTCAGAATTAATTAATTAATGTTTGTGTAGCACTTTAAAAAAGTGAAGTTCTGTATAAGTTATCAGTAGTAGTAATGTCCAGAAATACACTTGGGAAATTATTGAACAATACTTTGGGAATAGGGTAGATTAATATTACAAATAAAAGTCTGACATAATGCATTGCATGAATATGAAGGTGCATGTAGCGTGAATTCTTTGGAGCTCAGATTCATTTTGGAAGTGTTTGGTGTCTGCTTATAATATTTCTAAATTTAGTTTAATTAACCTATCTCTAATTTGCAGAGCACCACTTCAGGACTAGAAATAAAGAAGAGGAGGTCAAGTTCTTATAAAATACCAGTGGATTTGCTGGAAGATCCAACTATAAGGCAAAGAGCAATGAGTATAGCCAGCATACTCACAAACACAATGGAAGGTGTGTTTAAAAAAACACAAACAAAACCAGAGCTGGGTGAATTTACTTGGCTTAATTTCAGACTCAATTGAAAGGTGTTAAGTTTATGGTTGTCATTGAGGAGACTAGAAAGAGGGGCAGAGAAGAAATATCCTATTAAAAAAAATGAACATAATGAAAATTAGATACAGTGAAAATGATAGGAGAAACAGAAGGGAAGAAAAAATTATTTGAAATTGATTAAAGCGTATTTTGTTTATATCAGTCATCCACTTCTGTTAGCCTAGTTATTGGCATGGGATGGTGTCTGCTCCTAATAATTAGCACAAGATTCCTGCTAACTGGAAAATGTTTGTTTCTTCTAATTAAATATATTCTGGAGAGTAAAAAACATGGATTAAACTAATAGGAAGAAAATGTTAGTGAAATTAAACTAGCTTTGCAACTCCCCAAAGTAGTTTGAAAGATTTACAAAACCTCAGTGAAGTTAATCCAGCCCTATTTTCCTGTGTTTTTTTTCATGCAAGTAGGTAGTTTAGATTTTTGAATGCATTGAAATATTGGAGGCTGGTCTTGAAACATTTTGGTCTAAGAATTAAAGAACCTTTTGAATTAAATAAGCAAAACAACAAAAATAGAAAAGAAAAACTCAAAAGAAAACAGAAGTTTCTTCTATTAAGATACATTTAAGCCTATTTCCTCCAGGTTGCTTTTCTGTTTTTTTCTATTCCTACGCCACCTACACCTGCAACTTTAATACCATACTCAAAACCTAACAAGGCTTCTCCAACCTACCTCTTGAACCCATCAGCATATTCTTGTTTCAAGCACTGCAGTATACCCAACAGCGAGTATTGCTACTTATGCCATTGTTTTCCTGATTCAAATATTTTCACTGACTGATTAGAATGACTCAGTTCCTCATTTACACATCTCATGCTGAGGCCTAAAAGATAAGCGTCAAAGTATGCAAGGCTTAAAATTTTGAATTTGGTTTGCAAATTTCAACCCATAGTTTTCACTGGTCTTTTTCCCACTTTTAAACCTTAAATTGAGATATAAAATAAAAAGTAGAATCAGTAGATATGTCTTCACTTTGTTTTTACACTTTTCTCTTCCTCTAGAACTTGAAGAATCCAGGCAAAAATGCCCACCATGCTGGTATAAATTTGCCAACACTTTCTTGATCTGGGACTGTTGTGCTCCTTGGTTAAAAGTAAAACATATTGTTAGTTTGATTGTGATGGATCCATTTGTTGATCTTGCTATTACCATCTGCATTGTTTTAAACACGCTGTTTATGGCCATGGAATATTATCCAATGACTAAACAGTTCCACAATGTGCTTTCAGTGGGAAACCTGGTAAGTCTGTCAAAATGTATTGTGATATGTGACTACAACTTCTAATTAAAGTAGAATTCATTTCTGATTTATTTTATTTTACAAAACAGATTTTAAATTATGATTATACTATGAAAAGTGACTCTAAAAAGGCATTTCGGAGGTGTACTATATGATTTCCGTATGTTTTCTTAGGTTATAAGTATTAGCCATTTGGTAGGATTTACAAAAACTTTTCACTTTCAGTGGACCTTGTACTCCTAAGTCAATTAGGCATTTTTGAAAATCCCACCTGCCTGGGTGCGTGTGTGTGTTTGTCCCTCCATCCATCTGCCAGTCTGTAACTGTGAGATAGTTTGTCTGGACCCCTTTAAGAGCTAGAGGCTTGGGGTCAGCCAACTCTAGCTATTAAGCAGGCACACCTCAGAGTAATCAGGTGATTCCATTATAAAAGAGCAACAGAGAGCTCCAGAGAGAGAGAGAGAAGGGACCACAGAGCTGTTCTGGGCAGGGGGCGCACTGAAAGAGACTGAAAAGACAGGCAAAATACTGCAAAATTCTCTAGTCAGGGAGGCTTGAGAGAGATCCTGAGCAAGTCAGAGGCCTTATAGAAGGGACTGTTGCTGGAACCAGAGACTTTTTGTTTTAGGACTTTTAAGTATTGGCTGGGTTCTGAGGTAAGAGCCTGTAAACTGTTGTTAAAGGACTTTTCTAGAAGGCTGCATTAAAGAGCAAAGCACTGATTAAAGCAGAGTGTTTGGCTTTTCTTTGTGGGCTACCAAAGGGAACTCAGTGTTACCTCACTGACAAGGAAACAGAGGTGGTTACCTCAGAACAATGTCAGACCACAAGGGGTGCTCAGGAGGCAACCAACTGGCTACCCCGCCCTATAAACTCAGCTAGGGATCTGAAAGTCACTTTGTGTTGTTTCTAGCTCTGCCAGGAATAAAGGTTCTGCAACTGGAAATTAGTTAACAATTCTGTGAATGATGCACGTGGTAGAAGAGAATCTTAATTCATTCTCTCATAGTGCTAAAAGAGTGAAAAGAAGTAAAATTTGCTTCACCTGTTCAAATAAGTAGATCTTATTGATTACCCACAAGAGGCAGATATGTTAAACAGAAAGGTATAAATTTTACATAGTCCCTTTAAGAACATTTTCTGATAGACCTTGAAGCATTTATTTGACTATGACTTCTAGAAAAGAAAGAAACCATGGGCAATTCTGATTCTATGTGCTATTCTGGGGAGGGGGGGTTGTTTTTATTTTTGTTCTTTTTCTAGAACTATCCACCTATATTTGATTTTAGAGGAAACACTCTGTGTTCTAACTCTTCTCACTGTGACAAGCAAATTGGGGCAGCAAACCACCATTTAGAGCACGCACAGGTGCTCTAATTTGGATTATTTGAATCTCGAATCATTTTTGTAAATTGTCACCATGTGTTGTCACCATGTCTAGAGCTGCTGAGCATGAATTGAATGTCAAGCCCTTGAATCAAACAAAGTACAGCTGTGTCTCCTGCATTTGAAGTAAAATAAGTTTGTCAAAGGTAGTCAGATTGATCCTAAAATACAAGATAAGGATTACATTTGAGGAGAAGGAAAATATTGAGGGCTAACAGTTGTCATAGATTTTATACGATTGTGTCTCTCTCCCAAATCCAGGAAAAATGAATTCCAGATATCAGTAATTTATTAAACAGACCCACTAAAAGTAATAGCTAAGTATAAATGATTTAATTGTGAGATGTGCAAAAGTAGGTATTTCTTCATACTGTCAGGGTTCCATGTTTACCCACGTACTTAGCAAAAACTCAGCCATTGCAGGTTTGCTTTGTGAGTTATTTGCTTCTTATTGTGCGCCAAAAAAAAAAAAATCCTATAGCCCATAAGTACTTTAGCATTCTTTGGCCATTATTTTTTTTAAAGATTTTTTCACCCCTTGGTGCTAAAAAAATGAATAATTAATATCTTGCATTGCACTTGTATGTGCCATATATGCTGTGACATCCTTTTGGCTGAGCCTGTTGCAATTACTTCCACTATATTTAAAAAGATAGGGCTTGATCTTCTGAAATGCTGCTCACCCTCAACTTAGTTGAAGTGGAGTTGCAGATTCAGCACTTAAAATTAGAACCCATAACTGTGCGAGGTTTGTTGCTTGTTTCTGTACTCCTCTGGAGATGTTGAGCTGACAGGTTAGACTTCTTTCAGAATTTTAGTACTTTAGTTGGTCTCCTTTCTTATGTTCCAGTAATGGATTTCATTTACTTTTTATTTTTAAGAGTATCTTCTTCTCCAAGTGATTTTCCACACAGAATCCATTTTCATCAGCTCAGATTATTTTTGACAAATGGGTACAACCCCAATGGACACTCTGTCCGAGGTGCCCTTACATCCCCCGCATCTGTGAATATAGAGGGTGGAGTGGACTCAGTACCTTCCAACTACCCACGACTTCAAGACAATCCTCAGCAGTGTCTGTTTCACTCATGCACTGTGCAATTTATCTGTTGTTATTAGGATTTAGTAGAGTTAGCAGTTGTTTTGTTTAATGGAATATAAATATATATTATACCTAGCTTAGGACCCCCTTGTCCCATCCCCACCAGACAAGGATACTAAGATCATAGTAGAAGCAAGGTCACCTGTCTACGTGTGATGCTGCAGTGCCTATGAAGAATGGACACACTCAGTGCCTGATGTGTTATTCTTTCCACGTATCATTCTTTCTGCAAGTATACCCAGAGAGCCAGGGAGGTGAGAAGTTTTGTTGTAGGAGAAATTAATGCAGCTCTCCTCAGCCTCAGGCAGGAGGACGTGTCCATATGGTGTCTGTTGGGAACATATACTGATTTAAACCACAGAGATCATCCAAGTGGGTTTCCAGGAGCATAACAACTTGTTAGCTAGTCATACAGGATTCATTCAGTCGTATTAGAGCTCATTCCACTTATGGTAGAGGCAGCATGCCTTGTTGAGGAATGTTTCCATGCCTGAAATTATAGAGTATCTGTGTGGAAATCGGTCTACCATTTACCACTCACTGTTACCTTGTATATGTTTTCAGATTGGGTGTCATATTGGATGAAATTGGATTTCTTATACCCACTTCCCATAAAGTAGACAACTCTCTTTTGTTAGTTACGGAGAGTGGAATCCACATGGACGATCCCTCAAAAAAGACTGAATGGTTACTTACTGATAGTAACTGGTTCTTCGAAATATATTGTCCACAAAGATTCTAACCTGTCCTCCTCCTCTGCTGCAACTGAGTCCCACTCCTCTGGAATTCTGGATGATGAAGGAACTGGGCAGAGGTTTGGGGAGGTGTGGTGAGAAGGTATATGTGTAGCCTCAGCAAACACTGCTGCTCAGAAAGAATCCAGTCTTGTGCTCATGAGACACATGCAAGCCATGAGTGGAATCTGTGTAGACAACGCATCCAAAGAACCACAGTTCTTTCTGAAGGCTCTACCGATTATGGGTACTGCATTACCTTGCGGAGCCTTGCAGTAGACCCCTCTTCCAGTTCTCTCAGCTAGAGTGCTCTCACACCCCCACCCCTCCTCTGAACGTTCTGACATATGGAGGGCAAGGCCGTATAGTGGGTGGAGTGCCCTCCCATCTGGCAGGACAGATGTGAACCCCTCTTGTCTCTTTGAAGCCAGAGTCTTGTTTCTTCCAAGACAGTTGGAGACAGCAGCGGTTCTCAACCCACTGAGCCGCATGCAGGCCGGCTATGTGCTAAAGGCCTCCCAGTGTGGGGTCTAGGCCCCTGGCCTGGTGGGTTGAGTCGATGCTGGCCCCAGGATCTGGGGTCAGGGCTGCCGTCCAGCTTTGCAGAATCAGGGTTTAGGCTGCCACCCAGCTGCCCTGCCACCCACCCCCGCAGAGCCAGGTCCAGGGTCGGTGCTAATACCTAGCCCCGCACAGCAGGGTCCAGAATCCCTGCCGCCCAACCCCACTGTCCAGGGCTCCGCTCCTGGTCCCTCCTTATGGAGGGATCTTTGGGAGGGAGGCACTGGACATAGGGGTCTGTGGGGAAGGAGTTCGTGGGTGGGGAGGCATACTGTGGTTCTCAATCTGTGGCCCAGGTAACAGATTGTGAATGTGCTGCCCACAGTGATAAATAGGTTGAGGACTGCTGGCTTATAGTAAGTCAATAAATAGTTAGGGTGTCTCTCCGTTTTCAGGGTATGGTGAAAATGAAAAAGCTAAAAAGGCAAGGTTTAAGATGTGCACTTCCTGCCTAGCTGTGTTCTTCATATGAAATCACTACATGCAGTGCCTGAAGTACCTTGGAAAAGACCGCTCACCTTCTGGATGTTCAGTCTGCCAGACTTTCATCCCCCCAGAGACCATAAGGACACAGAGACTCATCTGCAACTCTTTCTGCTTAAGGAAGCCCTCAAGTTTGGGCCCTCTGGACCTATTCAAACTTTGGCTCTAAGGTCTAAAGAGTCAGCCCTGGCTCTAAAGTCCTCTGTTGGTTGTGGTCAACTGAATGGTTCCAAGAATCCACTGCACCTATTGGGCCCAAACTCCATTCCTGTGGTGGATGCTTGATCTAACCATCCTGATTCCAGAAGAAAAGTCAAGGACCAGTTTCAGCCACCCTCTGTACATCATGTGTTGTACATCATGCCTCAGAGCAATCTGATCCTGACATAAACCCAGTGGCAGTAGGACTAAGGTCATATCTGGATCCTGGAGGGTGGATGTAAGCAGTGCCTCTGAACTAGAGCCATCAGAAAGTTCAGTTTTAGATCCTGCGGCACCAAGGAAAAAGGGTAGAAGCAAAACCATCAATGTTAGCAATGTCAGGTATGGATTCAGAAGAAATCTCATTTTCTTTTATCAGCTTCTATTCCATGTATTCTGGATTACTTAATGTACTTAAATCAAGGGTTGTCTAAGTCTTCTTTAAAGGTCCTTTTGGCAGCCATTTCTATGTATCATACTTTAGTTGATGGTATATCAGTTTATGCTTCAGTTAAAAAATTTATGGAAGGTTTCTCAAATACATATCCTCCAGTTAGAGACTCTGTTCATTTCTGGGACCTCAATTTGGTTTCGACTACGGTGGTAAAATCTGCATCAAGCCATTATCTGAGTATTTTGTTTCATCATTTATCTATGAAAAATACCTTAATTATTGCAATGACATCAGCCAGCAGAGTGTACCTGTGGCAGATCCACCTTTTACTACTTTTCTTAAGGACAAGATAGTCCTTAGACCTGATCCTCAGTTCTTACTGAAGATGATGTCTGATGTTCACATTATTCTGTCTATTAATTTACCATGTTTTCCCTGAGCCACATTCTGAGAGAATCAGTTCTTCATACACTGGATGCTTGTAAGGCTCTCACCTATTATTTGGACAGAACTAAGAGTTTTTATAAAACATCTAGACTGTTTCATAAGCTAAGGACAACGTGGGGCATACGGTTTCTTCTCACAACTTTTCTCTGGATTAAGCAAATGTATTGCTACATTTTACACACTAGCAAAAGATCTTGTACCTGCTTTGATTCAATCACATTCTACTAGAGCTGTGGCTACTTCTTTCTCTTGTTTGAGGCAGATGCCAGTAGCTGAGATCTGCAGATTTTTCACCCGGACTTCAGTATACACCTTCACCAAGTGCTGTGCTCTGGATGTGTCTTCTAGAGCAGATGCTAGATTTGGCATGGCCGTGTTTCTGTCTTTATTCTGTTCCCACCTACAGGTTAGTCTGAGCATAGCTTATCAATATTTCCCAAGACTGAGAATATGCAGAGCCAGTTGAAGATGAAATGAATGTCGCTTGCCTGTAACTTGAATTTTTCAAGAGGACTCTGCATATTCACACTTCTTCCAGTGATGTCCCCCTGGGTGCTCCACTGTAGATACAGCAGCGCCTTTGTGTCTGGAGACCTTCAATAGCAGTGCCCGTTGGACTGCACCTGTGCATCTTACCTGCCCCTCGCTGTGGGTGGGTATTATAAATAGTGCTTTACCGCCTGTGGTCTGGAATAGAACAGTTAGCAGAGCCCACTTTGTTATTTAGATAGTCTCTTACCTGTTTTTCCCTCTCATAGTCAGCTCCTTCATTTTCTTTTCTTCTACTTCATTCTTAAATTTAGTTTTTTCGTTTTCCCTGATTCCTGTCACGGAAGCTTTTCCCTCACCCTTATGCTAGGCTCCTCCAGGATTAAGTGTGTGTGTCGTGCGGGGCCGCCTTCTCTATAATGGACAGCCAGGCACTCTGTATCTGTTGCCTGGGAGAGAGACATGTCTGTGTCTCCCAGAAAAGTTCCCAGTGTCTAGGTTTAAAGCCAAGAGCAAGGAAGACCCGGACCTTGCACTCAAACTGTTCCTCAAGGAAAAGTCCCTGCAACCAGCCTCGGACCCCAGTCCTTGCTCCTCACAGGAGGGACACTCATGCTCAGCCAGCTCATCTGGAGACCCACACTCCTCTCGAAGGTCATCCTCTGGCTGGGCTGACACTAAAGAGTGGTCCTGCCCTCTGCTCCTGAGGCTCAAACCACAAGAACCCCGTCCCCAGCTAAATCTGTGCTACTAATGGCTTCTGTCAAGAGGCCAAGGCTGCTCCTAGACTGACTACCTCAGCCTCTGAGAGTGAGCCTAAGAAAGGCCGGGACAAACGTTTTGGCTTGAGGGCCACATTGAGGTTAAAAATTGCATGGAAGGCCGGGTAGGGTAGGGAAGCCTGGCCCCGCCCACTATCATACCCTCTCCCACGTCCCACCTTCCTCAGAACCATCAACCTGTCCAACTTCCCTGCTCCTTGTCCCCTGACTGTCCCCTCTGGGACTCCCCGCCCACCACCTATCCAACCCCCTGCTCCATGTCCCATGACCATCGCCTCCCGAGACCCTCCCTCCCCTAACAGCCCCCCAGGACTGCACCCCCATCTAAGTCCCCCTGTCCATGTCCTCTGACCGCCCTCTCCTGAGACCCCCCACCCTTACTGCCCCCCCTAGAACCTCACCCCCTCCCCAAGCCCCTTTCTCCCTGTCTCATGACTCCCCCAACCCTTATCCACATCCCTGCCCCTTGACGTACCCCTGGGACTCCCTGCCCCTTATCACAGGTCCCGGCCCAGCCCAAACCCCCTTACCACGCCGCTCAGGCCCACCAGAGCGAGACACAGTGCCCCGCTGGAGCTCTCAGCCCCGTCAGAGCTCGCAGTCCTGCCCTCTTACCACGCTGCTCAGAGCAGCAGGAGCTCAGGCCCTGCCGGAGCCAGCCTTGCCCGTAGCTGTGGGCCAGAGCACTGGCGGCATGCTGGGGTTGTGGGGGAGGAGGGACAGCAAGGGAGGAGCCAGAGCAGCCTCCACTGCCAGGAGCTCAGGGACCAGTCAGGAAGGGCTGTGGGCCGGATGTGACCTGTGAGCCGGATGTGACCCGTGAGCCATAGTTTGCCCACCCCTGGTCTAAGGACTGTGGCAGGGCAAAACAGCAGCTATTGGTGCCACCTCCTGTTGTGGGCAGCCAAAATGAGCCCATTTCCTCTTCAGTGGCTCCAGGTCCATTTCTGGGGCCAAGGACACCATTGGCAATGGAATTGGCCCTGGCAAAATAGCCGACTCCAGTGAAGCCTCAGCCCCAGCGCTGCATACGCCACTGAAGCTCTTGGCTCCGAGAGAATCCGGCAGGGTTGCAAACTGCCATAGCTATAGCTATATAGCTATAGCAACAAAGTGCCTTATAGACTAACAGATATTTTGGAGCATAGTAAGCTATCGTGGGCAAAGACCCATTTCAGATGATAGCTTATGCCCATGATAGCTTATGCTCCAAAATATCTGTTAGTCTATAAGGTGCTACAAAACTTTGTCGCTTTTGCAGATCCAGACTAACAGGGCTACCCCTCTGATACTGGATACCAAAGCTATGGCTCCGAAAAGATCTCTGGCACCATCTGCTGACTCTTTTCCATATCACACCCCGGCACCATGCTCGTCACAGGCACTGAGGAGAGATCACCCGCAGGAATTCACACAGCTGCCAGACCTTGCTTTATCTGACAGTCCGGATTCTCCACTCCTCAGACAGGAGGTGTCCCAAATCTCACCCACTTTTCAATCAACACACACTTAGCTCTCTCCCATAGGGACAGCACATCCTTTCCTCAGTGATGTCAAGGAGGACAACAGTGATTATCAAGACTCTTGCCTCATCAGCATCAAAGCAATTGACATCAACTTGTCAGCCTTACCCTGCCACAGTTCAGAGCACCCAGCCTTTTCAGGGGCCCTTGTGGATGCAACCTATATTCCCTTTCCTGCTAATTGGACATATTGAGACCTCTGGGCACAATTCTGTAATCCCCTACCGCAGCAAACACATCGACCTCCATCAATTCCCTCCTCAAACAATCTCTCAGCCACAGAACCACATCCTCTGCAAACACCACCACTAGAGGAGGGACTGGAAGGAGAGCAGGATGAGATACCTCTGGTCCTTCCATTTTCTTCATCTTCACCTGACAAAGCCATCATGCCACCACCTCCCACAGCAGCTATTGATTTTTGTCACTTTCAGGGGTTGTTCTGTAAAGTGGCTGTCTCCCTATGCTCAGAAGCAATCAAGCTATGGAATTGGTGTATCCACAACATCTCCAACTCTGCTGCGTATCTCCCTGGACATCAGAACATGATAGCGGATATGCTGAGCAGAACCTTCTTGCACATGCATAAATGGCAGCTTGACATGAGAGCACTCTGACCCATCTTCCTCAATGTGTGACCCCACGTAGACCCTTTCACCACTCACGAGAACACCCACTGTCTAGTTTTGTTCCGGAGCAGGCCTGGGACACAACTCCTTGGGGGATGCATTCCTTATGAACTGGAATGCATCACTTCTCTACCCCTTTCCTCCCTTTCCCCCCTGTTCAGAGTCTTAGGCAAGATACAGGAAGATCAAGCTCTGTTTATACTAATAGCACCGACATGGCTACGACAAGTCTGGTATATGTACCTGCTTCGCATGACACTCTTTGAGCCTATAAATCTTCCCCAAGAATCATGGCTCCTCTCTCAGGACAGGGGACACATTCACCATCACATTCTGCGGATGCTCCACCTGGAAGCTTGGCTCCTTTGTGGCTCCAGGATTCAGAAATAATCTGTACAGATTCAGTAAAAATACCTTGATAAATAGCAGGCATGATTCTATTAGACGTACCTATTCCCACAAGTGGAACTGGTTCCAATTTTGATGTACTGATAGACAGGTCAATGCAGCCTTCACTCAAACAGAATGTATTGGCTTTTAGTTCTCTAACCTGGCTGCAGTTACAAAGTTCCACTGCCCTGCTGAGGGATATTCAGTATTTGCACACACCCTTATCAAACGTTTCCTTAAGGGTGTTCGAAACCTGTACCCTGACACGTCTCCCCACCCCATCCTGGGACCCCAGCCTAGTCTTATGCTCTCTGACTGGACCTCCATTTGATTCAATGGCAACCTGCTCACTTCTTCATCTAGCAATGAAAATGGCCTTCCTTGTCACCATTCCATCGGCATGACACATGGGAGAAATATCAGCCCTTATGGCATACCCACCATATATAATGTTTTATAGATACAAAGTGACCCTCTTTCCCCACCCAAAATTCTTGCTGAAGGTTATAACTTCCATCTAAGTGAGCTTATACACCTTCCCTCCTTCTTTCCCAAACCACACAACAGTTACCAAGTAGCAGCTCTCCGCACCTTAGATGTGAGTCGTGCATTGCTGTTCTACTGGGATAGAATCAAACTGCTGAGGAACTCGCCACGCTTGTTCATATCCATTGCCGAATGCTCTAAAGACTCTGTTGTATCTAACCAATGCCCCTCTAAATGGATTTCACAGTGCATATGTCTCTCTTACAAACTTCACAGTAAGCAACCACCTGCCTCCATCCAGGGACACTCCACATGAGTGCTCTCAACTTTTATTGCATTCCTCAGTAATATTCCCATAATAGATATATGCAGGGCTGCCACATGGGCATTCTCTGATACATTTGCCCAACATTATGCCATCTTGCAGGATTCGTTGATAGACACCATTCTCAGACGTATGGTCCTGTCCCCAGTGCTACCAGCCACTCCGAAGCCCCAACCTTCCAGCTAGGGGCACTGCTTTATAGTCACTACACTGGAGCACTCATATAAAAGAAGAGTGGGTTACTCACCCTGTGCAGTGACTAAGGTTCTTCGAGATGTGTCCTCATGATGCTCCACTACCTGCTCTGCTCCCCTCTGCTTTAGAGCATAACGTTTGGGCAGAGAAGGAACTGAGGGTGGTCGGACTGCGCAGCACTATTTATACTAGTGCGGGGGAGGGAAGGTGCGCACATGGTCCAACGGGCACTACTATTGAAGAGCTCTGACTCCAGATGCAAAGACTGCTGCACCTACAGTGGAGCACCTGTGGGGGGAGACATCTTGAAAAACCTCTGTTACTACACAAGATGAGTAACCCTCTCTACCCACCCTCCTTCCCCAATCTGTCAGAGTCCTTGTTATTACGCTTCTGGCCAGGGGTCAGCAATGTGTCCATACACGGACACAAGTGTCCGTGGTAAAAATATTGATGTCCATGGTAATTTTTCAAAAAATTGAATGACATAATCCCCCTTGCCCCCACAATGTCCATCACTATGTACGGTAATTTTGTCAAGTGCCCATCACGCAAAATGGTGTTGCTGATACCTGCCCCTGGCTTTGCAGTGGCTTTGCAGTGAAAGGAACTGAGTTGGGAACTCTGTCCCTTATGTAGCCTCACCTTCACTACATCGTGATGCTGAGGAGAGAAGTGGGGGTACAAGAACACTTTAGCTGATGCTGCTAAAATAGCGCAGTACCCATTAGTAGGAATATGCACAGCCATCTCAAAGAACTCCAGTTACAGGTAACAATACTTCATTTACTGTATAGTAAGTATCTGTTCTCTACAAATTATATTAGAAGTGGCTTTGCAGAACATTCCTACATCTGGCACTGTGCAATGTAGTACTCAGTCATTAATTAAGAATTGTTGGAGTGAATTGAAGGGTAACCAAACAGATCTGGATCAAAATTTGGCCTCTAATAGATATTCAACCAATTTTTGGTCAGTATTCTCATTTTCTGCTTTGACTGATTAATTTTTCAAACATACCTACTTAGGCCAAATATTTGAATCCCAGCTCCCTCTTGCATCCAGTTCCTATAGTGTTCCAGCCTGCATTGGAAAGAAGGAGAAAGGTGAAAGGTTGGCTCTACTGCCTTTGAACCTGCCCATTTAACTTCAGCTGTTGCTTCTCTTCTCCTAACCTCCTAATTGCCAATTCACATCAGGCTCACTCAATTTTTTCTCCTTTACTATGCAATATCAGACCCTCCCATTCAGGAATGAACTCAAAAATTCTGAAAAAGTGAAGGTTTAAGTTGTTCCTCTGGATTGTAATGGAAGTTATTACTTATTAAAAATGTTATGTGGCAATAGCTCATCTCAAATCCATACATATGCAATCAGTATTTTAAAATTATACTTTAGTCACTATCAACAAAATATTAGAAAAGAGAGAGATATCAATGTAATGCCTGACTTCTATAAATTCACTGGGGCCAGAATATAAGCAAAAGAATATTTGTGTTAAGGTCTTTAACCTTATTAGTTTGTACTAGTCAACTTCAGTTATTAAAAACAATACTTTTAAAAAATACTTTTTCTTGTCAAAATTGATTAATACTTTCCTGAATAGGTTTATATAGATTTTCTTTATAAAGAGGGAGGACAACCATTTTAACTAATTAGGGGTTTACTAAAATTCCTGTATACCTTTGTAATGGAAGTAATGAATATTCTATCCGTGCTCTATTTTTTATTAGTGGAGTTACACCAGGGATTAGTTTGATTCAGGGTATTTTTGAATTTTCTGCGAGTTTTTTTGACTGACACCTTGCTGTAATAAAGATATCACTTATTGCTCAGTCTTAGTTTCTAATTTTACTTGTTTTACAGCTATGTAACACTCACAAATTACATTTCCATTTAGGTTTTTACAGGGATCTTCACAGCAGAAATGGTTCTCAAGTTAATTGCCATGGATCCTTATTATTATTTCCAAGTAGGCTGGAATATTTTTGATGGGCTTATTGTTACCCTTAGTTTGGTGGAGCTTTTCCTTTCAAATGTGGATGGACTATCAGTTCTCCGATCATTCAGACTGGTAAATATATGAGTAAACAATGTACAGTTACAGTTAATACATTATGTTTATAATTCAAAATTTGTATGTTTACATAAGTTTATCAGCATTTTCTCTGCACATGTAATTTCTCTCAAGTGCCAAAAGATGCACCTCTCTAGGCACAGGTCTTCCAAAAGTTATTTTCATTATTATTGCAAAGTAATATATGTAATTTTATGGTTCAGAAGTGGTTAAATAGTAATTCAAATGGAGGCAATGGTAATTACAAAGTAATTTGCATCAACATGACTGCTTAATAACTTCATTATTATGCAATTCACTATTGTCACCATTGTAGCTCATTGATAGAAAATTTATATATTTAGTGTGTGTTGGGCAAATATGTAAATAAGAAAAATTGTAGGGAGAAATTACTTACAATCCGTATTTATCTTAATGTCATACTGTTAAGTCAAAGGAACAGAACTCTTCTTTTCAAACACTGGATTTATGTACCCTGACTAAAATTACAAAAAGTTAATACGAGATATTTAAGAAACTGACTTTCATCAGTAGTGAAATTCAGCTGTGCATTTTAAGGGAGCAATATTACGTTTTTAGAATAGCAATTGCGTAGCTGAGGCATTGCTATGTTGAGCTCTTTTTTCTGTCTGATTTTTTGTAGTTGAGAATAAAAATGGATTTAATCAAATATTTTTATTAAATTTTGCTGGATCAGGAATTAGATGTTACAAGAGTGTCTCATTTATGTTTTTTTCTTCAGATCTACAAATATTGTCTATTTTGTATTTAGTTTTTATTTCCAGACTTATGTCCATGAAGATCTTTTCTGCATTGTTTGAAGAATATTCTTCAAATCGACATTTTTTTTATCTTAAGAGTTTTGGGGAAATTTACCTTAGAAGGTCTCTGCATTAGTCTGTTAGTGTGATGCATTTTGTTTCCTCTCCACCCTTTTCCTCTCCTTAGCCTGTCATGCTCAATAGTCACTAACTCTACAAGTTGTATTAGTGGGGCGTTCCACTTGCTGTGTCATCCTGGGCAATGGAAGGATGCATGTCTTCAGTTTCTGCTGCAGATAGCGTGATGAAGTCAGTTATAAATCTGTAGAACTGTGTGGACGTCCATAAGACCTGATTGTGAGTGATTTATGGAACTTGGAGAATCGTCCCTAGGTAGTGCAGTAATTTGATGGTAAATTAATAGACACGACAAAGATAAAACATTAAGATTTTTTTACATTCAGGGACTACTCATAGTCTGTGGTCTGAAGTACATTTCTACAGCTCTATTGTACTTAGTACTAATGGTGCTTCTTTATTGTTTTCCAGTTGCGAATTTTCAAGTTGGCAAAATCTTGGCCCACACTAAATAAGCTGATAAAGATTATTGGTAACTCAGTGGGGGCTTTGGGAAACTTGACGTTGGTGCTGGCCATCATTGTCTTCATTTTCGCTGTTGTTGGTATGCAGCTGTTTGGTAAAAGCTACAAGGAATGTGTCTGCAAGATCTCCAAAGAATGTATACTTCCACGCTGGCACATGCAAGACTTCTTCCACTCTTTCTTGATTGTATTCCGAGTGTTGTGTGGAGAATGGATAGAGACTATGTGGGACTGTATGGAGGTTGCTGGCCAAACCCTGTGCCTTATCGTTTTTATGATGGTCATGGTGATTGGAAATCTAGTGGTATGTAATCAAAACGTTTCAAGGGATGGAACACCCAGTATGAGCATACAGGATCCATACTGTATATTTTTTGTTGATAGCTATTCTGTTCTATATTGATTCTTATACTGTGCTTATCACCATAGTATCTGGGCTCCTTCCAGTAATATGTTCAGTAATGTGAATAACATATGTTGTGTGTGTGTTCTCTCATTCTGTTTCAAATGTAGAAATGTGTGCAGTGAAATGTGAGGGGGTTTTTTGTTTTGGAATTTTTTTATATAGTGTAACATTATATATGTGTTTGTGTGTCTGTGTGCATTTATTTATATAATATAATATATATGCATACACATTGCTATGTGTTTGTTAAAGAAGGCAAGGTCAGAAAATGTGCCTTGTGCGTAAAGCAGAAGATGGAGGGTTTGTGATAGTCTTTAGTTTCTCTTTCTAGGGTTATTTTGTGTTCTGTTTTTTCTTCATCATGACATTTACAGTCTTGGGCCAGTCCTCAGGAAAGCTCCATTCCCTGCATAAATGAGTGTTACCCTTCTTGTAGAAAGTTCCATTGTGCTAGAGGAGTCACTGGCTTTGGTCTGTTCCCTCAACATACACATTTTGGCCTTCATTCCCCTCTTCCCATTAAAACGTCAGTCCTGGGAGAAATCTTGTTCAAGTTCTGCTGGTCATACACAGGATCGAACATATTTTTTAAAACTAAAAATATGTGATTGCAAAACCACAAAATTTGCCCTTAAGCTCTTGCCAGAATGTTTTCTTGCCTGCACACTATTGTGGGCTCAGTCCCAGCAGCTAGCCAGGAGCTCTGTCTTGCTCGCCCAGTCCCTGCCAGCCCTGAACTGTCCATGGTCCTGCTGCTTTTTCGGCCAGCCAGAAACACACTCCTCTCTCCTCTAACTTCACACAGCAACTGACTACCCTGGCCCTACAGATCCTTTTATATGAGCCTGCTGGGTTCTGACTGACTGCTCCCTCATTGGCAACCTCCCTCATTGGCTTCAGGGAACAGCCTGGAGGACTTCTCCATTGCTCCTTTCTGGAACAGGAAGTAGGAGGACTATGAGGCTTCCAGCGAGGGGCCTTTGGATCTGATACATCTCTTGTCACACCAAAATATAGAACTCAGTTTTTAAAAAATACAGATGATTCTGAGTCACCACTATGATGGCTGACATGAAAAAATCTCCAAAAGCTGAGATTAAAAAAGTGGTATACCTAATGCATGCATAGACACGTGTTCCTGCATGTAATCATGCAATTGCAAATACTTCGTTTTTCTGGCAAAAATTAAATTCTGAACTATAAAAATTCTTCCAACAAAGAAATTGAAGAGTTTTTTTTTTCCTTATTCAGCTAGCACATTACTTTGTTAATCCCCAAAGAAGATAAAAAATTCTCTGTCCTCAAAATCAAAGAAAAGATGCTTTTGGTTTTGAAAATGCATTTTTTAGCTGGAAAGAGGAGTGTGGCTTTACAAGTGTGATTCAAAACCCGCTGAAGTCATTCCATTGTTTTCAGTGGATTTGGGATGTAATTAAATCTTGGAGGTATTAAGGTAGGATAAACCTTCCAAGCTCTTTGGGCATGAATCTAGGGACTTGCCCAGTGTGCTTCTTTTTTTTGTTGTTTCTGCCCTCTTGGGCGAAAATGCACAAAATCATTTAATCAACACCAAACTGTTTTAATACATTAAATAAACCAGGAAAAGCCAAAGTATGCCGCCAGTTAAAATTTGTATAAAAGCATTCTCCTATAGTTCTCTTGAAGATTTCATTGTCTTATGCATTTGTGCTTCATCAAAAGAAGGTAATCAGCACTAATACTTGCAACTACTGATTTCCTTCCCACTGTGTATATCATTTATACTATTTAGAATAGTCACATTCTATATTCATATTCATACTAATTACCCCAGTTTCATTTTCTGATTTTTATACTTTTAATACATGAAGTTTAATGTGTTTTGTGGCATAAGGAAGATGGCATAACAGGATGCAGAAAATACCAATACTGTTAGTGTATGGAAACAAAAAATAAAAAGTATTTATTAGTATTGAAAAGAAGTTGAAAAGGAGCATGTTTTTTATTTATGTATACACGATCATTTATATGCTCAAGAAATCCTGAGTTCTAATGCCATCTCTACCACAGATTTACTGTATGACTTTGAGAAAGTTGCTTGATCAGTCTGTATCTAACTTTCCATTTGTAAAATGAAGATTATGCTACTTTACTTACCTTTTCAGGAGTGTTGTGAGGATTAATTAGTTAGTATTAGCACAATTCTTTGAAGATATAAAGTTCTCTATAAAGTCTTAGGTATTTAAATAATAGTGTATAATTTCAAAGTGTTTTGCAGAGATTTAGTCACACAACTGTTATTGGAAAATTCCTGCACACACTAAAATGTTATCAGAAGTACAATAATATGAAAGCATTATGTTTAAAAGTATTTTAAGTTTATAAGAAAAACAGAGGGGAAAGATCTAGCAGTGTCTCTTTGTTTTTAGGTACTGAACCTGTTTTTGGCCTTGCTGCTGAGCTCATTTAGTTCAGATAACCTTGCGGCTACAGATGACGATAATGAAACAAACAATCTGCAGATCGCCGTGGCAAGGATTCAGAGGGGAATAGATTATGTGAAAAGAAAAGCATTTGAATGTGCCCAAAAAACCTTTGTGAGTGGACAAAAAGATGTAGGTGAAATAAAACCAGTCAGTCAACTAAACAACAAGGAAGACAAGTACACTACCAACCATACTGTAGCTGAAATGAATAGAAAACTGGATAATCACAAAGATGAGAATGGAACCACTGGTGGTGTAGGCAACCGTGATTATGCATCATTCATACACAACCCAAGCCTTACTGTGACCGTACCAATTGCTATTGGGGAATCGGATTTTGAACATTTTAATACAGAAGAGTTTAGCAGTGAGTCAGAGCTGGAGGAAAGCAAAGAGGTAGGACTTGAAAATATTTATGCTGTGTGAGTATATGTGTGGGTTTTATAGCTAGTTGTGGTTGCCCTCAATTTTGGCGTCAATTATATTCTATTATATTATGGCTTACATTGTTGTTTGGATGCCACAAGCTCAGTGTTTTTAAATGTAATTCTCAAGGAACATATATGATAAGTTGGTAGTTAATCATAGAAATATCGGGCTGATGGATCTTTAGTCCTTCCTTCTGCACTGAAACAGGATCAAGAATACGTAGACCATCCTTGACAGGTGTTTGACTAACCCATTCTTAAAAATCTCCAATGATGGTGGTTTCGCAACCTCTCTTAGTAACCTCTTCCAGGTCTTAACTATCCTTATAGTTGGAAAGTTTTCCTGATATCTAACCAAAATTTTTCAAGCTACCGATCAGGACCATTAATTCTTATCATACCTTTTGTGGATATGGATCACCTTCCTCTTTATAGGTTTAAGATTAGCAGCTGTGTTAGTCTGTATCCATAAAGAAAATGAGGAATACTTGTGGCATCTTAGAGACTAACCAATTTATTTCAACATAAGCTTTCCTGGGCTATAGCCCAGTTCATCGGATGCGTAGAATGGAACAGACAGAAGTAAGATGCATTTATATACACAGACAGCATAAAAAGCTGGAAATTACCATACCAATTCTAAGAGGCTGTTTAATTTGGATGAGCCATTATCAACAGGAGAAAAAAAACCATTTGTAGTGGTAATCAAGTGAATCTGTGTCCGATGGTGGGGGCAAAAGGAGCAGCTGCCCAGCCCCAGCGGCGGTGGGGGTGGGAGGCAGAAGGGACAGGGAGGTTAAAGTGCTGCCGCGGCAGCGCTTTAGCATCCCTGCCCCTTCTCCCCTCCCCACTGGCAGCCCAGCCAGTAGGGACCTGGCAGGGCCACAGATGGGGGACGAAAAAAAGAGCAGCTACGTTAGAGCGCTGCTGTGACAGCGCTTTAAACCAGGACCTTTAAAGCGCTGCCGCTAAAGTCCCTGTGCCTTTTGATTCCCCCCTTGGCTGCTGATGGGGGAGAGAGGCAGAAGGAGCAGCTACCAGCCCTGAGCAGTGGCGTTGGGGTGGGGGGAGGATGGGGACTGCTGATTCCGTAGTGTTGCCCCTTCCATCTGATGCCCTGCCCCTTCCAGGGGGAAGCTGTCCCACCCCCTCGTACCAGTAAGTCAGAAATTTTACTTTCACTCCCGATGCAGTATGTTTGCAATTAATAGGGAAGCTGGTTGTCTTTTTGTTAGAGAGTTTACAGAGATCATATGTCACATCCGGAGTCTTGTCTTTTGGCACACAGTCCTAACTGGGCTGGCTGCAGCCAGGGATCGCAAGACTGTAGAGATACCCACCCACACTGTTTTTTTCCCGTCATACTCCATGCTCCGATGGCTGGGAGTAGGTTGCACAGAAAGAGTTTTGGTACCTCTATGCCATCTGAGGTTTCCTCTATGATGGAATAAACCCAGTAGTGGAGGGGTTTTGCTGGTTTTTAATCTGATTTGTACCAGAAGACTGATGCGAAGGAGACTTAACATATAGGATCACAGATTTATCTTTAGATATAAACTTTCATTTTAACAATGCTGTATATCTATTATAATGTAGAATTATATTATTCTATCAATTACATAATTCAAAAATGCTAAAATAAATGCAAACATATTGAAAATTAAGATAACAGGCAAAATTTATATCTAGGAATTTGAATTTTTCCTGTTATGACTGATCTGTGATCGTTTTCAGAAACAGTATACTAAATACTTTTTAGTGGATAGACTATAACTAAGAGAAAAATGGAAGAATAAAATGATTTTCTGCCTTTTTTTTAAAGATCTAATTGTTAACTATTAGAAGACATAATGTGGATGTAGGTGTGCCATAATTTTTAAAACTGTCAATTCCAAGTCTAATATACATTTATCAGTGTCAATCTGCTTTTATTATTTCTTTAAATATGTCTTTTTATATATGTCAGCAGAAGTCACTAATCAACCAATGTGTAAGTTTTATGTTTTGGAAATTTGTAACATAGCTAGATAAGGTATTTTTTAATATGTTGGAATCCATATTTGAACTGTTTCCAGCACACAAAAAATCAGAGGTATTGTATTTTGAACTTCATTTCCTACCATTCTTACTTCTCACAGGAGTAAATTCCACCTGGATCAGTCAAGAATGCAGCTCTGGTGCTTTTTAACCAGGCAGAGCTACCGGTCAGCACTCTTACACAGGTTACCTAAACAAATCATACATATATAATCACTTTTTAAATAAATATTGACTGCATGCTACTCAGCTGTAATATATTCCTTCCTCATCCATTGCAATACAGTAGAAACATGCCCAGCTGCTCTGTAAGCTGAGTCATGTGACTCGCATCACAAGCATGGTTGGGGTCAACCCCAAAGTTTTTTATGATTTTTTTTCTCTCTCTCTCTCTCTCTCTCTCCTTACATCATCGTGGTACTTTACGTATCATACTTCAGTGATATAAAAAGTGCATGTTCTGTAGATTTTTTTTCAAAAATTGGATTATAAAACAACAAGAACACTACATTTTAAGATTATTTTTTGAAAAAACACAATATTTCATTTGAAGGACCCTGCTTAAAGCGCTGCTCCGGCAGATAACTGTTTATAACTTTATTGTTGTATTAAAACACACTTTTAGATCTCTTGTAATTACAAACATTCTGATCACATTCATTCCTGTAATGCATATTTAAGTAAATATTTTAAATTACCTTGATTATTTGAATGCTAAAAAGTGTTTTATATTTTGGTAGGATATATTGAATTTTTTTTAGTTGCTTTTGACATTTAATACTTAAAATATAGTTTTCTCCGCTAAGATAAATTAAAACTTTCAAAATTTTAGGAATAAGGTCCCAATCTTGCAAACATTCTTATAGCTGCTTAACTTTATGAACGTGGATAGTCCCATTGAACTTGGTGGTAATGTGCAGTGCACCAAGTTGGGCATGTGAAAAAGTTGGGGCTCTCAAGCGATTAAAAAAATTAATCATGTGATTAATAATGCTGTTAAAGAATAATAGAATACCATGTATTCAAATATTTTTGGATGTTTTCTGCATTTTCAAATATATTGATTTCAATTACCACACAGAATACAAAGTATACAATGCTCACTTTATGTTGTTGTTTTTATTACAGATATTTGCACAGTTAAAAACAAAAGAAATAGTATTTTTCAATTCACCCAATACAAATAATTTAGTGTAATCTCTTTATCATGAAAATGGAACATACATATGTAAAATTATGTACAAAAAATCCCTGAACTCAAAAATAAAACAATGTAAAATTTTAGAGCCTACAACTTCACTCAGTCCTACATCTTGTTCAGCCAATCGCTCAGGCCAATAAGTTTGCTTACATTTGCAGGAGATAATGCTGCCCACTTCTTGTAGAAACATCACCTGAAAGTGGCCACAGGTGTTTGCATGGCACTGTAGTAGCCAAATGCACTAAAGATTTGTATGTCCTTCATGCTTCAACCACCCTTCCAGAGAACGTGTCCACGCCGATGATCAGTTCTGCACAATAATGATCCAAAGCAGTGTGGACTGATGCATATTCATTTTCGTCATCTGAGTCAGATGCCACCAGCAGAAGGTTGATTTTCCTTTTTGGAGGTTCACATTCTGCAGTTTCTGCATCGGAGTGTTGCTCTTTTAAGACTTCTGAAAGCATACTCCACAGTTCTGATTCCTAAACCTTGGGTTGAGTGCTGTAGGTATTTTTAGAAATCTCATATTGGTACCTTCTTTGTGTTTTGTAAAGTCTAAAGTGAAAGTGTTCTTAAAATGAACAACATGTTCTGGGTCATCATCCAAGGTTGCTATAACATGAAATATACGGGCAGAGTGCAAGTAAAACAGAGCAGAAGACATACAATTCTCCCCCAAGGAGTTCAGTCTCAAATTTAATTAATGCATTTTTTTAACAAGTGTCATCAGCATGGAAGCATGTCCTCTGGAATGTTGGCTGAAGCATGAAGAGGCATACGAATGTTTAGCATATCTGGCACATAAATACCTTGCAATGCTGGTAACAGAAGTGCCATGCAAACACCTGTTCTCACTTTCAGGTGACATTGTAAATTAGAAACGGGCAACATTATGTCCCAAAATGTAAACAAACTTGTTTGTCTTAGCAATTGGCTGAACAAGAAGTAGGACTGAACAGACTTATAGGCTCTAAAGTTTTACATTGTTTTGGTTTTGGGTGCAGTTATGTAACAAAAAAAATCTACATTTGTAAGTGGCACTTTCATGATAAAGAGATTGCACTATGGTACTTGCATGAGGTGAATTGAAAAATACTATTTCTTTGGTTATCATTTTTACAGTGCAAATATTTGTAGTAAAAATAATATAAAGTGAAATCTGTACACTTGGTATTCTGTGTTGTAATTGAAATCAATATATTTGAAAATGTAGAAAAACATCTGAAAATATTTAATAAATTTCCATTGGTATTCTATTATTTAACAGTGCAATTTAAAAGTGCAGTTAATCAAGATTTTTTTAATAGTGATTAATTTTTTGAATTAAGCATGTGAGTTAACTGCGATTAATCAGCAGCCTTAGTAAAAGTGTTTGCAAGATCAGACTGTAAGTCCCTAGGAAAACATCCATGTTCATTTTGTTTGTCATCATCACTAAATGTCTCCCTGCAGTACTTGCAAGTCCCTGTCGGTAGATTTATTCAGCGAGAGACAAAACTTCATCACAAACACAAGATTTTAAGTGAGAGTTAGTGTTTAAATAAATATGTTAATTTAAAGTAATATATTACAATGTGGACATTGGAACAATGTGTGTGTGCAGCACCTATCACAATGGTATCCTGATCCATGCTTAAGATTCCTATGCTGTACAATAATACAAGTAATGAATGTTGATGATAATTTTGAAAATAAGGAAATTCAGAGTTAAGGTTACAAGCAAATGTGTAAGAGTCAGAAAATAAGATTGTATATCAAAAACTTGTTTGAAGTTGAAGTGCAATTGAGAATTATGCTCACAGTCTTTTGGTTGTGTAATGCTGAGGAATGCTGTGCACTCACCCATTTGGCCTATGTTAAGTATAGAGAGAATATAGAAAGCAAAATGTATAAAGCAGGAGTCTAATCCTATACCTGTAGATAATGGTTTTGAATCACACCTGCAGGTTCAGGAAGGTAATTCACAGAGATTCACTTTAAACTCTGTTTTGGGGCTTTATGGAAGCACCACCAAAGGAAAGTTCCTATGCAACTCATCCCATGAGTGCCTCCTTATTTGGTCCCATATTTTTAGTGGGCATTTTTAGCCAGCTCTGGAACACTCATTTGCATAGGGTGGTAGAGTAGTTATGCCACTTTTCTCCTGCTTCCATCTGCCTGGGAATCCAAGCAATAAATCTAGCCCAAATTGTGAACAGATACATTATAGATTTCTAATTCTTTGACTGAACAAACATTTGGATTTTTAATTGTAACTCCAAATTAGCTGCCATCTTTCTTTTGATAATGTTTTAAGTATGTTTGTTGAAGTTACATTGATAAATAGATATACCTCTTAATAACACTTGATTGGAATGGATATGAACAAGCACTAAAAAAAACCCAGTTACTCACTTCTTGTAACTGTTGTTCTTCAAGATGTGTTGTTCATGTCCAATACCCTCCCTCCTACCTCTCTGTTAGAGTAGCCAACAAGAAGGAACTGAAGCGGGTGGCAGGTCGGCGGGGCTCTATATTGAACCCCATGAAGGCACAACTCCAGGGGGCACCCAGGCTGACCCAATGGATGCTGCTAGGGGAAAATCTTCCAATCATCATGCACGTGTGCATGCACACACACACACACACACATGATTGGAATGGACATGAACAACACATCTCGAAGAACAGTTACAAGAAGGGAGTAACCATTTTTTCTGCCACCTTTTCTTAGTTTGATTAGTACCTTATTCAGCAATTAGGCTAACTGATGGAGTAAAGTACTGCTCTGTTTGAGTCAGGGTGGCAGATTCTGGATCTAAGTAAATAAATAGTACACTTCTGTCATGTCTTTCCATTTGGTTTCATCAGTTAGAAAGAGCCTGTTATAGCTCAATTTTTTAAGTAAAAGCAGCATTTTCCTCCGAAACGAGAGAGAGATTTATAAGTAAGAAAATATTCCAAGGATGAAAGATCGAAAGAGGAGAGAATAAGAGAGGCATTCTAAGTGTCCCATTTCTGTCTCCACTTTGTAATAGAATATAACCAGATACTTTTTTCTCCTGAGAGGTCCTTAGCATCCCTTATGGAATCCTGAGCATCTATCTGTTTCCCATTTTAAGTAATCTCCTCCTCTCATCCCCAGTCACCATCCTCCTGATTAAGGAGAACTAGATCCAGCTGGAGCCAATTAGAAAAGCAGTTTCTCAAGTGACTACAACAGCATCAAATGAGGGAACAAAGGCACTCACTCGGACTAAGCATGTTTCCTTGATAGCATTCCCAGTCTATATTTGCCTGAAGAGTGAGAGTCCTGCATGAATAATTGTGCGCTGCTTCCTTACGCTTCACCCTGACTTCTTTTGAGAGAGCATTATGGTGACTAATTTGCTCGTTTTTCTCCAAGCAGCACTTTTTACTGCTATGCATAAAGTAGCATCTTTTACCTGTTATTTTTTTGTATAGCGATTGCTAGCTGTTACACGTGTTCTTTAGCTTGGAGATTGGAAATTGTGTAGGGAATTTGCTTTTATGAATATTAAAATGTGAACTACTCATGTTCTAAAACTTAAATCACAGTAGATTGTACCACTTGAATCATTATTTAAATATTAAGTATTTAATAGCTGCTAAGACAACCATTTATAAATCCACAGATCTTCAGTATTTCACACATTTTCTCATTTGCTGTTGAATCTAAAGTGAATCTACAGAAAAATAATATATTTACAAATAATATATGTATCCTCTTACATCTTCATAAAATAGGCATTCTACTGAACATACCCTAGGCCTTGTCTATGCTACCGGCTGGATCGGCGGGTAGAGACAGAGCTATTGGAGATCGATTTATCGCGTCTCGTCAGGACTCGATAAATTGATCCCCAGAGACACTCTCGTCGACTCCAGAACTCCAGCTTGCCAAAAGATGCAAGGCAGAGTCGATGGGGGAGCCAGCTGTCAACAACTGCCACCATGAGGACGGCAGGTAAGTCGACCTAAGATGCGTTGACTTCAGCTACGCTATTCACATAGCTGGCGTTGCGTATCTTAGGTCGACCCTCCCCACTAGTGTAGACCAGGCCTTAGACAAAGAATTAAAATAACATTCTACTCTCTGAGTAACTCACACTTTTATGTGAATCCAGATGTTGACAATTAAATAGTCTAATATTGTAACTTAATTACATCTGTTAAAAACACAACTAGCCTTCAATACTTGGAGATTATACTATCCCATAGTTTGTTTGAATTAATGTATAAATATAATTTGCTTTCTGCTACTTCTGTTTTCACACACTTTTTTAAAAAAATCACCTTTAATTGGAATAATGCCTCTAACTCTTCTGTGAGCACTACTGAGGTATAAAAAGTATCTCTTAATGATGCAAGTCTGCATACATTCATTAATATTAATTCCATACAATTGACTTTTTGTTGTGGTAGGTGTGCTTACATCATTCCCTACATACATTTAGCCATGTATCTGTGCAGCCATTACTGATGTTATATACTACATGATAATAACATTGTAATAAGCCAGAGAATGATGTGATGAAAACTACTTTGGTTTAGTTTGGTACTCAGACTTGTCTAAGGTTAAGTATACAGTACAACTCCATACTTTTTTAAATTATCAGGATGCAGACTTTGATTACTTTGGACAAGTGATCTTGCAATAGTGGAGAACACCAAATAAATTCAAACATTTCTTTATATTGCAGTTTCATTTAGTACTACTGTAATTGTCTGTTAGCTGTTCTGAATACATATTTCTATTTCTATATGTTGATAGGACAGATATGACCACCAAAGTAACAAGTAGCTTCAAAATGCACAGGAAAACACACATGCATTAGCAAAAGAGAATGTAAAATAATGGCTATTGAAATTAAATTAACATCCTTTTTTTTTCCTTTCTGAAATTTCAGAAATCTGAAAGGTATTGAAAAAGTGTAATATACGTTTACGTGTCAATGGTTGCAAGTTATGAAAAGTTTTTAAATTAAGAATTGTCAATTCATATGTTTCTATTTGTGCAAATCTTTCTGTGCGGCTTCTTTTGGTTTGCTCGTAGTGCTGGAAAAAACAGACTTCATTCACAATATAATCTATATTATAGTCAGAGTGGGAGAATAATTTAAATAATTAAAATACGCTTTTAATATTATTGAAGCTTAATTTCAGTTTTATAAGTTTTTTTATCTTAGTGGCCAAATTACATGTCTGCATGCCCAATATAAAGTGTGTTCACTGGGGGAAATTGTGCTGTTTCTAATTTTGTGACCTCATTTACAGTATTATTAAGACAAATTGATATAGTATCTTCTATAAAATGGATAGGTCAATGGTAATTCTAATCCATTTATAAATCTTTTGTCACATAAATCAGAACTACTTAGCTGTATCAGCCTCATGTTCAAGAAATAGCAGAAAACCTAGAGTAAAAAATTATACATTTAATTTTTCCTTTTATATTATAAACTTTTTTTTTCAAATGGCTCCTGCCAGAAAAACAATAACAAAAAAAAAAAAACTTTGAAAAAATACCAGATTTTTCTGGAGAACAGTTTTATCCTGATGGTTGGCAACCTGAAAGATTCTACCGTCAGAATCTTCAGTGTTATGTTGAAGAGGCTGCTATCATCTTTTGGTTCCTAAATGATCCTGAAGTGCACAGTGTAATTTGTACTGATACAAAATGTACTAGGAGAAAAATACAGTAAGAAAACAATAGCAAATGTCAAATCTCAAATGGACTTTGTTTGAGAAAGGCCACTTAGTAAAAATCCAGAGTTTGGTAATAAATAATTCCTTACTATTTTTACTCCAAACATTTTATAATTCCATATGATAACTAAAATAGCATGCCCTAGGATTTACAGATATAAAGATGCATCTTCTGTGCACTTGTGTAGTGCTGACTGTGTGGGATGGGGGTATGTATCTTTGGCCAGATATATCAATGTTTGTTATTTTTGAACATAGTGTTGCATGCTTAATATTAATTATAATTCAAAATAAATATACTGATAAAATCTACATTCTGGACTTTCATTTGCAGAAATTAAATATTTACAGCTCATCTGAAGGTAGTACAATTGATATAACTTCCCATGGAGAAGAAAAAGCAGATATTGACTCAGAAGAAGCACTAGAACCAAAGGCCTGTTTTACAGAAGGTATGGAAAGAACATTTTGGTTTATCAATTCCTATTAGTGCAAGATGCTACGTTATGTAATCCAGGCTTCAATTAGGCTAGATGACAGGGGTTGTAGACCCCAACTCCAAAATAAAGAGGGTTCTATGATGAGCCGTCTGCTGGTAAGAGAATATTCTAAAAGTATAAGCAACCTAAGGCCTGACTCTACAATAACTTATACCTATATTTAAATTTACACTTGTTAACAGTCACATTGAACTCAATGGGACTGTTCCTCGTATATAAAATTAAGCATATGCATATTCTTTCCAGGATCAAGGCCTAAGACTTTAAATTTTGTAACAAATAGGAGATCCAATCCTGCAAACTCTCACTCATGTAAGGTAGTGCCTTTGATGACAAATGGAGTACTCTCAAGCCCCTCAGCCTGCTTTCCTGCAAAGAAGCCTGCCCTCACACTCATATCCTGCACTGAGTCCCATTGACTCTAGTGGAACTCTGTATGGGTGTATCCTTTTCCACGATTGGGCCCTAATGAGATCTCTCAATGAATAATTAACATTTTATATGTTATCTTACAATATTTGACCATCTTTTTTGTCTCTGATTCCCTGTTTGATGTCAGGTCAGAAGGACAGCAGAAACTTAATATCAAAATTGAACTTGTCAACAGTGATTTACTATTTCAGAATAATGTCACAATTTGATTTGTCATAATTTATTGTCCTGATTATTAGGCTGTGTACGGAAGTTCAAGTTCTGTCAAGTCAGCCTAGAAGATAAGAAAGGAAGAATCTGGTGGAATCTTCGAAAAACCTGCTATAAGATAGTAGAACACAACTGGTTTGAAACCTTCATTGTCTTCATGATTCTCCTCAGCAGTGGTGCTCTGGTAAATGAAATGTGTAACAGGCATATTATTTCTGAGAGAAAACACTCTTTACAAGAGTGGTTAATCAAAGATATATTTATAGCACAGGTTTTTTTCCACTAGGAAAAAATGATTTTTTAAAAATGTCATATCTTGAATGCCATATAGGAATACCCAGAATTCCAAAGACTGTAACACCTGTATATATGTATGGATTCATACCTTCACTAGACCACTTTCTTTTCCCTAGTCGGTATCTAGCCATATCCCCTTTGGAGTCTCTGTCAGCCCTGTCCTTGCTTGCTGAGAATACAGTAGCATAGATGTGGCTGCCCCATGTGTGTAACTCTTTCCCTCCTTGTGCACCTCTGCAGGGCCAGCCACAATCAAGCTTTTATTATTTTATGGGGAAAGGGGAGTGGTGGTCAAACGCAGATTTTATAAAGATTTGATCAGATGAAAAAGAACACAAAAATAAAATGATGTGTAAAAACTCTTATTAAGGTTCTTGGACCATACTTCTGTATAGATTCCTCCAGCTAAATTCCTCTCTCTCCCCCAGCCTTCTGGGTGTCTTTTATTGCATAGAGAGAGCTCATAGATTTTAACATGTTCTTTATATTTGCTGCTTTTTAATTTGTCAGATTATCTTCAGCTCTGTCTACCTTCTGCCCCACACACAGAATTCTGGGATAATGTAGTAGTAGCAAAAGCATCAGCAGTTGAGGATGTAACAAATTGATAGATAGCAGGTTGGTAGGAACAGTTGGACTGAGAGATGAAAGAAAGGGAAGGAGAGTTTTTGGTATAAGAAACTGCAGGTAAGTGCATGGGTGGGGAGCTGGTTTTAGAGAATAGGACTAATGGGGTCCAGGCTGTCTGTTTTTCCATTTAGGAGCAGAAGGCTATGGGTAGACATAGGAGGGTGACAGGTGAACCACTTGATTTTGGTGGTTGACTAGACAACAACAAGAAGATCTTTTATTTTAAGGAACAATGCTTGCAAGCACTTTAAAAAATCCCACAGAGGTGTAGCAACCCTAGACAAGAAATCCCTGTGAACTTTCAGTGCCTATGATACAGATTACACAGCGGTGTATTTTTTATAATCCCAACCTTTCCCTTAGGGCATGACTCTTTAATTTAAAAGTGATATTTCTGATGTGTCATCTCTAGGCTTCATAACTACTTGCTACGCATCTAGTAACAGGGCATAGTGCATTAATTTGCCTCTCACCAAATTAATAAATCTTCTTCTGTGCCACTTAATTTCTATCAAATTAAATTTCTTGTATGAAAAGTTCTATTTGTGTAAGTAGTAATTTTGACTAGCAGAGGGTACTTTTTATTCACATATTAGAAACAGATCTTTGTTTCCGTGCTTTATAATTGTACGTGTTACATAATTGTCCTAATTTCTTTGAACAGGTAACATATGAGTTTCACTTTAATTAGCCATTTACCCTCCCATTATTTTTACTCATCTACATACCCAACCTAGTTTGGCAAAATTCTCCAAATTACATTTTTTTAAAATTCTCTAGGTTTGTAGCCAAAATCTCATAAAAAATAAATTAAGTTATTCATTTATTTTGACACTCTATCATATATCCTGCTTGTGTCCTAAAAAAAGACACCTGGAAACAAGTGTCTGTTTACATTTCCTATAGCTATTCACTGCATGAGCTTGTCATTTGAGGGTTAGGGATATGTCAGTTACAGTATATGGCATTGGGTCATTGTGCCTCATTTCTTCTTGCCACATATTACATACTTTTGTGAGCTGCAGGTATTAGTGTCTTAATACTGCCTTGTGCACTGAATTGAAATTTGGCTTGTCTGAGTCACAGGGTCTGTGTCTGGGATGACAGTAAACAGTTTTCTAAAAGCCTTTGGAGGATTGTTGTAAATCACCCCCATCACCATGTACCAAAGACTTAAATCTCAAAAATATATTTTGTTATCAGTGATAAATGCTGTATTACCTTCGGAAAACATCCTGAATTGGAAAGTGATTTACCTTTTCCTTTTCATCTTCAGCCTATGCAGCCTAAATCATAACTTGCAAAGTCTTATGAATACTGAACTTGAATACTGTTTGTTTGTTCACAGGCTTTTGAAGATATATATATTGAAAAGCGTAAGACTATCAAGACCATTCTAGAATACACTGATAAGGTCTTCACTTACATCTTCATTCTGGAAATGGTGCTAAAATGGGTGGCTTATGGTTTTCAAACCTATTTCACCAATGCCTGGTGCTGGCTGGACTTCCTTATTGTTGATGTATGTACTGTGCTTTCTAAATAACCTATTTTTACTCTTCCATAAATTGGCCATTCTACATAACTCATTGTTAGTGATATGTGTAATAAGGACAGTATTCTGGGTTAAAAATGACCAAAAAATCACAACTGGTGAACATTTCCCTGATGCCTTGCGATTATTTAATGACACATAAAAACTACATTTGTATGTTCCATTTCATTCTGCATCTTTTATTTTCAGCAGTAATCCTCATGTTAATTTTATAGCATTCCTTTTCAATGAGGTGGCAACAAAACTAAACTTTATATATAACCCCTACCATTTTTCAGCCACTTACAACCTTCTAAAGCAGTGACGGGCAATCTGTGGCCCCTGGGCCCTGAGGGTAATTGGGCCAGGAGCAGTGAACCACGGCCACTGTGAGCTGCGGGCGGCCATGCAAATGTAAACAAACTGTCTGGTGGTCCATCAGTAGATTACCCTGATAGGCTGCAGTTTGCCCACCACTGTTCTAAAGCTTATATTGGGAGCTAAATCTTTCTCACTTTTGGCTTGGTTTTCTCTTCAGTCCCTGTTTTGGCTTGGCTTCTGTCTATGTTGTCTCTCTGAATACTATACTTTAAAACAGAAGTAATCTATTTTTATGGGTAATATATTTTACTGCTATCTATGATAAAAACATAGATTGGTATCTTCATAAGCACCTATGTGACTTAGGAGCACTAATTACTGGGATTTGCACTCCAAAGTCATTTAGGTACTTTCAAAACTCCCATGCATATATTTTATTTTATGACATCTTCACGAGTTCTTTCTGTCTTTGCAGACATTGGGAAAAATTCCAACAAACTGACAAGGCCACACAAACTCTGGAATCCTGCCAAAAGTTCTAAATCTGCAACCAGCAGCAGTTCAAGCATATTCCTTCCTTTCCTGTAAATACTTTGATTTTTAGTTGGGTTTCTTTGTTACGTTTGTTTATGGTCTTTGTTTTCACAGACAAAGTAAGTTAGTAGTTCAGCTTCTCCCAACCTATTTGTTTTAGAATTTTAATTTTTGTTCATTTTTGCACACTAATGATCTCATTTCAGATTCTAACTCCTCTCTCCCTCTCCCCAGCTGAGAAAACATTAGAGCATTGAAACTCTAACCTTCTCTTCTGAGTTTCCTTTGCCCATCAATCTAAGTAAAGTCTCTCCATAACCACTGCAAAAAAAGCATAAGATTAACTCCCCCTTCTGAGAAGGAGCCAGTGGTTCATAAGAAACTTAAAACAGATGTTGTGACTCCTTCCCCTCTTTCCTGTTCCAGTAGCTCTGTTCTTCAAGAGAGGAAAGAAACTATCTATTTGTGCCATGATCAAAGCTCCAGACAGTCAGGAGCATGTTGTAACACTAATGCCTAAAAGACAGTACCTTAACTACATAAAAGTAGAGGAAGGAGGTCTCAAAATAAGGGAAATTATCTTCTTCAAACAAAATTAGAAACAGGTTTTATCATATTCTCCTTTGATGACTGCATAGGATCCAAATGGGGACTGCTAATTAAAACTAAAATGTTAAATGAAAACATGGGGTAATTTCATAAGTAATGGGAAGCTAGTGATTTCCCAGCTATACTCATCCATGGCTCAGCTGTTAGGATTGCTGTGCCATCATAGAATTCCACACAATGTATCTCCAGAAACCTAGAATCTTTAATTTTCCATTTCTATTTGTCCATCAATGGCTTCTTTTTAATAGATACTACCTCTCCTTCCCCCGATCCCCAAAACAGATTTTGGAATTAGTATCTCTCTCTATTAAAAAAAAAAACAAAAACCCTGCACCTCGTGAAGATAATGTACCTTTCCAAAGACATTCTTTGGTAAGAAGGTGATACATGGACTGCCCCTACTCTTGCTTTTTAAAACATTATCTTTGAGAGTAGGAAAACCAAGACAAAGGGAAAACAGACAACTGTCAGAAAATGCAGTGTCATATAATTAAAATTCTTAAAAACTAATGAAGCAATGGCTTCATTAGTGAAAGACATGCTGGCTTCTCAGAAACCCAGCAGGCAAAATGTATTAGAGATACTCTGACGCTTCTCAACTGCTTTTCCCTACACAGCAACAATGTGGTATGATCCTTGAGAATAGGTCCATCATTGACTTTAATCAGTATGGATAGAGATTCCACCTGCTGAGTGTCCCTAGCCTCAGTTTCCCAGAAGCTGGGAATGGATGACTGGGGATGGGTCACTCAATAATTGCCTGTTCTGTTCATTCCTTCTTAAGCACCTGGCATTGACCACTGTCAAAAGACAGGATACTGGGCTAGATGGACCTTTGATCTGACCCAGTATGGTCGTTCTTATAGTCTTATGATAACCATAAAACTGTACTGTTCCCTTTTAAATATGAGGAAATATTCATAGTGCTTCATAATATTTCACTCTCCACTTCTTCAATAGTGGATTCCTAAGTGTTTTGCTATGAAAACTTTGCAGCCAACTCAGTTGTCAGACATCTGCTTCATTAAGACTGAACTTTTTTTATTTTGTGCTCCTCATAGTTGATAGGATCTGAAGTCTTCAGGAAAAGTTGGAAGAAATAGCTGCAGAAAATACAAATAAGCATAAGCATTCTCTCCAAGCTTCTGAACTGTTGGTTCAGGAGCTGTTAGTCCTCCAGTAACTGTATCCAACATAAATATTTCATTGGTATTCTGACCCTACAAGAAGTAGATGTTGGAACAGAAACTTCAGGAAAAGTCCCAAGCAAAACTCAGCTGAAATTTCTTCCGTCAAAACATCAGCATGATTATATCCTTGCACATCTCAGGCCCATTCTAAGTTTGAAAGAGCTACTTTTACTCTACTCCAAATGCACAATAAAGCTATGCATTCAATTGGACCTGAGGGTTTCATGCATTGAGGTCCCACCCTACACTTAATTGCACATAAGAAAGTTACCAGTGTAAACACTAAAATCACTCGGTAGTTCATAAGCTCCCAAATAAACTTTATCAGCAGTACTAAACTTCTCACTGTTGAACCAAAAGGAGTCTTGTTATAATGGATTCTTCAGCTGCAACTGGACCAGAATTCTCATAACAGATGCCAGCCTTGTAGGATGGGGAGTACACCTAGAAAACCATATAAGTTAAGGGTCCTGGTTACCCACAAAAAGAAAAAGTATAACTATCTGATATCAATGCTAGCTGTTAATTTTTGAAAAGCATTGCCAAGGTCAATGTTCTCGTGCATTTACATATATTTATTTTACTCTTGGTCATGAAATGTGTTCTTCTGCTGTTCTTTACTGCTGGATACTTCTTGTTGCTGCAAATGTGATGAGAGAGAATGGAGACTTTCTTACTTAGTGATATGCATTCATTGTCTGACATCTTTCCTACACTTACCACTAGAATTTAACTTTTTGGAGGTATAATATTTTTTGTGATTGTAGTGTAAAACATTTTAGTCTTCTGTTTTGTAATTCTCCTATAAATAGATGTCTGTTTAATAATTTATAAGTTTCTATACTTTTTGGTAGGATCCAAAGTTGATGTGTCCTCTAAGACAAACTTCGATTTCATATGAACTGCACCTAATCTCTGCATACATAAAAGGAATACACTGGAATGACTGGTGTAGATGACAGTTTTAGAAAGGAAATGTATTAGGTAAATAATATTACATTAGATAAAATGTAACTCTTAAGAAATTAAAACATTGGTAAATGTACCTAGCAGTTTTCTTTCTCCAGAATTATATAATAGAACTCTTACATTTGAGCTCAGAACTCATGCCAGTTGGTGTGGGAGATGGAAAGCTATGCTTAAATATGCAACAAGAGGAGGAAGAAATCAAAAGGCCCCCCCACAGAAATTTTCCTCCTAAAGGAAAACTCATTGCTTTCATTGGCAAAATGAGATTCCAGTCTGACCCCAGGTCACCATGCTTTTCCCTGACTTCATAATCACAGTGGGCAGAGCTGACAGGAGGAGGAGGGTAAGAGAAAAAACTTTCACAATGAGAGAAATACCCTCTAAAATATTCATCTGAGAAGAGGATCTTGTCCCCTACATCCAAATCAGGTGAGATTCTGCATCCTAGTGTGTCAGGAGGTCACAAGGAGCTTGGGTCTGGCTAATTGGTACCAAGACTCAACTGTGCCCCAAACCATCAGCCCAAACAGACTGAGCCTCAGCCCAGTACTCGTGAGGGAAAGAAAAGAATGGAAACCCTCTAAACCAACAGTACAGACACACAGTAGCAAGGAGGAGTCAATATTGACTGTGACTTACCACCTGGTCTGAACCAGCACTGTCAATTCTACCAAGAGACAGAAGCCCTTCCAGCCTCAGGGGTCAGGTATGCTATTCTTGATTACCTGGCTGCATATGCTGACAACAGTCACCAGTTCTCTTGGAACCAGTCATTGCAGAGAGGTTTCCACGCCACAGGTCCACCACTCACCAGTACAGTCAAGTCGATGGTGCATAATCAGACAATGGTACGAATGACTCCACCTGTTGATTCAGAGGATTTATATTCCTCAGATGAGTTTGAGACCTGAATGACAATACTACTGACTGTACTGAGACAGAAAGTTATTCCTGATATAGATTCCAGAGCTTCTTGGGCAAGTTTCCACTCGCATAGACCACACTACAGTCCTGAGAATCAGTGGTCCTCCCCACCAGGGACCCTTACCCATGTGATCCCTCACCTTGGTTCTAATGCAGCCCCTGAGATCCTATCCTAGTCCTGTCATCACTAATGAAGGGTCCATTTGAGCCCTTACCCTAATGTTCCTTTGCTCACCTATCTACGAAGGTTGCATTCCTGCTTGCAATTACCTCAACCAGAAGAACTGATGAGTTGGGGCCCTTATGACTGACCCACCTTAGACAGTCTTCCATAATGAAAAGTTCCTTAAGGTTGCATCCCAAATTCATCCCAAAAATAACTTCTGAATTTCATCAAAACCAGGTCATCCACTTACATGTTTTCTATCCAAAGCCACATGCCACCAGAGAGGACAGGTAACTATACTATTTGGATGTCTGGTGATCCTTGGCTTTGTATGTGCAGAGGACAAAGCCCTTCAGGAAATATCCTAAATAGTTTGACTGTTTTGACAAATGTATGAGACAAGAAGCCATCTACTCACAGAGACTGGGCAAATGGCTTTCAGCTGCATCCTGCTTTGGTTATGAGTTAGTAGCAACCTTTCCACCACAAGATGGGAGGGCTCCCTTGACCAGAGCCCAGGCTGCATCCATGGCTTCACTTAGAAATGTCCCTCATCTGTAGAGTGGAAATGGTGGGGCTCTGTACACACTTCTGCAAAGCATATATGCATCCTTTGGCAGAGCAGTCCTTTAATCTGTGGTAAAGCATGGTTTCTTGCTCCCCTGTCTTGGTGAATACTGCTTATGAATCATCCTGAATGGAATAGACATAAGGGTCATCACTCAAAGAAACAAAGGTTACTTACCTGCATAGTAACTGGAAGTCTTCAAGATGTGTGGTCACTATTTGTATGCCACTATCCATCCTTCTTCCCTTCTACTGGAGTCCTTATCCTAGGACTATTCACAGTGGAAAGGTAACTGGAGAGGCAGTTGGTCTGCACCACCCCTTATGCCCTCAGTTTGGTCCTCAAAGAAGTAAAGGGTGTATTTGTGGACTAACAAGCATGGCCAACAAAAAAATCTAGTCTCTGTGCATGGAGCATACACATACCTTGAGTGGAATACACATAGGGACCACACATCTAGAGGAATTCCAGTTACTGTAAGGTAAATAACACAATCTGTACCTTTTGTCTGCTAGAGTAAAGAGCTGTGTATTATCAAATTTCTGTTCTCCATGTGTGTATTTATACAGGCTGATCAAATCACCGCTTAATCTCCTTTGACAGACTCAAGAAGCTCAGTCAATTTAGTTTTTCACCAAAGGCATGTTTTCCAATCCTTTAATCATTCTTGTGGCTCCTCCCTGAAGAGCTGAATTAATAATTGTACCAGATCTATGCTGTAATGTAGATTGTTATTTCTCAGAAAAGAGAGTAACAAAAACAAATGTACTTATGCCACATTTTGTCACAACTACAATAATTTTGTAGTAATATAGTAAAATATTTCATGAAAGATTTAGGCTGCAAAAATCATTTTTAATCTGCCTTGTGATGACAAATGATGATGCTGTATTCTATTTTTTTACTGAACATACAAGCAGTAAGATTTAGTTCCTACAGTAATATGCTTAAGTGTAAATTCCTTAACAATCTTACCCATTACACCAGTAAACAAACTTTTTCTTTTCTGGAAGAAAGTGATTTCAGACTCAGTACCTTCTGCATGGATGTTGCCTACTAAACTAACTGAAAAAAATATTTTCAATCCAACTAATGAAAACTAAGTGGAAAAATTTGATTAAATGAATGTTATCTTAGATTCTTCAGGTTTTCTGATTTTCTAATACTTATATTCATTTAATGTCAAATTCTGAGAAAATTACAGCTTATGTTGCATTTGGGAGAAACATACAGGTGCTTGACACCTTCTGTGGCTTGTTTTCTGAGTTTGGTGAAGAGCTGAGCCAGCCTAGAGCCTTTCATCCAAATCCAAATCCTCATCCCCTACAAACCTGGATGGCACTGATAAAAATGGAAGTCAGTTCCAAACCACCTCTGTTTGTGGTCTGACCAAGGTTTTACAAAACCAAACATAGGCTCCTTGGTCCAGCTATTCAGAATAATTTGTGATGAAGTTTTAGCATAGTTTGGTAAGAGACACTCCTGGCAGAAGACATATCATGCAAGAATTTTCGTGTTTTATTGGCAGTTAGGAGGGGGAAAGTACTTCCGAATATGAATAAAGTAAGTAATACTCAGATCTGTGAATCATCATTCCAAGCAGCCTTACTCCAAACAGTCCTCTGTATAGGTAGAGAGGTATGCCATAGCAGGAAAACTTCTATGGAGCTGAGGAAGCTTCAGAGAGAAAGAGAAACACCTTTTCTTGCACAAACTGAGTAGCCTACAACTGATTACATTTTAGTGTATTTTGATGCTTGTGAAAGTTGCTACAGAATTCAATAACTAAATTTTTGGCACAAGCTTCTTCATGCAACACTGAATATAAAGCCGTTAATAAAATGCAAGATTGACCGCACAAACTAATTACTGAGTTACATACTGACACGTCCATTCTTGATTAATAGTATCCTGAATTCTCAACAGACTTTCACTGTTTTTTTTTTTCCTTGATTGTGGAGTTTGGGCCATGGAGAGTATGACTACTATAGGTTTCTAAGAACTTCAAGCCTAATCCTTTTCGCACTGAAGCTGATGTCAAAATTCCCATTGATTCCAGATCAGGCCCCTGATTGAGAGTATTAAGGCTCCTGTAAGATTTTAAGGCAGATTGGTTAAAATACATACACATTGGCAAACAGAGTGGATTTAGCTTTATTGTTTTTCGATAGGTTCTTTGTACTTGGTGTAGCTTCTCCTCAGCCAAATTTATAGCAAAATAAAAGAGTTTCTTATACCAACAGGATTTCATCAGCATGACAAACTTTATGTATGAGAAATTTTGTGCCACCAGGATTCACTATGATGCCATTTATGAAACATTTTCAGTAAGGTAGTAACACTGTCACAGTTACAATATTGTGTTAGTAAAAATTGGTGGAGAAAGTCATCCAACCTTTTACTATTTTTCCTGAGAATGTTATGATCCATCCAGACCATGATTTCTCAAAGGCAGTAATGTCAAAAAAAGACTCTTTGTGTTTTTTAATCTAGCCCACAACCTGTATTTTGCAAAGGTACTTCCTATAACTAACCTGTTCATCTATATACGTAATGATAGTATCATAGATCAAGAGACTAAGAATTTCAGAAATTCACTAACAACTTAATGTATCTTCTTTTCCAGTTTTTTCCACTACCCAGTTGCTCTTACTGGTAGAAGCATAGGGCATATAAGAAACTTTTCCTAATATCCAGGCTGAACTTTTCCACCTTTAGCCCATTACATCTTGCATCCTTCAAAGGGCTATACAAGATACATACAAATAATTTTTCTTTGGTTTTTTTTTAAGATTTCTTTGATTAGCTTAACAGCTAATGCCTTGGGCTACGCTGAACTTGGTCCAATTAAATCACTTCGAACGCTACGAGCTTTAAGACCTTTGAGAGCCTTGTCACGATTTGAAGGAATGAGGGTAAGTTAAAATAAAAGAAACCGAACTGTTTATATCAGAAAAAGTGACTATCCATACAAACATGCACAAGAAATTTAAAAAATAGAAATGCTGTACTCACTCTTTATTACACCTGTTACAGAGTTCTACAGAACTATGTTTCATTATGTTGTTTCTACCCATATGCAATTGTATTTATTAGCTGTGCTCATTTGGGTTACTTAATCTCTAGTTAATCTTCAGAAGTTTTTTAGCTGTCAGATCCTAGCAGACTTAGCTGTAACAAGTTTAAAAGTATGTTGATTCTATTTATATTTTTTCTCATAATTAGCTTATTTTTAAAGTGACCTTTATATAGTGTAATCTTTATACAGCCTTTTAATCTTTATATATTTTGCATACTTTATATACAGTATGCAGAATGGCTTCATGTAGGTATAAAAGAAGAGCCTCTTAAACTCATTAAGCAGAATGAGAAGTGTTTAAATATATTTTTATTATTCTGCTGGCTGTCAGATGAAGTTTATAGGGGCTAAAGGACAGAATGATCCTTTTCTTTATTAGGAAGTTAATCACAATAACTAGAGTATCCTGACTGCAGTAAGAGCCATTTATCAAATATGCATAGCTACATATAATATATTTGGTTCTCTTTTCTACAGAAATTGATTTATTGCACAATATCTGTATCACAGGAAAAATATAGATTTTATTAATTTTCTTTTGTTGATGTTTTCCTCTTATGTAAGGTTCCATGAAGACATCACTATCTAATGTTATGTGAAAAACTTACTCAGTGTGCTTTTTATGAATTCTTCAATAACTACTGTCAACATGTTTGTGACACAGTGGTGTGGGAGATATAAACCTTGTTTCATTCTTTGCTGATTGGATGTGTTTATGTAGTGACACAGGTGAACATATGTGGCACCTTGCCTCAGTGACAAGTGTTCAGAGAGGAAGCATATTTTTTCACGTGCATCAGAAAAAGAGTATGAAATAACTTACTAAAAGGTGGTAAATATTAGCTGCTTTAGACTGGCTGCTTTACAAAAACAGCTCAGGTTTTCTACAGCAGCACTTGTATCTGCTTTCACATTCAGGAGCAGAGAAAAAAGAAGTTCCTCCATTTCAACTAGCCTTTCTTTTCCCTTCAGAACTCTGAGAGCACCTCCTAGCCCACCACTTCATTCCCAAAGCCTAGACTGTAAGCAGAAACACCAGGTTCTGGGTGAGCGTAGAACAATAAAAAAGTCCTCAGTGCTCCTTCCAGAATTCTCTGAGGAATCTCTTTTGTATTGTAGGAGAGGGAAGAGAAGGTTTCTGTTGCTGAGATGAGATGTCCGTATTGGGGGAGGGGTGGCGGTGAACCAGGTGAGAATGTGTGCAGGGGCTTGTATATGTTGTGAGGAGTTTGATAGCGTTGGCGAGAACTGAGGGAAAGTTGGAATACTGCAGTTAGGATATTGGAAGAAGGATTTCTGTAGTGTTCATCATATGCACATTACTGTGTGTTTCCCTAGGAAACCTTCCCTCTTTTTCATCTTTATAAGCTCTTTCTGGATGCCTTGTCTTTAGTAGCTCAGTAACAGATGTGTACACTTTCTACAGTGATGAGGTCCACAGAGGTAGAGTTAGAAGCTGTATGATAGAAGAGTGACCTATTTTAGTTGAAGCTTTGATCAAGGTGAGGAGCCTTTATTGGATTTAACTTGTGTGACCTTGTTTTGGTCCCTTGTGCCAATGGAAACACCTAACCTGTATTATAATAGAATGGGATATTATTTGTAGGATTCTTCTTGATTGTCCTTGTTGCGATCCACTACTTAGTAGGAAAAAAGCATGTTCATATAGTTGTTCGTACAGAGATCCATTGAGTTTGCTTAGGACCATGATATACTGTAATTAGTATTTCCCAGGGGGTTGCGATCTGAGCTCTCTCTTTACAGGAGCAAATTCCTTTTTGGGATTTCAGATGCAGCCTGCTGCCAGAATTAATTATGGGACCACAAGGTCTTATTTTCAGATGCAGACCAGATGTCAGAACTCTCATTCTTAGCAGGTTCAGAATCATAGGGAATTTGTTGGCAGGAGCCCTCTTCTCCTGTTAATGCTTTCCAATGCAAGGGCAGTGCACACCTTAGAACAGGGGTGGGCAAACTATGGCCTGCGGGCCACATCCGGCCCGTGGGCCCTTTCTGACCGTCCCCTTTCCCGCAGGGGAGGCTGCTCTGGCGCCTCTCCTGAAGTCCCCCCTCCCCTGCAGCCCCAGCGCGCCATGCCACCAGTGCTCTGGCTTGCAGCTATGGCCAGGCAGGGATGGTTCCAGCGGGGTCTGAGCTCCTGCCTCTCTGAGTGGCGTGGTAAGGGAGTGGGTCTGCAAGTTCCTGAGGAGCAGTGTGTCTCACTCTGGCGGGCCTGAGCGGCGTGGTAAAGAGGTCGGAGCCGGGCCAGGGCCTTGGATAAGGGGCAGCAAGTCCCGAGGGTCTGTCAGGGGGCAGGGATGTGGATAGGGGTCGAGGCAGTCAGGAGACAAAAAAAACCAAACAACCCTGTATCATAATGCACATACGCAATGGGGTGTAATTAAGGTTGCACAGACAGCCTTAATTCTGGCATTTCCTAATTTTTAAGCACTTGATTTTGCAACCTTGCTTTTGACCAAGGACTGTACATACAAAATAGTAAGCAAAAAGGCCCCTTTTAAAAGTAAGATTGTGAGGCAAACTCAGGCTTGGATTGAAAATCTGCTTGCAACCTTAACTATGGACTAACATCTCTCCATAATCCTTTTAGTTGTGAACGACTCTTATAGGTTGCTGTAAGTCTCCTCCCTCGAGTCCTTCAGCAAAACCTTCTGTGAAGCCTTCCAGCTTCAATGATGGCACATCATTCCGTGTTTGCCTATATGGTACCTGTATGTATTTTTAAATATTGTGTTGTAACCACATGCGTCTTTTTAGATTGTAAGATCTTTGGGACAGAGCATCCTCTTTGTTTAGTACAACCTATATATTGTCAAGCACAAATTGCATGCAGTGGTATACATACATAATAAATAACATATTTATTAGTTACTTTATTACATTTTCCTTGGTAACTTAGTCTATGTATTAATAAATTTCCTATTTACTGTTAAGGGTTCACATTGTTAGCCTGGTGTTCACCTGGCCTCCCTATTTTTCACTCTCAGCTTAGGTCACTTGGACACTAGAGCAATTGGTTGTGCCCACAAATCAGTGTCTAAAATAGAATAAGTAGCCATCCAAATTAGAATTGTCTCACACTTACTTTCACCTAAAATTTTTGGGCAGAAAATATGGGTGCTTGCTTTTGAAAATATGGCCCCACTATTTTAATTTCTAGATGTACCAGTCAAATTAGAGCTTCTCATCAGTAGAAGCCGTTTGTCTTCCCAGAAATATGAATGCCACTTCCTGTTCACCTCAGTCTCTTCTTTAGTGAAAAAAAAAATCATCTCACTAGTTTTTCATTTCTGCTCAGAGAGCACAGATAATTACAGTCTGCAGTAATTTTATTTCTCTATTTTGCACATGCATTAATGAAATAATATTTGTATTATATTAATATAAATAGAACTTCACCTAAGATTGTAGAGTAGATGGCTTTGGTCTTTAACATTAACGGTAGAACATTTTTTGATTTGTATTCTATCTAGACCTGCATCAATGAGTTCTACTGGCGGCAAGCTCAAATAAACAAGGTTTTCCAAGGTCATGAGCTTTGTAACATTTCCAGCAGGCCTGCACTCATGAATGAGCTCCTAGCCATTTTCAGCTTTGTCCTCAGACTCTTATATACCCTCTGTAGCTGTCTCAGCCTTCGCTGTAATCTTTCCCCCAAGTCCTTCTCAGTTTCCTTATGAGCAGCTTTTAGCCTTCTCCACCCAATCTAACCTTGACTCTTTAGCTCTTTCCTGAGTCATGGTCTCTGTGATCTCTTCATTCCTCCATTTTGTTCCCACTCACCTGACCCATTGGCCATTCAGGGCCTATTCAGTTTTCCTCTGTCTTTAATATAGCTCGGCTACATATGTGAAGCTGGTAATTTTGTTTTTAAAAGTATACTATAAGCTACCCTACTGTAAGGCAGACCAAGATTGATAGTTGTAGAAAAACTTTATTTCCTGTTCTATAAAGTCATTGTTTTTCCCCATCCACGCACTTTGATTTTCTGCTACAAGAGTCCTAATAATGTAAACACCCAAATCTTTCTGACAATAACCATTTGGTCCACTGCTCATGCTCAGAGTTTCTGCCAACACACTTGTGATTTCTATCAGTTGTGGGTAATACTGTAGAAAATACAATTTTACATCAGTTTTCTCATGGTGTTTGGAAAATATGCCTTACCCAACTTTTTAGTAGACACAACTAACTAAGGCCTAACATTTTGTTAGGAGGACAGCACATTTTATCAAATCTGATTATTACTAGAAATGTTTTCATGTTTTGGGTTATTTTTGTTTTTGTTTTTAATTTAATCTCTGATCTGTAGAGGCAGAATATGAAATTGACTAATCAAATGTGAAATTAGACATTCTGTTATCATTGTCCACTGAGCAAAATGTATAGAAAATATAAATGTTAAAAAAGTAAATTTGATTTTAAAAATATATTTAGTTTTAATCATTTAAGGAAATTGGTTAATTTAAAATAGGACTCATTCAAATGGATATTCTCAGTTTATATTTCTGATTCTTTCATATAATGTACTACAGAGTGCACAACCACAATAGCTTAATCCTTAATTCCTTTCATTAAAAGTACCAACACCCTTAATTTGATCATTGATCTTTGTTCTTGGCAAATAAATTGATAGCTATGTACCCTTTTTCTTTTCAAAGGAAATTACTTACAAAGTGTTTTGTATCACTGAATCACCACCAGAGGTGAAAATTGGCAATATTCTCTAGGATCCCACAGATTCTTTAGGATCCCACAGTAGCTAGTTCCTCTCACCTACTGTATACAGAGCAGAATGGCATGGTCTATAGATGTATGCAATGTTGTTGTAGCCATATTGGTCCAAGGCTATTAGAAAGACAAGGGGAACTGAGACAATATCTTTTATTGGATCAGCTTCTGTTGGAGAGAGAGACCTGTTTTTGCACTTACACATACCCTTAGGCTTGCGATCCTGATCTCCAGCCTGAGCTGCAATGTCCACACTGCCATTTTTAGTGCATTAGCTCAAGACCTGCTTGCACAAGTCTGTCTTTCCTGGGCTGGGAGGTTCATTCCGAGCTGCAGCAGACAGATGCTCTGAGTCTCAAAGGATACACTGTACTCAAAGTTGCCCCTTTTTCCCCCTTTGAAGTTCCTGTGTTGCGTTGGTGCCCTGTTTCTAGAGGTCAAGAGGCTTTCCTTGGGTTTCTTGCCAACTGCAGTTTGTGTCTTGGCAGGTCTCCTGGGCACACACATTTTACAGCCTTGTATCACTGACACCTCAGATCAGGCACGTTTACATACTTTTGCCTCTTAGCAGATGTCAGAAATATAATTTCTAAACAATAAAAATCACCCTAGGCCTCTCTCTGCTGCATTGTCACACCAAGAACTCAAACAGTTCAACAAATGAATGAAGAAAGTGAAATTCATTGTGAAAAACCCGACTTCAACAATGACTGCAACATCTCTAGGAAATTTGATATTGATAAATCTTGTGGAGACTTACTTTCTTTCTCTATCAGTTCTTGTCACCTTAAAGATCCACTATTTTCATTACAGAACCCTTTCCTTCAGTCTCTCAGTCCTTAGGGCATGTAGTGTGGTCTCAGGAATATGGACTACCCTCTGGAGGGTTAAGACACAAACCCCGTAAATTACAGCTATTGGCCAGAGTGGATTACCTTCAGGAAGACATGGAGGTGTAGGTCTGAAACCAGCTTCACGTTATGAACATTAGTATTTTTTATGTTGGTTCAAAATCAGCAATTGCTCAAATCTAGGATCAGACTCATTTTCCTTAATAAGAGACCTTAGCTTAATCTTTTTCAAGCACTTTTTCTTCATCCATATGCCATCTATTTATGTCAAATTATTTCTTTGTAGCTGTCACTTTTTGTGGAAGAGCAGCAGCATCTCAAAGTTCTATCAATTTAGAATACTTATTATGATGATGACACAATGGTTGTACAGATTGCTTTGTACTTCTTCCCTAAAGAGAATTCCGCTTTTCATGTCTTGTGAGATCATTTGACATTTTGCCCCAAACTATTTCAAAAGGATTAGCTAAGGTACAAGTTGGAAGCATAAAACATAGATCTGACATACCTGAAATGAAGGTGGGTCTGGGACAATCACCATGCATCTTCTAAGTTTTCTCCAGAAATGCAGATAACTTTAAGTATCAGTATTCTCACTTGCAAGATGGGTTAAAGTGCTGTGCGAGAGGTATTTAAGTGCTCTCCAACCAACTATTGCCAGTAGGTATCACAGTGCACCACCAGATCCACACCCATGCTCTGGGCAGAAAGATCCCTGGAGGCAGAGGATGGTGAAAAAATTTCAGTTTCATTAACATTCTAAATTGGCTTTTCAGTTCTCTGTGGACTCTTCTGTAAAGGAGTGATAACCCCAAAGAACTAATGGAGAAGTTTTTGTAGAAATTAAATTATCAGGAATGAAGAGCCAAAGCAGTTCTCTCCTAGGGATACCACACTTAAGTTTCTTATTCAACCAGCAAGATGCACCCCTCTTTCTGCCACCCTAATTACCTATCTTATAATGACAAAATATTGATCATAATATAAGTTGAAACTTTACATGCTTTTATATATACTGAAATAAAATTATATTTTCATTTGAAATACCTAACACAATTATTATAAGTGGTGCTTCAAAGGTACTCTAATGATCCAAATGAACATATAATACAAAGCTGTCTATTTCTGTGACAGGATTGTCTTCAGTAAGTAAAATTGTAATGTCTGAATAAATATCCTGTAGAAGTATTATGTGTTTTATACGTTCTTGAAGTCCTAATTTTGTCAAGTAACCTCTGTACTGTTTGCAAAGATCTATGGATCAATCAGTCCTTATCATCAGTCATTGTTTATGTTCATCAGTAATGATTGATCACATTTAGTAGTTTGAATGTCATATTTCTTTAACATGTATTACTTTTTTCCCCAAGAGTACACATGTTTTATGATTGTCTTGCCACTTTTTAAAAAAACTAATTAACTTATTTTTCATCTTGACATTTTAGTCTTCACCTTTTTCATGTTGATTCATTGTGTGGTTTGTTACAAGTATTTGAAAAATAAGATAATTTGTAACTACATTTTGTTATAAAATATTTTTGCTGTTAACCTTTTTAGAAGAATGCTTAATTTGCTGCTATAAGTTGGGTTTTTTTTGTTTTGTTTTTACAAGCTTTTCTCTCCTGTATTTCTTTATTAGGTGGTTGTGAATGCCCTTTTAGGAGCAATACCATCTATTATGAACGTACTTCTGGTTTGTCTTATATTCTGGCTAATTTTCAGCATAATGGGAGTAAATCTGTTTGCTGGCAAGTTTTTCGCCTGTGTTAACACCACAGATGGTCAGCCTTTTCCAAGAGAATGGATTGAGAATAAAAGTGATTGTGAAGCTTTTATGAAAATCAATGGAGATGTCCAGTGGAAAAATGTGAAAGTAAACTTTGATAATGTTGGAGCTGGCTATCTTTCTCTGCTTCAAGTAGTAAGTGACAATTCTGTATATATTTTTATAGTTTAATTCCCTGTGTATAGTTTATAGAAGCGAAGTTGGATTCCTTAATTTTCATTATCTTGCCATAAATACTGAAAATTGTTAGTGCATTGAAAATTTAGAAGTCTTGGAGAAGGAAACTGTTTTTATGACGTCCAAAAGCAAGTTTCCATGGAGATTACAAAAATGTAGTTCCAAAGATGACATTTTTAGACCTTTATCAAGTATTAATAGGGGGTTCACTTAATTACTTTTTGATGCAGTTCCATGCTCACATGTAAACTCTGGAAGAGGAGTGGTGTTTACTATCAGCCAGAATATATATAATGAAACAGAGAGGCCTAATGAGAACAACAAAAAAAAGGTTAAAGCTCATCCCAAATCTTTGCAGATTTTACTAAATATTCCAATGTCACAGAGTCAAGGTAAATTAAAAATTTACCTGCAGTTTTTTGGGTATTTTTTTTTATTTACCCTGCGCAAGGTGTAGACAAGAGTGATTTTTTTCCATGGTCATGCACAGGCAAACAGCAAGATCTTGCTCAATTTTTAGAGCAAAAATTATGTAAAGGGATAAATTTCATGATTTAAAAATAGAGACCAAGTAAGAAGGTTTTAAACTACCTTCCTCTTTCTCCATGTTGTATGCTCTATCCCAGTTTTTCTCCAGTTCAGTCACTTTCCAAAGATTACCCATGTTTTGGGGGGCTTTTGTTTAACACTAGGCCAGCAGGTTCAGAAGAATTGATTAGTGTCATGATTCTGAGCACAAGTATTTTCCTAACAGACCATCTGTAGAATGAAACCATATAGGACAGGAACATCCTTTCTAATAAGGGTCACTTGGCAAGCTGCTTCTGGGAAAACATTTGTGCACATAAACACATGCTAGTTATTCTCTCTTAAATTCTAAAGCTGGTAGTCCTCTGCTGACAGGCTACCATTGTGATTGCTCTTGGGAGATCCAGCACTTAAGGAGGGTTAGGCAATTGCATAAATTATCTATTCTGGATTACATGGGTGTGTCTGCCTCTGTTATATGCACTGTGGTTCAACTATGTATTTGAATATGAATTCCACCATATATTCAACATGTCAACCATTTATTGTAGTAGAGATTACAGTATTAGGGGGCATACTTTCACTAATTTCATGTTTCTGTTTCTCTTCTTTCTTAAAGTACCAGTTTTTAACATATGGAATAAGAAATTATTAACAGAAGAGATGGGCAAATGCCAGACAATAATTTCTCATCAATATTCATTTGAATTAACTCAACTTGCTTCAGCCCTGGTCACACCTTGATTGTCTCTGAGTAATGGTTTTTTTCACATTTAACTGAAAGTGTCTTTGCTTCAACTAACTAGAGGCTAAATACAATAAGAAGATGCCAGTGAAGAACCCAGGAGGAAGGGAGGAGTCATCAACAGCTCTTCTCTGACAATCTAGTTTCTCCACTATACTGGTGGCAATGTGGCGTTTCTCAACTCCACCTAGGCATGGTGCCGTATACCAACACATGTCACAGTTGCTTCTAAAACAGAGGCAGTTTGTGCTAATAGATATATGATTAGTGGTTTATTAACTGAGTCTAAAGCCTATGCTGGCGTGGACCTCTCTTGTCATTGCAGCTCCAAAGGGCGTGCTATACTGAAGTATTCACTGATTCATAGAACTCTGCCACATTTTTTTAATTTGAAAATTGAATCCCATTTGCTTTTGAAAGACTTCTTTCTTTTTTAAGGAAAGTAAAGGGAATAAGTCAAATCCCAATGTCTTTGCACAGTGTACACGCACTAAAATGTCTTTGGATTGCAGTATATGATGCCCCTGTAAATTATCTGAGTACTTGTCTAGTGTGCAAGATAATACACATTGGAAATAATTATTTGAATTGCTTATACACATTGCTAGATATAATTCTGACCATCCAGGAAGAAAACCTGGGAATCATTGTGGAAAGCTGAATTAAAAAAACTGGTCAATTCCCAGTGTTGGTCTTAACATTTCATTTTTAAGATTCATAAAGAAAGGGATAGAAAATAATGTCCTGTTCAGTAGTACAGCCTTAGTTGGAATGTTCATTTTGAATGTTCAATCCTGGTAACCCCATCTGTCCAAAGGTAGTGCAAAGAAGCAGCATTGCGGGGGAGGCGGGGGTGAAAATGACTAGAAGCATGGACATACTTTCATGTGAGGAGAAGGGGGGCGGGAATTGGGACTGTTTAGTTTAAAGAGGAGGGGACTAGGATAAAAAATGTACAGAATAATTAATGATATAGAGAAGTTATTTGAGGCTTCTATTTATCTTAGAGTAGAAGGTGACATTCAGTGCAATATAGCTCATTTAGTTATTTTAATAAATAATCAGTGGAACTCATTACTGTAAGATAATATTGAGACCAAGAGCTCGGTAGGATTAAAAGAAGGATTAAATATATACGGATAAGTGGGCTACAGAATATAATAGATATAAACCTGGTTGTTCAGAGCGCAAGAAAATCGCTCGCTGATGGGATTAGAAAGAAATTTGTCCTAGGTTATTCCATCAGTTTTTCATACCTTCCTTTGAAGCATGTAGCGCTAGCTGTTATCAGAGACAGAACAATGGTCCATCTAGTCCAGTGTTCTGAGCCAGTTCCTTATGTGAAGATACTCTCCCTGCTGATGTTGAGCTGTTCTTTCTGGCACTGTGGCTACTCTGCTGCCTCTTAAGTGGAGGCACTTGTCCTTACTCACTACATGGTTATTAGGAAGGCTTCCCTCCACCTGAACTATGTTGTTGTGCACTGTGGCTTTTCTGACTAGCATGTATATTGCAGCAATTGTGCTTTGTGTTATTTGCAAGACACAAAAATGGTGCACTGGTTGGATGGCTGATGGCTGTGGAAAGCTAGTTCCATAACCATGGTTTCTTCCTTTGTTGTTTATCAGATGCTGCACTTTATAGTTCTGGTTGCCTGTTCGGAGTAGCAGAGACATTGATACCCTGGGAGTCTCCATAGTCTCTTCTGGTCCTTGTGGCCTATCCTATTTCATCCTAGTGCATTTCTCACTAAGCCCCATATTCCATCTCTTGAATATTTTCTTTTTGGACACTGTGGAAGTAAAATGTTAACATCATATCATGGCAATCGCTTTCCTGCCGATTAGTACAGTTTATTTTATGGCATGCCACTGGATGGATGACTGTAATGACGCGAAGACACACCAGTACAGCGGCACCTTCTGCTTATTTGTCTGAGAATTAGCTCACTTCCAGCTCAGAGTGCCTCTGCTGGCTGATGTCCCGCCTGCCTTAGGCCCCACTGGGTCCTTTCCCAACCCCAGTGCCCTTTCCTCAGGGTTCTGCCCTCCGCAATAGCCCCATGCTTTGGGTCTCCCCTCCCAGGAGAACCCCCAACCCTCTAAACCCACCTTGCTTCAGTGCCTACTACCAGTCATCGTCTTGCCCCCACTCACTGGGGCAGACTGCAGTCTGTAATGGCCACTCAGCATTGGCAAGGGGTTAGGACCTGCTGCCTTTGCCTGTCCACGAGCTGGATCTCTGTAGCCCCACTACCTTTGTGGGCCTTCAGCCTAGGGATTTACCAGGCTGGAGCTTCCCAGCTCCCTTTCCCTATTCCCCAGCACTGCTCCAGTTCAGGTACCTTGCTCACAGACAGCTAGCCCTTCTCCCTCCACGGCTAGAGTGAGACTCCTCCAGCTCCTGGCCCCCCAGCCCTCTTATGAGGGCCAGCTGAGCCCTAATTGAGCTGGCCATAGCTGTGGCTGCTTCTTGCTCAGCTTCCCGCAGCTGTTCTCACTCCTCTTATTTCAGGAGCGGGGTAACCAGCCCGCTACAATGACCCTTACGTTCCCTCTCCTCCAAGCCTAGAGAATAACATTGGAGGAACGTCATTTTTTATCTCAGAAGAACTACCATGAAATGTATTATCTCTATATAAATCCAACTCTCCTTTTTCAGATATACTGTCAACCTGTGCACCATTCTGTGACTGGGCAACAACTTGCATCAGATCATCTGTAAAACTCCCTCCCTGACTGTTTTTGCCAGTTCCCATCCCCCCATCCCAAAAAACAACCCACCATTTCTCTATGGTGACATCATAGTGTGTGCCTATGTTAGGATGATTCCCTTGCATTTACATGGTGCCTTGTCAGGATTGCCTCCCCACTCTGAACTCTAGAGTAAAGATGTGGGAACCCGCTTGAAAAAAGAAATAACCCCCGAAGCTTATTTTACGAGTTTAGGATAAAACTTCCCTCAGCCAATAAATGTTAGATTTTTTACCCCCTAGGAACAGTGGCTAGAGCAAAGCCTGAATGCCCCCAAAATGAAAAGATTTAAATACATAACATTTCCCAAGCCTACTTATTTTCTGCTTTTTCTTTGTAAGCTGTTCCAATCCTCTCCATGAGAAATTCAAAGTCACAGTGGCCCGTGAAAGCCTTTTTCATATTTGTAACAGTCAGAAAATGGAAACAGAAACATTACCAAGTGAGTTAGCTGTATGACTGATTAGCCTAGATGCTGACCAGAACTCAGCCCAGCTTTTGACCTTTTGAAGTGTTTGCATAATACTTTAAATAATGAACACATCCAGGAAAATCAGAATTTTTTCAGGGGTATTTGGTGATAAAAAAAAAAAAAGAGCTGAATTAATTGGTGAATTATTTGTTACGAATTATTTTATTCATCTCTTTCCAAGATACTAACTTTAAAGTAGAGCTGTGCAAGTAAGTGATTCGTTGGTTCACTGGCAAGTCTGAATGTCTTTTTAAAAAAGTAGTAGGGCAAACCAAAAGTTGTGAGGTTTTTTTGTAATTTTTGGAGAATCAAAAATTTGAAGAAAAATTCACTTTGTGTTGAACAAAATATTTCATTTTGATTTTGAGATTTTAAAAACTTTTTTGTGTGAAATACAATTAAAGGAGATTTAACATGAAAAGTTGTTTCTGATGGAAAAATTGAAATATTTCATTTAGAAAATGTTAAAATATAACATTTTGATTTTTTAAAAATTTTTCTTTAACTGAAACAATTTGGCAAAACTGACATGAATTTGTGAAATGTTTCAGTGTTGCCATATCTGCATTTTTTTGCCCCCAAAAATGTGTGGCAAAAAATATTCTCACTGCTGTACTTTAAGTACTCTTTTATTCTATGAATATGCAAATACATAGTGTGAGAAACGGTCTTTCTTTCATAAGAATATGATTATAAAATGTTTCACATTTTATTTGACCTGAAGCTTGACACAGAATTTTAACACATTGCCTTTTTCATAGGCTACATTTAAAGGATGGACGGCTATCATGTATGCAGCTGTTGATTCCATAAATGTAAGTATAGTACATATTGTAAGTCTGTTGGTTTAGAGTGGGTAGACTGTAAGGTGCACATAGCACCTCTTTAATATCTAACTTGAATGGCAATGAAAATGAAAGCTTAAAACATGGCAAATGTTCTATACAAATTAAATTTATAAAGTAATTAAGTGCACATTTCAGATGGAGCAACGTGCTCTCTTACAGTAGTTATTTACAATAAATTTTACTAACTAAATAAAAAATAGGTTAACAAAGTCTAACAAAGAATGCTTAAGTACTGGTCCAGAAAAGCCAAATTTCATGGCTTTCTTGTTTTTTTTAATGAAGTTTGACCCTCTGCATCCATTTTTCAAAAATGACTTGCAAGTATGCACCAGACAACCTGCATTTTAATGTACCAACTGTCATGTATGCATTTACACGCTTTGTGTGCGTGGTGTCCACTGAAACACATGAATAACTGCAGAATTTTAAGAGGCATTAGAAACATCCTCTTCAGATAATTGGTCTCTTATTATTTAGTGCTGACATTTTGCTATTTCTCCTTATTTTATAGATAGATCAGCAGCCCAAGTATGAAGAAAACCTGTATATGTATCTTTACTTTGTCATCTTTATCATCTTTGGCGCATTCTTTACTTTGAACCTTTTCATTGGTGTCATCATAGATAACTTCAACCAGCAAAAAAAGAAGATAAGTACTCTAGCATTTCATCACTGTATCAAAAAGAGCTGAATATAAATGAAATGATTTAAATATTAAGTGGTCAACTTTTATAAGGGATGAAAACCATCATCTGAACTCTCTCATAACAGTTGTAGGGAACATGGGCCATGTTTGAATCTGGGCTTGGATAACTTTATTTGATCAATTATTAAATGAAGTTTAATATTGATAAGAAATGGTAAAGCAGCTTTTGACTTTAGGTGAAAGGTCATTAGAGCAGACAATTTACTTGCCCTGGGAACCCCATTACCGCCACCCAAAGTTGTTCTGACTAACTGTCATAAGGAGTGAGTGGAAATGTATAAAAGGGTAATTGCTGATGGACAGTTAATCATATTTAGCAAAGTGAGAATGGGCCTTATATTATTAGACTGATGTCTGTTATCAGCTCCTTCTCACATGGATCTCTCAGGGTATGTCTACACTGCAATTAGAAACCCACAGCTAGCCCATGCCAGTTGACTTGGGCTCAGGCTGGGGGGCTGTTTAATTGCAGTGTAGACTCCAGGCTCAGGCTCCAGCCCAAGCTCTGGGACCTTCCCACCTTACCGGGTCCTAGAGCACATGGACCAACTCAAGCCTGAAGTCTGCTCTGCAGTTAAACAGCCCTGCAGCCTGAGTTCCATGAGCCCCAGGCCAGCCACAAGTTTTTAATTGCTGTGTAGACATATCCTCAGTGTCCTCTAAATAAAGGGACATCTGCTTGTCATCACTAATGGATTTTGCAAGAAAACATTCTCTTCAGACTGAGATCTGCTGCTGCAACCTCAGATTGGAAAACCAAATGACTGGTCCACGTTGAACCATGGTCAACATGTTGGAACTCCTAATTAGCCTTGCAAGAGTTTCCCACGGATTGGTCTTCGGACCAATTTATTCGATATTTTTATTCCTGATCTTGGCACTAAAAGCAGGAGTGTGCTAATGAAATTTGCTGTTGATACAAGGTTGGGAGGCATTATCAATGCAGACGAGAATTGGAACATACAGGAAGATCTGGGTGACCTTGAAGACTGGAGTGACAAAAATGTGGTGAAATTTGGGGTCTAATAGTAAAAAAAATTCTGCTGGAAGCTGAGGGATCTTCAGTTTGTAGTGACAGAGGAGGAGAGAAACTTTAGTGTGTAGAGCAATCACAGGATGTTTATGAGCCAACAATATGAAAAGGGCAAATGCGATCTTAGGATGCATTAGATGAACTATTTCCAATAGAAAGAAACATTAATGCCATTGTACAAGGCACTGGCAAGACCTCATTTGGAATACTGTGTACAATTCTAGTCACTCATTTTCAAGAAGAATTAATTTAAACTGGAACAGGTGCAGAGAAGAGCTAGTAGGATAATTGGGGATTGGTAGGCATATCTTGTGAGACTGAAAGAACTTGGCTTGTTTAGCCTAGCAAAAAGAAGGCTGAGAGAGGATAAGATTTCTCTTTGTGAATACATCAAAGCAGTAAATACTAGGGAGAGCTATTTAAGCTATAAGACAATATTGGCACAAAAACACATTGATATAAACTGTCCATGTATAGATTCAGGCTGGAATTAGGAAATTTATAACAATCAGAGAGCTGACATTCTGGAACAGCATCCCAGAGTCTTGTGGGGGCAACTTAGTTCATTGTGAGAGAGAGGTAGGCAAATATAGGAGTGCAATTTTAGGATGGGGAGGTTTGTGATGATAGGGGGCAGGGCTGAGCAGCCCAGGGCTCACTTTGTGTTTGAGTTGTGTTCATAAAGCTCATGCTTCAGGGTTTCAGCCAACCACCAACAGGGATCAAGAAGGGATTTCCACTCTTCCCCAATGTACTCTGGAAGGGGATTTTCATCTCCTCACATGTTCAGGATCTAACGGATCACCATATGTGGGGTCGGGTCAGATTGGCAGTGATGTTGGGAGATTTTTTGCCTTCTGTAGCATGTGGGAGCAAGTCACGTGCCAGGATTATCTGGGCATATCTGATTTAATCATTTCCCTGCCACTGTGGGGGCCTCAGGCACCGGTGCACCTCAGTCCCTCCTAGTCTCAGTGTGTGTAGTCTCCTTTGGGTTGTAATACTTTGGTCTCATTTCAGTTGTTAGTGTGCAGCTGCTGGAGGCACTGGCGGCCTGTGACAAAGTGGCAAGCTGCAAAGAAATCATTCTAAGAATTGTACTTTTTTAAAGCAAAGGCAAGAGTTAGCATCTGCTTTTGCAGATTCCTGGCCCAACCAATTACATTAAGGGGACAGTTTTCCCTCTTAACATTCCTTTGAACTATTAAAGTAATTCTTCATTGTGTTAACCTTATAAGCTGATTTATAGACATGCCCTCAGTAATTAATAGAAATGCTATAGTGGCACCAGCTGCAGCACTGTACTGTATACACTACAGCAGGGGTGGCCAACCTCTGGCTCTGGAGCCACAGAAGGCTCTTCAAAAGTTAATATGCAGCTCCTTGTATAGGCACCAACTCCGGGGCTGGAGCTATAGGTGCCAACTTTCCAATGTTCAACCCCTGGCTCACTGCTCAACCCCTGCCACAAGCCCTGCCCCCATTCCACCCTTTCCCGCTCCCTTCCCTGACTCTGCAATGTCTTGGCTCCTCCTCCTCGCTCTCCAGAGCCTCCTGCATGCCACAAAACAGCTGATTGGGGGGGAGACGCTGATCGGTGGGGCTGCCAGCCAGCAGGAGGTGCTGGGAGCAGGGCGGGAGAGCTGTTGGAGGCCTAATGACATATTACTGTCGCTCTTTGGCAATGTACATTGGTAAATTCTGGCTCCTTCTCGGGCTCAGGTTGGCCACCCCTGCACTTCAGCAACAGAAGGGGTTTCTTCCATCGCGGTAGTAAATCCAGTTCTCCAAGAGGCGGTAGCAACATCAACAGAAGAATTATTCCATCAGCCTAGCACTAATGGTTAAGTCAGCTTAATTACATTGCACACAGCATGAAATTATTCACAGCCCTAAGCAATTTAGTTTTATCTCCCTACCTCTGTCGTGTAGATCCACTCTTTTTGTAGTAATTGGCAAGCCAGATAAATGAATCCATTTATATTAGGTTGAAATTCAGTGTAGCCTTTATTTTTTATTGCATTGTGTTATTGTTAATTAGTTTAGATAAACTAGAAATGAATCAATGATGTTTGTTTAGCTTCACATTTGTTCGCTTATTCTTTTAATAAAATCCATAAACATATATTAGACTAGTTTGTCTTTCAAAACTTTAGTGTGGAAAAACAACCGAACCAGAGGTAAAGGTAAATCCACTGAATATGATCCACATTTCAATCATTTGATTAAAACCCTATTACCATTACACAACAAAGAGGTAAAAAAGAGCAGGGAATAAAAACAACTAAAACACTTCCCTTTTATTTTGTTCCAAATAAAAAGAGAATTTTAATTTTGAAGAATTTCAATCTACACTGGTATCTGAATATTAAAAGTAGTACTTTTCCCAACTACAAACTGTAGCTTAGAAAGTTGTTTATGGTGTCCTTTTTTGCTTTAGTATGGGGTTGCCATAACCCAGCTATGGGGAAATGCAGGGAACCATTAGTGTAAGAAAAGGAATGAGAGATAGGAAGAGGCCACACAGCACTAGAAAGAGTAAACATGAGAAAGCAAACCTTATAAGGCAACAATGAAGCTTTTGTCAGCTGTAGAATTACCAACCCAGAGATACCAAATCCTAAACTTGTTGTTCAGTGCTACAACACTGTACAACACATGATGAGAGGTTCATGGTGGAGTGCCCCACAGGCTGGTAATGGTTTTGTAGGAAGAAGCAAGCCGTGGAAATTTGATAGGGTTCATTTTTAAAATAAAGTCAGAGGATTACGAGAAATGCAAGTGGACTTCTATATTTTAGGATTAAGTTTGGCACACAGCTGGGATTGAAAAAGTCCTGCATGATTTGCTTGTTTATAGTAAACTAGTAAACTAACATTTATGGAAAATGTATACTAAATCTACAAATATTTAGAATTTGGGTATTCCTAATCTGTTGTAATTGAAGACCTAGTAATTAATTTTTTTTCTTAGCTTCAGAATTCATTCCTTGCTGATGGTGAACTAATTTACAAATATTGAAATCACTAATACAGTCTTGTCTCCTGAATATCAGTAATGTATTGTGATGCAGTACTTTTCTATATATTTATAGACTTCATTTTATTGATGCCAAATATCTCTAAATTGTCTGGTCTTTTAATGAGTGTTGATAGCTGAAACCTCAGTTTTTCTACTGCTTCCCCCCAACATTAAACAGCCTCATTTTTGTTTTTCTAGCAAGACTTCATATACGCTTAAAGAATTCAGTTCTATGTTATCTGTTTTGATCCTTGAATTTTGTCTTTTGAAAGAATGAATGCCTGTATAGTAAATTCTGTGTTTGTATGTATTTGAATAACCAGTAAAATAATATCTCTAATGGCATGGTTGTAACCAGTTATTTCATTTCTTTACCTTGGAGGTCAAGACATCTTCATGACAGAAGAACAAAAGAAATATTACAATGCAATGAAAAAGCTAGGATCCAAGAAACCACAAAAACCTATACCTAGGCCAGCGGTAAGAACACATGTTATTTTCCATTCATCTGAATTTGAGAGCAAATCACAATGGCAAGCTAAGTGTCAAACATTTCTGGATGTTATAGTTAGAAATGTATTCATATTTCTGTGTGGTCATAATAGAGTCTTTGAATCTCTTCATGTGATAGCTTTCAGATATGAGAAAGTATAAAAACCAATCCATTTCCTGGAGGAAAACTTATTTTCTTCACTTTTTCTGATTTTATGTTTCACTGATTCCCAAAACCTTCCTTTAAAAAGAAATAAACTGCATTAGGGCTTTCCTTTCTGAACTAGATCTCATCAGTCTCTCTCTCTCTCTCTCTCTCTCTCTCTCTCTCTCTCTCTCTCTCTGTGTGTGTGATTTAATAAAATCCAATTTATTCTTTCACTTTTTTTCAGAACAAATTCCAAGGTTTGGTGTTTGATATTGTAACAAAACAAGCATTTGATATCAGCATCATGATTCTTATCTGCCTTAACATGGTCACAATGATGATAGAAACTGATGACCAGAATGATGAGATGAGAAACATTTTATACTGGATTAACGTGGTCTTCATTGTCCTTTTCACTGGAGAATTTGTCCTCAAACTAATTTCACTCCGTTATTATTACTTCACCATAGGCTGGAACATTTTTGATTTTGTGGTTGTCATTCTCTCCATAGTAGGTAAGAAATAATTACATTTAAAAGAAATCTAAGGAGACTAACCAATTTATTTGGGCAGGAGTAGTTGTGGCACCTTAGAGACTGGGAGTGGCTGGGTCATTACAGAAATTGAATTTATTTCCCCATATTTGCAATCTGTTTCCCCCTCTGTTACACACATCTTCTTGCCGACTGTTTGAAATGTGCCATCCTGATTATCACTACACAAGTATTTTTTCTCCTGCTGTTAACTTAGCTAAATTGATTTAAGCCCCTTAAAGTTGGTAGGGCAACCTACACCTTTTCGTGTTCTCTGTGTGTGTGTGTGTCAGGTAGATAGATAGATCGATCTACAATCTACCTAATCTTACTACTATGTGTTCCACTCTATACCTCTGATGAAGTGGGTTCTAGCCCACCAAAGCTTATGCCCAAATAAATTGGTTAGTCTCTAAGGCGCCATAAGTACTCCTCGTTCTTTCTGCTTATTCAGAATCTCTACTAAGGATAGATATGGCCTGTCTTCATTTATGCTCTGTGATATAGAAAATTTAAATTGTTATAAAATGGACTATCCTTTTTGTTTTGTTTTGTTTTACAGGTATGTTTCTAGATAAGGTGATTGAAGAGTATTTTGTGTCCCCCACCTTGTTCAGAGTTGTCCGACTCGCCAGAATAGGTCGAATCCTGCGTCTCATTAAGGGTGCTAAAGGGATTCGCACTCTGCTTTTTGCTTTGATGATGTCTCTTCCTGCTTTGTTTAACATTGGTCTCCTGCTTTTCCTGGTCATGTTTATCTATGCTATATTTGGAATGTCCAACTTTGCCTATGTTAAGAGGGAAGCTGGAATTGATGACATGTTCAACTTTGAAACGTTTGGCAACAGTATGATCTGCCTATTTCAAATTACCACATCAGCTGGTTGGGATGGTTTGTTAGCACCAATTCTGAACAGTGGAGAACCAGACTGTGACCCTTACAAAGATCACCCAGGAAGTTCTGTTAAAGGAGACTGTGGTAACCCTTCCGTTGGGATTTTCTTTTTTGTCAGTTATATTATCATCTCATTTCTAGTTGTAGTAAACATGTATATTGCTGTTATTTTGGAGAACTTCAGTGTTGCTACAGAAGAAAGTGCCGAGCCCTTGAGCGAGGATGACTTTGAGATGTTCTATGAGGTTTGGGAAAAGTATGATCCAGATGCAACCCAGTTTATAGAATACAGTAAACTGTCTGATTTTGCAGCCTCTTTGGATCCTCCTCTTCTTATAGCAAAACCAAACACACTTCAGCTTATTGCAATGGATCTGCCCATGGTAAGTGGTGACAGAATTCATTGCCTTGACATCTTGTTTGCTTTTACAAAGCGTGTTTTGGGGGAAAGTGATGAGTTGGATGCACTTCGAATACAAATGGAAGACCGGTTTATGGCAGCCAATCCTTCTAAAGTCTCCTATGAGCCAATTACAACCACATTAAAACGAAAACAAGAGGAAGTGTCCGCTACTGTTATTCAGCGAGCTTACAGACATTCCGTTTTCAGGCAAATTGTAAAAAAATGTATCACATTTATGTATTGCAAAGAAAAGCATGGTCTGTCTATCAAAGATGATATGACTCTGGATAAGTTAAGTGAAAACTCAGCTACAGAAAAAACAGATAGGACCCCCTCCACAACCTCTCCACCTTCCTACGATAGTGTAACAAAGCCAGACAAAGACAAATATGAAAAAGACAATTCAGAAAAAGAAGACAAAAGTAAGGATAGCAGGGAAAGTAAAAAGTAAAAGGAAACAAAGAATTCCATTCATGACAAATTATGTACAGCTTGAGAAAGTGACACTTATGTCAATAGGGCTCTTGTAGGACGTCTGCACCAAACTGACAGCTTTTACATACACACACACACACACACGCCTCTTAAGGTCAGTGCCTATATCAAGACAGTGACTCTTCATCATCAAACTGTGACTCTGTAGGGTAACACCCTTGCCAAGAGATGATTGTTTCCATTACCAGCTGGTACTGGAGAGGAGACACAACATTGCTACTCAGACTGTAAGGAACATTAAAGGGTGCAAATCAATAATTCTTCAAATGTGTGTGTGTTAACAACAAATACTTCAGTGGCATAATTTATATCCATTCTGTACATTTCAATGGCCACATTTGTCCTACTTTAAACATTTCAGTTGGTGCAATCGTGTTTTAATTCACAGATTGTTATATGTGGTTCTTTTATGTTGGGAAAAGGACATAAGTGCTCTTTCACAGGTATTAAAGTGTCAAATACTATTTATACGGCATCATAAGGCATGTGTGGTTCTTAACAAGCCAATTTAAAAGTGAGGTCCCTATCCCTGTGACCTTAAATCTATATCAGATCAGTGCCATGGCAAAAAGATAAGACCATGGGGGATATAGACAAGACATCCATAAATACCGGTAGAGGAGTCTGCCCTTGGAAGATGGTAGTTATTCCTACAGAATATCAACATATATATATCAACAGAGAGTTGATTCATTTATTAGTTTCACTTTTTTATTTTTGGTTACTTAGTTTTTGGTTTTCTTAAAAAAAATTTACTTATTATTTTAAAATCTATATTTGGTGAGGAGTTATATTCTGATTCTCTCATGTTCAGATTGAAGTGATTTGCATGAAGGCATGCTGTACTTATAGCTCATGCATGGAAAAACATGACATCACAAAGAGCAGCAGAGTTGTAACTACTTCTAGGTTTCAGGCTGGCTCTTAATTTTGAAGTATTTTAACTATCATGAAATACAACATTCAGAAAAATCTTAAATATAAAGTCAAGAATAATACCCTAAAATGGAACAGTCATTTTTTTTGGTTGGTTGGTTGATTTTTTTGCCTTTTAATATAGACTATTACATTTCAACAGAGCATTCCATATTTTATTCTAAGGTCTGGAGCAACATTCTGTCTCTGCTTCTCTTATTCACGTGAGTAAAACCCATTTAAAATGAAGGGAGTAACATGTGCAGATCAATGGAAACATTAAGCACCCTTAGGACGAATACTGCCTTGATTTGTACCTCATGCCCACAACCGAACCCTATTAGGGTTGCACAGGAGAGGTGTAAATCAAGGAGGAATTTAGTCCCCATATATTTTTATCAAGTATTCTGCCATATGAAATGAATCTTCCCTAAACACTGAAATGTCCAAATAGATGTAGTTATTCTGCTTTATCCTGCAGTATTTTTAAAATGTCATCTGTTCTCAGCAAGGCTGAGGTAATTGTCAATGAAATGGCTTTTGATATTTAAATCGTTGTTTGACGCAGTGATACATGTTTGAGCAAGCAAATAATGTCCTAACCGCAGTATTTATTACATTAAATATGTACCTTAATAAGTCGAGTTTGCAGACTTTCAACAGATAACCTGATATATTCTATACTATTATAAATAATTTGAAGGTTGTCACTGATGCATGTTTATCTGTATCTTATGCCTTGATGCTATATCTTATGCCAAAGTTCAGAAGTCTAATAGGGGAAGCCATGTGTCAGTGGAAAAGTGAAACAAATTGTTCAACCTGACATCATTCCTCATGTCAGTAAGCAATAGTTTGCTGCTATTTAAGACTTCATTTTTATTTTATTTTTATTTTAAAATAATAATCAATATCATGTGGTGTATAATTGGACTATGCAGGTCATGTAAACTGCTTAACGTGTTGAAAATGTGGGGTTACGAAACAGTTTTATAAAAAACTATATTATTTTTAAAAATCACTTTATTTTTCAGCATTTTGTACCTATAAGCAGCTACAGTTATCATCAAGTTGTTGTCGGTCACTTTTTTGTTCATTTGTATTCCTACTTTTTTCATTAAGAAATTTAAGATATGAAGAAGTGAATGGGTAGTTGCACGCTTCTGCTTATTATTATACTTGAACATATTTTAATATGAAATAATTTTAAATAAAATGGGAACCAGAGTTCACTTGCCTCTGAGTAGATTGTTCTTTGTATGTGGAAAAAGAATGGAGAAATTTGTTGAATTTCTAGCACTGCCTGCATCTGAAGTTTCAAGGTAGTCTTATTCATGGAATTCTTGATCTTTTCCAGTGTCTGTTTATATAGACTATTCTTCTTGTTGATTCATGATGCACTAGAACTGTTCCAAATATAATATGAGATCCGCAATCTTTTTTCACAAGAACGAAGTTGTGAACTTGTATAATACATCACATCAGGATGTTTTTGTTTCTTACAAAAGGTGGAATTAAACATAGCCTCCTTCTTTTACTAAAACTATTTGACGTATAGTGTATTGGTGAACTGCATGCCAGAAAATGTTTTCCCATAAATACATTACTAACCAGACAAAAGAATAAAGATTACATTTTTATCATATGTACTTGTTCAATCTGTTTTATTATGTAAAATCAATACACAATAATAAATGGGTTGCAATTAAAATTAAAGGGGAATGGCTTTAGTGATGGGGCAAAAGGGTCTTTGACCCTTAAACCACAAGTAACAATATGACTCAAGTCAATATTGATAGAAACTTGTTACCATGTGATTATTTTCTAAATTAGAGGAAAGAATTAGTGGTTTCAATTCAATTTTTAGTGAACAGCATTACAGAACAATAATAAAAGGCATTTGTTCACAGTGTTGTAGCAGATGTTCCAAGAATTAAATGGGCATGGTGACTTTAATTACTATTTTATCCTTACAGGTCCCTCTAGATTAAGTTTCAGGTACTGGTGTAATGTACTGCTAATGCTCATGTGTGACACATTCTTTGAACTTGAAGAGGATTCCAACCTCCAACACTATCTATATATAAATGGTCAATTTTCAAAATGAAGACAGGTAAATAGGACTGGTCCCAGTAAAGGGATTTGTACTGGGACCAGTCCTAGTCAACATATTAATAAAAGAGTTGGAAAAAGGGGTAAACGGTGAAGTGGCAAAATTTGCAGATGATACAAGATTGCTCAAGATAGTTCAGTCCCAGGCAGACTGCTATAAAAATTGCTATATGAGCTACAAAAAGATCTCTCAAAACTGGGTGACTGGGCAACAAAATGGCAGATGAAATTCAATGTTGATAAATGCAAAGTAATGTATATTAGAAAACATAATCGCAACTATACATATGAAATGATGGAGTCTAAAGTAGCTGTTACCACTCGAAAAAGAGATCTTGGAGTCATTGTGTATAGTACTCTGAAAACATCCACTCAAAAAAGCGGCAATCAAAAAAAGCAAACAGAATGTTGGGAATCATTAAGTATGGGATAGATTATAAAACAGAAAATATCATATTACCTCATAAACTCATGGTACACCCACATCTTGAATACTGTGTGCAGATGTGGCCTCCCCATCTCAAAAAACCTATATTGGAATTGGAAAAGGTTAAGAAAAGGGCAACAAAAATGATTAGGGGTATGAAATGGCTTCCATATCAGGAGAGATTAATAAGACTAGGACTTTTCAGTTTGCAAAAGAAGCAACTAAGGTGGGAAGATATGATAGAGATCTATAAAATCATGACTGGTATGGAGAAAGTAAATAAGGAAGTGTTATTTATACCTTCTTAAAACGCAAGAAATAGGGGTCACAAATGAAATTAATAGGCAGTAGATTTAAAACAAAAAAAGGCAGTATTTTTTCACACAATGCCCAGTCAACCTGTGTAACTCCTTGCCAGAGTATATTGTGAAAACCAAGTCTATAACAGGGTTCAAAAAGGAATTAGATAAGTTCATGGAGGATAGATCCATCATCCCTGTCCATTCTGGCTAATAGCAATTGGTTCTGTTTGCCAGAAGGTGAGAACAGGCAACAGGGGATGGATCACTTGGTGATTACCTGTTCTGTTCATTCCCTCTGGAGCACCTGGCATTGGCCACTGTTGGAAGACAGGATACAGTACTGGGCTAGATAGACCTTTGGTCTGACCCAGTATGGCTGTTCTTATGTTCTTACATAGCATCTTCCACAAAAACATTAGCTTCACTGTTAAGGAAAAACAAGAAAAAATAATTAGGAAAATAAAGTATTCAATTGCCATAAAAATAACAAATGTTAAATTATGTGTTCTTTGCATAATTATTTTAGATATTTACAAATTTCATAGAGCCCAAGGCTTCTCTGAAAACTATCAGTAATTTTTATTGACAGTGTAATTGGTTACTGTGCAAGACACTAAATACATGGACAGAAACACAATACCCTGAGAGAGGAAAGATTCAGTCTTAGTTTGTTTTTTAAATTATCTACTCTTTCTTCTTTAACATAATGAGTTAGACGTTTATCACTTGTTGACCTTGCAGAGAAATTAGTTTCAAATAATTAGAGCTAAGATTTAAGTTCTTTGATTAACATTTTCACAATTTTTTTTTGTTGTTAACTCATTAGCTCAAATTAACTAATAGAACTGCTCAAATGCTCAATACCTAAAAGGACTTTCCTTTTATCCCCCCAAATTTAATTTGCTTTAAAATTCCTTGATCATAGTAAGAATAGATATTTATTCCACTATAAAGATTTTTTAAATATACATTCCAACTATAAATAGCTAAAAACCTCAACTATGCAGTGCATTGATTGCAGGTTCCAAACAAACAACTGTGCATGGTTTTTGGTTACTGTGTTGGATGCACTCTTTGTTCAGTGTCTGTGACCTATACTATGTTGTTTTCTTAAGACAACATTGGAATGATAGTTCCCTTTTTTACAGTGTATTTCCTACTGTAACGTACTAGGGTACACGTGCATTTATTTGTTTGCATAAATTTATTTGTGGTCATTAGTAACACCATTGTGTCCTATAAGAGTGCCTGCACAATTCTGTCATCATTAATCTTGTGATGTTGTGATGTTTATTGAAATAATAATCAGACATAAATTATGCATTATTTTTCTTATAACCCAAATTCTGAGCATCCAGGTCCTTTATTCCAGTGAAATGTCTGGGGCGGGTGGGGGAGATTTCTGCTGTGTAATTCCTATTAGAAGTAATGGGCATATGTATGCAAATACTTGTACATATTCCATTATCTTTCTTAGAAGTAACTCTGGCACACCTAGAAGGTATTCACCTTTATGATAGGCTAAAAAGATCTCAATTACTACTCCTTAGAATATAGATATCCAGTTCTTTCAAAAAGTTAATGTAGTAAGAAGGATGTGCCAGAATAATGGGGCCATTAGTGTCATACAGTATATGAAATAGCAAGATTCCAGAAATTCCCACAGTATTCTCTTCTTGTTAGTATAAAGTGAAAATAGGGTGAAGTGAAAAGTCCTCCTTAATTCCAAAAGGAAAAGATCCACTCCAGTTGTATAATGGCCCAAATTACAGTTTCTGCTCACCACTCTGGCAATGTAGCTGGATTTTCTTATCCCACACACTCATTGATATTGAAGAGTTCATCAAACCTCTAGAAAACAAATATCCCCTTGCTAGGATAAAAGAGGGAGAATAAGTTCTTGGGTAAAATCTTGGTCTCATTGAAGTCCATGGCAAAACTCTCATTGACTTCAGTGGGGCCAGATTTCACTCCTCATTATTTTCAGCCCTGAGTTCTGTGGACTTACCACTGTTTCCCCTGCCATTGTTGAACATCACAGACATTACAACAATCACTGTCTTTTGATAAAGCTACATGCATACATCCAGAACAAATTGAGTTCATCTATATTTTAAAAGGGGGTGGGATATAAGAAGATTTTCGTTCTGTTTATCCATCCATCCCCCAGATCTATGATTTTAAAAAAAACGTATATAAGTGATCAAGTAGCATTTGCATCATGTGCTAGATTTGGAAGCAAAACCACTGAACCAGGGTAAGAAGAGCCACAATTTTATACCTCTCCCACAACTCCCTTTACTCTTCAAAGAAACACATGCAACAGATAAGGAACTTATAATATTGATGTCCTGAATTTATCCACAATTTTAAAATGGAGAGATACTGCTGATACTTCCCTCTATTAATTTTAATCCAAAAGATCAACAGTCTCGTGAACATTTTTTCTCTGTCAGCTTAGAGCTTTGCTTTAATAAAAACATGTTTACTGTGATCAGAACAATGTGCAATTCTAAAGGCTAAGTTAATATCAACCAACTCAGATGGAAGTCCAGTTCTTTGACTCAACTTAACTTGTTTGCAGTGCTGAAAGAAAACTATTACAAACAGAATTATAAATGTATAATAAAATATCCATCAAATGAATCAGATTTAAACTGATATTTACGGCTAAATCTAAAAAGATCAAGACTATTTACATTAATATATTCAATTCATGTTGTCAGCCACCATATTGTAACAAATCCTTGGACGCCGAGGACTTTGTGGTTATTACTATACTGCACCACATCTACTCAGAATTCACACTGCAATTAGTGACAGTACTCAAACTTTTCTGCTGCAAAACGCACAGGCACCGTATGCTTGTGCTAAAGGAGGATCTCCAGTAGCTGTTACTAGTGTAGAGCCTATGACAAATAGTTCAGTAATTCTCATGCCATCCAATAGAGGGCACAAACTCAAGGCCATTCATTACAATATTATGGCTGCTCTTTAAGATTTAGGCAACTAGGGAATTAGTACATGAAATAAATGATAAAAATAATAATGGAAAATATTTGTATACATTTCTATATAATTTATAGTTTTCCTAGTTTGTTTTTCCAGTGAAGTAATTTAAGATGATGCCAGAATGTGACAGCTATGTTGCTTGATATGTCAGTGCAGCGTTGTTGTTAGCAGTGTTGCTTCTGGGCCAGCAATTTATGGGCTTAGGTTCTACAGCAGCATGTGCTCTCCTGAAGTGCTGACACTCAATAGAAAGAAGCTGCCCCACTCATTTGAGACTGCAAAAATACAGCTTTAGGAGGTCTATTAAAATGAGCTAGGGAATTGCAAACATAACTTCTGTTTGTATTAATCTGAGTTAGCTACTTTGTGCATCAGTACAAGAATAGACCCCTGTCTTCTAAAATAACCGTACATAAGTACCTGCTGTTCTAGATTAGATATCAGCGAGGTAAAGATAACATAAAATTCAGTTGAAAACTGCCTAGCAAAGATGCTAGTTTATTGGTTGTTGTGGGTCTAGAAAATTACTAAACTGCTGTTCCAAAGTTCACCCAAGAAGGATTCTCTAGCTTTGCAGTATATTAGGAGAAGCCTGCTGACATAGCTACAGTACAGGAATATCTAATGGTTGGCAAACCTCTGCATTATTAATATAATTTCCAGTGGGGGGATGGTGCAAATGTGTTGATCTATTTCTTTCTCAGACACAGGCTAAGTTTTATCACTGTGATCCAGTGTTGTGCAGTCGTCTTTGCTTATTTTGTATTTCTGTCTCTCTCCGCTATCCAGTGAGAGCTGTTGCAGCATGAAATGGAGACCTATCATACTGCCTGCATAAGAAAACAGATCATACTGCAGTGTAACGCAAGAAAAGTAGACTGCGGCACATTCTCCTCTCTCAGGAGAGAGGGGAAATCGCATGCAGGAGCGCACATGATCCCTGCTGCAAGAACAATATAAGGTGAAAATAGTGAAAGACGCATTGTAAACAATTTATAACAACCAAAAAGGCAGCTGTGCCCCGCACTCTCTGCACTTATATTTTCTATTGTCCATCATACAAACAATTGCCTTTCTACATAATCTATATATCATAATGTTTTATCTACCTAATTTAGTGAACATATAGATTTAGAATAGTTTGTCTTCTAACTGGCTTCTATTCATTGAAACAAAACTGTATGCTGTTTTAATTGTATTCTTATAAATCTGTCTGGTGATAAGAAAACAAATTGTGATAATGCAAAAAATGTTCTTTTGAGACTGTGCATGAAATATGTATTTTCAATTTTTAAAAGTAGTGAAACATCTGTAATATGACAGAGAGTCCTGTGACACCTTAAAGACTAACTAAAGTATTAGAGCGTAAGCTTTCGTGGGCTAATACCCATTTCGACGAAGTGGGTGTTAACCCATGAAAGCTTACGCTCTAATACTTTAGTTAGTCTTTAAGGTGCCATAGGACTCTGTCACTTCTGCAATTCCAGACTAACATGGCTACTCCTCTGATTCTTGATCTGTAATATGCACATCCATAAGTGGCACAGGAATTACATAGCTTTTTTCTGTACTATTCTATAAAAATATCATGCTTATAAATACCATGGCAACCACTGTCACATGGTACTCCTTTGATTTCTAAGATATAGGAGCTGCTTACCCAGATCAATATTTGTGGAGTGCTGTGCTGTAACAGCACCTACCTTACTCTGTACACAGAAGTACATACAGAGGTGTAATAAGTCCTACATGTCGTTCTATAAACAAAGGGCAGGCAATTAAAAGGGAAAATCGTGAGTGTGTTGTAACCTGGGTAAGTAAAGAGTTTAAGTGCTCCCTTCCCAATATGCACATGCTTCATGAATTGTCCTATCACTTTCACTGTTTTTTTAACTTAATTGCTGCAGAATATGCCAAATTCTGTTTAAAGGTGGAATGTGCCTGTTATACTGCTGAAATGTACCAGGTATGTTTAGGCAAAATGTAGCTGTGGTACTGCAGAATGTGTGAGTCTGGGAATTGGCATAAGGAAGGTGGATCATATGGAATAGATAAATGAGGAGGCAATTGCAGGTAGCTGGGAGCACCATTTTAGAGTGGTGTGGATCCAAAATGAAAGCTTTTTGATAGTGGAGTTGAGATCATTGTTACACCTATTCATAGCACCTTCTTTGATCTTTATATTTAAAATCTGGTATGTCCTGAACTACTTTTAGAATTTTGTTTCCTATTTTTTATCAAAACATAATGAAAATTACAAGGAAATATGAAATGTGAACATTCATAAATGTCTCCTTGTTCAAAGGATAGTGGACAACAACAGTTTTAAGAAGGACAAATAATAAAGTGTTGGAATTTTTTTCTGCTTGTGTTTTTAAGACGTCAGACACATCTCATACTTGACTTTAATACCCAAAGTGAGAAGGCCAAATTCAGCAAAGTTCAAAAGGTAAACACCAGAAACAGTGAAAATTAAGACTATTACATCATTAGCAATAAGTTGCTGTTAGTAATACCAGAAAATCAAGTTGTTTCTAACTCTATGATTCTTTACTTAAGTCTGACTGTCTACCCCTTAACAGCTAAGAATTTCTCCTAATTGCCGAGTCTTCTACAATTTTGAAAAAAATTGTCCTGTGACTTTTTGCAAAAATTTTACATTTGTTATTTGGAGTGGGGGAGATGTTTCTTTAGAGCTCTTTTATGACTGTGTCATTTATTATAAGAGAACGCTCCAGAAAGAAAATATGGCAATGAAGAGAATATAAAGCATGGTGGGAGCAGAAATGACAGACTAAGTACAATTGAGCTTTATCTCCCAAATGATCATGCAGCAAAACAGAGCACAGAAAGATTCCACAGCAAGCTTCAAATACAAAATATTACATAATATAAATATTAGCACACTCTTAATATAACCATTTTTTTCATATAAATTTTCAATGGTGGCAAGAATGAAAATTTGTGGCAGTTCTGGCTTTCCTGCCTTTCTTGTTGTTTCATAGGGAGTGGGGGAGGAAAGGAGGGGAACAGATCTAGCAAATAACTCTTACTACTTCTTCTTTACATTCTTTCTTACTTTTTATTTTTTTCATAAATGGACTGTATTTCTCCTGGATGTTGTGTCTCACCAGTAATCTGTCAGAGGTTGTCCCACCGGCCCCACTTTCAAAGATGGCAGAGGAACAAGGAAAATAAAAGGCAAAGACAGAGATGTACTCCATCTGTGAGGGTCCTCTGCACCTCTCCTCAGAGGCAGAGTTCTGTTTAAGCTGTTGTCAGTCTGCTGACCTATGGCTTCCTTCATGGAAAACTCAAGGAAGAGCCAGATATTAGCCATTATGTTGGGCTTCGTGTACATCATAGAAAAGAAACAATGCCTGTCCTGCAAGACTTATAGTCCAAATGTGTCCCTGACCTAGGAAGTTGACTGATTTCCTGAGGGAAATAAAATATCTTCACTACACATCAAGCTGGAAAATGTAAAAGGAGAGTAATATGACAGTTTGTCACATGGGGTGGTGGTTTTGAATTTATATACAATGTAACCAGTTCTAAACATAGGGGGCTGATCTAAAAGCCATTGAAGTCAATGGGAACTTTCACACTGATTTTAGTGTGTTTTTTTTTGTTTTTATTTTTTTTTTAAAAAAATACCTACTTTATTGATTTGTCACCTATTCTCTTCCACTGTGTACATATCCACACTTTGGAAAAAAAGCCACTGTGCTTTAATATTAATTGATTTTTAACAAAGAAAATATCCAGCTTCTATCCACTTAAAAGTATGCAAACTATCGTATGATTATGGTGCTAGCCAACTTCCTCAATGCTAAAACTGTCATTTTTACTTATCAGAGATTTTGTATTAGCATATGTGTTATTCTGATTGCAGTACATTAGTCATTATGCTCCGACACTGATGTCTTTCTGTCTCTGATGCTGAAGGGCCCAGACTTTATAAAGTGATGTGTGTGGATGGACTCTTGGGCCCGCATGAGCTTCACTGATTTTGGTTCGGCTCCACAAAGGTGCCGAGAACTGTCTCCATTGATCAGCTTGCAAGATCAGTGCTTTTTCTTTTCTTTCTCTGCTCTTCTTTTTTGCTGTAGTGTCTTCAATTCAGTCATTACATTCAAAGTTTTATAAACCCAGGTAATCACTATTATTATTGCATTCAACAGCAATAGCTTCCCAGTTACAGATTTTCCAGTTGGTGAGACTAATGCTGACTTTTTGGCTTTTTATTGTAGCCTGAATAAGATGATTCTTGGTCTTTTACCATGCTATATAAATGCATAATCTATCTAGTTCTCTTTTTAAACTACAAAGATAGAAGTTCTAGGAGGGACTTGTAGAAAATACAACACTTGTGGAAGGACATTGATTTTTGTCAAACTGACTCTCCCAAACATAAACAATGGTAAACTGTGACAATGCTGCAGGCCTTTGATGTAGGAGATATAAAAGGGTTTATAGATTTAGCATTATTAGTTTTTTGAAATTGGGTGAGATTTGTACTCCTAAATATCTACACACCTCAGGGGATTGTCAGCATGAAAAATAGTTAAAGAGAGATTCACTGGATGTATGTAAGAGCAAAGCCCCTGACATGGTCTATTTCCCATTATAATAATATGGCACTATGCTTCTAAGACTTCCAGGCATTGAATAGAGGCTATATGAATAAAAGGAAGGCACACTGAGAATTGTAGAACAGTTTGACCACTGTTTTAATAATGTCCAAAGTTAAATGTCTCTAATAACTACAAAAAAGGAAATGGTATCAAATATCCTCTGCATCTGAGGCTAGAAATAGGCAACTTTCATTTGTTCATGATGAATGATGTATGTTTAGTGTCTGCAGAATGTTATGATTTGTGTTTTGTCTGGCATAAAGCCAGATAGTTAGGAATAACATTACTCTAAAGAAATAAATGGATATTGATAAAATTCAGGGAGTGAATCTACATGAAAAGAATATAAATAGCCCCCCTCAATAAGATCATAGTCTGTAGACTATCTAGAAAACATAGATGACTCTCAGCTTGGATCATCAAGGTTAGGTTGTGATAAAATTGTTACAGGAGATGTTACTGATGAACTAACACTGAAGCTAAGCATATTCCACATGACATAATGGGAAAAAATACTTAAATATCTTTCATTTAATTGCCATTTTATTACATACCAGCATTAATATAACACAAACAAGTTCCTTAAATCTTATTTTGCATTAAGGTTTTCTGCTCTTGAATGTACAAATTTCAGAGTTTCTTCTTTGAGATTATTAAACATCAAAGTCGGTGTCCTTTAAGGAACCATCGGTTTGCTGTGTGTAAGAGATCTATGTAGTTTCTTTACTGACTTTAATGCACTTGGCTACCACTGTAAAAGCAGAAATGATAGCTTTTCCTTACTTAAATAAACTGCTCTTACTTAAACAAGAGCAGTTTTTTCATGGCAGCATTGTAAAATTGCTGTCCTTTAAAATTATGTAGGTGAACACAAATTAATTTTAAAACTTTGGGGGACCAATTCTGCCCATGCTAAGTGGGTATAAAATGTTACCGAATCATAATTCTGTACTCACACTAGTGGAAGCATTTTATTCCCATAGAAGCAGAAAAGACAACTCAGTATGAAAGTGATTCAGAAGACTTTCAGAAATGTTGTAAGTATAGTTATAGTATGGAAAACGTGTGCAAACATACAAACAGCAGAAATACACTAATGAATAGTACTTTATAAGACAACTCTGAGAGGCCTTGATATAGAGAGCGTTGACATCAAGGAGTCTTTTCACTGATTGTCAATAGGCTTTATACACCCAAAGTGTCCAGCTCACTAATGCTTTTAATTCGCTGAGCTCTGCTTCCTGCATGTCAAACAATCCTGTTCCCATTGAAGCCAATGGTAAAGCTCCAAAGCAGGGGCATCATTTCAGACCAATTCTGGGGTGGAGTAGGGGTCTCAGTTATGTCAGCATCACCGCTTCCACCTCCCTGCTGAGGCCATGGCTGGACACAGGGTTAGTGGGGTTATCCCATCCCTAGGACAGTAGAGGGGCAGGAGATGGTGTGCCAGAGTTATCCCAGAGGGCAGGCAGGCACCAGAGTCAGGGGTGGGCCAACGGGCCATTGTTCCCCCACTTTTTAAATAGGCCCCTCCAAAAGAGCCCCTTCCCAGCTGGCTTGATGGAGGCAGGTCCAGGCCAAATTTGAGTGGCACTGCAAACCCCATTCCAGGCTGCAGTGCCAGCCAGTGAGGAGAATAGAACAGCACTGACAACGCAGTGACAGGGTGACAACGCCTGGCCTCCACCCCATAATGGCCCCCACAGGCATGGGGGAGACACCACACTGCTAGCTGGCGAGGAGCTATGAAAAGTGTTGGGAGGGAACTGGCCCCCCACCCTCTAGTAAATGTTGCCCCTGCTCCAAAGGAAGCGGGACTGAGTGCTAAGTCCGATAACAGTTTGGAAATATCAGATGAAGAGAGCTGTAACTAAACTGAAAAGATTATTTAAATTTTCTAATAGGCCTTTTCTATCTTCCGTGATTCTGATTCTAACCGTATTCACTGGGATGGGGCTATTAACATTTTGAGATGTATTTTTAACAAGTGATTTGAAAATTAATTTTAATGCCCATCCTATTAATCACAGCAGTTTTCCTTTTTTCAGTATGTCTAAGAATCCACTTCTGCTCTTACTGAAATCAGACTTTTGTCATTGACTTCAATACAAGAAGAGTTTGGCCCTTGATGTATTAATTAATTAATGTATTAATTATAGGCTCATTAAATAGAACACAACACCCTTCCTTTTCTTTCCCGTTCACCTAAGCAGTGAAAACAAAAGATCTGCCTTTTAAATATCAGTCAAGACTAAGAATCAGTTTATTGCAGCAGATTTTATTATCAATGGAGCTAAATAGTAATCGGATCAACAGTAACAATTATATTTCTCATGTGAGGGCACGAGTGAATGAGGTACAAGTAACCTCATTAGCCAATAGACTTCACTGCAATTAAAAACATTCTTAAAGGATGAAGAAAGAAGATAGTCTTCTTAAAATTAGAAGTAAAATTATCTTAGGAAGATGAAATCTTTTGGTAATAGTAGATAACCAATTACAAGGTGCTTGAGGTGGCCCCACAGGGTCTGATTGTGAGGAAGCTGAAAGCAGGGCATTTTCAGAAAGGGGTTTTGACTGGGCCCATTAAAACAGGGAGATAACAGAGGATGTTGCTCCCCAACTTCCTTTGAGCTGGGATTATAAACTCTGCACTCCCTACCTCTCTAAGAGGGAGCTGTGTGGCTGCCTTCTCCTGCGAGGAGCCAGCAGAAGAATCAACTCTGTGGCTGCCAATCTCTTCTCTGACTATCTTCCTGCGGGGACTGGAAGACACCAAGGAACAGCCACTTCCCACAGTCAGGATTCTCCAGAAGGGCTGTTGAAGGGAGCTGAACATTTGTGAGTGCTGTTCGGGGGAGGGGGAGCAGGGAGAGAAGCAGGAGGAGAGCGAACCCCAGAAATGGGCAAGGAAATTATTGGGGAAGAGAACTAGTTTAGGGGCCTGCGAGGGAGAGACCCTCATTTGGGAGGGAATGAAAGAGATGAGAGGAAAGATAGTTGCAGGTAGTGGGGTGGGAAGAGAAAAAACCAGGGGAAGAAAGGATTCTGTTGGGTTGAAGGAGGAGGAAAGCGGGACCTGCCTGGGAAATGAGGAGAGGAAGAGCAAGAAGAAACAAGAGTGGGGACAGGAAGCGAAGGACCCAGGGAGGAAAGACCTCAGAAGGGAGGCTATAGTGGGAGGAGAGGCAAAGAGGAGGGAATGGAATAGAATGGGACAGAGAGATTTGGAGCTAGTAGTGCAAGATAGGAAAGAATAGGGCTGGAGAGAGAAGTTAGAAGCAGGAGGGTAGAACAGAAAAGTTAATCAGAGGGGAAAGAAAGGGATAAAAGACAAGTAAAGGAAAAGAGATAATGAAAAACAAGGCAACCGGTAAGTTAATCAAATTGTTTTATAGAAAGTTAAATGGCAAAATATTTACAGCCAGTACTATAAGCAATAGCTTGTTTGATTTTAAATAACATTAAGTATGAAAAAAGATGGGGTGAAACCCTGGCCCCAGTGTACTTAATGGAAGTTTTGCTACTGACTTCAGTGGGACCAGAGTTTCACCCGGCATTCTTTAGGATGATGGGCATGAAGGGGAGAATGGCAGCTCTGATTGGGAATTTGTGATGGACAGTGGAAGGAGGAACCCACTGTTTCTGTGGGTGGGAAGTGGGGATGTACTACTTTGTTTGTATGTTTTGAATCTGTCTCTTTGAACATGTTTATATATGGATCTGATGGGAACATAAAGGAACTACAATAATAAATTACGCTAAAAAGTAATTTGGTTACATGTAACAGATTACCATGAAGGGTTACTTATGTATAATATAGTTTTGAAGGGTAATTTGACTTCTTTTTACAGCAGAAAGTAATGTTGTTTACTTTGCATTACTTTTCCAAATTACTCCTCCTCCTTTTCCAACTCTTAACCCTCCATCTGCTTTCCCGGTGGGCAGAGGAGTTGAGTCAATCATCATCCTCACAGACTTTATTTACCAGGACCTCTCCACCAGGATTGATAGTGATCCTGGATTGAATCTGACCTTTCATGTTTAGATTTATGAACATAATCTGATCATACTCAAGTATAGATTATTCAGTCATTTTTTTATTAATCAACTGTTGTGACACTGACAGCTCAACAGTACAAACCCTATATAGAGAGAGAGATCAGAAAAATGAGTGTGCCCTCTCACGGGGATGCAGCCAAAGCAACACAAGTAAGATAACTTCTTAGGTTAGCATTTGGGGGAAGAAGTTCCTGGAGGGTAGCCAAAGACACTGATGGAGAAGTTGGCTGCCTTGGAGTGCCAGTATAAAGCAATGCTTTAGACAAAAATGTCACCTAATACTACTGTGGTAAAAAGTAAAATGATCTCAGCCAATATTATTGCTGTGAGGGAAAATCTCATATAAATACCTTATCAAACATTGTTACAAAGAGGGGGAATGATGTATAGAGGATTTTAGGGCCTGAGCTTGCCACATAAGTCCATCTTTTATTATATACAGGTCCTGAAGCTTAGTGATCTGGACTTCTGCTTTGAGCAACTTGAATGGTAAACATTTAATGGGAGGAAAATGTTCTTTCCTTGTCTGCCTCCAGCCAGACGTAGGCTCAGCTAGGCATTTCATAGGGCTTTTAAAATTGTTTTCAGCTCATTTACTTGATATTTAAGTATGGCACACTAGACTATAATCTCCTGGGACAACGCTACCAGTTCTGACTTTTATAAAAGTAGTACAGCAGTGGCTACCTGAAGTAGTTTATTTTAATGATAAATTACATATTTGCAGCTCATTTGCTTAATTATTGAATTCCTTCAGAACTCTTGGATTAATAACATCTGGTCCTGGTGATTTACCCTCGTGTCACAAATGAGGGCCAGCACTTCCAATAGTACTGCTGACACCTTAAATCTCTGAATCATCTTTATTAAGTATAGCTCTGCCGTACATAGGTGCTGGAACTAGGGGTTATGCAGCAGCCCCTAGCTCAGAGGTGGGCAAACTATGGCCCACATCCGGCCTGCAGAACATTCCTGCCTGGCCTCCGAGACTCCCACTGGCCCCTCTTCCTTCCCCTCCCCTCACCTGGAGCCTCAGCGTGCTGTGCAGGCAGCACTTGGGGGATGGGAGCAGCGTGGAGCCAGACACACTGCTTTGAGCAGCATGGTAAGGGGGCCCAGTGCCGGGGGTTGGATAAGAGGCAGAGAGTGGTTGGATGGGTTGGAGGTTTTGGGGTGGTAGTCAGGGGACGGGGGAACCGGGTGGGGGTTGAATAGGCATGGGAATCCTGCGGGTGGGGTGGGGAGGTGGATAGGGATCGGGGCAGTCAGGGAACAGGTGGGGTTCTAGGGGGCAGTTAGGGTGGGGGAGTCTCTGGAGGGGAAAGTCAGGGGGTAAAGAATGAAAAATAAAGAATAAATCAGGTTTTACCACCACCTACTGGTAAACAGAATGAATAGTTTGCAGCCTGCAGTCTTGAGATGCTTGTCAGCTTGAAATATGCTTTTAAAATGCTAGATATATCAGTAATACTCATATCTGAACTATAACCACAATACTCCAGAGGAGAATGTAAAGAGAATGTAAAGATTCCACTCCCATTAATGAATCTTCCCATGCTGCTCCATATTCCTGTTTTTGACAGTCTGTCATGGCTTCACTTTCTCCTCCTTCAAGCTTCTCTTCAAACAGTACCTCTCCAAAGATATCTCCTCAAGCATTTCCTATGCCCCATTGGATGTTTACTTTTAAAAATAAAATGTTCAAATCACAACACTTTGATATGAATGTTTCTGATCCACTGCACAGTCACTATCCTGTCCCCTCCCTTGCCTGTTATATATTTAGGCTGTACCCTGGTTACATTGTGGGCTTGTCTTTTAGCATTTTGAAAAATCTCCTCGCAGACTGTGGTTGCTACATAAATAATCATGAAACATCTAATACTGGCATTGATTTTTAGAAAATGTTTTGAAGCAAGTTGCATTTTTAATGTTAATGCTTACTATGGTAATTTTATACATATTTCCAAATAAAAATAATTTCAAGAGGCAGTCAAGATTTCACCATAAGCAATGGGGAGCACCAGGATAGAGAGGATGCCAGACAATATTTTGCTGAGCTGACACATTTGTGGCCAGAAAAGGTAGGTGGCCACTGAGTCTGGCAAATCTCCCCCAGTACAGTTCTTAGGATTCTAGTGAATCAAACCCAATATAATACAAAAGAAATAAGTAATTTTGTTTTAATTATTTCAGTTGTATTATGCAAGGACAACAGAGAATGAAACATTAGAATAAAATAATTGGTGCATTCATGTTAATGAGTTTTCTGAGATGATATAGGTGTCACCGACCTAGCAATACACTACCATATAATGGTACACTACCAAAGTGGAGAGGCTAGAGAACCAGGGTGTTTAAACCCCCACACATATGCTCTCTCTATCCCTCTCTCAATCCCAAGAAGCATGAGGAAGGAGGACCTCTGAAGAATACAGTTGTGGCAAGATATGAGTGTGTATCATGCCTGAGACTGTGGGTCTATCCTAACTTTGACTTACATAGCAAAAGCCACGTGGTTTGGTTGGTCGTCTTTTTTTTAAAGTTTTATTAAATAAAAATTCATGGTCTTTCTAGACAATTTTCTACCAAGCAAGACTTCTCCATAATCTCTTTATGTAAAAAAATTACAAGCCCTCAGATGATGAAATTTTCACATTTTGTGGACATTTTAAGCCATCAACCTTAATCATGCCATCTGTAAAGCATCCATCTGCTCTTATCTGGGATTTCACCAAGAGCCTCACTCATTCTCCTTCGAGTGACTGTGCACATATACATTCCACTGTAGGTGTACGTGCACTCAATGCATTCAAATGAGAGACTTACATCAGCAATACCAGTAGGCAGCCTAGGTGACTGCACTATTTCTGTGTGCTGAGCCAAGGGTATAAAGGGGTATGGCCACTGTCTCCCTCTCAGTTGGTGTGGCAAAAGATGTAGCTCTCTGGTGCTCTTCAGCTTTGGTTAGCCAGCCTTTAGAAATGAGCAATTCTCTCATTTGTATACAGTTATAATTAGTTTTACTGATAGGTAGGTAGTTCTCTCATTTGAGAGGTTTACTATGTGAAAGGCCCCAGGGTTCAAACAGTGTGCCATGAGCAGGGCTGTGATACCTGTTAGTGATAGGCATAAAAGCTGCCTAATTTGCTGAGACAAGGGACAAACATCTTATTTATACCTCCTTTCCAATGACAATGAAGAAGCAGAGGGATTTCTGCCTCAAGGTGTGTCCCCCGGAAAAGAGAATGTGTTGCTCTTCAGAGCCTGACTCTGACCACAAAAGAACAGACAAGAAGCACTCCGCCAGCTGTCCTGGCTTCTAACCCCACATTGGATGAGAAACACTGCTCATCCTCTCCCACAGCCTCCTCAAAGTGTCCAAAAACACCTTTATCTTCTGAGACTGGCAGACCCTTGAAGTCTCAGATTTCTAAGAACTCATCCAAAAAGTCCTCCAGTGTCGAGTCAAGGTCTCTGCTTACTGCATGAGGACAAGAGGTGCATGAACCCCCTACTGGTACTGCTGGCATTGGGTGCCTATACTCCTGTAGTGGAACATATATGTGCACAATACATCTCAAAGGACAACACTTAGTGTACATGTAAATAGACCTTTTTCATCACATAAAAGCAACTAAATCCACTAGTACATGCGTAGACTAATGCTATGAGTCACTGACTGAGAATAAGTCATTTGTGGTAGTGTGTGCTCTACTTGACTTACTTGCAATCACAGAGAAAGAAATATTAAGGGAGAGGATTGAATGGGAGTCTGTGGAGTCATCTAGTTTTTTCCTGTTGCTGAACTTCTTTTTTTTTTTCTTTTACTTTCTGATTTATTTTTCTTTTCTTTTTTAGTTAAGGAACAGAGTTGCCTGTCAAGTGACCTCTGCCTTAAAATCCTGACTGAGAGCATCCCATACATAACTACCTTTCACACATACACAAGGCCTGAAATCCCTTCTCCTCAAAAATCTCTGTTTAACTACGCAAGTATAGAAATACAGATTTTGAAGAGGATATAAATCCACTTGGTCTCAAAGATATTCACATCTGATAGGGAGCATTTGTAAACCTGTTTCTTTACATAATCTCTAAGTGTTTCCAATGTAAGTATCCTCAAAAGTCAGGGCGAAACCAGCTTTCTGAGTGTCTGAAAATAATTAAGAACATAATGCATGCCTATATGTGTATATTATCTATGCATCTTAATTTCATAAAGCCATAAAAATCCCTCTCCCAATCTTTAAAGGGTTACGTCAAGACAGTAGTTTCCTGTGAGTGGATGGAAACACCCTGCATTATCTTTTGGCTCCCTGCCCAGTTTCCTATGTGTGGCAAAGAATTAGATTGCAGGATTTAAAATTAGATCTCACCTGACTCACCACAAATGCTAGCAAAATGGAAACAGCTAATTTTCCACAACTCATTCAGTCAATTATATCCAGGTTTGGCTGTCAGAACAGGAGACAGAGTGGATTAGCTATGCACCATACCTGAGAAGCAGTGGTTTAAAACGTTGTATCAGGCAGCCAGAATACTCTGCAGCAGCTGCAGGTATTGTACAGAGCAACAGCTTTTTTGGATTCGAGCTCTCAGTAATCCACTGATTTCTGCTGAAGCCTCTTAAAAGAATACTTAGAAACTCAATAAACTCCTGATTCCTTAGAGGGCAGATGGACATGCACCAGCAACATGAACTCAAGAGGCCTGAGGAGACAATGATAGGTGTGCTTCATATCATCTTCATATATATATATACATATGCCCAAGGAAGCTCTCTGTCTTATTGTAACAATAAACAATGGTAGTGCCATCAGATGTGTTGGTAAGAACAGAAAACTGCAATGATTTGTTTTTAGACAATGTAGAAATTGCTAGTGCCACATTTTAGTGGGCAAAAAAACCTTCAACAAGTCATTGTTAACTGGCATAATGTTACAAAAGGGTATGATGGGAACATAACACCAGTTATTTTATTACCGTTTTTGTTAATTATTTCAGGGTAAATATTAGAAATATGCAGTTCTGTGCTGGTATTCTAGACTATGTTTTGGATGGCGCTCTAGGGAAAAGCCCAGGAGTGACTGGATGTAACGTTAATAATTTGAGGGATAGGTTACTTTTGTGGCAAAGATGTGCTAATGCCTCAGACTGATGGCTGCTTATCACAGGTGTAGCCACTCTTATTGTCAATAAGGTTATTTAATTTCTATTTTAACTGTATTTAATTACTCGGTCCCTTGTGGAACTGTCATCAATGAATCTGGAGATTTTAGTCTTGCGGAAGGTGAAGAATGGCTCAGATAGTTTGGAGTACTAGGAGAGTAAAGAGATATATGCTTTTTTACATAAATACATTTTTGCAATATTTTTTGAACCAATCTAATCCCAAATAGCTGGTGGTTTGAATCTTGAAATTTGGTATGGCCATAGTCCTTATAGAAGAGAAATATCTTTTAGTATTCCGTGTAATCTGGTTTTGATTTGACCAAATGACGGCTGAAAATAGAAGTTTGCATGCACAATAGATTTTGCAGTTTTTCTGTAGAAAGCCAAATGGCACGCATGTAGTGAAAGTGTACTGAAGAGGCTTGGATTGGAAGGTGCACATTTCATAAGCAAGGACCCTGTAGAATGCTTGTTTCGGCTCCCAAAGACCTCAGAACATGTAAAGGGGTCATGGAGCTCTCCTGTACACTTTGAAAGGTTTGCAAGGGAAACTCCTGCTCCAGTGCACCTTAAGAGTTTTGCACCTGGGAGAAGAATAGCTCATACCATCATTTGAGAAATAGCATGTGATTGTGTTGTGCAGGATTTGGGTGATGCTTATACCATTTTATGAATATTATTACTCCTGGGAGCATTCTGTGCCAAAAAAAAATAATCGGTGCACAATGATTTAAAACTCTGCAAAATTCTGCAAATTGTTTTCGTCAACATAACACTACATAATTCACACCAGTTTCAATCATTTTGGTAATTTATTTCAAAATGCCTGTCAGCATGTCTGTAACAATACAGACACACACAAAAATTCCGCCAGGAGCAGAGAATTAAAGAAACCCCAATGACAACCCAGTTCCTGTTCCTCTGCCCCCTTTTCTTCCCCAGAGTCCTGCTGGGGAGCCAGACACCCACAGCCCTTCCGCACACCCCTCAGAGCACAGCTGAAGGGGTCACCCGAGCCAATACACCTGAACTCCCTCTCTTCCAGGCCAGCTGAGGGTTCCCATTACCCCAAAGCCTCACTCCTCCGCCGCCCTCCCCAGCCCAGACACCCACAGCCAACCCCTTAGGGCCCAGGGATCCAGAAGAAGAAACAGCCTCATGCTGAGAACCAGGCTTGCACTGAGTTTCCTGTGCATCACCCTCTCCTTCCCTCAGGGCATGCTGGGACCTGCAGCTGTCAGGAACCCTTTAGCTCCCTCCCTCTTCCCCCAGCATTGTCTTCTGTGTCAGTGGTCTTCAAACTGAGGTGCATCCAAATTTGAATTTTCTGTTTTGATTTTGATTGGAGTAAACCCAAGTATTTTATTTGGGATGAAATCTCATTGGCAAGCTCCTTTTTCCTGGCAGTAAGGTCACTACCCATCAGAATCATCCTATCGCTGCCAATTCCACTACAATGAGAATCAATGATAACATGTAAAGAACTTAGCAGAGTAAGGCGTCCCCTGCTTTCCTCATTGTTTCTTACAAGCACATTTTAAGATGAGGTTTTTTTGAACTGAGCTCTCTGAAAAGAGAATAAGCTGTCCTCTAAAATGGCCACTGCTGCAGTCAGTTACAATAGGACAAATGTACCTCAGTATCTCAGAAAACAATTTCTCATGCAAACTAGAAAACAAAGATGACAATTGTTGGTCTAAAATTCACACAAAATACTATAATTCAATGAGTAAAGAAAATGTATAAGGAGAATAAAGTGAACTGATGTATCTAATACTGGTAAAATCTTACAAACCAGGATGTTCACCCAATTGTTAGAGAAAATGCCTGAGATCAGATTATACTATTTAAAAAAAATCCAATCAAATGAATAAGCGGAGCCAAATACAAGATGCTGGATGGCTCTGGTTATTTGATAAAGAGCTACAAAAAAGCTCTTCAGTTTGAGGCCACAGGTTCAACTCTTTCCCAAGATTTTAGTGACTAAGAGTTGTTTAGTTGGACAGTTGTTCAGTGGCCCATGTAAAATGCATGAGTAATTGGTGGTGCAAAATAGGCAAGCCTGTACTGATGCTGCACATGTTCTGTATATAAATAGACAGCATTGTTCTCTAACGATGCTAATCTGGCACTTCTCACAAGCATTACATTTATTATTATTTATTATTAATCCTTAAGTGCTCACAGTATAGTTGGTGTGGTAGAAGACCCAGATACACGTTCCCTGTCCTGAGGTGCTTACTTGAGAAGATAAACAAAACCAACACACACTGTCCTCCACATAACAAATAAAGCTGTTTGTTGGATTTTGTTCAGTCTCTAAAAACTAGCATAATATGGATTTCAGTGCATGTAACATTATATCTCTTTGCTGATTTTACATTGAGAGCGAGAGAACTGTCAGATCAAAGATGGCTATATACAATGTGACAGATTTCACCAGTCTGAACAGCCTATTCCAACTGCTCTTATTTCTTATTCAAGGTTCCCTAGGATCTTGAAAGCTATCAAGTTTTGTACTAAGCTTTGAAGACCAGAGAGAAGAAACCGGCTTGATGGACACACGAGCCTGAGCTACTGCAATTGCTTGCAGTTAGAAAGATTATATTGGAAAAGATTTACTGAGGATTCTTAAATGTTAATAATGACAGCAGTAATAAATATAGGTGAGTGTTTGTAGCAAAAAACTGGGTGAACTGAAAACCACAGTCACCACAAAACTATCCCTACAATTTTAGAGAGTTGTCCACTGGTTGATTGATATGCGTTGTATGGAACTTTACATTTTCAAATTTCTGAAGTGCTAACTATAATTAATATTTTTACACACTGTGCCATTACTGCTCAACCTCATTTGTTTCCATTTTTGATGTATAATAGCAAACTGGACTCCATACCTGATATGTCAAAACCCATCTTTCAAAACACTAAAGAACAAATTTTATAGCTTTTTTCCTCCTTTCTCTTTTCTTTTTTTTTCAAGGATTTGACGTTTTAGTCCATCCTGTGCTGTTGCAATGAAATTGAATCTTCCTTAAATGTGCCTATGCAGTACCGGCAGTGCTATTCCTGCTAGATAGGTAATAAAACCCACATTTGGAACATCCAGAAAACTCTGACATTCTAATTCTGGGTCTCAAACTTTTCCATAGTGTGGACTACAGATTGTCTCCTGGGTTCCTTCTTTGTCTTAGTCACGGATTGTACTATCCCCCTTTTCTCCCATTCATTACTGTATGAATTCCATGGGTAACTACAACAATTGCTTTCATTTAAATGTAAAATTAGGAAAGTCTTTTGTGTATTTATACCAATCTTTTAATGAAAAGTTGAAGCTGGAAACAAGCCAGATCTCTGCAAATGCATTGTGGAACACACTCAATCTAACAACTACAGTTTGAGAACCTCAGACTGTAGTTGTAAATTGAGTGTGTTCCACAATGCTGTCTATAATGGGGAATTGTGCTTCTGCCCATCACCACAGGATCTCAGCACTTTCCATATAAACTTTGTGGACTCTCTGCCTCAGAGTGTTTTTGGGGTTATAAAAACATCTGCACTAATGTTTCACAGATCTTTGAAAATCTAAATCACCACATGTGTTACTAAAGATATGTATCATTATTATGGCCTACATTTATAAAAGTGGCTAGTGATTTTGATTTCTCCAGGGCTTGGATTATCAATGGAAAGCATTTTAAATGGACTTGATTTTCAGAAGAGCTCAGCATTATGAGATTTCATGACTTTTGTCTCTGATTCCATATAAATTCACTCAGTTGACAACTGAGATGTTTTCCCTCCATATGACTTGGAATTTGAAAATCAAGCTGTGTTTTTAAGGCTCAAACATCACCACCATTAATGATTATACACAGACATGTAGTTAGTGCAAGGGTCAGCAACCTTTCAGAAGTGGTGTGCCAAGTCTTCCTTTATTCACTGTAATTTAAGGTTCCACGTGCCAGTAATACATTTTAACCTTTTTAGAAGGTCTCTTTCTGTAAGTCTATAATATATAACTAAACTATTGTTACATGCAAAGTAAATAAGATTTTTAAAATGTTTAAGAAGCTTCATTTAAAATTAAATTAAAATGCAGAGCCCTCCGGACCAGTAGCCAGGACCAGGGCAGTGTGAGTGCCACTGAAAATCAGCTCACGTGCCGCCTTCGGCACCCATGCCATAGGTTGCCTACCTGTGAGTTAGTGATTCTTTTGATGATAAGAGATCCAGAATAGAATCCAGCTCATTCCCCCATATTTGCCCTGATTTAATGATATTTACAAAAATGGTAAAGTGTTCATCTCAATTTTAATAAGAGAAACCTTTTAGATAATTTATTTTGTTAGTCTACCCAGCCCACTGGTTGTGGGTAAGTGGGTTCAAAAGTTAAAGCATGAATTTTTTGTTTGTTTCCCCTTCCTGGATTTTCTGCGAATCCTCTTCTTGGATTCTGTACATCATCTGTCTCCAAGCTTGTATTACCAAAGTATGTGTGCGTTGTAGGTGGAACTGGTAGAACTGCCTGTATGTAAAGTTGCCCAGTACTTCTCATCATAAGACCTTGCTTTCAGTAGCTTCTATCGTACTTAATGTCATCCAGGTATAGCAGAGGAGAGCAGGAGACCAGGAGAAATTTTCCTTTGCTCTCAGTGCTCCCGCTGTTGGTGTTCAAGCAACATGCTATGGAGGAAGAAGCAGTCTGACTCAGATAGGGTGGGGGAGGGATGTCAAGACCCCTTTATTTGGTGGAGCTTTGGCAGCAAAGGGATTAAGTTAGAATATCAGGGTTGGAAGGGACCTCAGGAGATCATCTAGTCCAACCTCTGCTCAAAGCAGGGCCAATCCCCAATTAAATCATCCAACCAATTTTTGCCCCATATCCCTAAATGGCCCCCTCAAGGTTTGAGCTCACAATCCTGAGTTTAGCAGGCCAACGCGCAAACCGCTGAGCTATCCCTACGATGGGGTGGAAAGACTGGGTCTGGGAGCTGGTTTGGGGGAAGGATATTGGACCTGGGAAAAGAGGAGATGGGCAGAGGGAGCAAGGACAGGGTGACATGGATATTGAGATCAAATTAGGAACTGTGGTGTGAAATTAGGATCTGGCAAGGAGACCTGAGCAGGAAACCCAGGTTGGAGATTGTGATGCGGAGTCCTGGGGAGTGAGAAAGAGGCTGGGCCAGGGAACCCCAAGTAGGAAACTAGGACTGGAATGGGGTGCTCAAGAGATGGAGAGTAGGACTAGTTAGGCAAGTAGCCAGGGGTGAGGAAAAGACAGGACTGAAAGAAGAACAGGCTAGAGGGGACCAGACGGTTGCGGGGGCAGGTTTGGGAGGAACAGAACAGAAGAGCACACTCCCCTCCTCCACCTGGAATTGAAACCAAGGCTCCTGCATCTCACAATTTCTGGGCTGTCAGCAAATATCTGTGAAAACTGCTGTTATGATGAGTCATCCCCCTATAGTGCTGTTCCACACAGAGGACGACAACTTACTGTTGCTATTAGTTACTCAATTAGCTCAAATGGCAGAAATCTGTACAGTAGATCTATAAGTTCCAACCCTGCTTATGAACTATGTGTGTATCAGTATGATTACACGATGGGATCTCTGCTTTTTCAGCTTGCTTTTCTAAAAACTTACATTAAAAGAATACTAACATTTCAAAGTCAAGCACTGAGAAGTTAGGATATGCCAAATTAAGGTTCTCTGTGCAACCTAAATTTTGGTCATTTTATGCATGTGCATTATGATACAATCATTAATTACATGATCACATTCTATTTTTCTGCAGGTCCTCTAGCTCATTTGGGTTTTGCTGTGGGTTATGTAGTGAGAGCAATTGTGTGCAGGACCTCTGTCTCATTTGTTGCAGAAGATGGAAGGTGTTTAGCAAATGAGGCTGCGGCTGTAGGAAGGGAAAGGACAATCTGATGGATAACGTAATTAAATACTACCCTGGAAAACTGGTGTCCATCCCAGCCTCTGCCACAGGATTCCACAGAATATGATGATGGGCAAAATACTTAAACTTTTCATAGGTGATGACTAGTAGTGTGTTCAGTATTTTCTGGTGTCCAAGTTCAGATCCTGGCATCTAATTTGCAGAAGTGCTGAGCACTCTCAGCTGCAACTGAAGTAAATGGCATCTGTGCTTGGAACATATAAAATGTTATAGAATTGTAAGTATTCTGAAAGATGAGGTCCTACTGGTCTCATATTACTGACCCAAAATTAGTGGATATTTGTGAACATAATCTCTTCTTGCCTTGGTTTCCCATCTGAAAAATGGGAATAATGCCACCTCACATCCCAGGGATGTGAAAATAAATGCATTAAAGTTTATGAAGTACTCTGAGATTATAATAATGAATGTCATAGAAAAGGCCACAAGGAATTTAATAATTCTGTGTTAGAGCTGGGTTTGAATTGTGTGCAGGAAATAAGCATGAAACCATACATTGAACAATCAGGATAAAACAAAATATTGAATAATTGCTCATTCTTTGAGCACCTGTTCACTGAATGAGGCAGGGATCTTGTGGAAAAAATGTGATCATGTAATTAAAGACATCATGCATATGCACAAGGGGGCTGAATTATGATTGCATGGACAACCTTAACTCTGCCATATCTTAATTTTTTGAGTGACTTTGGAACCTTAATATTCTTTTTATGTAATCTTTTGTGTAATAAGTGTGTATACTTATAAAAAAATGGGTATGTATATATAATATCTACAATAACTACTTAGTCTATCAAATCTGTTTCATTCTCTGATTGCTAATTACATAAAGATTGAAACATTATGTATTCAAATAATTTGAAAGTTCAAGCATTGAATGTTTCTGAAGATCTTAGCCTACTGTTATTTACAATCTTAGTAGGCAAACAGAATTAATCAGCTGATAGACCATGCTGCCTGAAGTTATTTTTTCTAAGTCATTTGTTGTATAAATATCACTGGATTTTAAACAATGTCTGTGTATATATTTAGGCTATGCCTAGGCTTAATTTTACAAATTATTGCCTTTTTAAAAATTCTGAATTGTTATTTGAGCATTGAGTGTAATAAATGCGGCCATAACCTTATAGTGCTTCAGAATTAATTTATATGGATGCCACCAAAGTAAAATCCAGGGTTACTTGAATCCACTCTCACTATTTCACTTCTTTATTTACCAGTGCTCAAATCCTATCAAGAATGCTTAATTTCAGATCTGGCTATAGAGTCAAGAGCATCAGCTATACAGTAATACTTTCAATATTCCATATTTTCCTCATTAAATTGAAACTGTTCTTGCTACCCAGTGTCTGAGCCAGCCTTGCTGCAATTTGCTGACAACAGCCTGCATTATTGATCCTGGACTATTACTGTGACCAGTGGTAAATAGAGTGCCTTAAAATTAAGGTATTTTTTAATTTTAGTCATATGAATAAAGCAGTGAGAGCAAATGGATTTTAAAAAAGTCAGCCACACACACGTCCATTTTACCTAAAACTTACCATCCTCTAATGACAGCTTTGGCAGATCTAACTTCTTCAGTCATCCCATGGGATTCCTCTGTCTCAGCCTCGTTCCCTTGACCAGCTCTCCAACAACTACATCTTCTTTTAATCAGCCAGGGTTCTTCTGTTTTTGTCAATTTCTGGGATTAGGGCACTGCTAGTCAAAATCTGTTTGGTAAACTCTGCAGGAGATGGAGCCAGACTAGGGGTGCCAACCCTCCAGGATTGTCCCAGAGTCTCCAGGAGTTAAAGATTAATCTTTAATTAAAGAGTATGTCATGTGATGAAACTTCCAGGAATATGCCCAAACAAAATTGCCAACCCTAAGCCAGATTCCTCAGAGCCACTGGCTCTACCATTACCTCGTAACAACCCTCCAATGTTTGCTGAGGCATGGCTTATCTTGAGCTTTTCTTCTCTCCTGCTTGTTCTCCTTACAACCCCTATTAAACTAAGTTAATACAGTCATACTATAAACAACCTAATAACCAGATCAGCATACAGTTTTCATAAATGATAGCAGAGCAGTTCAACGTCTATCACATATGGATTAAAAAATTTCCTCTGCCTTGTTTTCCTTCCATATACATCTTTACTTCCTTCCTTCCTCTTATACTTCATTCTCATCCTTTGCTTCCCCTTTCCATTCTTTTTCCTTCTTCCCCACTCCTTGCTACAAAATTCCACTAGAACAGCTTCCTCCCCACTTATTATTTAGGATGTTATTAGTGGAAACAATTGATTAACATTTCCAAATTACAAGGGGCCATCTTTGGCCCTCAGGAATGGGGCTGCACAAGTGAACTGAGAGCAGAATTTAGCCTTTAGTGTTATTTCATACTTTCATACTTCAATTTCATCATAATTTAAGGTTTTCAAAGTTGTTAGCTGTCAAAGGGTCACCCAGCAAAAGTCAATATTCCCCATTCCAGCACCATTCTACGATTTTGCAATAAAAGGAAGTTCATTCTGTACTGATTCTAACTGGGGAGGCAGATACACCATGCAGTGCAGTATAAAATTATGTGCATTGTGTTATACAATTATACAAGATATTCCTTGGTTGTTTGTCACCTTTGGACTGGCCACTTTCCTGGCATTTTAACTGGGCCACTAAGAGCATGCAGCGTTAGAGGAAGGCAGAGTCGGTTGGCAGTTTTGTTAGGAACCAGTCCTGGTAAATCCACTTCCTCCATGTGGGAGACCACCCCATATTCTGTAGCCTGTCTTCCCACAAGGTGTCCTTGATTGCAACTAGCTCATCCGTAGGTTAGAAGCCTGCAAGAGGAGAGGCAAATAAGAGATAGTAGGGAAGACCTTGAATCTTGCAGTGTGCCAAAAGAGGAAGCCGACAGAAAGGAGTGTGTTGTCACTGTGATCTGCCCTCTGCCTTGGTGCTGACTATGCCACTTTCTGTTATATAAGATGCTGCACATCTCTGGTCCATGTTGGTTCTAGCTGTTGCTTCCTCTTGTGGGTGGGAAGCCGTCTCTTGTAATGGCAGTCAAGAGCAGCCGTTGAACACTATTCAGTGCTCAGTCTCATTGCCAACATATCCTATACATCAGGAGCTGTGAAAGGGGCAGTGTAGGGTCACCATACAAGAAGAATTCTCTGCTAGATGGAATGGTATACAGGCATTATGTACTGGGGGAGCAGTGAGACAGGGAGGTCAGAATCAGCCTCCGAGTCATGGAAGGTACTGATTCTGGGAAGGCTATGGATTCTGGCAAGGGCCTGTCAAGACTGTACAGTGTTTTGAGATAAGGGATTAAAATTCTTCCTAGGAGTGAGAGGGTACTTTTCTTTGTCTCAGAGTCACATTGCCTCAACTTCCAGTAACAAAGAAAAGTTCTTTGAAGGGAAGAAGTACTCTTATCTCTGGGCTCCTTCAATAAGTCATGTATTGAGTTCAGTTATGATGAACTGAAAAAAATGGAGAGAGAACAACATTTTTTCTCTCAAGCCATTTTTTGATGGTTAGTTACATTTGGCTTTGAACTCTATTACTGTATGTTATTTTGTTGCCTAGGGATAGAAGGATAATTTGTTATCAATCCAGTAGAAACAGACTTGTTGAATTGATTTTATATGATTTAGTATAAGCTGTTTTCAAGTGCTTCATTCCCTGTTGCCCATTCCCAGCTCCTGGCAAACAGAGGCTAGGGATACCATTCTTGCCCATCCTGGCTAACAGCCAGTAATGGACCTATCCTACATGAATTTATCTAGTTCTTTTTTAACCCTGTTAGAGTCTTGGTCTTCCTTTGGCCAAGTTTGACTGTGTGATGTGTGAAGAAATACTTCCTTTTGTTTGTTTAAATCTGCTGCCTATTAACTTAATTTGGTGAACCCCTAGTTCTTATGAGAAGGAATAACTAAAACTTCCTTGTTTAATTTCTGCACACCAGTCATGATTTAATCCCCTTTTAGTTTCCGAGATGAAAAGTCCCCGTCTTCTTAATCTGTCCTCATACGGAAACTGTTCCATACTGCTAATAATTTTTGTGGGCCTTTTCTGTACCATTTCCAATTCCAATGTATCTTTTTTTAGATGGAGTGATCACATCCGCATGCAATATTCAAGATGTGTGTGTATCATGGATTTATATAGAGACAATATGATATTTTATGTCTTATTATCTATCGCTTTCTTAATGATTCCCAACATTCTGTTACCTTTTCTGACTGCCACTGCACATTGGCTGGATGTTTTCAGATAACTAGCCACAATGACTCCCAAGATCTCGTTCTTGAGTGGTAACAACCAATTTAGACCCCATCAATATATACGTATAGTTGGGATTATGTTTTCCAGTGTGCATTACTTTGCATTTATCAGCATTGAATTTCATCTGCCATTTTGTTGCCCAGTCACCCAGGTTTCTGAGATCCTTTTGTAGCTCTTCGCAGTCTGCCTGGGACTGAACTATCTTTAGAAGTTTTCTATCATCTGCAAATTTTGCCACCTCACTATTTACCGCTTTTTCCAGATTATTTATGGATGTGTTGAATAGGACTGGTCCCATTATAGACCCCTGGGGGACACCACTATATACTTCACTCCATTCTGAAAACTGACTATTTATTCCTACCCTTTGTTTCCTATCTTTTAACCAGCTACCAATCCATGAGCGAACCTTCTCTCTTACCCCATGACTGCTTAAGAGCCTTTGGTGAGGGACCTTGTAAATGGCTTTCTAAAAATCTAAATACACTATATTCACTGGATTCCCTTTATCCATATGCTTCTTGACCCCCTCAAAGAATTCTAGGAAATTGGTGAGGCATAAAAACCCTTTACAAAAACCACATTGACTATTTCCCAACAAATTTTGTTAATCTATGTGTCTGAAAATTTTGTTCTTTACTATAGTTTTAACCAGTTTGCCTGATGCTGAAGTTAGGCTTACCAGCCTGTAATTTCCGGAGTCACCTCTGGAGCCCTTTTTTAAAAATTGGCATCGCATTAGCTATCCTCCAGTCTTTTGGTACAGAGCCTGATTTAAATGATGAGTTACAGATGACAATTAGTTGTCCTGCTATTTCACATTTGACTTGCTTTAGAACTCTTGGTTGAATACCGTCTGGTCCTGGTGACTTATTACCATTTATCAATTTGTTCCAAAGCCTCCTCTAATGACACTTCGATCTAGGACAGATCCTCTGATTTGTCCCCTAGGAAGAATGCCTTAGGTTTGGGAATCTCCCTCACATCCTCAGCCATGAAGATTGATGCAAAGAATTAATTTAGTTTCTCCGCAATGGTCTTATTGTCTTGGAGTGTTCCTTTAGCATCTCGATTGTCCAGTGGCTCCATTGGTTGTATAGCAGGCGTCCTGCTTCTGATGTACTTTTTTGGCGTTCCTAATTATGTTTTTATACTTCATGTGCCAGAGTTTATGCTCCTTTCTATTTTCCTCATTATGATTTAACTTCCACTTTTTAAAGGAAGCCTTTTTGCCTCTCACCGCTTCTTTTATGTTGTTTAGCCATGGTGTTTTTTGATTCTCTTACTGTTTTTTAATTTGGGGCATACATTTAAGTTGAGCCTCTATTATGGTGTCTTTAAAAATTTTCCATGCAATTTGCATAGATTTCACTTTAGGAGCTGTAATTTTTGATTTCTGTTTAACTAACTTCCTCATTTTTTGTATAGTACCCCTTTCTGAAATTAAATGCTACAGTGTTGGGCTGCTGCGGTGTTTTCCCCACTACAAGGATGTTAAATTTAATCATATTGTGGTCACTATTACCAAGTGATCCAGCTATATTCACCTCTTCGACCTGATCCTCTGTTCCACTTAGAACTAAATGAAGAATTGCCTCTTCTCTTGTGGGATCCAGGACTAGCTGCTCCAAGAAGCATTTAAGGTGTCAAGAAACTTTCTCCCTCTTTCCTTCTTGAGGTGATATGTACCCAGTCAATAAGGGGATAGTTGAAATCCCCCATTATTACTGAGTTTTTTATTTTAATAGGCTCTCTAATCTCCCTGAGCATTTCACAGTCACTATCATCCTCCTACTCAGGTGGTCTGTAATATATCCCTACTGCTTTATTCTTATTGTTTGGTTCATTTAAGATTTTTGCTTCATTTGATTTTCGGTTTTCTTTCACATATAGTGCCACCCCACACCAGCACAACCTGTTCTGTCCTTCCAATATATTTTGTACTCTGGTATTAGGGTGTGCATTGATTATCCTCTTTCCACCAAGGTTCTGTGATGCCTATTATATCAATATCATCATTTAATATGGGGCACTCTAGTTCACCCATTTTATTATTTAGACTTGTAGAATTGGTATTTAAGCACTTTAAAAACTTGTCACTTTTTAGCTGCCTGCCATTACATGACGTAATTATTTGGGACTTTGTTTTCTTTTGACTGTTTCTCATCAGATCAGATCCTACTGTAGTTTATCATCTTCCATCTTCTCTTCCTTATTAGGACATAGGGAATCTCCATTTATAGATCTTCCCTTACGGGATGTCCAAACCATGTGTGCCTCCTCATCTGTTGGCTTTCCCTCAAGCCTTAGTTTAAAAACTGCTATAAGACCTTTTTAATTTTAAGTGCCAGCAATCTGGTTCCATTTTGGTTTAGATGAGCTCCATCCTTCCTGCTTAGGCTCCCCATTTCCCCAAAGTTTTCCCAGTTCCTAATAAATCTAAACCCCTCTCCCCTACACCATCATCTCATCCTCACATTGAGACCCTTTAATTCTGCCTAAGTGGCCCTGCACGTGAAACTGGAAGCATTTCAGAGAATCCTACCATGAAGGTCCTGGACTTCAATTCTTACCTAGCAGCCTAAATTTGGCATCCAGGATCTCATTGTATAGTGTGTGTTCATATAATATAATATAATATAATATAATATAATATAATATAATATAATATAATATAATATAATATAATATATAAAAGTATGAGAGAGTCAGTAAAGAGTTTTGGCATGAGAGGTGTTCACTATACAAATGGAAAATATTGCTATTAGACTGTATATCTGGAAAGCAAGGGCAGATGCTAGGGACTCCAAAAGTGTCAAGGTGGAAGGAGATGAATAGAGTGGTATTTCTGGTAGCAGAAAACTGCTCCTAAATTGACCACACATCTCTTAGGACTTGAAATTAGAGATCCCAGAGAATCTGTAGGGCACAGAGCAACTATTCAAACATTTAAAAATAACTGAACAGATTAAATAGTTTTCTAAAATATCTAAGCAGGTGAAAAGTAGCCATATCATCTGCTATGTTCATAAAAAAGTATATCTGATTTTTTTGTAAATTTGAAAAAGAAATAGGTATATAGATAGTTAAAGGACTTGAAATTAGATTAGACTTAAATGTAGTGTATTTAAAAAAAAGTCTGATCCTGTTTCAAGTGAAGAGAGAAAAAAAGAAGCTATGAGTGATAAATTTATGCTTTTTTATTAGCACAATTTGTATTTATTTGTGTGTTGCTAGGGGGTAGAGCCAGTCTTGTGAACTTGTTTGTGCAGTAATTCTTACTTTAAAGCTTTTGTGTTAGGTATTTCAGTATCTGTGTTGAATCAATATCACAAATGTACACCTTGGGCTGTACAGAAGAGCTTTTGAAGAGTCGTTATTGCTTTTACTATGCATCGATTATACTGAACCATAAATCTGTGTTGCCTGATGCTGCAGAACCACTTCCCTGACGTCATTGTTTGGCATCCAATGACTTACTGCTCGGAGTTTGAAATATCATCACTATACTTTCTGGAATAGTTTTCGTGGATCACTTATGACGTTCACCCTCCAAAACCAATGTCATTTAAAGCATTTATTGTGCTTTCTTATGATTTCAGAAATGTGCTAGCCAGTTCACAAAAACTAATTCAGCTGCGGTTCTTGCCCACACCAGCATACCATCTAAATTCAACATGCCACCAGAACTGAAGGTCATAAACAATGAATGGGTGACTAAATTAAATAACTAAAAGAGGAGAAGGGGGATGATATTAAGGCCACTTGGTTACTTAGCAAGGCAGCTATGCATCTTCATGGTTTCATTATCAGTTTTGTAATCTTTCCCTTTTTACTTCTCATAGACAAGACTGCAGAAGTACATTTTTATGCAGTATATATTAGAATGGAGTGAGGGAGGTGGTTAGTGAAGGGTACGTCAGACACAATAGGCCACAGCGAAGAAAGGTACAGAGGCATTGCTGGTCAGGTGTCACAGGTCTCCATTCTAGGCCTGTCGTGTTGCCAGGTGAGAGCCTTACCCTCTCCACCACCACACTACAAGGTCAGCAGAGGGAATTGCTTTGTCCTACAGCTATGTGCACAGTGACGTGATTTAAGAAAGAACCTTTCAAAATCCAAGCCATATTAATATTTACCAAAGGAAGTTTTCTAGTGGGCAGCGAACCATAGAAAACAGTGAAGCTGATTCCCTACTTTTATGTAATAAACATGTCATTTAACACTTGTTCCATTGCTATTTATTTGATTAACTCTCTCACCATTACCAAAATTACACATCACACTTCACATTAGCAGTAAGGTTGACTCAGAAGAGACAGTAATGCAATGAGATTCAAGTGATGTCAGGAAACTCTTTGTTTCTCAGTGCAGTATATTATTAACTTGCCAATAGTAGATCACCACCATTCTGCCACAGCACAAGCAACTTTAAAGCTTTACAAACACTATTTCACAGCAAGAACTCTTGGGATACAATACTACGAGGTGTTATAAATAATGTATTGCAGAAAAGAGGACTGTGGAGGAGAGTGAGAGAAGTTATAAAGAGTAAAAATAAATAAAATACAAACTTGTGGCAAATATCCTATGTATTAACTGATTACATCTGTATGGCCCGCTTGAAATTTAAAAACATAAGGTTTGGATGCAACAGAGGGAACCCTTTAGCAGGTTATGCTCTTCCTTGAGTATTTTTGATCATGCCACTGTATTCACTTGTCCATTGAGTTTATTGGAAAGCTAACAAACAAGACAGTCAACTTTGGGTTATCACCTAGAAGCCCTTCCACTCTTTTTTTTTTTCTGTTTGCAGAGGTCTTTCTTTAAAGAGCACAACAAATTAAAATAGTTTATGAAACTTTTTAAGTGATGTACATTTACACAGCTAAAATAAGTGAAACTTAAATAACAAAAAACCCAAACAAATGAAAACAAACTTTAAAATATAGCTTCCTGAGCTCCAGTTATGATGCTGATATGCTTTGCTTAATATGTGAGAGCTTTAAAGAGGTTAAAAGATATTTGGAGAAGACTATTCAACTTATTTTGAACACTGTCTTCCACTGTGCTGCCTTGACCCACGGTATTGATTCTGTTTCTCTCACTGACTTCCCTGATACTTTTAGTCTCTAGCTTGGTTTTGCGTTGACTCTACAACTCTTTCTGATTTTTTTTTCCATTCCTGTTGTCTTGCCGTGCAGTGGGTAAGTAGTCTTTACATCTTGCATTATTCAGATTACAAGTAAAGAGTTCTTACAATCTATACATGTTCTTGGCAGAATCTACAGATTGTTATTCAATTCTTTCAGACAATAACTTATATTCACATAGCACCTTTCATCCCAAAGGATTACATGATAGTTTACTTACATAGTGTCTTTATTACCGGAGTGCTGGATAAGAACAAAGCATACTACAAACTGACATATGGTCTACGGACTAGATATTTAGGTCCAGCTGATCTGCACTTTGCACAGGGCCTGGAGGGGTTATGTTGTGGGGAAATAGTCTGTAAACAAGATTTCTGTTCCCTTGATCCGTGGCCCAGCTGGAAGCTGAATCAAGCTGGTTCCTGAGTGATCAGTTTACTTGGATTATATAGGGACCAGGCTCTCTGTCAATTAGCTTTCTTATTCTGTTTCTAGACTCCCCCAACCATGTGTTGGAGCTTTGATTAAACACATTTAGACTTTTCTTTATGCATGTTACCTAGTTTTCACTACCTACAATAGCTTATCCTGATTGTATATCTCTTGTTCCTTTTTCTGTACAGCATTAAGGTGTCACTCAGGAGTGAGGGAAGGAATGGAAAGAATCACATCTGTTAGAGTAAAGGATATATATCATCAGTAGAGCCAAAGGAAAGCAAGATGCTGCAAAAATGCTCACTTTTACTTCTTAAATCTGTAAGTGATATGAGATGTCTGATCATACATTGTATTTATAATGCTCCCAAAAGATTATTATAGAAGCTGACTTTTTAGTAAAGAAATATGCAAAGTCTGTTAAATTAATTCAGCCACCTACTGAATATTCTGTGTTTTTACTATAAATGCAAATCTGTGTTTCAGTGTTCTATGTAGTAACCTTATACAACTGCAGAATTAAAGAAAAATTAATACTGAAAGGAACTAGAATGTAGGATATTTTTCTGGGGTTCTCTTGGTCTTATTGTTTTATTTATTTGTTTTATTAAAAGCTTTTTTCTGCCACACAGTGCAGTCGCTTCTCCGGTTTGGTCCTGCCCTGAAGTCATAATCCCATATCTGTGATGTCACAATCTGTTGCTAAGAGATATGACAAATACAACTTTGTTACATCAGTACAGGATCAAATTTGAAAAGAGAGGCTGTAAGGAAAGAAGTAGAGCTGGTGGAACATAAAATATGCTGTTGTGTGGAAGCTGGAATGTTTTACCGAAATGTTACAGTTTCAACAAAGACTTACCAGAAAGGATGGCTAAGGCACTGTTTTGGGATGTGTGTTTATTCTGGGAAGTGAAGGAGGTGGGGTCATGTGGAAAAATGTTATCATCATGTAATTAAAAACACCATCATAGTGTATCACTCTAAACAAGAGGGCTGAACTGAAGTTGCACAAGCAACTGTGAAAAATGGGATTTTCTAATTTTTTAATGCTTGACTTTGCAACCTAAACAACATTCTTTTCACATAATATTTTTGTATGTACTTTCCTAGGATGTGTTTTTAGGAAAAAGGTAGAAACAAATTCTATCACATGTAGCTGTAGCAACGACTCCATCCTGCATCATAAGCAGGGCTTGTACCCTGCACTTTCAGCAATGTAGAAAAGACTGCTACCTTTTGAGCTACAGGACTCAGTACTTCAACTGATAACAAAAAGCTGTTATCTCAAAGCAGGGTGATGTACTACTGGGTCGGGGGAGTGATAAGCAATGGGGCTCCAGCTTTTTCACCCCACATCTCTGAAAGCTGGAAGAACTCCAGTCCCTTGTGGTCGCCCCTAGAGCGGCAGGAATGGGCTACTGGGGCCAGGTGATGAGCCCAGGGGGGAATGGAAATGAGAGAAGGAAAATGGTAACCTGTAATAGCTTTTTATCTTAGCAAAAGCCAAATGGATTTCATGAAATGACAAAGCACTTCTGAAGGTGAACCTTCTCCCACATATCAAAGGCTGCGGAAAACAGTGGAGGTATGACACCTTCGCAAAGAAAAGGTTGCAAGAATCCTTTATAATGGAAAGTGTAAGGCTACCTAAATACAGGAGTCAGTACTAGCTCCTCCAGAATACGTATGTATAAAAACACAAATGATCAAATGTACTATTACTTTAAAATCTGTTTTGTCCTTTATCTGTGGATGATAATTAGCATGGAAATGGATGGAATTAATTTCTCTCTCTAACTTCTATTATTTCTATCACTCTGCCTGTCACATATGTAAATATACACTTTTATTTTAAATAAGCTGTCTTGTTAAATTGATACACCAAAACTATTGACTGATATTTTAAATTATATACAAATGTCTAGGGATTTTGGTCAGGAGCTTTCTGTTAAAAATCAGTATAAATCAATATAGTACACTTTTGATTATTATCAAGTGATAATGTGATAGCTATTTTAATGCAGCTATTTTAACAGCACATTGATTTCAAATGTAACAATAATGTAATTATTACATACATTCATTATGAAATATATTTTTCCTCTATTGATTCTTTTTTCTTTCTCAAGTAAGACTTCAGACCTAAAAACTCTCCTATCTATTAGATCAATAGTTGTCTATTCCTTTACACCAAGCATCATTGTCATTCATCAGACTTCTGTCTAATTCTCAAAAGAGGACTGTTCCTATAATGGAATATAAAACTAACTAAATTCTCCAGCAGAAATTGAAACTTGCACTATTATATATTTTAGCATAGCAATTTTTTAAAGGAAAAGCCATAATATGGATATTGAGAAAATGGGGAAAATAATGGAAATAGTTTTAAAAATGAGTCAGGCAATTTTTTTACTAAAAAAAATATATTTTCCCATTTTAGATCCAATAACTAAGATCGTGTTTGAACTATATTAACAATGGGCAGATTTGAGTATAATAGTTGCCATGCCTGAGTTGATTTGTAAACCCAGCCTAAATCTCTATACCTTTTAGTATTCAGAAAGAAATTTTTCCTGGGTATCTTGGAAGGATTAAAGCTTTCACTGAGCGTTCAGTAACCTGACCCTTTCTATTGTTGCTGAGTTTTGCTTTTTCTTTTTTCCAGTGAAAACCAGATCTTAACTTAGTTCCTGAGAATTGCCATGTCAGAAAATGCTTGTACTGTTTACCATCACATCCACTTACCTACAAATCATGGATATTTTTTTGTCAGGAAGAGCACAAGTCCATAACACTGGGGTAAAATGCTGTCTTACCTATGATTAATTATTTCATGTTTTCTTTTATGCTTTGATTACTACAGCAGTTGTAAATACTGCCTAAGTATTTATACTGCCTTTGTGTGCCATTAAACTACAGTTGTTTTAAATATCATCAGAAAAGCACAAGATTTCTCATATCAATGAAAGCTTCTGTTTCTTTATGACAAGTAAATAAATCATACATGATATTCACAGGGTAGGAAGAGGTTATGTGTTGTATTTGCACCCCACATATTCCAGATTTTTACCATTCAACACATCAAATAAAAAATAATTTACATCACATACAGTAATTTTAGGTAACCCTAAAACCACATTCCATACAGACCAAAATAAATGTTTCTAGGTTTTCTCCAACTAAGCTCCTGGGTAAGCCTGGATTTTTGTTTCTCCCTTGGTGTCCCCCACAAAGGAAATGCTAGTATATTACAAACAATAATAATTAGGGAATTCTCCAAAGCTTCTCTTCAAAACATAGTAAAGAAATACCAATCCTTGATACCAAGAGTAACTTGAAAATCATCAGAGCCAGGAATATGTTTAGTACATAGTTTGCTTGAAAATATCAAAATCCTTGTAATGCATCAGCTTCACTTCTGTAACGCTATATAAATCAGATCGCAAATGGCATTTCTTAAAGGAACTAGTTCACTAAGATGCATGCACTAAGATATTTATTTAGAGAAATATGATGCTCCCTTTGGAAATTCCAGTATTTCAGGTTTATCTAATACCATCTTTATTTTTCTTCTACTCACCATAATGAGTTTATATCAGACAATTGTATGCAGCTGTAGTCTGTGCTTCTCCTCCTTTACTTTGCCTTGCTGTTGCTCTCTTATAGCTGTAGCTATGCAGTCCTTTAGATACAATGTGACAGGAATTGTGTTAGGTTTGCATTGAGCACAGATGCAGCTTTTGCACTTGGGATCTGCCTCGTGTAACACCCTCATTCCTTCCAGTCATTCATTCCAGGGGAGGAATGACACCAGGTTTTCTGAGCTATTATTGCCTTTTATCCCAGAATACTCAGGAAAAAAAGATTTCGTGATCTCCATGCAAACTATCAGCCTGCCTGCTGCCAGTACTGCCTGCTCTTTCCAGTCATGACATTCAGCTTTGCTCTACCACACAAGATCCCGCACTGATTCCTCATTATGTAAGGCAGTCTAGGTCAAGTGTAGGAGAGAGACTGCTGGCCTGAGCAAGCTAGTGGGATTGCTCCTTCATCTTAATGCTTCATGGGGTATGGAAGTGGATTCTGACCTTTGCTACATCTTCTTGGGTAAATGTTTTTGCATGATTTAGTGGTAAATATGCTGTTTTTCTATGCAGATGACTGGCAGCCATGCTGTGAGATGCAGAGAGGAATTGCTAGTAAAAACCAGCATGTCAGCATGCTTGAATAAGCAGAGACATCTTTTTTCTAGCTATCCCAGCTTTAAGGCACTTTGCAAATAAATAAATTATAAATTAGCATTTGCTTAACAAACATCTTCTCTATCCATGTGGGGATTATTGTTGATTTGACTGATTAAACAATGAACAAAATCCATTTGCTTGGAGATGTTGTGGCAAAGCATTATTAGATTGGCTATTCGCTCTCAGATTTTATTGCAGTTCTTGGCTGTTGCATTGCCTTTGCTTCACATTACAAATATGCTTCCTTCCCAAAAGAATCGCATTATATTTTATTTCCTTGCCCTCCTTGATTATTTTTAGCAACAACAGTTAAAGTCTGGAGGATATTAAGCTCTCATTTACTGTATGACTGCATGAATTTACACAACTGTAATATACTGGAGGTGAATGCTGCAGACAAAACTACAGTTAGTGACTCCTCTGCAGAATGTCAGGACAATATACACTGGCTACACATGCCTGAGGTTTTTGGTGCACCAGGGGAATACAAATAAAATTGTTAAAATTTATACTCATGTTGGAAAATGAACCCTAAAATACACAGAATGGATCTTTCTATAGACTGCTATATTCTTACAGTGAGTGTTGTCAGGTGGTGAATAGAATGATTGCTAATGGAATGCAGCAGTATAGGCCCTAGGAAGTAACATCATAACACTGATACTGCAGTCTCATGTAGGGAATTTCGCTGCCTCACTTGTTAGGACAGTTACCATTTAATGGGGTAAATATAATAATTTGAAAGTGTTCTGGTATATTAGGAGTCCTTTATTCTATAGTTCAGCTGTGTGTGCAGCACCATGGACAGCGACTAAGCACTGTTCAGTAAAGTAAAGGAGTGGCACGACTGAATTAAAGGAGGTGGTAATTTGTAAAACTGCTTAAACTAAATATGAGTGGATGTGAAAGAGTTTCAGTCAGCGTGTGTATTGACATTAAATTCTATTAAGCTCACTACTGGGATCTTGACAAAGAGGCTGTTTAATACATAAATTTTAAAAATTATTCATGTACATACTATAGTATTTGTCTCTGTTAATGAGTATCTGAACGTATTCGAAAAAACACGTAAAGAATTATAGATTTTCCTGCTATAAAAGGTATGGTATTAAACAACATTATGCTCTAATTTAGAGGATTTTATGGTTTAACAGTAGAATATTTGTTGGTTGATTCTTTCTTGTATCTAAGTAAGATGAAATATATACATTTCCTCCAGAACTTATTTTGATGGGAATAACCCTTAAACATACTCTCTCCCATTCTGCAAAATATTTTTTTAAAAGTGAGGAATAATTAGTCAGTTAATAGTTTCAGTGCAACACTGTGCTTGAAAGTGATAATGATAACTTCCATAATCATTAAGAGCTCTGTCTCCCCTGGCACAATGCTGTCAAACAATCAAGCTGTCTGTTTATCATGATCTCAGCTCACTAGTTGCTATTTGTTAAATGAAAATATTTCTTGTGATAACACATGATCAAGTTGTACTGTATGGTATAATTTAGCAGAAGTGCCAGGCTGACACCTTTTATTAATTGCTTTGTGAAAGAAGAAGTTAGTCAAGAAAATACTTCTTTCTGACATAATGAAAACACCCCTTCCATTATTATTATTATTTTATAATATTTTATAGGAGAATTCTGGCAGTTCAATGGATGCGGCTGTTTCTTGAAATCAAGCTAATAAAACAGTTGTAGCATATATTGGTCTATGGATTTTTTTATAGTCAAAGGCACCACGTAATGACGTACCTTTACTGCTCTACTGAAAGTTTGTTAGCTTGCTTCTGCCTAAACCATTCTAAAAGAATTAGTGCATTGTATCTGAGTACATAAAAAGGAGCCATGGGATAGAATATTGGGAATATAATTTTTTGTATTGGTTCAAAGAATGTTAACAACCTTAGCTATTTAATTACACAAAGTCACTGATTTCTTTTCTTTTAAATATATACTGCTGGTTTTTGAAATTTTATCATTATAAATTCTACTTTGTGCGTCGTTGCAGATGTAGATTGCAGTGCCGCCTTTACAGTATCTGTCAGCTTGCCAAGGCCCAAATGCATGACTAAGTTACAAAGGGTTAAATTCTGGGAGTGTGAAACTCATGTGCAGGCTGTGTGATCAGTCATATATAAATATGGGGCTGAGGATTGAAATCCACAGCTCCAAACTGCAATATGAGATATGGAATTACTCCAAAATAGCTACTGTGGAGTACGGATTGGGGTAGGGACTAATGGCCACTGTTCTCCTTTCACCTGTTTCTGTGGCCTGATGGAATTGCTCAGTTTAAGGACATAGTAGCCACAACCCTGGCCTGCCTCACAGTATTTCTCCCCTTTTTACACTTCATACCTTATAGATCAGGGTCCCTCTGGGCACCCTATGTCCCAGACCCACACAATGAAGCCATTTTTCTGATGCATTATGTACCTTCTGACTAAATTGCACTAAAAAATTAGGAGCACAGAAAAAATACTATAGTATGTGCTGAAAAACCTGGGGCACAGCTGGGGAATCACTGAAAGACTTGTCAGAAACAGACAGGAGTGGAGGAACTTCATCACTGCCTTAAACACCAGAGATGTAATGGGAACATGATGATGATGTGATTTACAATTATTTGGGAATAATTTATTTATCATAAACTTCTGTGACAACAGTTTAATTATTATGTCAAACAATTTACAATATATGTGAGTGCCATTTGTATAAACACTAGTTTGGGTCTCACATTGGGTCAGTCCATCACAACTGGGCAATTGAGATATATATATTGTGTGTACTGACAAAATAAATCAAAATATGGTTGCTAAATTATAATTTACAAAAGTAATATTGTATTAAGTTGCTGTAAACTGCTTAATTTTACTGTATCTCACCTCAGATAGGAATGTATATTGGTTTGTAGTGTTATAATTCAAAAACTTCAGACAGGCTTGGGCTTTTAAAAATCCAAATCCTTTGAAATGCAGAACTGTCACTTTTTATTTGTGTTTAGTTCCATGAAAACATTCAAAATGTCACAAAATTTACTGAGTGCTGCTTTGTCTTCTTAGGGACCCACCTTTGGTAAATACAGTGGAACCCTGCAATACCATGCTTCGCGATAGTGAGAATCCGCTTATAACGCGGGGCTCCCGATGGTGGCAGCGTGCAGTACTTTGATGTCACGCAACCCCGCGTTTACCGCGGTGGATATTTTTGGACCCCGACCGTCGTGGTATTGCAGGGTTCCACTGTAGTAGCGATGATCTGTCTCCAGTACAAAAATAATTACCTCTCTTTCTCAGAGGGTTTTCGGCCTTTGCACTGTAACTGATTAGAAGCATATAATATTCCATTTTCTCTGGATCTTAGCTGGTTGATTTTTCCAGTTTATCCAGCAAGGATGATTTTCTTCCAACCCTACTTGCCTCCTTTCTTCCAACCCCACTTGCCTCCAGTTCTGCAGCTGCAGAACTATTCATACTATCAGCTGGGTCATTTTTAAAACTTCCTGCAATATGTCCCAGGTACCTAGCCTCTGCTAGCCCTATGGAATATTTAGCAGGATTAACGGTGAAGCCAGACCGCCTTAAGGTGCGCAGTACTGCCTCAACTTTCTCCAACTGGTTTCCTCAGTCTGGTGCATAACTAGTATGGGGGTACAGCAGCTTATCCATGAGGCACTGGAATGTGGCTGGGGTCCTATGTAGCCCGAAAGGGAGAATGGTGTACTAGAATAGCCCGTCCGGGGTGGAGAACGCTGTCTTTTCTTTAGCTGCTTTGGTCAGGGGAATCTGCCAATACTTTTTTGTCAGATCCAGTATAGACAAGAATCGGGCACTACCCAGTTGGTCAACCAGTTCGTCAATGCATGGTATGGAGTATGCATCGAATTGCAATATTTCATTCAGTCGGCAAAAGTCATTACAGAATCTCATGGTACCGTCAGGTTTAGGCACTAGAAGAATTGGACTGGACCACTGACTGTAAGAGTCTTCAATAACCCCTAATTCTAATATTTTCTTTACTTTGGCCTTGATTTCTTCTCTTTTGACTGCTGGGATTCAGTAGTGCCTCGATGTTACCTTGGCTCCAGGGATCGTGTGGATATGGTGAAAGGTCTCAGTCATCTATCCTGGTTTTGTAGAGAACACATCTCGGTTGTGATTAATCATGCCGCTGCCTTGATCTTTTGGATCAGCATCAAGTCAGGTGATATCCTCACTTGCTCATGTAAGTTATCCTCCTAGGAAAGGGTCTCCCAGGTGACTAAGCATGCCTCTTGATCATACCAAGGTTTTAGAAAATTGATGTGGTAAATTTGCTCCAGTTTCCTGTGACCTGCCTGCCACACCTTATAGTTCACCTCTCCTGTGGTTTCAATCACTTCGTAGGGTCCCTGCTACTGAGCCAACAGTTTACTTTCTATTGAGGGCACCAATACCCTCACTTGAATCATTGAGGTTTTGCTTAGTGGTTATAATGGGTTCACTGGGTCTCTTGTGCTCTCTCCAAGTGTTCCCGTACAAAGGGCATAACTTGGGCTATCTGAGCTCTCATCTGAAGTACATGCTTGACTATGTTCCTTCTCGGATTTGGATCCTCTTCCCATGCTTCTCTGGCTATATCCAACATGGGCTGGGGTTGGTGCCCAGATAGTAGTCAGAATGGAGAGAAACCTATGGAGGCTTGCGGAACCTCCCAGATGGAGAACATAAGGCAAAGCAATAGGGTAGCCCAATCTTTCTCATTCTGGCTCACCACTTTCTTGATCATGGCCTTGAGGGTCCTATTGAATCTTTCCACAAGGCCATCTGTTTGTGGGTGATATACAGAGGGCCATAGGGCTTATTCGTGGAGCAATGAACAGAGATCTTTCATCAACTTGGAAACAAAAGGTGTCCCTTGATCAGTCAATACCTCCTTGGGAATTCCCACCTGGGCAAAGATCTGTGATAGCTCCTTAGCTATTGTCTTGGAAGCCGTGTTGCATAAGTGGATGGCTTCTGGGTATCGGGTTGCACAGTCTAGTACAACAAGCATATGTTGGTGGCCCCGAGCTGTCTTCTCTGTCTTTCTGGTCTTTAAGGGGGCTGAGAACTGGAAGGCTTTTAACTAGTTTCAGCCAGCTCCTGATTGTCTTCGGGTGTCCCCATCAACCTAGCTGTCTTCCCTGCCTTCTAAAAAGATCTTAATTGGCTCCAGGTGTCTTAATTTACCTGGACTAGCTACCATTTGCTTATCCTGGTAAAAAGGATTTGTTTAGCTGCGACTAATATATCTGTCTCCCACTACTTTACTATAGCCATCTGGCCTTGCCCCATCACAGTAGGTAATAAAAGAAATACCTTGTAGCATAGACTGACAGAACCCAGTTTATACTTACAAGCTTCAGGGGTGGGTGTTTTGCCACTTCACCCATCTATAAATTTGTACTTGCCACTGCCTTGCATTTTCATCTTTCTCAGAAATACTGGCCCTGAAAAGCACTACTTCTAGCAACAGTGTAATACTGACTGTTTGACAGACCTTTCAGATCTTGAGAGTGATTCTGTCTCAAAAGGTGTTCCTTTCACCACAAGCAACTGATCTGTTGCAGATATTTCAAGGACCTTGCAGAACTTTGCAACATATGAAAAAGATAATTCAGATGAATCTGCAAATGGTTAAACCTAAATAAGAACCTAGCAATTAAGGGGCAAGTTTGATTCAAGGAACCAGTAATGAATTATAGATCTTTCCACCTCTGAGTCTGGGATTCATTTTCCATCTGTTGTACCTGTGACCAGACTGAACTGTTTGACAACTGTTCAGTGGCCTACATAGAATGACTAGTGGACCAATGTTTATCTCATAAAAGCCAAGCTCACAGCCAGTGATCTTACCGGTGATCTTAGCAGAAGAGTCACAGAGTGAATATGATGTCTTTCTACAACAGGACTGAGGAACATTTCAAGGGGGAAACCTTGCACAGCTGCTGTCCATTTTGTACCTGTCCTATGCACAGAAGCTTCAGTTTCCAATGTTGTCAGTCTAGGACCTTTCATAAGCAATACAATTTTTTTAAAAAACAATGTAGGCCACCTAAAAGAATGGTATTGAAATTAAACCTCCTTTCAAGATGGATGCCACCATGCCAGATTATTTAATTTCAACAGCTTTTCTTGATATGATTTTGAACATTCTTACATACATATACATCTTTTTGTGGAGCAGCACAGTTCAAAAGTACAAATAACATTAATGTTAAAGGAACACAGCCCAGGTATTCTTAAAATGTGTTTTCCCTACACTGTTTTTAATACCCGCTCAGGAGCTTCAAATAGAACTTCTTTTACTGTTGATTTTATCCTTTTCTACTTCATAAACAGAATTTTCCTCCTGTATTCCTACTGCAGCTTAAAATTAAAGGTTTTTTTAAAGCTCAGGAACCAATGTTGCTTTGGAAGGGTTTTTTCCAAACTAAATATTTAGAATCTTAAGGATTATAATTATAATAATGTTAATGTTTGCAGTGCACATTTAAATGTTTATTGGGATATATTTATTGTAATTGTTAGAAAAAAATGCTCATAATATTGAAGTATTAGTAAATATTTAAAGATGGATAGTAAAGCCCTAATTCATATAGGATTTGGATCCAAGCAGAATTTAAGCCATAATAAAAATCCCATGATGCGAGTATATAAAATAAGACATGAAATGCCCTATCAAGACATTATGTCAAGTGATTCTGCTGTCTCCAGTTATCTGCAGACTCTTTAGAGTAAATGGATTACACATTCAAACATTTGATATCTATAATAGTGAGCAGGACAGCTTCATTATACATGGATGCTTATTTGTTTTTTTTATCTGCACTTGCTAAATGCGTATATTACATAATGAAATAAATGCTTTATTATTTTCAGCTTTCCTTCCTCCACCCAGCACCCTTTCCTTGTCTGCTCACTGGTAGGATCCCGTCTTGCATTGTGCCCTCTTCTAACATAATTGGTTGCTCTGTATCCATTGCACCCCAGCTTAGGTAAAGCTATAACTTTCAAAAGCACTTGTCTATGGTTATTTCAGTTTTTAACAGTTCATTTTTGTCAAGAAACAAAAGTAGAAGAGTGCAATGCTCTCAGATTTAGCTTTGATAATAAAAATAAAGCTAGGAGCCAGTGCAGTTGTGGCTTTGGTGTACTGGAAGGTACCATCACTTAGCAGTTTGAATTTTAAAAATGCAACATTTTTTTAAAGATATGGTGTTCTAGTTGTCATTCTAAAAGCTTGTAACATGTAGACCTAACATCACAGTTATGTGTAGCAATTCATCTGACTGACAAGGCAGCATAATACAGTATATGGATGTGTTATCAATCACATCCTGGCATATTAAGGTTTTTGATGATACTATAGCTAAATAGTGGTAAATGTACTATTCAAATGCAGTGGTGAGATAGCGCACAATAGCAGTCAGTTGTGAAATGCATAGCAACATATACTTGAAGGGTTTCTGGTGTCATTATCGTAAATCACAATGAATTTTGATATAAAGAAATCATTCCCCAAAAGATGAGGTCAGAACAGACGACCTGGTGGTACCTTCTGGCCTTAAACTCTGAGACTCTATGATATAAATAAATCATTCATTTCCAAGAGGATTTAGGTTTTTTTGCTTTGTCCCTATGTTTCAGAAGTAACCAGTATCCAATTTTTAAAAATTAAGTCAAAATTTAAACAACAAAACAATTTTGTTTCACTTTGTTCGTTTTTAAAATTAGACAAACTCAATTAACTTCTTAGTTTAATCCTTGCTCTTTGTTTCTGCTCTGAAGGAATGTAGATCTATAGAACAGATATGCACCGACTTGTAAAAAATGCTATTCTGGCCCAAAAGACTTAAAAAAAATCTGCTGGTTACAGCTGGTTCTTTCATTTTGCCAATAGATGGAGCTGTCCCTTAAGGTGAAGGCTCTCTCTTTCTCTTCCCCCATCCACCGACCCCACAAAGCTATTTGCTGTTTTCTATTAGGTACCATAGAGTGAGCTTCAGAACAGGAAGCTGAGGATGAAGCAGAGAGGATACTGCAGAGGTCTCTGTTTTTTCCCAATGAGAATGCAGCAATTCTAAATACTTATTAATCTTTTGGAACTGGAAATATGAACATCTTCATTAGAGAGCATTTCATCAACATCATTTCTGGCTGCTTTTCTTTCTTGTAATACATTTGGAAATTCTTGTTTTATCAGGTAAGCTGGCAGAACATTTAATCATAGACCTTAGTTCATGTATGTCAGTTATCTTGTGTGTGGTGGGTGGGTTAAAATAAACAAACATACAAATAAATAAATCCTACACCTGCCTGTTTAGTAGTTAATACTAAGAACAGGAAATCCAATTTTGGATTTTACAAAATCTTTCATAAGCTGCAGTCAGGTCTGTTTGGCAATGCAGCATTTTTTTTTATTTTTTTTTTTGAGGATGAATTTTATCGGCCTTATTTTTTTGGATGTCTGCCACTTGTGTTTCTGGCCTGTTATTGTATAAAGCCATTTAGTTTCTTAACTGTCATTTAGAAGTGTTAGACCTGACTACTTGAGGTCTTATTGTTCATTAGTGCAGAGCACAAATTGGAGTCTAGTATTAAAGCACAGTAACAAGGCAATAGGGCTGCCAGAGCCCAGCACTGCAGGGGTGTACAGCTTTCCTCCTGTATTCAAACAGAGGCTCTGCTTTAAAGGCCAAATGCCTTACTCAGGGTTTTGGTGGGGGGTTGCTGCCTTTTTAAGGAAAAATCTTTCCAATCAAATACACAGTGGATAAAACTTACTTTTATTTACATATTAATTTGGCACTAGTGGTAATATTACAGATATGACTCGGTTCATAATCTGAACCGTCTTGCTTTTTTAAACAGCACAAGAAATTTGCCAGGTGGACATCAAGCTCTTTCAGCATCTTTTCTAAAATGGATTTCTTCTCTGCTACTTGTCGGAGGTATGTTCTTAAAAAGACTCCCATCAGATTCAAGTCTCTTGGATTTCCTTTTCCCTGTTCTTTTGCAAAAAGTTTTTGTTGCTCACTATGCAGTACTTCGAAATGGGCTGACGTTTTGATTTTAATGTCAGACTAGATGTCTTAAAGTTATAATTGTGTTTGTTTCCAAATGCTCTTATTTCACAGGTGTAATGTCAAACTTGTGAGCTGTATTGACTGTTGTTACTATCAAATGTGGCAGCTTTTCACGTGGATTTTCAGTTTTCTATATGACTGAGCAATGTGTTAATGTAGTGCAAAAGAAAAAATTGCACAGAAAAACACATTGAGAATCTGAGATTAAATGGACAAAACCAGGGGAATACACTGTAATTTTAGTTTAGTTTATTTTGTTGTGCCCAGGTTGTGTAGCACGGGAGTTTCATAACTGTGGATGATCTTAACTTCAACATTTGCAGCAATATTTCAACATACAAGAGTAAGTCCCAGACAGTTAGCCTTAACTTTTATGTCCTCACTTCTTTTGGTCAGTTAGATATTAGTTTTGTAATTCAAAGTAATTTCCATTGTTTTAAAGTGTGTGGGGAGGGGTCGGGGTGAATAAAGTTATAGCTAACTTCCCCACTGACATAAAGTTTCTTTTGTATAAAATATCTTCCTATAGAAACTTCCAGGGAGAGAGTGAAAAAAAGGTTTTTCCACCATAACTATATTTTAAAGGAAAAATAATGTTTGGCTACAGTGATTTACAGAGAAATCATTCGAAAATAGATTTCCTTCGTAGATGGGAGAATGCAGCAAACATAATATACCTGGACATTAGCAAGGCTTTTGACACAGTCCCACATGATATTCTGATAAGTGAGCTGTAGAACTACCATTAAATGGATACATAATTAGTTAAACAACTGCAAACAATGAGTGATTATTAATGGAATGATGACAAATGAGAAGGAGGTCTCAAGAGGGGTTTAGACTAACAAATCCTGCATTTTGATGAGGTTAGACTAGATTACCCTTGTGCACCCTTCTAACCCTAAGGTTCTGTGCAAATAAACAGTTTTGATGACATCATAAAACACAAGAGCAGTGATCAAATGATTTTATAATTATCATCTGAGGCCTGGCATGAAATTAATTTACTATACCTCATTGTATCATAGTGTATTTTACATTCTATGGATCCAAATTTGTTTTAAAGTTACAAAACATAATGTGAACTATTTAAATAGCTGAGAAGATAAAAAAAAGATTTTGCAACTAATTACTTTGGTGTTAAAGTAAGGTGGTTTAGAAATCTCAAAATCTACAAATCTCAAAATGCCCATGAAGATCGCTCATTTAGCTGTGTTATGCCAATCGGAGAAACTTCTCTTGTCGACACAAAACTGGCTCAATGAGTGGCAGTAGCTATGTCAGTGGGAGAGCATCTCTCGCTGACACAGCACTGTGCACACAGGTGCTTATGCTGGCAAAACGTATGTTGCTCAGGGGTGTGTGTTTTCCGACAGAAGTGCTAGTGTAGACATGGAGTAACTGAACATGAATATAAATCTTAGAACTGAATTCAGGTGCTGAACTCTAGATGATATATTTTGGTCTATGTGATCCTAGTATGTTATATTTTTGGCTACCTTAATTTACTGATCTGAGACTAGGAGAGTATGTAGGTTTACTTGTTGTTTGTCTTGATGAGCAGTTTGATCTTTCAGAACTTAATATGAAAAGTGGCATATTCTTTCTTCAATATATTTAGAATCAGATGCACTTACTCTACTGGAAAAGTGAATTTTTACTACATTTTACTCTTGTTTGCCCTCCAGAGCCAAGACACCCCTGGGAAAGTAGAATCATGCAGCTTGAACAGAATTGTTAACTGAGTGCCAGTAGGAGGACCAGATTCTACCCTCGTGTACTCTACAGAAGACAGTTGATATGTATGTTGCAGACAATGGGATTCCAGTCAGTAACTGAGATTAGAAGTTGGCCTGCAGAATTGTCATCACTGCTAAAAAGAACATAGTTTGGCTTTCTGATCTCAGTCTGCTTTTGCAGGTCTGGCAGTTAGAAAAAAACATCTTTTCACTTGTAAACTGACCAAATTTGATATGGAATTATTGAGCTATATTAGATATGGAATCCCATTATGCCATTTTCAGTTTTCAAAGCAAAATTGCACTTTAAATGTTATGTTTCTCTCTCTTTAAAAAAAAAAGTTTCACAAAGCTAAACATTCTAAAATAGGGTTTTCAGGGAATTTAACTCTGAAGTCATAATGGAGTAATTATGGAAGTTTAACTAGCAAAAACTAACAGCAGAATTTTTTTAAAGTACATCAGAGGCAGGAAGCCTGCCAAACAATCCGGCCACTGGATGATCAAGGTACTAAAGGAGCACTCAAGGAAGACAAGGTGATTGTGACGAAGCTAAATTAATTCTTTGCATTGATCTTCACTGCAGAGGATGTGAGAGAGATTCCCACACCAGAGCTATTTTTCTTAGGTGACAGATCTGAGGAATAGTCCCAGACTGAGATGTTAATACAGGTGGTTTTGGAACAAATAGATAAATTAAATAGTTACAAGTCACCAGGACCTACTGGTATTCACCCAAAAGTTCTGAAGCAACTCAAGTGTGAAACTGAAGAACTATTAAGTGTGGTATGTAATTAAATCAGCTACTATACCAGGTGACTGGAGGATAGCTCATGTAACACTAACTTTTTAAAAAGGCTGGGGCGATCCTGGCAATTACAGCCAGTAAGCCTAACTTCAATACCAGGTAAATTGGTTGAAAATATCAGACCCATACAAAAATATGATTTGTGGGGAATTTGTTCTTCAAAACCTCCCATGATGGGGATTCCACACTTTCCCTTGGAAACCAAGTTCAGAGCTTAACTACAGGTATAGGTCAGAAAGTTCTTCCTAATATTTAACCTAAATCTCCCTTGCTGCAGAGTAAGCCCATTACTTCTTGTCCTGCATTCAGTAAGCATGGGGAACATATTTGAAGACTGATATCAGGTCTTCCTCTCAACATTCGTCTTTTTCTCCAGACTGAACATGCCCAGTTTTTTAAACCTTTCCTCATATGTTAGGTTTTCTAACCAATTATCATTTTTGTTGCTCTCCTCTGGATTCTCTCCAATTTGTCCACATCTTTATTGAGAGTGCGTCACCCAGAATTGGATATAGCACTCCAACTGAGGCTTACCAGTGCTGAATAGATTGGTAGAGTTACTTCTCATGTCTTATATACACCATTCCTTGACATACCCCAGAATGTTAACCTTTTTCGCAAGTGCATCATATGATTGTGACTCACTATTACTTGCAGATCTTTTTCAGCAGTAGTATCCACCTGGTCAGTTATTCGCCATATTATAGTTGTGCATTTAATTTTTCCTTATTAAGTGAAGTTCTTTGCATTTATCTTTAGAGAATTTCATCTTGTTGAATTCAGACAAATTCTCCAATTTGTCAAAGTCCTTTTGAATGCTAATCCTCTCCCCAAAGTCCTTTCAGCCCCTTCCAATGTTCTTGGCTATCATCTTTCCCTAGTTCCCATCTTCTAAATTTTATGTTTTTTGACCAAACCCCCATTCACTCATTGCCTAAGCTTTCAAGCGCCCATGCTTCTCTGTTTCCTCCCTCTTTGTTATAGCAGGTTCCCATTACCCACTTTTCCATTTCCAGGTTTCCATCACTTTCCCTCTCAGCTGTACTCTTGTTCCCACGTATCTTCCTCTCAGTCTTTGTATTATCAGACTCCCCCACCCTTTTCTTTACTCCTTTCCTTTTTGTTCTGAAGTTTCACAACCAGGTAGCCCCTTGCCTATTCTAATTTGACTGGAGGCAGCAACCCAAATTTCAACTCAGAGTCTGTTTTGTAGGCTTTACCCCTTTCTCCAAAATCTCTTTCTCTCTCTCTCACTCTCTCTAGGTGTTCCACTCCTTATCTTTATTTTCCTATGTTCAGCTTCTCTCACCCTTCTGCTGCTGGTCCCTCCTACTGTACTTCCAGTAGTAGCCGTTGTTATTCACATTATAATAGAATTCTAAATGCACTAGGAGGCACTTCGCTTGGTAAAAAACAACAGATACCAGATGAATACTAGTGAAGATCATGGAGGAGAATTTAGCAGGATATCTAGTGGCACTCATGACTCTATTAGACTGATTTTTTGATGGTGATATTGGTTTAAGATGACAAAAACAAGCTGCAATGATTCTACTTTATATAGGGTGACCAGAAAGCAAATGTGAAAAATTAGGATGGGGTGGCAATTAATAGGAGCCTATATAAGAAAAAGACCCAAAACTCTGGACTGTCCCTATAAAATTGGGACATCTGATCTCCCTAACCTTATAATAGAAATGAGCTAATTCAAGGAAGCTTTCACAAGTTTGGTTATTTGACTGCATTTGAAACCAATGACATTTGAGTGTGTTCCAAATTTATTCGCGCAGAATGATTCCATCTCTCAGCCCTCCTTGGACACCATTTTCTCCTTACTCACTAAATAAATGGTGTTTGCTTCAGAGCAAGATCTTTCAGTTTCTTTAATACTTGATATAGTTAAACTAGGTTGTTTCTAATTACCATAAATCTACGTTTTAATGTGGAATTTCAGTAAAGCGGGGGACCTCTCTGGAGAACTTGAAGTGGAGTGCTTCTTTCTGCAATGAATCTAAAGAGAAAGCAGAAAAGAGATATTAAATATTAGTAAATAAAGTATATTAAAGCTGAACATTCTTAGCAATTTTTGTTTTTAAAGCACACTACTTACGTTAACTAATCTTTATAACATTCTTTCAAAGTATATAGGTATGTGTTGTGTGTGTTAGTTAAAGCAAATTATATGTATCAGAATCCATATAATACTTAAAGTACATATTCAGTTTCTGAGAGCTACCTTTATTAGGATTTTCACAAAGTAAACAATAAATTACTCCATTGCATGCTTTCTGTATTTTATTCCTAGTGTATGTTGCTAAAAGTATATATTGCATCACTATGAATACAGTTATAAACAGCTAAAGGCAAGTCCTAAAGGATTAGCTTATTTTCTTAATATTTCTTAGATTAAATAGGCCTTATAGGATAAGCATACTGAGTACATAAATAGGATAGACAAGAGCATATGGTAAATCAGTTCAAATGTAGCTCAGTGTCAGGAATTTACCTTGCATTTCATTAAAGGCTGTGTTTTAAAGTGATACTGTATCTTGAGTGGAGAGTACTCTGATAAGTCAGAAACTAATTGAACAGAAATGGGCACAGTAGAGCCCTAAGATTTCAAGATAATGCACCTTTTGGCAGCAAGGAGAGTCAAGCTGATACATTTATTTTCAGAAAAGAAAGCCTGAAGAAGTCTAAATATAGACCCTGAAATACGTAGCAATAGACATAGGGATAGAGAACTCACAGGCCTCCATAATCGCTTCATTAAAAATACTCCACTGAGACAAATGTTACATAAGAGATTTTCATCAGAGTTTTTCCTTAATGTTAAAGCAGGGATCGGCAACCTTGGCATGCAGGACCGCAGGATAAGCACCCTTAGTGGGCCCCGCCGGTTTGTTTACTTGCCGGTTCGCTGACTGCGGCTCCCACTGGCTGTGGTTCATGGTCCCGGTCCAATGGGGGCTGCGGGAAGTGGCGTGGTGCTCGCTAAGGGTGCTTACCTTGTGGTCCCACGTGCCAAAGTTGCCGATCCCTGTTTTAAAGTGTATAAACTCTAAATGTGAGATGGGAATGTCATTTAAAAACCTACCCTTCATGTAGCTTCATCTTATTCTCAGACTGAATAAAATAGTGCTGGAAATGTGTATGGTCCTTCTGTACTACAGACGGGGCAAAGTTTTCAAGTATTGATATTATTTTCAAACATACATTCTTACAACCCCAACTTTTTGACAAAATATTCCTAAAGGAGGATGAATATATTGATGTTTAAATGTTATGATTTGTGCACCAAGGAAAATGGTCCATAAATAGAATTATTTTAGACACTATAAAAGGCTAGATAATAGGCCAAGTAATGAAATGAATAAACGTTTATGTATTTATTGTGGAGCGAACAAGGCCAACATTTTGGTCTTTGTAAAGTTGGAGGATGGCTCTAAAATAGGCAAAAAAATTGTGATATTAATCTTTTCAAACTTGAATAATATTTTTACCAAAGAAAGTCTTTATTAACATTCAGATATTTAAATTCTGTTCTAACCATTTTAAAGAGAATGGGACAGTTGGATCTTGAATTTCCTATTGTTGCCAATTTAGACTTGGCAAATTTACTTTTGAACTTGCTGGCTGCTTCTAGTTCTATACTAGTCAATGTTATAAAACAGAAGACTGTTGAGATGTAGTACCATATAATATCAAACTCAAGCGAGGAGGAATGTTATGTTTTACTTGCAGATTATGGACATACCACGGCAGAAAATGTCTTGCTAAATCAAATGCTAAAGTCTTCAGGTTATCAGAAACTTGGGCACATTTTAAAGAAAATCCAGTTGTTTTTCATAATTTCAGAATAATACAAACAAATTAAAACTGCAAATTAGTTTTAAAAATTAACTTCATATTTGACAATAAAAGTATTTGGTTTGTTTATTTATAGGCACATGGTGAATGATGATAAACTACATCCCTAAACACCTAAAAGTGTGCTAGGAAGTGTTACTTTGTAGTAGCCATGTCCTTTCCTCTCCAATCTTGCTTTCCAGGACTGGGGAGCTTTGTAAAATTGTACTCAACCATGTGTTTTGGACAGATAGTTCTTCTGGGTGTTTTATTTATGGGCAAGTAAAAACATTTGAATTGTCACTAGTGTCATCTTGAAGAGTAGTGAGATAGACTTTTGTATGTGAAGTGAAGATTTTATGAAAATTTTGCAAGACTGTTTAGCACAAGTATTATTTAAAAGAACAAAGGAAGTTTCTAAAGCAGGTGGAAGTAATGACAGCAATCTAATGATGCGCATTAATGACGTTAGTATTTTCCTAGTGGAAACATTTCTTTCATTATTTTAAATGCTTCAGAGGAACACTGGTTCTCAGGAGGAGTAAGTGTAGAGTTAATCTACCTTCATACTTATGTTTTGAATAATACTTGGCTCTTTTCTCTAGAATTTTTCATGGCCAATGATTTTACAAACATTAATGAAATAAACCTTATAGCCTGTGAGATAAGCTTTGCTATTCTAATTTTACAGATGAAGAAACTGAGGCATGGAGAAGTTAAATGACTTGCCCAAGATCTGTCTGTCTGTTTAAAGCATTTCTGATGTGATTATCATATCCAAATGCCAAAGCCATGGAAAAGGTTTTTGGCAGAGTTAGGAATAAAACCCAAATTTACAGATTCCAAGCCCTAACCTTTAACAGGTTTATTGCTGGATCTGTGAACAAATAACATCACAATGGAGAACTAATTATGTGATCAGTTTCAAAAGCAATATAGACAATTACCACCAAATCAGCAAATGCTTATCATTAATCCCTAAAATATACATATTTACAAATTAGAACCTGTCTGCCTATAAAGAAAACCAAAACAAGTTGATAAAAATACCTTTAGGTCAATCCAGTAGTAGTGTGAAAACTTTATGAAAACCAGCATTCAAATCAAGTACTTTCCCCACTTAAACTAGTAGGAAATTATGGACCAGTCATCTTAACTTTGGAACTTGGAAAGATAATGGCACAAATAATCAATCAATTTGTAACCATCTAGAAGACTATAAGGTGATAAGTAATAGACAGTATAGCTTTGTCAAGAACAAATCATGTCAAAAGCAACCTAATAGCTTTCTTTGACAGGGTACCAAGCCCTGTGGATAGGGAAGCAGTAGATGTGATATCTCTCAACTTTAGTAAGGCTTTGATACTGTCTGACATGACCTCATAAGTCAAGTAGGGAGATACAGCCTAAACTAACGTATTCACAAGTATTTCTACATTAATGTTTATATTTCATTTGTATGTATATAGGTGTAAAATATATATTTACTTATATTTGTAAGGAAAATGTGTCCTTTAGATCCATCCGTAGCTCCATGGAGCTCTTAGTCAAGGATAAGTAAACTCCATAAGTGGGTGCCAGTTGAGGAATCAAAAGATGATGAAGTGAGGAATAATTTCTTCAAGATTTTAGAAATAGAGATGAAAGGTTGAGAAAACTGAAGGAATATACATAAGCCTCAATCCAGACTTGAAGAGACTATTTTCCATCTCATTTCATGTTGACCAAAAGCCATCAGATGTTAAGAATAGTTGGTCACTACTGAGTTGGATTTGAAATCATAGCTTAAAGGCACATGCACATTTTAGTATGATTTTTTTTTCTGTTGTCACATGTAACACCCAGGATTATTACAACATAAATAGGAAAAACAGTTATTCTCTCTGTTTTTTCCTGTGCATGTATTTGAGCATTTGACAGTACTTTGAGTACAGTCTTCAATATTTCCCCCATATAGACAGTTTCCCTTGTTGTTTGTGTGGGTTTGTCACGTAACAAGAAGGAAGAGAAAATATTTTTTTAAAATTAAGAAAATGGGTTGTGAAACCACGAAAATTGGTAGGATGACTCAGGCACAAGTATAGTTCCCGAAACTACTTTTTGTTGATTTTTTTACCACTGACTTGATTTTAACTCTTAATATAAAAGGCACTGAAACCTATTACTAATACTCTGTGATAGATCAGACTGCAGCTTTTTATCTGTCAGTGGTATTTTTTATTACTTTCTAAAAGAGCGAAATGTAAAGAGAGAGTGAAAGAAGTGCGAAAGGAAGGACTAACATCCAGAACAGTTTGCCAGGCGTCATCTTGGAAGGAGTCTGGCTACTCCTCTATTCACTAAAAATTGCTGGGAGTCTAGTGGCCTGGTCATCCATGAAAACATCCAAATTCCAGATATGGCAAGTGAGAAATTTCTACCTGGCATGTACTACTTTTTCAAAACTAGTAACTTTCTAGGCAGAAGGGTCCTTTATTAAAATAATATTACTGTCTGTATGCTGGGAAAACTGCATTATACTGCAAATAACTAGTGCTCTTTGGTTGACATCTGCATTTCATTCTTAAATTTGGGACTTTTTTGATCCCTTTAACACAGGAAATTTCTCTTTGTTGGAGATGATGTATGACTGGCTGGTGCAGAAAAGCTTCTGAGAAGCAACAGAGAAACTGAGCACCCTTTTGCAAGTTTTATTGTGCTGCTGTGTAATAGTGTGCTGCTTCTGTTGAGGGATGACAGAGACGGAGTCCATTTTTCTCTTTCCTCAAAGCTCTTTCCCAGCAGAGTGCCTCAGCAGCAAACAACTGAGTCTGCGCCTCTCCTACTGGTGTTTCAGTTTAGTGAAATACATTCTATGATCTCTTAGACAGTCTGTCTGGTAATCCTGACTTCTGGATCACGTCCTGCCCAGCAGCTCACAGGCTGCATTCAAGACTATCAGACGTGGGCAATGACCTCAGACTTGCCCTTTTGACTTGCCCATCGAGATGTGTTTTTACATAGCTGTAAAGTTGACTAATCCTGAACTAACATTAAATAAAACTTTATAGCTCTGCTGGGAGCAACTGAAATACATATTCCTCAAGAGCAGGGAGAGATGAATTACCAGTCATATTAATAAGGGAAAGCAAATCATCAGGTAATAAACTATTCTCTTTCTCAGGACTGAATGTCTGGCAATCCTGACTTATTGACAGTGGCTAGCATTGAGCTCCAGACAAAAAGGGTGGGAGAAAATGAACCAACAGACAATTGTAGAAGTAGGAAACTTTAATATTTTCGATAAAGTATTTATCTGAACACAGTGCAGTCTTCTGCAGATGAGGTTTGGTGTTCATGTGAAAAAATAATGGTGGAGGATTCTTTATGAATTCCTTGTTGGCTCAACTCAGAAACATAGACAAAAAGAAAGCTACAATGATCCAGGTCACCTTCTTTAATCTGCAATCACAGGGACCACGGAAAATACACACATTTAATCCTATACCTGCTTAATGTTCCAAAGCGTTGCAAAAAAATCCCTAAATTTAGGAGAAAATTTCTTCCCAGGCCTGTATTTGGCAGTCAGATAACATGTACTGTACATTGTACTATTTTCTAGATAGCTGTGCTAAATCTATTATTTTGTATATTACGCTTACAAATGCTAGCAATCAGAATATGTATGTAACATAAGTGTCAAACACTATACAACTAGAGAACAAACAAATATTAAATTTGTCTCAATAGCCTATCATACCTGTGAAGCTCCAGTATAAGGCATGTCCTGGCCTCCTCATCTAAATAGTAATGGCTGGCAGGAGCTATGAAACTCACTTTCTTCTAGAGGCACTGGTAAGTAGGAAGCATTCTGATTCTGTAAGGGAAAACAATGATCACAGAACTAACCATTAATGAACATACACCAGGTTCATTCTATTGCAGTATAAACCTTAATTCCTAAATTAATGTGGATATTCAACATTTACTATTCTGTATAGTAACAATGTATAAGAACTATTTATATAGGGCCAGATTTAGATACCTTTACTCACACCAAGCAGCAACTTACTCCTCAGCATATTAATGACTTCACTAACGGTACTATTCAATATGAATAAGGGTATGGCCCTAAATATGAAATCACACCCAATCCTATTTTCTGTAGAGTGTCAGTTACTGGAACCTGACTGATAGGCTCTAGGGATGCTAACAGATCATGTGGCAAGTTGACCTGTACTGTTGCCTCATCATTACTGTCTGTGTTTTGGATACCATAGCTAACTAGAGGGGAATTGATGTGTTGAATGGAATATGACAGCAATGTAAATTCAGCATAAACGTTAGCGATGACAATGGGAAGCTTTATGGAAAACAATAATCCATTAAGTTGCTATGTTTAGACAGCTCTGTTCATTTTTGCTCTCTTCTTTGCTTTATTCTGAGATGCACTACCTCTTCTCACTTCATGCAATTACAAAACCATTCTGGACAAAGCTTTTTTTCTTTTTAAAAACTCTTTTCACATAAATTATTCTGAAGAGTCACTTCACTCTTTTTTCATCCATGGTGAACACTGTAAATTGTGAACACCATGTTACTTCTGCTGTATGTCAATAACAAAAGATGGGCTACACTATAAATAACATATAAACACAAAATAACTGCTTACCAAACAGTTTGCATAAATTGATGGACAACATATATACGTTAAAATATTTGATATAATTCACATATAAAGTAATAGAAAAATCTTCCTGTCATCATCCTTTAAACTTCATGACTTACAAAACTGAGAAACAAAAGCATGTGTACAAATGAAACTGCATTTCATGAGAAGCATAGTGTAATTTCACCAACTGATATTCCTAACTTGAAAAAGAAACATTATAGGAAGGATTGTGTGGAGTTTGAAAGGGGTAGTTTTATATTTTTGGAAGCCACGTTATTTTACTCTAAAAATTGCTATAGACATTTAGTTTAGAGAAACAAGAAATAGTAGACGAGCTCCTACTAATTTTCTCTTACTGCCAACTCAGGGATGTGGCTCCCACTAGCCGCTTTATGAACCTTAGGACACACCTTGATTAAGCCCAAGCAAAATAATCATAATTATTAATCAGGGAAAATAAAACATTAAACAAAACAATACAAATGACCAAACACAAACTATAAAGTGGTTATTTTTTTCCTGATAAGTTAAGATTAAAGTTTATTTCCCACAATTATTGTGAATTTTAGTATCTCATTAGGTACTTAAAATTGTTTATGTATGGGAAAAATGATGTAAGAGCAACTGAAGCCTGTCTTCTCATTAATAATAACCCATCTGTAAACAATTTATAGTTGGGCAAAGAAGCAGGATGACCAAGGACAAGGTAGGTCTCTTACACAAAAAGGAAGGAAAGACAGCAACAGAAAACTCAGCAATGACTGAAGAGTTAAATGCCTTTTTTGTTTCAGTTTTCACTGAAGAGGCTAGCAGTGATAAGATGACTAACACAGTGAACATCAGTGTAAATGGGATCGGAGGCTAAAATAGGGAAAGAAGAATTTAAAATTATTTAGACAAATTAGATATCTTTGAGTCAGCAGGGCCTGATGAAATACATCCTAGAATACTTAAGGAACTGGCTGAAGAGATCTCTGAGCCATTAGTTATTATCTCTGAGAACATGTGGAGGACGAAAGAGATCCCAGAGGAGTGGAAAAAGGCAAATGAAGTACTGATCTATAAAAGGCGAATAAGGACAACCCAGGGAATTATGGACCAGTCATTTTAACTTTGGAACTTGGAAAGATAATGGCACAAAAAATCAAACAATCAGTTTGTAAGCACCTAGAAGAAAATAAGGTGAGAAGTAAGAGACGATATGGATTTTTCAGGAACAAATCATGTCAAAACCAACCTAATAGTTTTCTTTGACAGGGTAACAAGCCCTGTGGATAGGGGAAGCAGTAGATGTGATATCTCTCAACTTTAGTAAGGCTTTTGATACTGTCTGAGATGACCTCAGAAATCAAGTAGGGAGATACAGCCTAGACTAACCTGCTATAAGGTGAGTACACAACTGGTTGAAAAACTGTACTCGGAAAGTAGTTATCAATGTTTCACAGTCAAGCTGGAAGGGCAAGGCGAGTGGCATCTTCCCTGGGTCTAGTTCTATTCTATATCTTCATAAGTGATTTGGATAATGGTATAGAGAGTACACTGGAGAAGAGAAACTGAGAGTGGACATTCAAGGAGGCCAGGAGAAAAAGTAATGGGCTTAAATTTCAACAAGGGAGATTTAGGATGGACATTAAGGAAACCTTCCTAATCATAAAGGTACAGTGGACCCTCGCAATACTGCGCCCCACGATAGCGCGAATCCACTTATAACTTGGGGCGCATGTGGCTCCCGACAGCGGCAGCGGGCGGTGCTTTGATGTAGCACAACCCCACAAAACTGTGACCCCACATTTACCGCAGTCGATACTTTTGGACCCCGATCGTCGTGGTATTGCAGGGTTCCACTGTAATTAAGCACTGGAACAAATTACCTAGGGAGATTATGGAATCTCTGTTTTTGCAGGTTTTTAAGAATAGGCTAGACAAACATTTGTTGGGGACAGTCTAGAGATTATACTTAAATAATAAGTCCTGCCTCAATGAAGGGGAATGGACCAGCTCATCTCTTGAGGGCCTTTCCAGTACTTCATTTATATGATTCTATGAAGGTAAGAAATCTTAACTATATCCTATGAAATCAAAGAAGATATTTAAATTAGAAGCCTTCTAAGGAGCTGTCTTTAGACAGGCCAGTTACTAATATTAAGAACCTTAAATCTAGTTACATCCTGCTGTCTCTGTGTTTACTAATGTTTAGCCCCTGTGACAAAGCTCCAAGTTTGTACTTGTGGGTCCTGCGCTTCCTGGCAGATTTAGGGGCCTCAGAAACTCATCTAGGCCCCAGAGTGACCTCCCTTTCTCAGTATACTTGGCAAGAGTCACCACCTAGTGAGTTACCTTCATCATAGGCCAGTATGGAAGGTGGAAAAAAGGGGGGAGCCCAGGCCCGCCCTCTACTCCAGGCTCCAGCCCAGGGACCCTAATAGTATCAGCTAAGATGGCTGACTTCTTAGGCACAAAACACAATACAATTCCCTGGGCTACTTCCCCACAGCAGTCTCCGCTTCTTCAAACTCCACTTCACCCTTACCTCAGGGCCTCCTTCCTTCTGGATGATATGTTGTCCACCACTCAGTCTCACCAACAGCACAACCTCCTTCAACAGCTCCTGACACCCACAGCCCACCTGACTAACTGAGAGGTTTTTATCTGGATTCAGCCAGTCCCTGATTGGCTTCAGGTGTCCCAATTAGGCTAGCTGTTTCTACTCCTTTCTAGAAGGTTCTTAATTGGTCCCAGGTGTCTTGATTGGTCTGGAGTAGCCTTTGTTTGGCTATCCAGGGAACAGGGACCTGCACATCCTGAGACTAATATACCTGCCTTCTAGCACTCTCCTATATCCTTCTGGTCTGACTCCGTCACACCCCTTTCTCCTCTATAGGAATGCAAGGTTTAACCACTTAGTAATTAACAAGAGAAATTGTTAGTCTTTTAAATTACAACAGTATTTCAGCATTCCAAAAATTATTGTAAGAGTTCTAAATTTAATCTCTTGGCAGTGTCTTAGTTAACTTCCTCTCACCAATCCAACTTGACATCTTTGGAAGGGTTTCCTTGGGTTGGCTGTTTCTTGAGTCTTCTATGTTTTTTAATAGGGTATGTGTGTATTGGTGGGTGTTTCCTTCAGTTTGTATTCCCTTTTCCTTATTTTCATGAAATTATAGGAAAACATACCTCTTTCAGGCATGTTTAGATTCAAAGATGTTGTTTTCACTCTTTCACTGGCTTTATGTCTTTCGGGTTGGCCTCCCTTTATGACGCTTCCAGCTCCTAAATATGTAGTCTGTTTCATGAATATGCAACATTTCTTTAATCGGCTTTGTTCTTGCAGCAAGAAAGCATCAGATAACTCTCAAAGCTAGTTTTAATGCTTTCTTTTTATTCAGTCTATTCGCTGAGATATTCTTTCAGTTTTATAGAGTTTGACAGGAAATGAAATTCTGTGTTCAAAAAGCACAAATGTGCCTGTTCTTTATAAAAAGGTTTTATTTCTCAAAACAGTCTTTCAAAATCAGATAACTTTTAGGAAGTATTTAACTTAAGTTGTTGAAGCTTGGCTATTTTTTGAACAATTATTTTTCTTTCTGAGTTGGGTGAGGGTTTCCTCTTAAGCCAAAGGTGTTTGTCATTTCAGTATTTAAGAAATAAATAGAACTTTAAAAAATTAACTACACATGTTTTTCTCCAAAGTTTTTAAGAACACAAGCAAGATTTCTTATAAAAGGGTCCAGGTTGGTAGAATCAACTTTATTGTTGTGATGATATACCCCACATTCTCTTCAAATGTTTCTTCCTAAAACATAAACGCTTCCAAAGTTTTGTTTTCTTTGTTTGCTCGTCCTTGGGGGAGAGAGAAGAAGAACCATATGGAATTTCCATGCTTAGCTTTAACACTTTGTAAAAATAACTAGCTAAATATATGTATTGTTATATTTCCCAGCATCCTGGCTGTAACATTCTTGTAGCTTCATCTTGAATATTCAATAAAGGTGAAAATAAGTTGGTAACAAGGTAAAAAAATAAAGTTATAATTTTATTAATATTATTTTGAATCAATATTAAGGTATCTCCCCACACTGGATTCTTCTGCATTATGGATCTATTGAATTGGGTACCTTCTTCCATTCTACAGCTAGGAGAAAATTGTTGGTGTGCATATATAATATATTACATATAGATCAAGTGAATCCTGCCCACAGTTTCTGCCTACCCACAAATTAGCATAAGGCCCAAACTGAATCAAAATGGATTCCTTGAGGATGTGCTCCATGATTTTTCCAGAAACAGAGGTGAAGCTGACCAGTCTGTTGTTCCCCGGATTCTCCTTCTTCCCTTTTTTAAAGATGGGCACCATATTTGCCTTTTTCCAAGTGTCCGGGACCTCCCCGATCGCTACAGATTTTCAGAGATAATGGCCAATGGCTCTGCAATCAGATCAGCCAACTCCCTCACCACGCTTGGATGCATTAGATCCAGACCCATGGACTTGTGCATGTCCAGCTTTTCGAAATAGTCCTTAACCTGTTTGTTCACTGCTGAGGGCTGCTCACCTCTTCCCCAGGCTGTGCTGCCCAGTGCAACAGTCTGGGAGCTGACTTTGTCTGTGAAGACCAAGACAAAAAAAGCATTGAGTACTTCAGCTTTTTCCACATCATCTGTCACTAGGTTCTCTCCCGCATTCAGTAAGGGTCCCACATGTTCCCTGACCACCTTCTTTTTGCTAACATACCTATAGAAACCCTTCTTGTTACCCTTCACTTCCCTTGCTAGCTGCAACTCCAAGTGTGCTTTGGCCTTCCTGATTATACCCCAGCATGCTGAAGCAATAGTTTTATACTCTTTTATTGCTATTGACCCTTTTTCTTTGGGGACTGGGAATGAATTTTTCCTCACCACCAGATTGACCTTTGCAGCACGTCAGCAACCTGGGCCAGTGAAGGGGGGAGGCTGGGTTAAAATGTCACAGCTTAGTAACTGAAACAATGTGGCAGCTGTCCAGTGCAGATACTTCTTATGGAAAGGATGGGGTGTTCGGAGAAAATGGATTGGGAGGGGATTTAGAGGAAAGCTATCCCACAAAGAAGTTGGGGAAGGATGATTGAGGTTCCTAATGTCTTGTACAGCAGGGAACCAACCCCCTTCCTTTCAGCACCCTGAACCCTTACATAGAGAGGAGGGAGGTGGGACTCCAGCAAGGGGCTGGCTGGGACCAGGTTGGGAAGAGGGACATTTAAAGGCAGCTCTCCCAAGTAGGGGGAAAAAATTAAAGAAATGATGATGCACTGTACCATGTAGTGTCAGGTATTATCGGATAGTTAGGGGAATAAAGGTCTGACATAGCTAAACCACATCTGTTGCCTCCGGTCTGTTTTCAGGTGGGACTGGACAATGGTACTCTACCTTCAGAATCATTGGTCACAGAATGAGAGACTTTCTGCTGGGATAGTACCTCCTTCCTTCTGTTGTGACATAGGTCGGTTGTATTGTGAATCAATATCCTGCTTGGGGAGCTTTGGTGGTTGGAGTTCTCTTTCTCCTCTCATAGAACTAGAACTGGCTTTCACTCTAGGGCTCCTGGTGGCATAGTTAAGATTTATGGTAAAGCAATGGATATTTCTCTAATTTGCTTTGGAATTCTTTAAGATATTATTACTGCAAAAACATACAATGTCACATGCCACAGCATATTGCATCTCAACTAGACACACTATTTGCAACAGAAAAATGACAAGTTAGACCAAATATTATCTGCTCAGGTAACAACTGCTCGCTCACTCTGCCAGTGCCTTGGCAAGGGCAGAAACAATCACTGAGCCAGCACAGACATGATTATATTTGTTTCTGATGACCATATTTACACAGCGCTTTTCACGCATAGATCTCAAAATAATTTTTTAAAGTATCATTATTCCCCACTCTGTTGATGAAAAAGTTGACACACAGAAATTACAGTGACTTGTTCTCAGTCACATGACTCAGGGGCTAAGCTTGGAATAGAATTCTGGTCTCTGACTCTGTCTGCTTTTCTTTCCACTACATTGTGTTGCCCCTCAATCCCGCAACTAGATCCACATAGGCAAACTCTGGCACATCACATATAGCCCAATTATCTTCCTGTGTGGATTAAATTGCAAGAATGGGGCCTGTGAAACTATTTAATTTTATTGTTTTTCCAGTTTCCTTAACATAGTTATATTGCAAACTACTTTAGCATGTATAAAAATAATTTTTGTAGATGCACCTAATTTAAAGATTTTTTTATGTTTGTAGCTCTGTGCTGTAAACTGTGGTGTGTTCTTTTCTAAAATGACTCCTAAAAATATAGCTTAAAAACCTGATATCTCTAAACACACACAACAGATCAGATCCTATTATCTGCCAAAGTCATATAATCCTGCTTTTCTGTAGATGATCTCATCTTCAGGAAACTGATTCAGATTCTTAAAGGCTGTAAAATCGGTGGAGAAATATATATATTATGTACAAGTACATAGCTATTGCTTCTTATCTTTGCAATTAAGGATTTTATGTTCCACAATATTTTGAATATTGCATGAAATATTTTTATTTAACAAAAAATTGGCATATTGTAGCCTTCCCATAGTACTGCTGCTTTTCAATTTTGTTGCCACTCTGTATGTACATTGTCTGTAGAAATATTTTATTACCTCTATCCTCAGTATAAAATTAAGTTCAATATTTTGTAATATTCTGTAATGTTGCACATTTAAAATATAAAGTGCAATTGAAAGTAACTATTATTACTTATATTAATAAGGCACATTTTCCTCTTATTTTTCTTCTGGTCCAAAATACCTTTAAAAAGATAAAACAAAATACATTTAATATTTTGCACTTACAGTAAATCTAGGCTCCATTAAGCTCTGACTGGGTTATTGATTATTTCTTTAAATTCTGATCTTTACAGAAATCAAATTTATAACCTGCCATTATTATAGCATTATAACAAAACATATTAAATTACTGGAAACTCACCAGTATCTGAAAAGAAAAAAAGTGAAATCTTTGCTTTAAAAGAAGTCAGTGTGGCTAACAGTCTTCATCCAGCAGCTTTCAAATGGCTGTTTCTGTTGGTATAACTGCAGTACCCAGGCTCTGATCATTCTTTTGCAAATCTGAAGCTTTTTACAATAAGGCATTGCCCAAAGGGTGTGACAGAAGCAGCAGCTGTTGTTGCTGTTGCTTGTAGTTAACCATTTAATACCATAATTCGGGCTGTTGATTAATTACAGTTAACTCAGACAATTAACTCAAAAAATTAATTGCGATTAAAAAAATTAATTGTGATTAATCACAGTTTTAATCGCACTGTCCAACAATAGAATACCAACTGAAATTTATTAAATATTTTTGATGCTTTTCTGTATTTTCATATATATTGTAATCTGTGTTTTAATTGAAATCAAAGTGTATATTTTTATTACAAATATTTTCACTGTAAAAATGATAACCAAAGAAATAGTATTTTTCAGTTCACCTCCATGAGGAAAGTGCAACTTACAAATGTTGATTTTTGTTTTGCTACATAACTGCTACTTGGGCAGCCATGCCTCCACTTGCCACTGCCCATGCTACCCTACAACTTTTAGTCTATTGGCTTGATTAGAGCCAGTGTAACTATGTCTACATGAGCTGGGAATCATACCCCGCAATGCTAAAAGAAGATGTAGCCTAGAATCTTAGTGCTTCACAAGCATTAGTGAAATAATGTTCCCCTACCTCTTTTCTCTGACTGTCTCCCTATAAAGAATGCAGCTCCATGATAACAGACCAGGGAAAACATTGAGCATCCTTCCAGGCCCTACAGGGAGTGCAGCTCTACAACAGTCTCCCTGAGTTCAACAGCCTCTTTCCTGGTAGCTTGTGGTTACTGCTATCCTGTACTCTTGTTTCTGCAACAAGGCTATCTGGGCAAGGACGTGCCTTCCCCTCATGGCTTTAACAGCTGCCAGTGGGAGCTTAGACAACTACTCTTAGGGCTTGGCTGCACTTGCAGCTATAGAGTGTTTTAGGTTAAACCAGCCTTTGAAGAGCACACTAGGGAAAGTGCCGCAGTCTGTCCACAATGACAACTGCAAGTGCATTGGTGTGGCCACATTTGCGTCTTTTGCAGTGGCATTGGCAGTGGTTCATTATGGGCAGCTATTCCAGCGTTCAGGTGGCTACAACATGCTTTTCAAATGACACGGGTGGAGTGGAGTGTGTTGTATATGTAGGGGGAGAGAGAGAGAGAGAGAGTGGGTTTTTGGAGTGCTGAGGGTGTGTCAGCACTCTGTTTTGTAAGTTCAGATCCCCCTAGTCCTCCTGCCTCTCTCTCGCTCATTAAATGTTTGCTTTGCCCCATTGCAGATAAGCAGCCACTGTCTGAAACAGAGTTCTGAAAAGGCACTTCTGCATTCCTGCAGCGATTTCACAAAAAAGGGAAGAGAGGCCACTTATCTTAAGGGAATTATGGGGCATTTCTGGAGGTCAATCAGAGCACAGTAACATAACTTCTCATCCACACTGATGCTGAAGTGTCTCACCCAATACACAACAGCTGTTAATCATCTCAGGGAGGTGGAGTATTAGGAGCGCTCCAACCAGGGAGTCAGAGCGCTCTACATGCCTTCCCAGTGTTGATGGGGAGTAAGATAGAGCACTCTGGGAGTACAAAGCGCCAGTGTAGCCAAGCCCTCAGGATCTCTTGGTCTCTCACATTCCACTGGAGTGATTGTCCTGACAACCTCTGGGACCCTTTTTCTGTGTACCCAGGAAAGTGACATCTTCAGTCTTCCAGGCTTCTTGTGCATCTGACTGTTTGAATGACTGGCTTAGGGCTTGATTACACTGGCACTTCATAGCGCTATAAAGTCTCCAGGAGCGCTATAACTCACTACCTGTCTACACTGGTGAGGCACGTAGAGCGCTATAAATCTACAGCTATACCGGTCCTGGTAATCCTCCCTTCCCAGAGGATTAACAGCTATAGCATATTGAGTGCTCCGTATTATCTCCAGTGTGAATGGGTATTAATAATACATTGCTTTGAGTGATCTCTGGAGATGTCTCCAAGCCATTTAAGGCAATTGACGTCTCTTCCCTTTGTTTTGAACTCAGCTGGAGGAATGCGGAAGTATGTTTTCAGAGCTTATCTCTTAACTTGGCAAATAAGGAATGCAAATGTTTACAGAGTGAGCCTGTGTGAAACAGAAGACTAGCAGGCTTTGTATTTCAAAAGGAAATTCGCTGACAGGCTCTCAAAACGAAGAAAATCCACTCTCTCTCTCCCTCCGCATACACACAACACGTTTCCCCCTCACCCCCCTCATTTGAAAAGCATGTTGCAACCAGATGAATGCTGGGATAGCTGCCTATAATGCACCACTCCCTGTGCCACTGCAAGTGCCCCAAATGTGGCCACGCTATACTGCTGGCAGGTCGCAGTGTGGACACACTATAGTGCTATCCCTATAGCTGTATATGAGGGCAGGTATAACCAAAACCGCTATAAAGCTGTAAGTGTAACCAAGCACTGAGTGTGTGTAACTGTGTGAGTGGTTGTCAGTGTAGCAAGAGATGAGGATGACTAACTGTGTGTGCACGGGCCTGCCTCAGATAACTGAGTGAAGTAAGTAGATTTGAAGGGATTTGAGAGGAGGGAAAGAATGAGGGGGGATTTTAGAAAAGAGAAATGGTAGGAGGAGTGACAGCAGCTCAACTGAGAGACATTTGGGGCTCTGGTATACTATATTTGTCGGAGCCCCATTCTCTCCCTTTTCACTTTATTTACACAGATGTTACAGATGTTTTGGCTGTTCCCTGAACTTGGCACCTTGGCACAACTGTTCCCCTTTTCCCTCCCTCTTGTCAGCCCTGAGTGACACGTTAAGGGAGCGTAGGAAGGCAGGAGATTGCTTGCTTGTAGGTAGAGGGATGCAAATAGTCAATGGCCAAACTGAAAAAAAAAATTGTTTTGGATCAACCCAAATCAATTTTTTTCTGTTTTTTTTAAGCAAAACAAAAGACCAAGGGAAAAAAACAAAACATTTAATTTGACCCAAAACTAAATGTTTCATTTCAATGGGCACTTTTAGCCACTTTTTTTATTAAAAGAGGAGGAAATTTGGAAATGCCATTCACCAAACTGAAGGGTTAGATGTAGTTGCCACTGACCCCCCTTCCTCTGGTTAGAGCAATCACCTGGGCTTGGGGGAGATCTCATACAAATTCCCGATCTGCCTGATTCAGAGCAGTGATTTGAAGTTGTGTCTCCCACATTGCAGTGAGTGTCCTAATCAGTGGGCTAACCAGTATAAAGGGAACACTCCCACCTCTTCCTTCAGGGGTGGTTTTGTGAATGGTACCTAAGTAGCCTTGTGATTATCGTCTGAAAATTTTTTTTGCCCAAAACTATTCATGTCAAAATAAACTTTTTGTCAGAAAAATGTGACACATCTCTACTTGTGTGAACCTTTCCCCTCTCCTTTTGCTTGCTTTTGTCCTTTTAAATTGTATACTCTTTGAGGCACAGATTATCTTCCTCTGTGTTTACAAAGTGCTTAGGACAAGTCACGTGTGACCAACCTGATTGCTTTCTATGTTGAGATAACTGGCTCTGTAAATATGGGGAAAGCAAAGCGTTTTATAAACTCCCACTGTATTCTTGCCAGCAAGTTCAAAAAGTATGGATTGGATGAATGGACTGTAAGGTGGACAGAAAACTGGCTAGATTGTCAGGCTCAACAGGTAGTGATCAATGGCTCGATGTCTAGCCCCAGGGGTCTGTCCTGGGGCTGGTTTTGTTTAATACCTTCATGAATTAACTGAATTATGGAATGGATTGCACCCTCAGCAAGATCATGGATGACATTAAACTGAGGTGAGAGGTAGATATGCTGGAGGATAGGGATAGGATCCAGAGTGACCTAGGCAAATTGGAGGATTGACCTAAAAGAAATTGATGAGGTTCAACAAGGACAAGTGCAAAGTTCTGCACTTAAGATGGAAGAATCCCATGCACTGCTACAGAATGGAGACCGACGGGCTACGTGGTAGTTCTGCAGAAAAGGACCTGGGGATTACCGTGGATGAGAAGGTGGATATGAGTCAGCAGTGTGCCCTTGTTGCCAAGAAGGCTAATGGCATATTGAGCTGTATTAGTAGGAGCGTTGCCGGAAGATTGAGGGAAGTGATTATTCCCCTCTATTCAGCATTGGTGAGGCCACATCTGGAGTATTCTGTTCAGTTTTGGGCCTCCCGCTACAGACAGGATGTGGACAAATTGGAGAGATTCCAATTGGGGGAGGTTTAGGTTGGATATCAGGAAAATCTATTTCACGAGGAGGGTGCTGAAGCACTGGAATGGGTTAGCTAGGGAGGTGATGGACTCTCCATCCATAGAGGTTTTGAAGGCCTGGCTTGACAAATCCCTGACTAAGATGATTTAGTTGGGGTTGGTCCTCCTTTCAGCAGGGGTTTAGACCAGATGACCTCCTGAGGTCTCTTCCAACCCTAATCGTCTATGATTCTATGACTTCTGTAGCTGGCAGGCAGCCCCTGGGCCAGCAGCAGCAGTAGTTTGAGTGTGTGGGAGTGGGCTCAGGGCTGGGGCAGGAGGTTGGGGTGCAGGGCAGCGCTTACCTGAGGGGGGCGCTCTCCAGCTACTATTGGCATGTCTCTCTCTGCATCCTTCTATGTATCAATCTGCAGAACATAACAGTATTTTCTGTATTTACAGTTCTGTATTTTAATATAAATCTGAATATATTACTGGTTTTACAATGACATGACTCTCTAACATATCTGCATGGTTAATGTTGGGTGGGCGGAGAAAGAAATCTGCTAATTTATATTCCCAGTCCCACTCACTTTACAGACATTCACATCAATAATGACTAGTGTATGCATTACCTTCTTGTTCTTGTTACTGTTTCGGTTCCTGCTCCCTGAACTCGGTGATCCTGTTCTTGTTTCTTTGCTGGGGAGAAAGGCTATGTGTGTGTGCACAGCGTGGGGTGTGTGCAGGTATTCGGGGCCTGTGCTGCACATCTGCTGTTCAGATTGTTATTTATTACATTATATTGAGATTGTTGCTGAACTAAGTGGTTTATGGTAATTACATATTTTGATTGGACACCTACCTGCATGTGTTGCTTCTTTTTGTGTGTGCTGTGGGATTGCCATTCTGGAGTGTATCAGAGCATAACATTATGGCAATGAGTGCTTCTAGTCTGCAACCCATACTGCCTACACTTGCTTCATCTGTTGATGAGCATTACTTTATTCAGAATTTTCGGAACTATGTGCAAATCTCTAATGCTGTGAGAACTGCTTAGGCTGTGATGGCATTGATCTTTATGATGGATTCCAGGAGCTCCAGTCCTTCTTTGATGCAGCTGTGCAGAGCCTCAACTAGTATTTTGGCACTGAAGATTCTGTTCTGTAAAAGAAGAAAATCTAGTTTGAAGCTCACCAGCAGCCCAATGAAGCTGTATGTGAATTTGCATGTCATTTGTGGCAGGTGGCCCAGGACTGTGAATTTGGAAACATTATGATGATCAGGCTCAGGGACATTTTTGTGATTGGTGTAGCCGGTGACCAGCTGGGCTGAAAATGCTAGATCGCTAACTTCTGATGCTGTGGTTGCTAAGAGTGAGGCATTTGAGAGAGCTTGGGTTGAAAGGGCTTCTATGTCTCAGACTGCATCTACCTTGGCATCTGTACTTAAACTGTCAGCTGCTTCTTATGCTTCCATCTCCCAGAGTTGTACATTGCTGTCTGCTCCCACTCCACAGCCTCAGCAGCAAAAGTTGCTGTTTTCTTGCTGTTTCCACTGTGGTAGTATGGGTCACTAGGCCAGTCCCTGCCTGCCTGGCTGGAACTGCTTTGTGCTGGGCTTGTGGGAAGGCTGGACACTTGACATTAGTGTGCTACAGTACACCTTGTTCACAATGATCGGAGACCTGACATGCACACTGTGAATGTAGAGCCACATGAGAGCACCTTTACCTGATGTTTCCTTTTGTACTATCTTCTCACGGAGCAAAGCACTGGAGCTTGTATCCTGTATCATGGAAATTAATGGTACTCCATTGAAGTGCATGGTGGATATGGGTGTTGAAGTTAGCATCCTTCCCTCGGGGTTAGTTCACAATCTTTACCTGACTACCGCATTTATTTACTTATTTATTTTTAAAAAGGCTTGGAATTTGTAGGCCTGGCAGACAGTGGGTGCAGCTGTATGCTCTGTGCTCTACAAAGGCACATCCTTGACTGCAAAGCTGTATATTGTTAAAGGTGCAGGTGTGAATGCTGTTCTACTATTGTCCTCTGATCTATGTTTACAAATTAGTATTACACATGAACTGGCACAGGACACCTGAGGTGCGATTATGTTGGCTAGAACAGAAGGGGATTCCCAAAGTATTGTTCAGAGATGCCATGATTTATTTCATAGTGATGGTGTTCTAATCACACAATATGCTTATTCTGTAGTTGAATTTAAACGTGAAGCCCTTTGCACCTCCTACATGTCATGTTCCGTCTGCACTTGTGAACCGGATCCGAGCAGAACTTGAATGTGCCCAAGGACAGTTTTACAAAAGATCATTAGAGTTTCTAAGACATTATCTGTCAGCCACTGGTGTGAAACCAATGCCTGAACAGCTACCAACTGTTGCTTCACTACTATTACCCGCTGATCATAACAGTTTATGTTCATTCATTGTGGTAGCTTGACCCCACTCTTTAGGATGCTAAACTGTGCAAGGAGATATGTGCAGTACAAGTGGGTTGGATAGGCCCAGTTCTTAGAATTTATAGACTATAGACCAAGTTTTCTTATTTGAGTGAAGATATGTGCTGCTTGACATGTCTTATGCAGAGGAGCCTGGGTGATGATCCCAGCAGTGTTGTGATAAGCAGTCCTCAGTGTGGCTCATGAAGGATGTTTGGGAGGTACAAAGATGAAGGGCTGCATTCAGACATTGAGCATCATGTGAAGGCATGCTGAGCCTGCATATTGCATAGAACTACTGCTCCTCTGGCTACTTTGAAACCAGTAGTCATAGACAGACCATGGCAGAGAAATACAGTGCATCTTACTGGCCCCTTGATTGCACTGCATGGCTACACACTGTTGACTGTTCCACACGCTTCACTTTACCTCTTTGCATTCATAATTTCACAAGGAACTTATTTCTTGCGTAAACACTTCATTCACTAAGTTGGATTACCAGAGAGCCTGTTTCAGATAACCTTTTGTAATAAGAGCATTTGAGGGTTTACAGGCAAGTATTGCTATCATCTGTTATAAATCTGCTGCATATCACATCCAAGTGTGTAACTCACATATAGGAGGAAGGTCAAAATATTGCACTAAATCATGCTTTATATGATATTTAAAATACATCTTATAGAATGGGGTTTCTCCAATATTTCCATAAGCTCTTCAGCCAGCCTATGATGACCAACTAGTCTATGCTGATGGAAAAGGTTCATCCCCTTCACTGTCCTCAAGGCTGACTGATGTGACTAGGAAATATGCATGTTTCAAAAAGTGTATCTATGCAAGACTCCATGCACTCTACCCTGGACAAGCCATAGGTGTTAGATGAGGGTCTGGAAGCATTTTTGATACTCATGCTTGTTCTAGAGTGTGACGACTACATTTACCACAGGGAGAACATGTTGTTTACCAGCAAGATGTAGTTACTGCCTACTGAAAGGGGAACAGATAGGGAAGAGGACACACTTTCTGCATATCTTGATGTCATGTGGCCAACCGGAGAAGTTGTGCCACAGCAACAGCTGTATCAGGTATGGGTATAACCTATGGCCCCAGGATCACCTGGTGCCTCCAGCCAGGTACTGCTGAACTTTCCGGGAGAAGAGAAGGAACTTGTGATGGCTAGTGTGTAAGATACCTCCATGATCCCTGTTACGGTTTTGTTTCCTGGTTCTGCTCCCTGAACGCAGTATTCCTGTTTCTTTCCAGGAGAGGAAAAAAGCTGTGTGTGTGCACAAACTATAGCGGGGGAGGGGTGCAGCTACTCAGGGATTGCTTCTACATACCTCCTATTCACACTATTGTGTTTTGTTCAGACTTTTGCTGACCTAACCGGTTCATGGTCATTACATGTTTTGACTGACAATCTACCTGCATGTCTTCCATATGTGTGTGTGTGTGTTTTGGGCTTGATATTCTGGGGTGCATCAGAGTGTAATGACATCCAAGAGGAGAATTCAACCCATGGTAAAATTAGCTCATGTAAAGTATTAAATCTTACTTAAAAACATCTAAAACTTGTATCTGCAAATACACAAACTATCAAATATACTTTTATGCAATTGCACTAAGGACATAGATTCCTATTGACAGTCACATTTATGCTTTTCATTTGAACTGGTCTCCCATTCTGGTAGCTAGGAGCCATAGATGTACACTACATAATAGGATGCACAATTAAATTCATTGTGAGCAGTATAATGGTGGTTTAATGCCAGCAGTACATTCACCCAAGGCTGCATTTGTGTATCTGGAAGAAAAGGTCAAAATGTTTTTAACAAAGTTAACAAAAAAAATGTTTGTGGCCTTTTTTCTAAACTGAAAATGCTAATGAAAAATTCCCTTTTTTTGAAGTTTGTAGCACTTATTTTTACAAAAATATTTTCATATATTCAAGTTGTTAGTTTTGTTTCCCCTTTCCATTTCTTTTCTTCCTTTCTCTTCTTTTTCATATTTCCCTTATTTTTTCCAGTTAGTTTGAAAAATCAATATTGGTTTTAAATTAATGGAAAAATAGAAAAAATCCAATAGAAAAAAATGATAAATGACTGAAAAATGCTGGGGGAAATCACAAATTCCCCAAAATGCATCTATTCTGAATGCTGCGAGACTAAAACAACTTACAATTGTATCATGAAACTGTTTTTCCATTTTTTCACCCATTTTAGCATCTGGGCAGTGTTTTATGTAGCAGTGGTGTGACACTGGATGTCTCCTGTTGGGGACTCTGTGGGGCAGATAAATTATGCCATAGTCATTTTCTTTTAGATGCTTTTAATGTTTCTACCTGAAAAATAGTGTAAAAAGTTAAAACAATATATAGTAGAGCAGATGCATTCTAATTGCAAGAAATGTTTACTCTTCAAATTATTAAAAAGTGTTTTCAATGTATTATCAATTATTTAGAAAAAAAATCATACTCCATATATTAAGAAGTAATAAAATACCATCACTAATAGCAAAAGGGTGGGACCAACCTTTACGGGAACTTACACCTAAGTCTTTTGCTGTTTAGCAAATACAGAACCTTAGGACATCAAGGAAGGGGGAAGTGGAGTTTCCTGCACTGAGTAAAAGAGTAGGAAAGAGTGGACCAGTGAGAAGGATTAGTTACGGGTTATTTGGAGCAAAACTGTGGTTACTGAAGGTAAGTAGTACAGTAATGGAGTAAGTGGGGTAGACAGGATTGGGCTCAGAAGGGAAGTTTAAAACTTGTATTGAGATAGTAGAAGTGACATAGGGAGCAGGTAGGGGCTGTCCACATTAGGGAGGGACAATGGCCACCACCGTATGACACCAGTTGTTTTAAATACCCAATATTCAGAACAGATTTCAACACAACTTTGAACATCTTGAAAAATACTTAATAAATATGCGTGTGTACCCTGAATAGAATATTTGTCTTACCATTGATCCTGTTGGCCAAATCCTGATATCAGAGCACCATGCATGTAACTGGACTGTGCACTGAGGTTTTACACAAGAAGACAGGGTGGATAAAGATACTATGCAGACTGTAAAGCTGATTTGTGGCCGCAGTATGCCCCCTTTCAGAAGACTCTATTCTGAGATTTTCTGATACATCTAGATAGGCACTGACTCATTGCACACCCTCCTACAATAGTCTGCATCCCAATATTGCCTCCTCTCCTCACCCATATAATCTACCCCAGTACAGTATTTCATGATCTAACCTCCCTGCACAAAAAGAATTTAAATCTTCCTATTCTCCCACCCCCAATTAATTATCATACTCTTCCCCAGTATTTAGTTCTGCCTCATTCACACACCCATGCTATTTTATTCCCTTTAACCCCCTCGCCCTTGCTACTTGATTCTGTATCCCACACACTCACAATTTTATTCTCTGTGAATCCTCGCCCCCAGCTCCTTAACTATTACCCACTTTACATGCACTCATGCTCTCTCTCACTCACACACACACACACACATCCCCTATCTCTCCACTAGCTTTTCATCCACTTATCTCCATGTCTTTAGAAGTTTCCCCCACCCTTTGTGGCCTCACAGCTGGGGATTCCTGGTAGCTTTCCCCTATTAGAGCACAACGTTGCTCTCCAGGGCAACCACTCTTCAGGGCCTCCTCCCCAGGCCAGGGGGAAGGATGTGACATTATCTATACAGTCCCAGATTATGTCAATCATTATTGCAACCAAGGTCCTGTAGTAGCACCAAATCTTATACAAGGGGAGGGGGGTCATATAAGGGGTCTAAGACCAGGTTATGGTATGCTGGTTATGATTATGCTATCTATAGGCACATATCAATTTTGTATTTAAAGTTATGAATATTGGCTCTATACTGTCTGTATTTCAAACTTATGATATGCTTCTGGGTGACATCCCAGACAAGTTGGTGTCAGCTCTGCCTAGCCTGCTTGATGGCCCATTAAGGACCATCAGCTATACAACTGACCTATTGAGAGAAGGCAGACACACCTTGTGACTGAGCAAGGTATGCAGGGACTTACCCGTGTGACTCCAAACTCCATTTTGCTGTAATTTTCCACAGTAAGAGCAAAGAAGTGTTCTTACACCTGGAAAAGACTATAAAAGGCTGATGCCTCATTTCCATCTATTTTTCAATCCTGCTCCTTACCTCTGGAGGGACTTTGCTACAAACTGAAGCTCTGAACAAAGGACTGATGACCCATCCCAGCTGTGGATGTATTCCAGAGTCTTGATTTGAACCTGCAGTTTATTCTATCATTGCTACAAGCCTAAACCAAGAACTTTGCCATTACTGTATGTAATTGATTCAATTTAACCAATTCTAGCTCTCATCTATATCTTTTTCCTTTAACGGATAAACCTTTAAATTTTAGATTCTAAAGGATTGGCAACAGCATGATTTGTGGGTAAGCTCTGATTTGTATATTGACCTGGGTCTGGGGCTTGGTCCTTTGGGATCGGGAGAACCTTTTCCTTTTACTGAGGTATTGGTTTTCATAACCATTTGTTCCCATAATGAGTGACTCTGGTGGTGATACTGGGAAACTGGAATGTTTTAGGGAATTGCTTGTGTGACTTGTGGCTAGCCAGTGCAGCAAAACCAGTCTTCTCTGTTTGGCTGTTTTGGTTTGCCTTAGAGGTGGAAAACCCCCAGCCTTGGGCTATAACTACCCTGCTTGAAGCAATTTGTCCTGAACTGGCACTCTCAGCTGGGTCCCACCAGAGCCAGCATCGCTACAGGGGGCACTGCCACATGAGTCTTTTTGCCTCCTTCCCAGGCCAGGGAGAGGAGGCAGTACTGGAGCCCAGGGAAGAGCTGCAAACAAGACATTACTGAGGAACCATACTACCACTTGGCATGTTCAGCAGCTCTGATCATCTGTCCTTCCACACGTAGGAGAGTTAGCAAACAGCCTCTCTGGGAAGCTGTTAAGAGTTAGTTAGTCTGGAGGTGGCAGCAGCCTCAGGGAAGCTAATGGAGAGAAAAGGTACATATGTGTATGTGTATAATATAGATAATGGGGAGAAAGGGTTAGAAATTATTTGGTTGAGTTGGGGGTCTTTGAATAACATTGGCAGAATTGAAAATGTCCCCCAACTCTTTCACCCTCTCCAACTTGCTGCAGGCTCCCCATCCAGCAAGAACAACATTCCCAGGCTGCTCCATTCTCTCTCACCCACAACTCCACAGGCAGCTTCCCACCCCATAGTAATTCCCTAGATTCTCTCCAGTAAATGCCCCCCGCCCCCAGGATCCCTTCCAACCAATAACCCGCTGGATTCCCTTGGTTACTGCTGGTTTTCTCCAAGTGCCTCCTCTCTCTTCTGAAAGGTGTGGTTGATAAACTCCTGCTGTCCCCCACACCTGCTCCCTCTACTCAGAGAAATCCTATGAAGGAAATCAGTGACTTTTCACTGTTGAGAAACATAAGTCATGGAGCTGTACAAAACCTAGCAGCTTTGTCTGTTGGAAATTTTATTTTTTTAAAAAAGTAATGTTGGCTTGTCTCTTTAAGGCTGCTGGCAATACATTTCTGGTGCTGTATGCTAGCACTTCACACTGACTAGCTGGAGGTAGCAAGAGTTACGACGGCAGATTCTTTCCTAGGTGTCTGGTTGGTGGGTCTTGACCAAATGCTCAGGGTCTTTCTGATCGCCATGTTCAAGGTCAGGAAGGAATTTTCCCTGGATCAGATTTGCAGAGAATCTGGTGGGATGGCGGGGGTTGCTTTCCTCTGCAGCATTGGATTCAGGTCACTTGCAAGGTTAAATTAATATAAATGGTGAATTCTCTGTAACTTAAAGTCTTTAAATTATGATTTGATTACTTCAGTAACTGAGCCAGAGGTTAGGGGTCTATTACAGGAGTGGGTGAGTGAGGTTCTGTGGCCTGCAATGTGCAGGAGGTCAGACTAAATGAACATGATGGTCCCTTCTGACCTTACAGAAGTAACAGAGAGTCCTGTGGCACCTTAAAGACTAAAGGACTCTTTGTTACTTCTGCAATTCCAGACTAACACGACTACCCCTCTGATTCTTGCCTTCTGACCTTGATGTCTCTAAGAGCTAGGTCAGTGGCTGTGGGGTTAACTGACCCACTGGATCACTATTTAGCAATTTTCAGATGCTCCCGTGGATGTAACAGTGTTACCATTTTTAATATTGTTCTAGAGTGTGGATCAAACCAGCCCTGCCATTGTTTTTACTTACCATTTTCCAGGCACAGTAATGCTCCAGCAAAGTAACTTCTTGTCTTAAATTAAATTTACGTAAAATTGAAAGATGTCGATTTTTGAAAAACAATGTTAGCATTATATAATTTACTCTGAGTATCTTTCTTTCCTTCTACTTGGTTTTAGTCAGAAGAAGATTGCTGTTAGGTTTGCTTGGGTAAATATGGGGGGCAGTTTGCAGCCATTGTTTAAGAAAATTAATTTTGAATAGTAGTATAAATTCCCAATAGGAGGACATTCCTGCTTTTATGCAATGAAATAAAGCAGTACTTCTCTGAACAGCTCTCAAGCACCGATTCTCTCCATTGTCACTTGCTGCAAAAGGAGTACTGCAGAAAAACAGTGCATTGTGGAACTTCTTCAGTCTAACAGCAGTCCAGCAATTCTGCCCCATTAAGTGTAATTGCTAGGGTGGAGCGATACTGCAAACACCTTGCGGTTTATTCTGCTAATGTATTGTCTCTGCTTTCTATGGAACCTATTTGTTACTGTCACTTTAGTGATTCTGCGCTCACAGCTGTGTAAATTAGGAATAACACTGTTGCTGTCAGTGGATTTAAACCACTGTAACAGAAAGCAGAATTAGGTTATTTATTTTTAATCGTAAGCAAAGCACATAATCTATGTTTTAGTAGATAATATATTTTATAGTAACTCATTTATTATAAAAATATGTTTCATGTATTCCTAAGAGTTATGAACAAAAAGCAGCATCCTGATCTTTTTTGTTGACTGAACAAAGAGGCAGAGGACCTAGAATCAAGGTTTTGGTATAAACACAGAAATGACTTTGACAGTAAGTTCTGAAACAATAAGAGGATCAACAGAAATTACTAAGAAAAACCTCTTGATTCTGTACTGAGGGTGTATTACAGATGACCATGGTGAGATAAACATCCTCTGCTCAGGAAAGGCCCAGAGCGTGGTAGTAACTGCACAAAACATACTTTGTCCCCATAGGGTGATTTTTCTTAATAATGATTGATTACAGATTGGTTGCTCATTCTCTCAACATTTGTTTGGTTTGCAAAGCTGATACATTCATATTTTCTTCCTGTATGGGAGAGGATAATGCAGACCAAAGGCAGACTGTAGAAGACTCCCCCATAGCCAAGGGTTCCTAACCTTTTTTTCCTATTGTCACTCCATATTCAGCCATTTGCAACTGGCACTCCTCAGGTGCACATTGGAGTGCTATGTATTGGTTTCCACAATACTCAAGAAGATTCAAGAAATACTCTGGAAATCAGCCCAGTGGTTTATAGTATGTTAATGGTATCCAAGTGTAACTGATTGCAAATGACTGAACAAATACAATTCAGTAGAAGGGAAGAGATTCATCCTCTCCCTCCTCCCCCCTGCCAGATCTGTCTGCTATGAGAACTGTACCTCACAAACTGGAAACCTTGATCTACCCTGCAGAGTGGTTTTAATTTGATCTTTTTTTTCCCTAATGGATGCTATGAGTTCCTCACTCCATCTTCAATGGAGCAGAAAGACCCTGTTAGTGTCCTTCCTGGAATTTCACTTTATTGGTAATTCAAAAACAATAACTTATGTGGATGTCAGATTATGCTTCTTCTTTAGCTTGGCTATTCCTAGTGTTTCTTTCAAGAACCTCCTCTGTCCTCAGCAATAAATACCCTAGTAAAGAATTGTTGGCTCATAGAGGGTTCTACTACAACATCTCTGAAAAATTTTGAAGATAAAGCAAACTGATTAATGTATTTTGTGGTAGCATAGCTCAGAGTTAGGAGACTTAGGCCTGGTCTACACTGTGGGGGGGAAATCGATCTAAATTACACAACTTCAGCTACGTGAATAAGGTAGCTGAAGTCGACGTACTTTAGATCTACTTACTGTTTTCACTGTGGTAGCTCAACTGCTGATGCTCCTCCAGTGACTCTGCCTATGCTTCTCATGCCGGTGGAGTACCGGGAGAGCGCTCGGCAGTCAATTTATCACTAGATCAATTGTTCTGGAAGTAAGTGTAGACATGCCCTTAGGCGCTATTTCCTGTTCCATAATTTAATTGATCACGACTGTCACCAAATCACATCTCTGTCCCTCAATTTACTGATTCGTAAAAATGGAAATGATAGTGCTTATAGGGCAGTGGTTCTCAAACTTTTGTATTGGTGGCCCCTTTCACACAGCAAGCCTCTGAGTGTGATTTCCCCCTTATGTATTAAAAATGCTTTTTAAATATTTAACACTATTATAAATGATGGAGGTGAAGCAGGGTTTGGGGGTGGAGGCTGACAGCTCTCAGCTCCCCACATAATAACCTCACAACACCCTGAGAGGTCACAATACCCAGTTTGAGCATCCCTGTTATAGGGTGACCAGATGTCCCAATTTTATAGGGACTGTCGCAATATTTGAGGCTTTGTCTTATATAGGTGCCTGTTACCTCCCAGTCCCCTGTCCCTTTTTCACATTTACTATCTGGCCACCCTAAGTGTTAACCTACCTTTGTATGAAGACTTATTAATTCCACTGATGAAAAACTCTTTATAAATTCAAAATAGTAATATTGTTGTGTATTTACTGTGATGGCTTTCCAACATAGAAGGATATGTGAGTTTCAACAGATCTGATTTGTTTGTTTTTGCCAAGAGCAAAAACATAACGTGTGTCACAGGGCAAGGGCAAAATGAAGGGCAAAGATTAAATTCTGCTTACTGCAACAGATTTCTGTTGCCTGAATCTCCCTCTAGTGATCAGCTTCAGACCATTGGAGAGGAGTAGGGGAGGGGAGGGACTGAGTGCCGGCATTTAGGAAAAGCTTTTTAAAATTTGAAGAGAAGATTCACCATGCAGTGAAAGTAAAACAGTTTCATTTTGTGTTCTCTTCTTGTTTAACTTCAGTGTTGAATTTCTTAAAAATATTTTATATTTCCTTTGATTCAATATCATCTTTTGTTCTTTATCCTTGGGGAAAGAGAACTCATTTTCTGACCTCCCAAAATATGGCAAATCGCAAGGCTATATAACATAAAGAAGAGTTCAGCAAGTAATAAATTTCCCAGTGTTAGTGCAAAGGAACAAATGTAGTAAAGTATTAATGTAAAGTTCCTACGGCACTCCTCTGTTCAATTTCTCTTAAAGAGAGATGCATATACAGGGACCCACAGATGCACCACAGAGCACTAGTAGCAAAGTCATGGTTTGGTCCCAGGGTTCCTGAGCTTCAAACCCAGATACTGTGATGATACCATAGAAATATAAAAAGAGAAGGCAGCAGGATGTAAGTATTAAGCCACCATCACTTCCAATATCTAAACGTAGTTGGCAACCAAAATAAGCAGAGTCATTTCCTCTCTCCCCCTCGCTGTGCCTGATATGCCTGTGTCAGTAGAAGAGCAACATCCACAAGCATACCCTTAGAGGGTCATCCCCAGATCCAGTGCTGGGATTTGAGATGAAATCATGAGAAAAACAGGATGTTTAAAATACATTGTACCACTACAACTTAGGCATTAGAATTGCAGTGAGAGAAACAGAGCAAGTAATTGCACAATTTTTGTTGCTGTACCTAGTGACTAATTCAGACAATCTCTGTAAAATCACTTGCATCTTGGATCTCAAGTGTTTTAGATGGAATATATGGGCCAAAGGTGTTAATGTAACCCAACACGGTTCAGCATTAAACAGTGGCAAACAAGATTTGGGGTTTGGTATACAGAGACCTCAGTCTGGTGAGTGCCATGGAGTTACACGTAATTAAACATCTTTTTAACTTTTTGTTAAAGATATAGAAAAGAAGGAAAAACAATTGAAGGATTTGAAATGTAAAATATGGTAGCAACATCCTTTGTTCCTTTCCCCACTAACTAGAAATTGCTCTTAGAAGAAAAAACCCTTGTTTGATAGCTGCTTAGATGGTATCAAAGATGGTAATAACTGCCCTTTTGAGGGAAAAGAGAAGTTGTTACTTGACATGAGCAATCAGAGACTATTTAAAGGAATATTACCATTTGTGCAAGTTTGTAAAAAAGTTTACCTTTTTTATCTTCCTTCCCTGCCCCCATTTACCTCTGGGGTGATGGGGAGAACGCTCTCTAGCTGCTGAGCCTGCCATTCCTTTTCCCTTCCTTTAATTCTATGGGTCATCTGTTTAAGATTACATGCAATAATCTCTGTTACTGGTTTCCATTTCCACCATATGCTTTTCTTTCTTCCTTTATTCTCTCACCTCTTATTTCTCTTTCAATTTCTATTTCTTTTTATTATTTTTTTCATGCTAGAGGTTTCCACTCCTTCTGTATTTCTCTACCTTTCCTGTACCTCTGACTCCTGACTTCTATCCCCCATTTTCCTGTCTGCTTTTCTTTTGGCATTTTTTCATTGTTTTTATCTCTGTTCCTATTTTTGTACTACTTTTGTCCAGATTTGCAACTTTTTCATTTAATTTTCCCTCCTTCATTTTCTCTTCTAATTCATTAATTTTCCTCTCTCCTGTGCCCCCTAATTTTTTTCTGCCGATATTTCTTTCCTCCTTTCTGTTTTCCTGCTTCTTTCTGCCACCCGTGCTTCTTTTTTAGTCTCCTTTCTCTCTGCTCTGCTTATCTCTCCCTTCCTATCATCTCTTGCTTTCTCACATCTCTGCCATTCCTCATCTCTTGCTTCTTTCAAAATGTATTAGGTCTGGCACTGATCCTCCAGCCTTCCTCAAAGGCTGCCTCATCATTCCACAGAGTCCTGCCAATGGGTAGAGATTGCAGACATCTCTTTACATTCTGATAGGACAGATGTGCTCTACTGCTTGCCCAGACACACATGTAAACAATGTACCTACTAAAATCAGAAAATTATTCAGCAGCATAAAATATGCAGGATCTGCAGTTTTATTGTGCACTCATTTTTCTGTGCCCATGCTTATTTTTAAGTTGCATACTGTGTTTGCTGAAATTCTTCACTTGTAAACATCTTTACTGAAAAAAATGCTACTATATAGAACAATTGTTTAAATGAAAGAAAAAATATGAAGAAAGTATTGCTTTTGTTAACTGTAAAGAAAGTAAGAGCTGCACAAGTAATCTTAGGAACCATATATTTTGGTAATGCAGAGCTCTTATCTGCAATACATAGAGCCAATTTTTATGTGTTTAGGTCCTGATTCTGCAGCTCTTTCTTTCATTGATTGAATAAGTCTACTTGTGACTATGCAAGTGAGTAATTACTTCTCAGTATGAGTAAGAGTTGCTAAACTGGGCCTTTTATAATTAACAATATATTCCCTGAAGATTCTGCAATGGAACCACTTTATTTTTCATAATTAATAAAATATCTGTTACAATAAAAGACTATTGGCAAGCCCCCCGATAAAATACTGTGGGTAAAAATTGTGTGAACAGCTTCTAGAACTGAGAAATTATTTCACCTTATATATAGTTGGTTTATCAAGAACCAAATAGGTGCCTTTGAAAACAATCAAATTTCTATTTTAAATGCTGAATTTAGTTTCATGTAAATGGTTTTTAGTATTTTATATTTACATGTACTGATTCTGGCATGAGCAAAATAAATATTACAAAATAAATATTTTCCCTTGATTGTTCTAACACATTCATCTTTTCTTTTTCTTTTTTCTTTTAGCACTTTCTTATGCAAGAGAATAAATGGTAATTAAAATGAGCAGGATGAAAAGATGGAGCAGTCAGTGCTTGTACCACCAGGACCTGACAGCTTCCATTACTTCACTAGGGAGTCTCTTGCAGCTATTGAACAACGCATTGCTGCAGAAAAGGCTAAAGGTTCCAAACAAGACCGTAAAGATAATGATGAAAATGGCCCAAAACCAAACAGTGACCTGGAGGCAGGAAAGTCACTTCCATTTATTTATGGTGACATACCTCCAGGAATGGTGTCTGAGCCTTTGGAGGATCTGGACCCATATTACATCAATAAAAAAGTGAGTATTTATTATCAAGCATGTTTCATTGTTACTTTCGTAAGGTAATGCTTGGATTTTTTCACCATGTACATAATGAGTAATTTACATAAAATGTACAAGAGACCTCTGTTATGTAACTTACCATATGTATGCAAATGGTATTCCACTGTTTAACAAAGGGTGTGGAGATAGTTTTAGATGAGCATCATAGAAAGGAACAGGATATGTAACAAGAGGAGGAATTATTCATAGTCAACAACTTACATGTATTTCCCTCTTCCGAAAGTTAATAAATAGAAAAACACTTAACAACTGAATGTTAAAAAACTGTCACTATCTAACTCATGTATTTTGACTATGCTCATCACCATGGTATCATGGTACCATGAGCATCTTAATTTTCATGAAGTAACAAAGAATCCTGTGGCACCTTAAAGACTAAAGTTTTAGAGCATAAGCTTTCGTGGGCTAATACCCACTTTGTTGGATGCAATTAATTAATTAATTGCAATTAATTAATAAATTTTTTTAATTAAAATTAATTAATTTTAAAACATTAATTAAAAATTAATTACTTGATCAAAATAATTAAAAATTAATTGATTAAAATTAATTGCAATTAATTAAAAATAAGGCAATTAAGTTTCATGATGAGCTTGGGACTGCATATATATACAATTCTATGATTTTGTGGAGATTCATGTTGCTTTTACTATTAAATCAGTTATTTTTACTATAAATGCAATATAATACCTGAATATATTGTTTACATCCAGGTACCACATTACATAACCTAAAATGAAAATCTAGGCTTGCATTGAAAATAACTTGCTCCCACTGAAATCCATGGCAAAGTACTATTGGGGTCTCTGATGCAGGATTGAGTCCCTAGTAATTTGTGTATTATTCTGTTATCCTTTTTCTTTGTAAATGGAGGAGCATTTACATCGAAGCTGAAGAATAGCTGACAGCAAGCTATTGTAAGGCTGCTGTGCATAATATAATAAATATACATATTTCCTATTAATATTTTTCATAGGACTGTCAAACAATTAAAAAGATTAATTGTGATTAATCGCACTGTTAAACAATAATAGCAAACCATTTCTTTAAATATTTTTGGTTGTTTTCTACATTTTCAAATATATTGATTTCATTTTCAATATATTGATTTCATTTTGCAGTCTGTGATACAACACAGACTGCAAAATGTACAGTGCTCACTTTATATTTATTTTTATTACAAGTATTTGCACAGTAAAAAACAAAAGAAATAGTATTTTAATTAACCTAATATAAGTACTGTAGTGCAATCTCTTTATCATAAAAGTTGAACTCATAAATGTAGAATTATGTACAAAACCCCCCTGCATTCAAAAATGAAACAACATAAAATTTTAGAGCCTACAAGTTCAGACTTACTTCTTGTTCAGCCAATTGCTCAGACAAACAAGTTTGTTTACATTTGCAGGCAATAATGCTGCCCGCTTCTTGTTTACAATGTCACCTGAAAGTGAGAACAGGCATTTTGATGGCAGTGTTGTAGCTGGTGTTACAAGATATTTACATGCCAGATGCATTAAAGATTCATATGTCCTTTCATGTGTCAGCCACCATTTCAAAGGATGTGTCCATGCTGATGATGGGTTCTGCTTGATAACAGTCCAAAGCATTGCTGACCAACGCATGTTCGTTTTCATTATTTGAGTCAAATGCCACCAGCAGAAGGTTGATTTTCTTTTTTGATAGTTTGGGTTTTATTGCTTCTGCATTGGAGCGTTGCTCTTTTAAGACTTCTGAAAGCATGCTCCATACTTGTCCCTCTCAGATTTTGGAAGGCACTTCAGATTCTTAAACCTTGGGTCGAGTGCTGTATCTATCTTTAGAAATCTCATATTGGTGCCTTCTTTGCATTTTGTGAAATCTGCAATGAGAGTGTTCTTAAAATGAACAACATATGCTGGGTCATCATCCGAGACTGCTATGACATGAAATATATGGCAGAATGCAGATAAAATAGAGCGGGGACAAACACTTGTCCCCCGAGGAGTTCGATCACAAATTTAATTAACACATTTTTTGACGAGTATCATCAGCATGGAAGCATGTTCTCTGGAATGGTGGCCAAACCATGAAGGGACATATGAATGTTTATCATATCTGGCATGTAAATACCTTGCAATGGCATCTACAAAAGTGCCATGCAAATGACTGACATCACTTTCTGTACATTGTACATAGGAAGAGGGCAGCATTATCTTCTGTAAATGTAAACAAACTAGTTTGTCTTAATGATTGACTGAACAAGAAGTAGGACTGAGTGGACTCATAAGCACTGAAGTTTTACATTCTTTTGGTTTTGAGCGTAGTTATGTAACAAAAAAATCTACATTTGTAAGTTGCACTTTCACAACAAAGAGATTGCACTAACGTACTTGTATGAGGTGAATGGAAAAATGCTATTTCTTTTTTTATAATTTTTACAGTGCAAATATTTGTAATAAAAATAATATATACTTTGATTTCAATTATGACACAGAATACAATGTATATGAAAATGTAGAAAAACATCCAAAATATTTAATAAATTTCAGTTGGCATTCTGTTGTTTAACAGCGCAATTAAAACTGATTAATCATGATTAATTATTTTAGTCAGTCAGATGAATTAACTGTGATTAATCGACAGCCCTAATTTTTAACATTTAGACAAACATATCTGCTATATACTTAAAAGGCATAGATTACAGACCTATTAAATTGAGTGCTTGTATGAACAGATGTTTCTCCAGGCTATTGCAGATTTGGAACTGGCAGTTGCGTAAAATCCTTACCTTTTTTGGTATTATGCATCTGCCTTGATAGAAGAGACTTAGCTGTATATTCACTTTTTAAACTATTTAGGAGATGAGTGGTATAAATGAAGAAACACACAAGTAAGCAAAAATGCCAGAATGAGACCGAAAAACAGCAATTAGGACATTTCTGTTGGAGTTTGCACATACAGCTAGCCTTGAAATATTCTAGAGTCCTTGCAGGATTTCTCTGTTACTCTGCCTCGGCATTCAATACAGAGGCAGCAGAAAGCAGCTGCAGCATTATCCCCAGAAATGTGAAGCTTTTAAAAGATGTTAGCAAGAGTATCAGTTGATGATTTGTGATGTTTCCAATTTGTTGCTATAAATATTAGATACTATGGTGATGGGGAGCATAGAAATACCAAAATATATAATTTTAAAAAGTGATTTTTGACTTTTCACAAAGTGCAGTATTTTAAGTGTGATTTAGCTTACTAAATTTTATATTACAATTATATTTTGACTAGATTAAAAGAAAGTGGAAGTATGGTGTCAGAACAATATTTTTACTTCAGGCCAATCTTTGGTGCCACTGACAGAGCCATTCTGTGCCATTCACACTGTATTAGATTGAGAGAAATTTTCTTAAAATTGCTGGCCTCCTTTTACAGAAATCACATTTTACCTGTTTAAAAGTGGGGCTTTTTATTCATTTTATCTCACTGGTTTCTATGTAAAATCTGCAAGTGAAGGGCCCCAGGGACATGTTGGCCAGTTCCGGGAGCTATGCAGAGCCAGGGCAAGAAAGTAACCCACTGTGCTGCCAAACGGACTTTTAACAACCTGGTCAGCAGTGCTAACCGGAGCCACCAGAGCATTTCACTGGGTATTCCAGTCAAAAACTGGACACCTGGCAACCCTATCTCAGGGCCAGCAGCCCGTTTCCCCATCTCCATAAGGGAAGTGCCGCTAGAAGGACAGCATGCCAGATGGATGACCATGGTTGAATTTGCATAGCCCACACCAGCAGCCACACCTCTGACTATGGTGGAGGACATGAAGACACAGCGTGGACTGTCAATAGCAGAGTTCACAGTAAGGAGCCTTCAGGCTTAGCTTCCTGCCCCAGTGTCACCTCTATGAAAGCCCCTGGCCCTCCTGAAATTCCACCTTGTATCCCATGCTGAGACCTTCCATAGAAACACAGACCTCTCTGGCCCATGTAAATGCCATGCTGTAGAGATGGGTGGAACATCTGGAGAGCCCATCTTTGGGAGACTCAGAAGAGGCTTATATGGGAAAGGGAGACAAATAAGACCAGCATGTTTAAGGACAGGGAGATTGGTAGCCAGCAGAAATACATTTTGGAACAGTCTTTGGGTCGTTTTGCTTCCCCTTCCGAAGCAGTATTATGGGGACAAACTCCCAAAGGGGAAATGAAAGAATACTATAATCCCTTCTCCTCTTCATAGAGTACAGGAGGGCAGATAATGCCCAGAGCCTGATTCTTCTAACTATCTTCACAGAGTGAAGCACAGTGGACAGTCCTCAGCACCTGCATCCCCTGCTCACCCTCACAGAGTGCAGCATGGCAAACCCATGGAGAAAACCCCAGGCCATAGAAATGAACTAATTCCTCTAGTCATACATACCTGGACCTCCACAAAGGGAATATTTCTTTCAGGGAGGAAGGCTAGACATCCTAATTAAAGTTAGAGAATTAAATAGTGAAATAGATTTTTTTAAAAAACACAAACATGAACAACCTCAAGAGGAAACACTCTTTCAGGCCAGAATGTGCTGGGTATTGTGAAACAAGGTAAAAGGGGTCTGCAGCTCCTGTAGCCAATCTAGAGCTATATATCCCTCCTTGTGCACCTTGGGAAAAAGTAATAGAGGGATACATTTCCTGCAATACCTAAAAGATTGGGAAAATATTGGTCTACCATCCCCTGGCTGCTGTTGCAGGTCACCATGCCCTAGCTACTGGGCTGTTGTTTCCAGCTGCCACTGTGGATCCTCATGCCCTAATGTTCAGGCAGTAAGGAGCCTCTTTGCCCACCATTTATTTATTTCTATACTAGCCTCCCACCCCAGCATCCATTTTATAAGTCCAGAAAATTCCTGAGTGTGCATCAGTTAACCTGGTATCACTACTGGAGACAAACATGGCTATTTTCTCTGGTGGTTGGGGTTTGCTGTTTCTAATGGGGAGAATATTTTTGCCTAAAAGAGTAGCCTCCTCACTATACAGGCCCTTCACAGGGAGCCAGGTCTAGGTAGGCATTGTCTTAGCTCTGTCCTTTGGGCATGAAGGCTTCAGGCTGACAAAACCAAACCACCCAACCAATATGAATAGTTGTCTGACACCCTAAGTGCCCTGGGATGCTTTCACAAACAATGCTAACATGAGTGGGAGATTGCAAGTGTGGATACTCTCAGCTGAAAAATCACATGGTCTGAAGGCTTCTCCCTGGAAAGAAGAAGGGAAGTGGTCAAATCTGTTTCCTGCTGGTACATAAGGCTGTGGTTCTTGGGATCAGATGCTCTGACAAATCAATCCTTAGTTATTTTAGTGATACAATAGGAAACTTTATGGAGAGCTGAGGCTATTCAGAGTCATTAGAAAAGTCGACTTGCAATCCTGACTCCTGTCAGATGCTATAGAAAAGAGTACAGGTTATATGGCAAGCTGAAGCAGTTTGTGAAGTACAATAAGGTACCCCCAAGTTACTCTTCTTGGGTCACTTCCTACCACTGCTTTACTCCCCCCACTTTCAGTACCAGATAAAGTGAAAAGAAAAGCTAACCAAATCATCGGCGCTAACTAAGCTCAACATATAGTCTTATTCCCTCAGGGAGGCTTCTCTGGTGCACTTGTCAGGAACCTTCAGGATTCAGGTCTGTCCTCCAACCCCTTCCAAGCTGATTTGCTCCCTTTTCAACCCCTTCTCCAGCTGTAGCATGGTGTAGTACCTGGGCCCAGGATTGTCCTTTAATCCCTTCCAGCCCAGTGTGGGGTTTGTGTACTCCATCATTCAACTATTCTGTCATCAACACGCACCAATTGTCCCTAAGTACTGCCACTTATATACAATGTTCTGAAATGTCTTCAATAGCAGGGCAAAGTTAGGTGAATTAAAGGTGGAGTGGCTAGCCGTAGTGCTGAATGTAGTACTCTTATTAGTTTCATCCAGTTAGCTTGCCCATTATTGCTCTGATGTAAAAGTTTTGCAGTACTCTCATTGTGCCACAAACATAAGTTTATATTGACCCAAACAGAAGAATAGCTCTTTCCTGGCTGTCTCTGCAGCTTCTCTCCCCAGCACTTCTCTCTCTTATCTATCTATCTATCCTTACTGTCCACACTCTTTCCTCACTGTCATTACCCTTTTTACACAGTGCTACTCATACTTTGTTGTGTTATAGTCTTGCCTTCATTGCGGTTCAGAACATATTCCAACGTGCTTCAAAAGTTTCCTTCGCATGTTTTACAATTTTATTTTTAAAAAGTGTTTTGCAAATAATAGCATTTGAGTTTTCATATAATTTGGCACAGAATAATCCAAGAATATCGTCACAACTAAAATGTATATTAAATTTAAACATGCAAATTGATCTGGAGACAAATTCATCCCTCAGGTAATTCCATTAATATATAAAGAAAGCAAGGATTTACGAAAATAGTGAAAACGCAGAAAAATTGGATTAAGAAAAACAAAATTGGCAGGCATGTTTTCAAAATACACCACAAAAGATAACATTTTAATATCCGATAATCTGAAATTGGACTTAGAAGACAAAAATTTGACAGCCTGTATTTGACATTAGAGTGGCTACTCATAAACACACATATGATTGTATAATAAAATACATTTTTATTGCTGATAGCTTAATTTCCAGCAGCCTTATGCCTGCAAAAGAAACTCACATCAAAGCAGAATAGAGTGAATAGGTGAATACTCATACCTGTTGTCCATATTCAGGTAGCAGTATTCATTAACCTTTGTGAAGATGACTAATTCTAAAGGGCTATATTGTCCTTGTCTCTTGTGCAGATGGGTAAAAACAAGGTCTTAAAGACCCTTTCCGTCTTATGTGTCCCCGTGTGTAAGAAAAAAATCAGTCTCTGCACTCTGGGTACAGAAACTACTCCCTATTATTGCTCAGTTGTGCAAACCAACCTCATCAAGGAAAAGAGCTCAGGCCTCTCCACTAGACATGGAAAAAAGTTTATTAGGAAAAACTGTTTCACTAGGAGGGTAATGAAGCACTGGAACGGGTTACCTTGGGAGGTGGTGGGATCTCCTTCCTCAGAGGTTTTTAAGGTCTGTCTCAACAAAGCCTGGGATGATTTAGTTGGAGTTGGTCCTGCTTTCAGCAGGGGGGTTGGACTAGGTGACCTCCTGAGGTCCCTTTCAACCCTGATAGTCTATGATTCTATGAAAAGAGCAGCCTGCACTACCTTAGGTGCACAGTGCAACTACTGGTGATCCCCATGGGGTTGTGAGGCTCCACATAGCGCCCAATGTAGGCCTGTGTAGAAACAACAAAATCTGGCCCTAATGGTTTTACACCATAAGGGCCGGCTAGTTTTCTGGCTTATAGCCTAGTTGCTGTGGCAAAGAAGAGGGAGAAAGTAGCTGTGTCTGAGTTCTTGGGAAATGTAGTCTCACCTCACCTCTCTCTTACTAGAAATCCTATTGGGGTGGTGGTTTCAGCCGAAAGTGAGACCAGAAGCAGAGCGAAATCAGCACAATGTTGTCACTGCATCTTAGTGACAGAGGCAGCCTTCAGCTCAGAGTGTTGAAGTGGCTTTTCCAGCAGCTGTCAGGATGTCTAAGGAGGTGTCTTGTTGGAGGCTGAGAGGTGGGTCTCCTGCTGCAGCAGAGGGACAAGAAGACAGTGACAGAAATCAACTTTTTGTCTTGGCTTATAAGTCACAGGATCAATATACTTATTTTGAGGATGAGTGAAGGGGGAAAATGGAAATTTTTTGAAATGATGGGGCCTTGATTCTGGTCTTGGAGCTGCATATGCATGTCCTCAACAAGTACAACAATACATGCACTTGTGAGCAGTACCAGCAGCTTCCACTCAAAACTGTAGCTTTGGCAAGATCATGTTATTTTTAACAGTATCAGTAATATGCCTATGCTCAGAGATTCAGAAAATAATGTGATTTGGTTAAATGCAGGTGGTGTATTTTCCTCACCTGCAAAGTCAGCAGTGTGTGATATACACACATACACACACAGACACACACACACACACACGTCAGCTAGCTCATAACTACAAATACAGAATTTAGCACACAGGGACATCATTTGGATACATGACAATCTATAGGTTGTGAGTCCATAGTAAGTGCTCTTTTTTGCTGTTTAGCAAAGACATTAGAAACCATCCCTCAATATATTTATGGATTATAAATGTTTCTGGTAATCTTTTAACTCAGGTTTTAAAACCTTGTGCCAAATAAATGTGTTCGTCTTTGGCTACTTCATTATTTCAAAAATTTTCATCCATGCCTATACCATCTCTTGCTACGGTTTGAAGACCATCAATATCTGAAATCTGTTACTGGAACTTTAAGATGAAAACACAGCCCAGATCATTCCCCATTGTCCTTAGCTCCATATTTGAAGAGGTTCTCCACACACAGTCTCCTTCTCTCCAAGCAGAAGAGGGGATCAGATGCCTCTGTGGCACACTCCTTTCCCAGACACCTATGGTTTTGGGCTCACATAGAGTGGAGACATACAGTACTGGTGGGCCAGAGAGAAGCAGGCAGACACACCCCACTCTGGTTCCTGAGTGGTGTCCCACTAGAGGGCCACAGGAGAGGATCTTCTGGGTTTGGGGCAGCTTTCCACAGGTAACAACCACCACGTCTCCCCCTGAGTCAAACAATGGGTGTTAATGTCAATGATGGATACTTCACAGAGATTTTCAAGTAAAAATTTCCCTCCTATTACTTGGTCCATGATTTGGTGTGTGTGCGCGCTGTGGTGAGGCAATGAAGAGAGAAGGATTCTGGTATTTAGGGAAAAAGTAAACATTTAGTTATAATCAAGATATAAAATATTCAGTATTTTTTTAATTCACCACTTCTGCACCTTACTTTATGTATAGGTGACAGAGAAAAGTGTATAAATGTGCATTTAATGAAACCCCTATTATTCTAAGACCAAATGTGGTATCCTTACAGCAAATGTTATCCTATATAGCAGGTAAGTCATGGGAATAAGTTTTCTTTCCAAAATAAGGAAGTGAAATATAATTTTCCCTGAATTTTCTGTAGAAATGTAATGTCAGGCTTTGTCTATTATTTAAAAAAACAGTTTTGATTTTAAAAATTTAATGCAGATTGCAAACATTTAAACTGTTCTTTCTTTCTTTTTTTCAGACTTTTATAGTATTGAATAGAGGGAAGGCAATCTTCCGATTCAGTGCCACCTCTGCCCTGTACATTTTAACTCCTTTCAATCCTCTTAGAAAAATAGCTATTAAAATTTTGGTACATTCATATCCTTTTCATGTGGTTGGTTCAGAATGTTCCTCTTTAAAAATAACACCATGCAATTGTTTCTTTCATTATAAATATAAAATCCTTGCAGTTTACAATGCAAATTTTATAGCAAAGTTTTGTAGAATTTAATAGAGAATTACAACATTCCTCTAGCGACAAAGAGTCCTGCGGCACCTTAAAGACTAACAAAAGTATTGAAGC